>CM035117.1:30212903-31412903 GCA_020205555.1 Panax stipuleanatus
TCCATTATTTTTATCCTTCAATTTCTTTCAATACACATTTAGTAACGTAAATATTACACCTAGGAAGGGACAAAATAAAATTCTTTACAAAAAATTGTGTTGCCAAAAGTAATAATTGTGTCGCTAAAAGTCTATTAAAAAAATTGGATGATAAATGTAATGGAGGGAATTCTAATTTGACTTATCTTATCGGGGCATAAGGGTACGATGACATTAGTTTTAGGCTTTTAGCCACTATCAACTCGAAGGATACTCAACTAATGAAACCAGCAAAACAGACATGTATAGACCACCTACTGCAACATCTTATCTTAATCCCAAATAACAACCAAAACTAAGAACCCAGCCCACACATACAAAAAGTAGAAGAAAAACTTTGCAAATCCAAAGCCAACTACACCAGCCCATTTAATAGCTGGCCCAAACCCAAGCTCCCAAATAGCCCCCACCAACACGACTTTTTACGATGGAGTTTCGTATTATGACACTCCATTAGTTATAAATTATATGAACATTATTAATTTTTTAAAATTAATTTAAGATATTTTTAAATTTAAAAATTAAAATTGAAATGACTCATTAAAAATTATAAAATAATAAAATTTACAATAAATAATACTTTTTAAATATTTTATAATATTCATTATTGTATTAATTAAAATTAAATAAATCTATGTTAATTTTAAATTTAAAAATCTCTTAAGTTATCTTTAAAAAGTCAATAATAATAAAATAATATGGAACGGATAGAGTATCATATTTAGCTCATGATATGACAACTTCACTTAAAGGCAGGTCTTTAAAAAAAATAATACATCTTGCGATTGTATATGTTTTTTGTTACCAATTATATAAATAATTATAATTGATAATTTTTTAATAAGATTTTTAATATAGCAAGCTGAGCAAAGTTATACTCGATTCGTTTAAAATTCAAACTACTCGAATTCTCGATTATGATTCGATACATACTCGATTGATACAAATTCAATTAGATACTTAATATAGTCTCTTATAATATATATATACAAAATTAAATCAAATTAGGATAATTAATTATTATTTTATTTTATTTTTAATTTTAATTTTAATTATGATTTTATATTTGTAAAGTGTAATAGTAAATATATTTTCTCATTCTTGAGTAAAATAACAAATTCAATTTATAATTATACTTATTATAAAGTTAGTTATTATATGAAGACTCGAATTCGAGCTTGAATTTGAAGTTCGCGAGTAGTTTGAATATAATTCGATCTGAGTCGGATTGGATCGAATTCGAATAATAAATATTACAGTCAGTCAAATCTGAGTAGAATTTGTTAAATATAATTTGAATTTGAGTTGAATTTGAATATAAATTTAACGTTTTGAGATGAATTCGAGCAGCTTACTTTACAACTTAGTTTTAGGTTACTCCTATTTGCCCAAATGGAAAATTCAAAGGCTTTGTCTATTCCTTTACATAACACGCCTTTGAATTTCAGAGTACACGGAAAAGGAAGCTGCTTTTCTTAAGATGGAGGGACCTTCCACTTTGACTTTGTCACAAAGCCTCATCATTTTATACGCTTGCTAAGATAAACAATTTAATGTCATGATAATATTTAATTAATTACTCTATTCATTAAAAATTTAAATATATAATTTTTAATTTTTTTACATGTATTAAAAATATAATATTAATGTCATGATAATATTTAATTAATTAAGAACAAAATATATATTAAAAAAAATTATATATAGACTAATTTTATGTCGAATGTGAATTACGGCTAACGTGAAAGTTACACTATCAAATAGAATAATAAGACGTGAATCCTTTCACTCCCTCCAATACATATTCAGATTTCATGTAACACTTCGTAATTCAAAAATATAAATATATATCTAATTAAAAAGAAGAGAATATATTGTTTTATGTCCTTGTTTTGGGTAACAATTATATTGTTTAAACTGCAAACTTCACATACCAAAGGTGATGTGCTATTTATTGTGCAAGGTGGATCCAGTTAGCATGAAGTTATTTTTTTAGTAAGTTGGTTAATTGACTAATAGAATGCTGACACGCATACAGTCTCGCCTGCGTGTCAGTATTTTATTGGCCAATTGACCAACTTACCCCAAAATAAACTTCATGCTAACCACTTCCGTGCAAGGTTAAAAGTTTGAATCCATCCGTCAACAGCAAGAAGTCATAAATTTTATCAAGCGTCTTTCAGAAGATTGAAATGTATGTATCCCTAAATTTAATAAATAGTGTAAGTTGTAAAATAGAAAAAAAACAAAAAACAAAAAAAAACTGCAAATTTCACTAACCCAAAACAGATACTTACCAGCCTAGAACAGAAACTTTGATACAACAATCATCTATGGTGAACCAAAACCATCTGGGCCAGATAATTAAGATCAGAAATTAATGGCCAAGATTCATTGATGAAAGTGAAAACGAGGGCCCACCTATGATGATTATTTTTTGACACAAAGAAATAGTATAGTCAACCACTACACTCGGACAAAGTTGTGTAAATACATGCAACAAGTCCAAACAGACAAAAAGGAAAGACTGCAAAGATGATGAAATCAAGCTCATAAGAATATTATTTCTATTCAAGAAAAATTTGTGGGTAAGTTTCCATTCATTTTTTCTAAATTTTTCCAGAAGGTTGGATTTTCTTTGCTTGATATTTTTGCCAAATGGGTCTTGCAAATCTGATCTCTTCATATAATTGTATTGGTTAGCTGGAATTTTTTTTCAACTGCATCTGATTTAGACTTTATGAACTTCTTTTCTTTTATTTATTGAACAGTTCTTCTTTAATTTTGTTCTGTTCTGTTGTATGATGCTCTTGTACCAACCTAACCTTATAATCTGCAAAAAAAAAAAAAAAAAAAATGTAAGGATACCAGAAATTGGTATATTTACAATTTTACTTTTGATTGTCTCCATATAGTGGATTTGTGATCAAATAAACCCTAAGCTTTCCTCTTTCTTAAAGCCAATTCTTTTGTTCATGTCCTTCGAAGGGTATGTTGAATCGCAGATTTTGAGTATTGATATTGTCCTGTATCCTCTTGAACAATTTTCTCTACTTCAGGTATTATATATATATATATATATATATATATATATATATATATATATATATATATATATATATATATTATGTGTGTGCGTGTGTGTACTTATATACATGCCTTTCCTTCTCTCCTTCATGAAAACTTCATGTGTAATTTATGGTTTGTGTCTGGCTATGCTTAATAATTGAGAAATCTTAATTTTTATCTTGGATTTTGATTATTTTTAGAACATTTCCTCTTTAATCTGTTTATATCCATGACTTCAGGCAGAAAGTGGCTTTAAATATATATGATGCCCATTATTGAGGTTGTTGTCTTCTTAACAGGTGACCTCTATAGACTTGAAATCCAAATTGATTAGAACATAAACTTTCATTTTAATATTGATTTTCCAATTTTTATTGACAGATATATTAATTCCCTTTTGTGTGAGTGCGAGTGTGAGTGCGTGTGTGTGTGTGTGTGTGTGTGTGTGTTTGGGGGGGAGGGGGGAGTGGGATTTAAGTTTCTGTATGTGGTCTGTCAAAGAGGAAACCTCTTACAAGGCTGTATTGCCTTTCGGATACCCATTTTCTCAATATTACAGTTCTCTGTCTTGATGTTTATATGTGCTTGTAGGGGATGAAAACATCTGATGAAGTCTTCATCTAAGGCATCGTGCTTTGCCATCTGTACAATTTCTTTCACATCTACCGTTGATTGATAAATTAAATTAATGTAATGATGTAAAAAGCAAATAAGTCTAGATCCTAGTGAAGTATGGAACCTGTGGTCTACTTATCATAAAAAAAAACTTGTGGAACTGGTGATCTACTTATCATAAGAGATTACAGAACTTGTGTTCTCCATTCGACGTTGCCTGTTGATGTCATCATAACTTGCCGGGATATAAAGGGCAAGGAAATAGTTACAAAAGACTCTTATTGACCTTGGAAACTATGTATTGGTACTTGCATTATGAAACATGGTCTTCTTACGTGCCGATACTGAATTTAGCAAACCGAAATATTACTGTGTTGTTATATCTATATTTGCACAAATATCAACATTCTAGCTTAGATTTGGATGCTCAACATGACATTTGTACTAAATTATTTATAAAACAATCAACTTATTGATTTAACTAAAAAAATTCTATATACTTAGTTTTATTTTTATTGCATTTAGATTATAAGATAATTCTTAATTATAAGCACTCATATAAAGTATCCTAGCATACCACGTTTTAGCCTATGCAGCTTACCACGTACCCGTATCGATTCGACGAACCAAAAGAACTTTGTTCGGCTGGCAGATGCATTACCAGCAAGATCTGTTCTATACTCTTTAGTTTTTTTTCCTAGTGCTGTTGATCACCTAAACTTGAATTTTGTCTTCATGGTGAATATTTTACCGCAGCTACCTAATTCAGTGATATCCTATAATTTTGGGTCAGGTCTCGTCAGTCTGCATTTGAGAATAAATGGAAGGATAAAAAGAATAATATTAATAGTAAGTGAAATTTGTAGGACACTTTGGTGCTAGTCATTACTTCCTTTTAGTCATATATACTTGAATGGATAAATAATTGATTAAAATCTGTCTTTAGACTGCATCTGTCATCTGCAGGGGTGTTGTTTCTAACTTAGGTTGCTCAGCTTGGAAATCAAATCTTTTTAGTGTTTCACCTATGGAAAACTATAAATATGCCACAGATTTTGGATTCAAAGAATCTAACAAACGATTACCAAATACTGTATCTATTATCGCGGTTGATTCTCGACCTAGATTTTTTTACTGCACCCGATGGATGGCATGAAGTGAGAGTAATTTTATATTCAATATCAGTTAAAATGGTTGTTGGTATTGTATTGCTACTCTACATGCATGGTGCCCTCTTAAAAGCCACCAAATGATGAAAGAACAAAATCAAGTATTAGGATTTAGGAGTTATTGATTTTTTTTGTATCCAATGACAAAGATATGTTGTGTAGTGTCAACAGTTGTAATTTCTTTCTTTACATTTAGATCATCTTCATCCACGTTAAATTTTCCCAATAAGACGGCACAAATTTGTTGAGGAACAGGGATGTCACATCAATATATCTCCTATTACCTTCCTGACTATGACTCTCGGTTGTGTAAATTGACTACATGAGAGTAAATAAGGATTGAACATTGGTTATACCATTTCAGTTCAGAGAAGATTGTGAATAACCAACTGTGGAAACTAAATGATGGGGGCCATCACTATAAGAAGGGAAAAACTTTAGTTCCAACTGTGGTGTCACAGACGTTGTAAATAAAAATAAAGTAGTAAATGAAGTTATATGGTTGGATGACTCAACTGTAATTATTATGGAAATATAATCACTTCTAGACTATGTTGATTTGCTTGGAATTTTTGCTTCCTTTTTTCCCCTTCCTTTCCTTTTTACCCCTTAAGTAATTATTGTTGTTATCTTGACATGAAGTTTAAGCTAAGGTTATTTATTATGCTGTACATGATAGTATGCTTTCTGACTAGCTAATCATACTTAACAGCATGAGATTATTGTCGCAGTATCTTTCTCCCTCTATCTTGTTGCACGTGTCTTCATAGTGTTAATAATATTATTTTCTTGTCCCTAAATAAATACATTTATTGACATGTATGCATATTCATTTCTCCTTTTGTTTATTCTTTGTTATCAGAATCTGCACCATCGTTTCTGTTTGCTGAACAGAGGCTTTCCAGTAGCCGTAGCCATAGCCTTGAAGAGATTTCAAGTGTGAGTGGCCTGAACCACATGCTGGTTTATTGTTTTTAATTGATTTTTTTTCTCTTTTGGAAACCCACGTAGCTTCCCTTAGTGAAGAGTTATGTACATAGTTAATGAGACTTGGAATTAACTTCTTTTCAGAACGCTCAACAGTTTGAGAAACAGAAGTACACCATGTCGTTAGTTCGTTCTACCTCGTCATATGGTAATCGTAAGCTTTATTCACTAAATGGAAGTAATGAGAGCTCTGGCTTGTCCACATCTATGGTTAATTCTAACAAGCATAAGATCATGTATGCGACTGAATCTTACAGCACTGAGAGTTATGATCCAAAGTACTTCCTCGACTCCCCCACTGATGAACTTATACACCAATCTACTTCTAGCGTCGCTAAAAATCCTTTTCATGCACAAGGTGCCTCTTCATACCAGCTAATGGCTGTCCAAGACACATTTGATTCTTATATGTCCATGAGAGATTCTGATGCATATGAAGCCAATTTTGAGTTAGACTACTTGGGTAGTCACAGTCCAGAAGCAATAGGCTTAGATGAAGAGAAAATGAGATTAAAACTTCAAGAACTTGAAAGGGCGCTTCTTGACGGAAATAATGAAGATGATGATTCTGTGTTTGGCCCTGATCGGAGCATGGAAATTGATAATGAATGGTCTGACTCGATCCATAATGTACTGCTCCATGACTCGCCCAAAGAATCTTCATCCTCAGATTCTAACATCTGTATCATTAGTAGCAACAAAGAAATATCACTAGTTTTACCTCGTACTCCTAAGCAGTTGCTTTTCGACTGTGCTGCCACAATTTCAGATGGAAACTTTGAGAATGCATCGACCGTGATAAATGAGCTTCGGAAAAGAGTCTCAATCCAGGGAGAACCTTCTGAAAGAATTGCAGCGTACATGGTGGAAGCTCTTGCAGCTCGAATGGCTACATCTGGCAAAGGACTTTACAAAGCTCTGAAATGCAAAGAAGCGCCTTCTCTTGATCGTCTTTCAGCCATGCAAGTACTCTTTGAGGTGTGCCCTTGTTTTAGGTTTGGATTTATGGCTGCAAATGGTGCAATGATAGAATCCTTTAAAAATGAAAGGAGGGTCCATATAATAGATTTTGACATAAATCAAGGAAGTCAGTACATAACACTCTTGCAAACACTCGCCAAGCAGCCTGGTAAACTGCCTTTCTTGAGATTAACCGGAATTGATGACCCTGAATCTGTTCAACGTGCCACTGGAGGCCTAAAACTCATTGGGCAGAGGCTCGAGCAACTGGCTGAGGTACTTGAAGTGCCATTTGAGTTCCGAGCTGTTGGAGCAAATACGGAAGTAGTAACTCCTGCAATTCTGGACTGTCGTCCTGGAGAAGCACTTGTGGTGAACTTTGCTTTCCAGCTGCACCACATGCCTGATGAAAGTGTTTCAACCATAAACCAAAGAGACCAGCTTCTCAGGATGGTGAAGAGCATGAATCCGAAACTTGTGACTGTTGTTGAACAAGATGTGAATACTAACACTGCTCCATTTTTACCAAGATTTGTTGAAGCCTACAATTACTATGCTGCTATCTTCGAGTCGCTAGATGCAACTCTTCCGAGAGATAGCCAGGACAGAATGAATGTGGAAAAGCAGTGTTTGGCACGTGACATAGTTAACGTTGTTGCCTGCGAGGGGGTGGAAAGGATTGAGCGTTATGAAGTTGCCGGGAAATGGAGAGCTAGGATGATGATGGCTGGTTTTGCTGCGTCTCCTATAGGTCCAAATGTCAATGATGCAATTCGGAAACTTATAAAACAGTACAGTGACAGGTTCACAGTGAGGGAGGAAACAGGCGCGCTTCATTTTGGGTGGGAAAATAGAGTCTTGATTGTTTCTTCAGCATGGAGGTAATGGCCATTTTGAGTGACTGAAATTATTGACATGTCTAACTAATTCAATGCTTGTTTCCCTTTGTAACTATATTTATCTTTGGGATTAGGTTGCACTAATATATGATCATGGTAATATATATATATATATATATATATATGGGAAAAATGTATATACGCAGCACAGTCGTTTACGGCGACGGTTTTTTTGGGCTATAGCGACGGTTCATTCGTCAGTATAGTTATTCTGGTCTATGGCGACGGTTCACCCGTCGCCATAGGCGACTGTGTAATACACAGCTGTGTATATACATATAGCCATATACACACACACACACACACACACACACACATATATATATATATATATATATATATATATATATATATATATAATCGACATTAAGAACTTTTTTCTTTTTTAGCTAATCAAGGAATTTAATTTCTTAACTCAATGATAATGTGGACCGTGTTGTTACTTTTGAAGGAGAATTAAGTAGGTGCAATTCCCTTTTTGTGAAAATTTATGTTCCTAACTGCATCTCATCTACACTCAACTATTACTCTCGGTCCAACATTACCTTAAGATGTCATTCTTGTTCAACTGCAAGAGTTTATAATGAGATCAGTTGTTTAATTCCTTCCTCTGTTTGCCCTGGTCGTTGGGGCTATGTTTCTTTATAATTTTGTTGCATGGGGTTGGACTATTCTTGAACTAGCGTGTTAATGATAATCTCATGGATTTTTTTTTTCATTTCTAAAGCCATTTATGGTGTTTATATAATTTCAAGGAAGAATGTGACATTAAATAATCTCTCTTTTTTTTCTTTTTTATCGTAAGGCCTTATGAGTAAAAATAGGAAATTGATATTTTACACGGTTTTTTGACATTTTTACATGAGAAGTGTCGTTATAAATATGTAAAAATATCTATAGCGAGGTTTATCACAAGGATCTATAGCGAGGTTTTTATGTAGAAATATTAAAAAATTATGTGAAAATATCAGTTTCTTAAAAATATAGTCCATCAGATTGTAGGACCAATTCAAGGATTAAAAAAAACAAAAAAAAAACATTTCACATGGTCTGAATTATAAGATCAGTATCGATTTAAAGTCAATTTTAAATATTTTTAAATTTAAAATTAATACGATTTATTTTTAATTTATAAAATCGACTTTTCGATCAAATATTGATCATACGATTCGGGACGGAGCGAGTAAAAATGCAAGGCAAAATATACCCTGAATGACAAGTATACGTCGTAGGAAAAAGAAATGGCAACGCAAAGATCAACTCACCAAAAATCAATTTGCAGCTGTTACTAATGAGAATGGCTTAAAACATTCCAAAGAATATATACACTCACTTGTCAGAGAACTGAAACTCTAGTTTACAAACAATCTGGAGAAAGGATACACAGGAAGCGGATGTCAAAAAAGCTCCACAAGGAAAACCTCACTTCCTGAATTTCCAATTCCGATGGTGTTAGCGGGAATAAGCAGCAGCTAGCTAGCTATATGTTAAAACTCTTAGTCATAGAACCACAAGACAACCAAGGATCAAGCACACTGTTGCATGTTTTCCTTCTTCTCTAGAAGACTAGAGCTAGTGCAAAGCGTTGGGCAAGCCCTGAAACCATTCGTCTATTATTATCTTCACAAGGCCGCCAGGCGAATTCTTCAACTTCCTGTGCTGCCCAAGCAGGTTTACACGTTAACAGCTTTCTAATTACAATCCATAGAGCACGTTATGGAGATGCTTTCCAATCAAATTGTAGATTATTGAAACCATTAACTGATCCAAGACCGCTAAGCAGGCCAATATCCTGTTGTTGATGATTAATATTTTGATCTCGAGCCATTGTCATCCCTATCCTTCCATTCATGGGCACAGGGTTATTACCCATTGCAGACCGGATGCCATTTACCATGGCAGACTGACCAAGTCCACTACCCATGCCTCCAAATCCAGCAACCACCCCCATACCTGAATTATTATTATTGGCTGTTCCGTTTGCCACAAGGCCATTGCCACCATTGAGACTGGTGTTATTGCTTGATCCATTAACACTTTTCACATCATTTCCCAATGAACCGACACCCGCGATACCACCCCCGCCAACTTGTGAATACATCATCATTTCATGTATTATTTTCTGGACAGAGCTCTGCGAATCATTTGGATCAGGATCACCAGAAAGTGCAGGCTGTTGCATGGAAACGTTTGGAGAATTTGCAGAATTATTCATATGTACTGCTGCTGTTAAGCCACTATGAGAAGGTTGCAGAGGATTGTTAGATGACGACGGGGTCGGTAATTGAAAAGGAGAAGGGTTTGGTTGAGCTTGTGGTATTGTACTCGAGGAACCAGGAGATGGAATCTGAAGGCCATTTCCTCCATACGGACTATTTGCATTAGTCATTGGGTTTTGCTGTCTAGAGTTCATTGAGTTCTGATGTAGAAGACCAGCAATGGTACTAGTAGAGGAAGTAGCAGGTGCTGAGCTGAGGGAGTTATTTACATTCTGCATACCATTGCTAGAAGCAAGTTGCATTGCAGTCGTCTGGACAGAGTTCTCATTGTTTGAGTTATGAGCCACTGTTTGCTGCTGCAGCTGTTGCTCAGCTTGTTGAGTATGACCATGAAACCCTGAAGTATTTATCCTCCGAGGAAACTTGACCAAGCTCTCTGAGGATAAATTAAGAATGAATGAAAATGTGGTAAATGATTTAATAGCAACCAAGATTAGAATAATAAGCACAAATAAAGCTAAATTATACTCCTTAGAAAGGTCAAAGGATGACATGTCTACATTCTCCAAAATCGATCCATTTAGAAGTAACTGGTAACAGTTACCAGTTTCAAATACACTGATCAAATAAACTTGCCAAGAAAAAACATATGCACACACTTGTGCACATCAGAAAATTAGTCTGGGCTGAAAGGAGCAGTTTGTCATCTGCCATGGTTGTAAAGTAACAACCCATTAACCGAGTATCACACCTATATGTTAAATATATGCATAGTCCACATCAGGTTACAACCTTGGTCCCGAGTCCTGACCTCAGGTAATAGTGACATAACTTAGAAGATTGTATGACAATTGTCAGACTTTATGCATACTCTTATAAAGCCACTGTTCTGACTGTAGGCAATAATCATACTTCAACCTACAACTAAAACGAATGCATGGGCATAAAAAGATACTGGTAGAAAGCAAGGCCTATATTTAGAACCCAAAACCTTATATCATTTAAAGAAGAACATTAGGCATACATACAGAACTAAAACTTTAAAGGAAAAAAAATATCAACAAAGTTCCACTAAATGTTGGGATTTCTACTAAAACCACTTGATAATTACAAAACTAAAACAAGACAAAAAAGGCAATCAGAGAAGTTCAAACTAAAGCCAAATGAAAATGGAAGGATGCAACATAGCTATTTTTACAGCCTTCCTACTTTACAGGGAAGCTCTCAAACCTAATTGCTTTGCTTTGCTTTGCTTTGCTTTGCTTTCCTTTCCTTTCCTTTCCTTTTACGCTTATGTATATTAATTCTAAACACAAGCAATAAGGCTAATAACGGAGTAATAATGGGATAAAGTAGTCCATAATGAAATTAAATTAGTACAAATAGTCATATCTCGTCCATCATTTTTGTAGGGGGGAAAAACGTAGCCTAATGGTTTATCAGATACCCTTACTATGCCACTATAATGTGAGCACACGTAATTAAACATTATGAGTTCATGAAACATTGAACGATATGCAATAATACAAAACAAATATCTAAGAAACCCAAATTGGAACTATGATCTCCAAAAGGAATAAGAATGTTATAGAGCAGTGGAAATTAAACCTTAGATAATTAAATAGGTACAGAATTACCATAACAAACATTTTTTTTTGATAGGTAGAGTTAATATAACAAACTTCGGGAAATCATAATTTCCATTTTCTAATAAAATCTCCTTTTGCTATAAAAAATGATCAGAAATTAATTGTCATTATGCTGGAATCAGATATCAGTGCTCAAAAACATGGAAGATTCCCATATAAGGTCAAAAAATCTCAGAACTTCTACATACTATCTTGTTTCTACGTCTAAATTTAAGTGTTATGGGATGTTTAAAAGAAAGGAAACAGGATGTGATGCAAGATCCAGTTCGTCAGCCTAATTTCATCTCAAAATAAAATTCAATGTGCTTCCAGCTTCATCCTTTTGTTTAATTTTCTATCGATACATTCAGTGTCTTTCTTCAATTTATAATACATAAAATTCATTGGGGAAATATTGACACTTGAAATTAAGCTTACCCATAGGTCCGGTCCCAATTTCTCGGCTGTAATCAATCAAATCTTTCATGCTATTAACCACTTCTGATATCTGCAATGTAGCCAGAAACAAAATTGTTATCGACTAATCAAATCAAGCAGCAAGAAAATCTAAAAGATACAAGTCGTTGTATGTGCACCCGAAAATATATTCATCTTTCTTTACACGAACTGGATCTGGCCCTCTCAGTTACCGAAGTTTAAAATAATAATAAATAAATAAATAATTATAAAATATTATGATTCGTGGACTTGTACACTCCTGAAATAATAAAAGAGCTTAGGATCATGGTGATTGTAATTCCCAATAGTCATTCTATTAAATGCAAAATTTTGGGAGGCTAATATTTGCTTTCTTGGGTACAGCATTCTCTAGTGGACGGAATGGAAAGAAATAAGATATTGCGTATTCTTACAACTTGTTGACTTTGCTTTTCACACAGAGATCTAACTTTGACTGCCCAGATGAACCACATAATCATCAATGCAGCCTTTACATGAACAAACCAGTATTCATCATTCAAATAAGACCTGTTTCAGTGCTCGATCTGAAAATCGGATATGGTGTCGAAGTAACCAGAATGTCATAATTCTTCATTAGTCTGTTCACCAATTATATTATTCATACCTCAAAACAAACAGTATCATGTCCTGTGTTTTATTACACTGAAACAATGACAATGTTATTATTTGGTCTCTCCATAAAAAGGCTGAAATTACAGCAAGGGCCGAAATGGGAGAAAAGGAATCCCCTTGGCCATCTCTAGCAATCTTTCAGAAAGTGCCTAATCCTCACTATAGCTTGATGTATTCACTTCTCTCTCTAATGTGCTAAAATTTCATGTTGACGCCCATACCCTTAACTTTCTATGTCTGTAACTTTGTTAATTAAGACTAAAATATAGCATTCAAAGATTCCTTGCCTTCTTTGGATAGGTAGAGAAGATTCAAAAAATAGAAATGCAGCTTTCTTGAAAATGAACAAAATCAATTATTACCTGTTTTATAAATATACATATATTTATATACAAATGTATAAAGACGTGTATATATGTGTGTGTGTGTGTGTGTCTACATACATATGTATAAAGGAGAATGAAGCACATTACCTGAAGGCATCGCACATATCTCTTTGTATATCCTAAATCATTTACTAAAGGAACTTCCAATGCTTTTGCCAACTGACGAGCTGATGCAACAAACCTACAGCAGAAGTTATTGATCTCAGAAACACATCACTTATTAAATAAGGTGTATTTAGAACCCAATTGACAAATGTAATACAGCAGTCAGCACCAAAATTTTACAAGTAAAACTGAAAACCATTTGTTATACTGGTTTATTAAATAGTTAATTACTTTTCTAACTTTATTTACACATACAAAAGAAGCATATAAACTTATAAAGAATTAAAGATAAGATCCATCACTGCAGCCCCTGTCGAAGGAGATGGAAGGGACTTTGTTCACACTTGCAACAAGGGAACATACACATGTTGAATGTAATATAGATATGTATGCATTAGAAAATCGAAACATTAGTTGTGAACTCTGTCTAACGCTTGTCCCCATCAGACTAGTTGAGAAACTCAGATAAACTTCACAAACTCTCTAACTAACTAGGAGACAGAAAACTATGCCCGTCTTCCTTAATCACCGCTTCGAGATTGGGCAAAGTCATGACTTTGTAGGTGGCAAGTAAAGTAAATTGTTGGCTGGTAAAGTCTATTGCTAGATGAGGAACAGTGCTCAATGAACATATATCATAAAATCAATCATATATATATATACACACACACACACACACACACACATAAATAGACACACACACACTGAGAAAGAGAGAGAGACTAATAGAGAGAGAAGAAATGGGCATGAATTTAAAGTCAAGTCTGTAATTTATTTAAGATTTTTAATCAAAAAAAGAGAACATATGAAGGAACTGGCAAATTCCCATCTAAGGTAGGAGGCAGAAAGCTGAAAAACTTGAGAAAAAAATGTGACATAAGAATATGAGACTTACATATTACAATTATTTTGCAACTCTGGAACAGATAAGTTAGGTGATGCACTTTGAGTAGCAGCCTGATACTTTTGAGCTGCAGCGCCAAGCTGACTAACCTGCAGAGTATAATCAGTAATAGTCAGATATGAATCACACAACTGCTATAATACTTCAATCTTGCTCTATACTACAAAATTTCAGTCACAATGCATAAGTTCACTCATACAAAAACAAAATTAAGTCACAATGCATAAGTTCAATCATACAAGTTTCATACAGATAGCAAACACACATAGCCCAAATACCACATATAAACGTCACCTTTAGCTGATTCCAGACAAAACACACCATGAAACTTTTTTTTTTGGATAGGTAATCAAATGTTACCAGGAACAGGGATCACTATGGTACATGGAACAGGAAAGGAAACACTACTTGGAATGGAACAGGCTATAGTGGGAAAGGCTTCTTCAGAATGCTCCTGAACGCAGGCAAGAGATTAATTCAGACCAGGGAATGCTTATTATGGAAGGGTTGTGTGTGTATGCGCGTGTGTCAACAAAATGAATTATGGTATATAGAAAAGGTACTAAAATGTTATGAGACTTGACGGTGACCTGTAACAAATAGACTCTTCAGTTGAGAATGTACTACTCGTGTTGACATGAGTGGACATGGGTGTGGGTATGGGATCCTTGTCAGATCCTTCACTTGTCGGACAACATTGAGTCGTAAACAATTGATATTGTACCCATAAATTTTATGATAGTTGAAACCAACCCATAAACTTAGTACTCCCTCTGTCCTCAAAAGCATGTCCGAAAGTACACTAGCATTTTGTCCTCAAAAGGATGTCTAAAAGTACACAAACTAAATTTAAAATAAGGAATAAACGCTAATTTACCCCAAGCACATATCCCCATACCAAGGTTCTACTCCCTAGTTAGTTTTGGTATTTGTGTGGGTCCAAACAAAGGGTATAGTTTGAACAAATTTATACTTTCCTTATGTGTCGGCCTTAATTTGTGTGCCCAGTATACTTTTAAGCATCCTTTTGAGGACGGAGGTAGTATTTTTTCACCAATATGTCATATTTAAATCATCACTTAAATATACCCCATTAATTACCTCTTATATTCAAATTAGCACCAAATGTTGTTTTTCTCTAAATCTCACAAAACAATAACTTTAAACACATCACTTTTCATATCCACCCAGACTTATCTAAATTTAGATCCTTTAACATTGTGTCCCCACTTCCTATCCTATTATTTTAGGAATAAACAGTCTGACACCTAGACACTACCAACACCTAATTCCCGTAACCGAGTCTATGTAACATAGATGATGATGCCTATTATAAATATAATAAATGTCATATAAGTTGTATAATGATTAATGCATGTCTACAATATAATTGAATGCAGCTAGGATTTTGAAGAAGAATTCAATTTTCAATGAGATGCTATTGGATGTAGTAATTCACAATATATGCATTAATTGATTGCCTTATATTTCATAATGGATTATTCACTTACAAAAAAAATATTAAGAACCCAGTCTTTTTCCATATCTTCTTCATTATATCAATTGTATTTTCTTTCTAATTATATAGTTCATTAGTTGCCAAGATGAAATAAATTCATTATTTTCCCACTCCCTTTACTCCCATAAACGAATTCCATCTCTTCCCCTCTTTCCATATCCGCTTCCCCTTTCTCTCTCTTCTTTGCGACAACAAGGAAACAAATTGTCTTGGCCGATCAAAGACCCTAAACTTCAAGCCAAAAGGCGGCCTTTCTCGAGTTTTTTCGACGTCTAATTTAACAACAAAAAAAATTGATTTCTACTTTTGAAAAGGGATCACTAATTCTAGCGATCCGGATCGCCACCTTACCACAAAGGCGCAAACCAGAAAGAAAGATTCTCATTGTGATTTTTGCACCCTGACTAGCGAATTGGGATAACCTCATTGTGATTTGCACCCTGACTAGCGAATTGGGATAACACTAGGTACAACCCCGCATGAAACTACCAGCATCTAAATTCACTAAAAGGGTACATTTTAACAAAAAGAACCAGAAGGAAAGATGCTGGATTAAAAAAGGCTAAGATGTAACATTCATATAGTGTTGGCACAAACAACATAGAAAAAGGGATGCACACACACACACACAGAGAGAGAGAGAGGGAGAGTTTATTTGAAAAAAAGCCACGAAGTACAAATTTTTTATTTTTTTATGCAAGTAACATGGCAACAATCTATACTGCCGCTGGCTGACTTCCTATTCATGATAGGTACTAAAAAGATGAAACAGCTGAGGGGGGGGGAAATTGCAGGAACAGTATAGAAATGGTCATGCCTTTAAAGATCACAATTTCAAAGTCAAAACTTTATTAAAATGTTCAAAGTCTCACCAGCCAGCAGCAAAGATACAAGCTTCAAATGGATTTCTTAAATAAAGAAGCAATAACTTCAGAAATTAGTCAAGTACAGAGGTTTATATATAGAAAATGTCATGATGATATACTAATACCGAAAATACTACAAATTAAAGTATCAGTACTATACGAGTAACATAGAAAGGGGAAAGCCAAAACCAAAAAGATAGGTACTGCCGTTGGCTGACTTCCTATTCATGATAGGTACTAAAAAGATGAAACAGCTGAGGGGGGGAAATTGCAGGAACAGTATAGAAATGGTCAAGCCATTAAAGATCACAATTTCAAAGTCAAAACTTCATTAAAATGTTCAAAGTCTCATCAGCCAGCAGCAAAGATACAAGCTTCAAATGGATTTCTTAAATAAAGAAGCAGTAACTTCAGAAATTAGTCAAGTACAGAGGTTTATATATAGAAAATGTCATGATGATATACTAATACCGAAAATACTACAAATTAAAGTATCAGTACTATACGAGTAACATAGAAAGGGGAAAGCCAAAACCAACTCCAAAATTTATTTTGTGCAAGTCACGGAACAAAATAAGCAAAACAAAAGTCAAGACACTAAAGAACAAGCATTCAAAAGACACAACTAGTCTGTTGAATAAGTTTACAAGCAATTCAAAAAGCAATAAAGAAGGCTTCACGTGATGAGAATGAGGCGCCAATCCATAACCTGAGGTATTAACAATCTTCGAGGGATAAGCTCTTCATGACGCCGAGCACAAAATTCCCAAGAGCATATCTGGTAACGAGGAGACAGTATAAACAAAGACGATAATTAAATGATAACATTAAAGTATTGAGTGGAAACAAATCCACTTTGTTAATGTATAACCAACCTTAAGGTCTGGAGAAAAAACTATCCGCAATTGTCCATCACGAACAACACGAAGTTGCTCAAAAACGCTCTCTTGTATGGCTTTTGCATAGTCCAGGACAATTTGTCCAGATGAATTCTGGTATTCACGAGGCATATCAACATAAAGAAGTTCTTCAAGGGTTCCACTTTCGTACTTTATTTTGAAAAGCCTAGGCAGAACCTCAACAGTCGCCTCTGTAAGTATTCTTAGTATTTTAGATACTGAAAAAGAAGTAGAATATGCTACAAATGCATAATAAATATTTATTCTAAATATACAGAAAGAGAGGGGGAGGGAGAGAGAGACAGAATAACTAGAATATAACACCAAAGGGATGAGGCAAATAAAGAAAATTAGAACCAGGCTAAATAGATATGTAAATCAAATCAGGCGACGATATGATTATACCAAAACTTACCAAAACCACGCCCTGGCTTGCGGTTACATATTTCACAGTGCCATACATCCTGCATAATTGTAAATAAGGATTATATCATATCTATGCTGTTAGCCTGTGTCAAATAGGCAATGTATGAATTGTTGACAAAAGTTTCATTCAGAAAGGTCTGCTATCAATAATACTACGACACTTAGAACTAACTAAAACTTGCTTGCATTAATGTATTGACGAAAAAATAAGATGCATATTCTTGAAATGAGTAAATCATGCAAAATTCGAAAACATGTAACCGTTAACGATCTAAAGTACCAAATAAGATGCAATAAACTAAAATGGGGTAGCATCCCTCTAAGTAGTCTAATTGACTGAGTTCCTCTAGAAACAAACCTGAGGGAAAACTCCAGTAGTTTGGCGGCCACTTCCATACATGGAAACACACCATTTCTTCTTGGCATTAGGAGCAAAGTACTCAGCAACATATTTCCTCCAAAACTCAATATTGTTGTCCTACAACAGAAAAAGTGACAATGAGAATTTCAAGCAATCCCACTAAAATTATCAGAAACAAAATATTCTTCTCAATATGGAAATCTCACTTCAGGTCTGTGTTGTTGCTGATACATATAATGTGTCAACCGCCTGGCACACATTCCCGGTTCATATACTGGTTTTGCCGGAGACCTCATTGGCAAATTCTGCTGTTGAAACTGAGGTTGCAATGGGGATCTTTGTTGAGGAATAGCTTTCAAGAGTTGCTGTTGTTGCTGGTGCTGCAGTTGCAAGAGTCTCTGTTGATGCAAAAGATTAATCTGGGCAGCTGCAGCAGCCTGGGGGGATTGCCTGGACATGTGAAGGAACTGCTGCTGTTGCTGCTGTTGTTGCTGCTGTTGCTGTTGTTGCTGCTGCTGTTGCTGTTGTTGATGTAGATACAATGACTGATCAGAATGTTGGGGTTCCATCTTTACAGGAGCCAAGCCTCGCATTGTCTGTATTTGTTGAGGTTCCAATTTGACAGGACCAAGATTTCGCAAAGATTGCAACTGCTGTGACGGTTGTCCATGTTGATCATTAGTCACCTGCGGCTCCATCTTAACAGGTCCAAAACCACCCAACCCACCTCGAATAGATTGGTAGTGCTGCTGCTGCTGCTGCTGCTGTTGCTGATGGTTACTGTTAGGGGCAGAAAACTGTTGCAAAGGCTGCTGACTATGTTGAAAGTTCTGGGATTCAAGTTGCTGTCCCTGTTGTTGATCTGCCAGCATCTGATTCCCAGACGAGTTAGAAAACTGTTGGCCCTGAACTTGACCAGAAGAGTTAGGATTTACCATATTAGACGTAACAAATGATGAGGAAGGGGAATTGAAACCCATTCCATTCCCAACACCGGAAAGTGGATCAGAATCAGCCCCATTATCAGCAAGTCCTCGCTGAGGATTCCCTGGACCAGATAGAGCAGAACTTGGTCCGCCATTCCCAAACGACTGATGGAGGAGGGATGAAACATTTGCCACATTTCCAAGCATATTCATGCTGCTGAACTGATTGCGTGGTGAGACAAGAGATGGGAAACCCGACTGAGAAGGCATTGAACCCCCTTGACCACCCAAAAGACCAGAATTTGATTGCAACAGTGAAGCTGGAACAGACTGGGCACCACCAAGTGGATTTGGAGGCCCTGGCGGACCTGGCGGACCTGGCGGAACCATCTTTCTAATAGAACAACTATAAGACTTATTTTAACTACAAGCAATATCTGAAATGACAAGAACCCAGAACCTTGTGCAACAAAATTTGTCCAGATACACTACAACTACAGAAAAATGCAAGCAGATCCTGAGAATTTAATCAATGCAGCAAGCCTTTCACACTCACAGCTAAGACTGAACTTTCTAGAGCCCTTATAGTGCACCAAAAGAATTGGAAAATGTTTGCTCCCGAGCATGCCGTGTTCTTGGGTGTTATTAAATGCAGGTCGAATACCAAAGCAAACCAAAAACAAACCAGCTTTGCCTCTAACCATTCTATAATTGTCTTAACAATTTAGAAGCAATAATCTTCCGCCAACAATTGCCAGAATTTCTGCACAATTTTTCATTTTGTAGGTCAAATTTGCCTTATTCCATAGAAGGTCAATAAGTAAAGAAATCAAACTTTGATTACCTAAAATACCTTTTACATCTTTCATAAAATTGGCCATAAAACCGAAATCTCATACATAACCCTCAGCTCAAAATTCCATTTGTAAACCCGAAAGCAAAAAAAAAAATCTAAGCAAAATAGGAAACTTTATATATAAAAAAACAGTAAAACAAGCTAAAACTACAATTAATATCAACTATAAAACCACTCGATCGAGACCTAAATCATGCAATTAACCCAAAAACAATCGATCCAGAGTGAAATTTAGGCGTTTAAAGTTGCAATGAGCTGTAAAATTTACCAAAAAAGCGAATTTGAACAGTGAGATTCTCTATAACTCGGCAGATTTTGATTTAACAGCAAATTAACCGACCAGAATTGCAGATATCACTCTTCTGGACTTCAACTTTTTTTCTCCTTGGTTTGCATTAGATACATACATCAACACTATATTTCAAGTGTGTATATATGTAGTGTGTATATATAATATAAATGTTTGGGGGTTCTTTGTGCGTATATAAACTTTGTTCAGTGAAATGAAAGTGTTGAATCTCCAAGTAGAGAGACTAGGGGGGAGAGGAGAGAGAAAGAAAGAGTTTCCTGTTCTTCGCTGTATCTTTTTAGTTTGGAGAGAGAAAGAGGAGGGAGAGAGATGGGTTCCTTGCGGACGTCAAAGCTGCATTAGATCTGATTGAATTTTCTACATTCCTTCTTTACCTTTTTTTTTCTCAAACGAAGTCAAATCCTCTTCTTCTATGGTTATTATGTCATGTATGTACAATCATGACCATCATAACATCATCATATATAATGCATCCTGTGGATTGAAATTCTAAAACTGGTGTTCCAATTCAGTTTTATTACACATTTGCCCCGATAAATCAGTCTCTATTAGGGCCTAGGGGTGTGCAAATCCATAAGCTACAGCCTACAAGCGGTTTTTTACCGGAATGGTTCAGTAAATTTATCAACCGATTCGGTACCCAAAAAAACCGATCAAACCGGTAAATAGTATAGATACAGTATTTAAATTTGGATCCTCTTAATATATGCTCTTAGAACACATGTTAAATAGTAGTACACAGTTTAAGAGAATATTTTTTTGAAATGTGTGTATATTCTTTTAATTTCTGTATTTGTACTAAGCTTAAGGAAATATACACAAAATTCGAGAGAATATTTTCTTAAACTGTGTGCTTAACATGTGTCCTAAAGACACATGTTAAAAAATTCCTTTAAATTTTAAGATATTATGTAAGTATCGGACCGGTATTAACCGGTTAACTATTATGTATTTATATTATATATAGGGTCCTCTTAACATGTGTTCTTAGCACACATGTTAAGCACACAGTTTAAGAGAATATTCTCTTGAACTGTGTGTATATTCTATTGATTTCTATATTTGTACTAAATTCAAAAAAATATACACACAATTTAAAAAAATATTCTCTTAAATTATGTGCTTAGCATGTGTCCTTACACATGTTAAAAAATTCCTTATATATATTATGTTAGCCTGCTAGGATATAGTAGTAGTATATAATATACTCAATAACTCAATGTCTCATTCTCTCTCGTTGCTCTTTCTCTTCTACTCGTCAGTCGTCACCACATCACAGAGTCACAGCCTCTCTCTTCTTCACAGAATCACAAACTCTCTCTCATAGATCTTGCCTATTCATCTCATATTTCTATGTGCAATTTTTGTTTTGGCTTCCGATTTTCTTTTTCCCACTCTCATAAGTCTCATCTTTGTGGGTTTATTGTAATCAATTTGAGGTTGATCTAGTGATTGTTTACTTTTTAATTGGGCTTTGACAACGATTAATTGTAATTGTATGTGAAAATTTCTATCTTTGGGTGACTTTAGGGTGGCTAGGGTTTTAATTTTATTGAACTGATTGTAATTTGTGGGATTTTTTCATCTTTGGGTGACTTTTGGGTGGCTAGGTTTTTAATTTTATTAAAACTAACTGGTTGCAAATACAAGGTTGTTGAGATCTGGATTATCATCTAATTCATTAGTTCATCAGTTCATGGTGTTGAACAGAATCAACGAATAAGGCTTTGTTTGGATGCATAAATATTACAAGTAGTTGAGCCATCTATACGAAACAGGTGCCGGTTTAATCGATTCCGGTTTTGGTATTCCATTTTGTGCATTGTTTGTGAGTTTAGAAGGAAAGGAAAGGAAAGGAAAGGAGGGGAGGCGAGGGGAGGGGAAATATTTTTATTTTTAAGTTATATTATTATTATATTACCTTTATATATTCATGTAATAAATGACTTGATTTATTTTAAAATGTTATTTTAGGCAATATAAAATATTAACTTTTTCATCCTTTTCTAATTTTTAAGTTATACTATTATTATATGGGTCTTTTTAATATATGCTTTAAAAGCACATGTTAAGCACACAGTTTAAGATAATATTCTCTCAAATTGTGTGCATATTTTTTTGATTTTTGTATTTGCACAAAGTTCAAAGAAATATACACACAAGTTAAGAGAATATTCTTTTGAATTATGTGCTTAGCATGTGCCCTAAGGACACATTTTAAAAAATTTCTTACTATATTACTTTTATATATTAATGTAATAAATGACTTAATTTATTTTGAAATGTTATTTTGGACAATATAAAATATGAACTTTTTCATCCTTTCCTAATTCCTATCCCTCCAAATCTCTTCCTTGCCCTCTTAAAAAACCTTACAAACATGATATTTCGAGGAATTTTAATTATCTTCTCTTCCCTTAAAAAAAATCTTATAAACACAGTATAAAAGCAGTTGATATTTCATTTTCTATTCTAATCACTTCATCTCTCTATCAAATTCTTTTTCTTCATTTTTCATTTCTTATTGAATAGCAAAATCCAATACATACATTCACAGTTTTGATAGTTTACATTGAATAAAAAAATAGAACTATTCACATTTCTAAATTCATATAATTAAATCTTTTTCTCTACACTATTTATATATATTTATCATCATAAAATCTACATATATTTAATATTGAGACCTTTTATATTATTCAAAAATTGCATGGTTAATAGACATTTTAGAATTTACAATTATAATATTTAGATAAATTTTCATACTAATTTTCAAAATAGGCCGGTCTTTCAAACGAGTTGGCCTACTAGTAAATAATATTACCTCCGTCTTATAATAAGTGTTTTTAATTTAAATCACACATATCAATACACAAGTAAAAATAACAAAAATACCCTTAATATATTTTCTTTGTTTTGTTTGAGACTTTTTTTATTGCCTTTTGGTCTCTCTTTCTCTTTCTTCAACTTTCAACTTTTCAATAAATACGCAATAAATACCATTGGTTGCATAAGGACACATATGGGAAAATATTATAAAAATTGTATTGAAATTCTAACACATCATTTATTTTGAAAAAAATATTAAGTTTAAAAAATCACTTATTGTGGGACGGAGGTATATTCTTGATTTTAGATTATTATAATTTATTAAAATTTGTATTACTACAATTATAGAAATGCCACGTTAGTGACAGCCTGACAGGTGTGAAAACAGTAGTATGGTTGTTATGTACTCCGCAGGGTACAGTTAGGTTTTCAACCTAGTAAATCATTTGCAATGATGAATTATGCCCACGGGCTGAGGAATGTTGCTGAATAACATTATTGCCCTTTCCAATTACTTTATATACACCAGGCATTTTAATGGACCAATTCTTCAGATTTTTATCAAATTAATTGAATACTCAATAACCAATTCCCATTGCTTGTTTTTTTTTTTACTTTTCTTTTAATAAATTTTTTTTATATGAATAATAAGATATATATATATATATATATATATATATATATATATATATATATATATGTTTAATTATCTTTTTTTAATACAATATATTTGAATTATAGTTTCATTTGTAATTAAAACTATCTCATTTAAATTGTTGGTAACTTATAAAAAAATTAATTTAGTTTAATTAACACATAGTTTTGTATAAGTGATACAAATATTAAGAATTTTAATTTAAATTATTAATGAAGCTGTTCTAATTAGAGTGATTGAGTATGTTGATAGTTTAGTTTTTGATGTTTAACAACAAAAATTATTATTTGAATTCTTAGTTTCATATTATGATTTTTATATGTTAACTTTTCTTGAGTATATGTCAAAATTTGAAATATTTATGATTTTGATTACATTTTTTAATACAGTTGGTGTTGTTTTTATGCAATGTTGAATAAAAAAATATAATAATATTTATTACTACCTTTATCTTGTAAAAATATTTTTCTTTTAATATATTTTTTCTTTGTTTGAGTAACAACATTTGTCACTTTTATTGTAAATAATTATATCTAAGTGTAACTTATGTTTAGTTTAATATTTAAAAAAAATAATTAATATAATTTTTTAAATAACATAAATTTCACTAAAAAAATAAATATTCATTTTATCAGGAAAATAAAGTCATACACTTTTTGCTAATTAAATTTTTCAAAGATTAAATTTATGTAGTATACATTTAAATATTTTTTTGTAATTAAAAAGTACAATTTTAATACGCATAAAAAGTACAAATTAACACAAAAATTATAATTATTTTTCTTCAATATTAAAATTTACTTATTATTACCTAACGAATCTTATTATTCATAGCAAATGTCATCATATGCATACGGTGATGAACTACGAATGTAAATGAATATTGATTCTTCCACAAGATGCAAACCCGTCAGATGTTTATTATTGGACTTAAAGGGGTGTTCCCCGATGAGACTTATGAAAGACATTCACTCATATCCACTCCAATCGAAAGATCGAATTTATTCCCATTGAGTAAGTTACAAAGATTTGAGAACCTTTATGCCGAAAAGTCAGTAAAAATAACTCTAGGTTAGATTAGTCTAAAAAAAACCCAACATTATGGGAATTATCTTCATGCTTTTTTACTTCTTATGTTCATATATATTCGAATATCATAACTCCCTGTAACAAGGCTAACATTTTCAAAAGGCAAATGAAGGTTATAGGTTCGAGTGTAATACTTAACGGAAGTCAAAAAAAAAAAAATTAACCATGGTTATACATGAAGAAGGTATATATATTTTTTCTTATGATAAAATGTATCCCTAAAATTAAATTGTAATAGAATAAGGTCTCAATAATAATAATAATAATAATATATTATAAAGCGGCTCATCGGAGCCGCTGACGTCATTGGTGTAACCGTGTCACATTATTTTTCCCTTTTTTACCCTTATAAGTTTAGTTATATTACTTTTTGTCCTTTTTATATTAATTTTTTTTTATTTTTCTATTTAGTTCTTCAAATTTTATAAAATTTTTATTTTATCTCATATAATTTATACACGCAATGTGTGTGCCACCAAGTGTTAGTAATAAAAAAGTGCCTAAAAATAATATACATGAATGTATATTTTTCTTAAAATGAAATGTATCTCTAAAATCAAATTACAATAGAATAGGTTCTCAATAATAATAATAATAATAATAATAATAATAAAGTGCCTAAAAGTAGTATGCATATATATCTATTCTCTGGTCAGGAATGGTTAAAACTGTAATAATTTGAAATTTTAAATTTAAGAAAAAGGGTATTTGAACTTTAAATGTGATCATGTGTTAATTTGAAGTCTATTAGAGTTTAATTATTCGGTTGAAATATAATAGAATAGGTTCTCAAACAGAAAAAGAAAAAGAAGAATAAAGTGTTTAAAAGTAATTGGCATAAATATCTATTGGACACTACAATTTCCACTTGAGTTTTTGATATTTTCATATAGTCACCTCTCACATAAAGGTGAGACCCACTTTGTTTTTATGTGAAAGAGGACTTTGTGAAAATATCAAAAATACATGTGAAAATATCAGTTTTCATATCTATTCTCTCGTTAGGAATATCTGAAACTGTAATTATTCAAAAATTTAAAATTATGAAAAAGGGTATTTCAATTTTAAATGTGATTATGTTAATTTGGAGTCTTATTAGAGTTTATTAAGAAGAGTATTGATAGACGCACACTTTTTTATTTATTAAAACTAATTCAGAAAATAATATTTTATAATATAATTAGTTGATAATTAATCACCATACGTAAGTGACTTTAGTGATTATAATCATCCACTACTATATATATATATATATAGGATAGGGCTCTGGAACGAACAGTTCGTTTACGAACATATGTAGGGTCAAGTGTTGAAGGTTGTTGATTGGCCCAATTATTTATCATCATATATTCGTAATTAGTATTAAATATTATCATCCAATCAACAACCTTTAATACTTGACCCTATATATGTTCGTAAACGAACTGTTCGTTTCAGAGCTCTATCCTATATATATATATAATTTTATTTATTTAGAAGACTAATTCATCGACAACGTTGTCAATTTAACATTATTCTTACAACAAATTGTGAGTGTCTATCCTAAGATCGAACGGTTTAATAGAGTTTCTGTTCGCAGTTTAATACTACGAATGAAACAGATGACCAAAATACTCTTACTTATAAAAGTCTCTGTCCGCATTATTAAACCGTGGACGCTAGGTATGGCCAAATGGTCAATTGGAAAACGACACCGTTTGTAAATAAGTCTCGTCCACAATATTAAACTGAGGATGTCAAATTCAATTTTTTTTAGTTTTTAAGATTCGATCAATTCCCAAGATTGCAGTCATTGGTATTTGTCTGTAATATCGGATACTGGGAATGAATTGTTTTATGCTTCTCTCTTGAAGATTGGAGAAGGATCGTGGATGACCTGAAAAGAAATTTTCAAAAATTTGCATATTTGCATTCAACATGCTGACACAATTTTTCGCAAAGGGCGAGGGTTTAAGTTGACCTAGATGACTGATATATCATTGGGATGAGACTGTAAATTCCAAACGTATATCATTGACATTTAACATGATCGGAGTCTTGAAAACTAAAAATAAATAAATTTGGCAATCGTAGTTTAATACTGCGGACCTAACTTATTAGTTGGTGATTTAGTCATACCTAACGTCCGCAGTATTAAACTGCGGACGAAGGACTTGCAAATGAGGGACATTTTAGTCTTCTGTCTCGTCTGCAATATTAAACTGCTGAATACTGCAGACGGGTCTTCTATTTAATCGTTCGATCTTCAAATGAAAGGTCACAATATGTTGTAAGAATAATCTTAAATTGACACCGTTAATCATGAATCGATTCCCTTTTATTTATTCTTTAGTTACCAAAGCATTATACATAATACACCAATAAAATATTAGCTGTCTTAATTTGATAGTTGAGATTGGTCCTCATGAAATTATTAATGTTCGAGATTCATACTATTACGTAAGTTTGTGATTTTTCATGTTGTGAGATTTTATGCCTCCTCATTTTATACTTAGTGTAAAGCTTCTTTTTCTTTTCGAAAGAGTTTTATTTATAAATATTGATAATATATTTTTATTATTAAGTTGATATATAAATAGTGTATTCATGCATGATACTAATTAATATTATAACAATAAATCAAAAATATATATCGTGTCATTTTTATACGTACTAATGAGTAGAATAAGTTTTTTTTGTCAATATACTTCATTTTGTGAAATAGAGGGGGTATTACTTTATTTTACAAAATAAATAAATAAAACTCTATAAATTTTAGAAATATACTTTTCTTTTAAGTTGTACTCGAAAAATTTTAAATGCATTATTTAGTAATGATTAATTATACTAAAATATTAATATTTAACTTAAGCTTGCTATTATATTTTGTCATTTGATATTATTATTTATAAAATCAAGCATTTTGTCAAAAGAATTTTATGGGAAGAAGGGGTAGTTGGCATGCATGCATGCTCATACATAAAATGTATGTATTCATGGCAACTGGCATGATGATGATATAATATGATGGCCATGCATGCGTGGATTGAGTCACGTGTTACGTCCATGGACGGAAAAGCACAACATGATTTAATACGTTGAGTGTTAATTTTAATAATAATATAGTAATAGTATATTTATATAATAATTAATAATATTATGTTATTTTATATTATTTAGCTTCGTTTAATTTAAAAAGTCTCATTTGTTATAAAGATTTATTTCACAAAAAAAATTATATTTTTTTATAAACGATAAATATAAAAAGACATGATATCTTCAAGTTTAATAACAAAATTTTACTCCTATCGAATGTTATTATTATTAAATTACATTATCATTATACTTGGGAATAACATGAATGAATATATTTTTCAAATATATATATATATATATATATATTTATATTTATATTTGTTAAGTGAAAAGCGAATAAATGTCTTAGACACAAATACATTTATTTGTGTATTATTATTATTATTTTTTATTAATAACGGTTTTGGTATTTTAATATTTTTAATTAATAAATACGTCGTATTAAATGTACGACACGCATACACTTGCATGTGTTTAAGAATTAAGACACATATTTTTTTTTAATTTGTAAATTGAAGGGGTTAACAAATTTATTTTTTTTGAATAAGTGATTTATTTCTGAAATATAGGAAGTAGAAAAGGCATAACGACCCTCTAAGGCTAATTCATTTCCTTCTCTGTTGACAGTTGGATAAGTGGTTCAATTCAAAAGAAATGATTCTCTCTCCTATATAATATCTATTTGAGATCCGATTTACTGCTTCTCAGTTTACCGTATTAACTCACATGCCTTATTCATCACCAATTATCCAGCTGACCAGTGGCGAAGCCATGTAGGATTTGTGGGGTCAATTGACCCCACATAAAAAAAAAGTTTATAATGTAAGGTAAATTTTAAAATTTTTAAGTATTATATATAAATTGACCCCACTAAAATTTTATAAATTTTCTATTATATGGGATTAAATTGAAAATTTATAACTTTGTCAATCAAATTTTAATCACATATGACTCCATCCTTTCAATATATGTATATCTTTCTATATATTTTAAACTAAATAATAATCTAATTTATATTATTTTTAAAAATAAATAATGAATTACTTACTTATAAACAATTGTGATTAAAAAAATCTATTATAAGTCAATATAATGTATACATACTATATATTATTATTTATTATATTTTTATTATAATATAATTTATATATATATATATATATATTTGTAACTTAGTAATAATTCCGACCCTACTAACACACAACTTTCTGGCTTCGCCAGTGCAGGTTTGTCATTTATATCATCCTGTGGACTAAAAGTGTTTCATTCCATGTAGCCTGATTAGGCCAGGTAACGGGGAGGGTATGGTCGGCGGGATTTTCCTCGTATTCGTCCAGTTAATGTAGGGGAGAGTAGGAACAAAGTTTATAACTGAAATTACAATTAAAATTGTAAAAATTAAATTAAAGAAATTGCACTAATAGTTTCGATGACATATTATATTTTTTTTATAGCAGAAATCGAACTCTTTATGATTGCTATTTTAGTACATAAACTGCATTTTTTAAGGAACCACATCCGTTTAGAATTTTAATTTTTTTATTTATGTTTTTGTGTATTTTTAGAGTTCTTTAAGTTCTATTTAAACTAGTTGTATTGTAGTAATGTATGAATCTTCAAATTTGTATGGTACTAAATTTTAATTTTTCAATTTAAGAAATTGAAAGTTTTGAATTAATTTGTGATTAGTTTTTAAGAATTTGTTTATTTTTAGTTGGGTATTATTTAAAACAGCAAGGCAACAATACTTGAGATTTATTTGAAATTTGGAAAGTATTGAAAGTAGTATGCCTTCAAGTCAATCACATTGGATGTGATAAACATTTATTTTATAACCTTGTTTATTTATTAATAAGAGAATTTATTTAATACAAAAGAAATTCTTTATTCATGTTAATTAATTGAATTAATAAATGTGATAAACCCATAGTTTTGGAGCAATACTTTTACAATCATGATATTGATTATACTAATGAGATTTCAATTCTAAGATAGTTCAAAACTAAAATGTTCCTAATATATCGTTGGATCACTAACGTGGAGTTACTGATTCCGAATATATTAGTACATATTATGGTTGCTCTGTTGAAGAGAATGATTGATCTCATAATCATTTTTGTAGAGATACTAAAGCAAGTATGTAGGTGCTTATTGAAAAATAAGTTCACTAAATGTGATTCACTTAAAGGAACCCTAATTGAGTTTTACTTGCCTAACAATAGGAGTTCCTATAGTGATAGTTGGGGTTAAATGCTTATTTGGTCATTGTACTATATGTCAACTTACAAGTGAGTCACTCAACTATTTTTTCTTACAATCAACTCACTATACTTTACTTTACTAACAAACGTTTGAAATTCCGTCTTGACTGTTAAGTTTTTTAACAGCAAATTGACATGGCAATGCCATGTAGGCACATAATCATGCTGTAAGAGTTTTTTAACATGTCAGCTTTAACCCACCCAATAAGACCCACCCACCCACCCAATTCATAAGCTACAACCTAACAAAAACCCACCCTCTCTTCTCCATCTCCCGCCTCTGCCTCCGCTATATCCTCCCGGCCCACCCGCCTCCTCCCTCCTCCTTCCTCCCTTCTCCATCTATGTTCTTTCTTGTTCCTGCAACAACCTTCATGAAGATTGTTCCAGCTTATAGTCTCTGCTGTGAAGACAAGCCTTTCAGCTATGAGATCAGCCTTCTATGAAATAATGAGGAAACGACGGATTCAGCCGGTTGGCCTTCTTCTATGGGTTACATTTGGATTTAGTGTTGCTACTAGTACGAGCTTGCTTGTGTGTGGAGATGGAATTGAATGTGTTGTCGAATCTTTCCCTGCCGCTCCTTCAATTGCTAATTTGGGTCGCCGGATCCAAAATTTGCACGAGGCAGCTCAGGCCGTAGGGAAAGTAGAAAGCTCCAGGATACATAAATCAATAGAGTCAATATTGTACAGATTTAAGAGATAAAAGGTTGATTTGGGTGAATATTGTACAGAGTTTCAGTAATCCTATTCCTCTTCCGCTCTCTCTCATACCTCTCACCACCCGTCGCCGTCACAGCCCCTTGTCGTCACCGATCGACTCAATTTCTGAGATTATAAATTCAAGATTGAGGTTAGGTTTTCATTCACTGCTTTTTTGTACATGTATAAAGCTCTCTCAATATATGTATATGTATATATATATATATATATATATATATATATATATATATATTTACTAGATGATAGGGAGGGGCGATCAATGGAGGATTTGACTCGTTGAAACATGAAAATAAAACTTTTAATGAAGAAGAAATACAATTGTTGAGATCAAATTTTTCCCTACATTTGGCATTATATATGCTTGAATCATAACTTTGATTTTTCCAAATCCTTGGAATACAATTAGGCATCTAACTGAAGCAGCAATTTCAATTTTGATCATAACAGTAGTGAAGAAGAACATCGACGATATTTGACGGGAAGGTCGGATCGTGAATGAACACCAAAGTTTGATAGATGCCCATCAATCGCTGTTCTAGTTTTGTGGAAGAAAATCTCAATTGGTGAACAAGAAAGAGCTTTGGAGTTTTGCAGAAATGAACCCAGATGGTGAAAAGTTAGATGAATGCTCATTATGTTTTGTCTCGTCAATTAAAATTTATAATATCATTATCTTGTATTAGCAAAAAGAAGAAGAAGAAAAGAATACCATCTGAGTTGCTTGATGAAATGAGAGAGAGAGAGAGAAAAGTGTATGACATTTAATAAATGTAAAAAAATCATTTGAAATAATATTTAAGTCTTACTTAAAAAATTATTTTCTATTAATTACAAAAATAAGTAAAAAACATTATTTTTTCCATGTTTTTTCTTAAATTTTTTAATTTTAATTTATTTTAAAAAAATTCTTTCATATTCCCCTTAATTTTAATTAGCATATTTTTAGTTTTATGTTTTATTATTTCTTTAATTATATTTATCTGTCACTTGATTAAATAAAAAATCATTTGATATTAATTACAAAAAAAATTAAATATATATATATATTTTTTTGTTTTTTGGATAACTTTTATAATTTACATTATACTTTAAAATATTTTTTTTATTTTCTTCATAAATTTTCCCCTCCAAATCCACATAATGAAGGCCACGTAAGATAATCTTTAACACATAGGCTTTTTTTTTACAACTCAGTAGCATATGTGTATTTTCGTTAAAAGTCAACATGATTTAACGGATTTTCTAACGGTTTGTTAGTAAACAAAATTATAATGAGTTGACTGTAAGAAAAAACGGTTGAGTGACTCACTTGTAAGTTGACATATAGTACAGTGACCAAAAACATATTTAACACGTGATAGTTGTACAAATGATCCTTGGAATTGAGATCATCATTGTAAGACTCCAACTTTTATGAATAAAGATTTAATTTTCTTTATATTATTTCGAAACAGTAAGGTGTTGTTTTGATAAATATGAAAGTTATGGGTGAAATGTGCAAACATTTTTAAAATGAGCAAGTGGTTATAAAATATTCCTGTTGTCGGGGAATATTCGTTTGGTCGTGGAATATTTTTGTTGTCGGGGAATATTCGTACGACGGCGCAGCTATTTGTGGGCCCTCACAACGGAATAACTGTCGGATATAGAAAGCGACATAAATAACTTTTTTTAGAAAATAACGGCGTGATTGTTACCGTTAGTACTGTTGAAATACCCGGTGGTTAAAATACAGTGATACACGGTGTTGCATAGTAGCACACGGTATTGCACAGTATTTCGAATTATTGAGTCTTACGTGAGAAGCCATTACTCAATTATTGTTACAGTAATTACTGTTCAATATTTTATATTATTGACTCAATAATTGCTACGTTGATATTTTATATTATTGACTCAATAATTGCTGCATTGATATTTTATTGACTCAATAATTGCTACGTTGCTATTTTTATATGATTGATTCAATAATGACTACAGTTGATATTTTGTAGTATTGATTCAATAATTGTCGTTGCACAGTATTTCACATTATCAACTCAATAATTCATATTATTTGAATAATATTATTAGATAGCATTATTGACAATGTCTAAGGAAGTTCTGTCTAGGAGGGGTTATTTAATTGCGCGCCAGTAAGGAGAAGTCCTTATCGGAAGGCCCCCTCTGTCCTGGGAACGACCTGGTTGTTAATATTGTGGTTCTATAATATTATTTGTGAATAATTAATTATTGATTTATATGATAAGGAAATATTTATTTTGTGGATATTAAAGAAGGAATTGGCGCTGGTGAGTTTTTATCAATATTTTGGTGTGAGAAATCATCTGTTTATGGATTTCGGATAATTTATGTTTGGAATTTGGAAAAACTTCCTTCTGCAAAGTTGTAGAGAATTAAATTTCCTATGGAAGAATATAGAATTTGTATTTTTCTGACTAAGGGGCTATTTGTTATGAATTATTGAAGTTTCGGAAAATATATTTTTTTTTATGGGCGGGCCCCACTTTTGGTGGAAATTTTTTAGCCGCCAGGCGGCGGAAATTTTAAAAATATATAATATTTTATTCATTTAGTCTCCTTTGGCATCCTAAGCTTTTCCTATAAATAGGGTGCTTAGATTAGAATTGAAAATCACACCAGAATCAGAAGTTTTCTCTCTCTATAATATCGAGCGTATTTTTGTGAGTATTTCAATACTTTGAGTATTAGTATTCAGTGCAAATTTCCTTCGATATTATATCCGATATTCCAGTCAGAGGTACTATCTTTTTGAGGTAAGGGATGTTATTTTCTTTCGTAAATGATGTTATTCTTTTCAATATCATTATACAGAAATATTGTCATGGATTTTATGTTGAAATTCTTACTTTTTCCGTCGGGGTTACTATTCACGTATACGGCACTATTCACGGAAAAATTAAATTTTCTTCTATTTGTCCAAATTGCTTGTTAAGGTTACTATCTTTGATTGTATCCAAGTTTTGAGCTTTATTCTTGAATTTTGCTCCATAATTGATTATTACGAGGTATTTTTGAATTGGATATACTAAAATACGAATCCTTAGTCTTTGTCTGTTATCTCACTGGATTCGTTTTTTTAAAAATATTTTTCATCATCCTCAGTCCTAAAAGGTGATGTAACTGAATATCTTTGGCCTGTAGAGCAAAGATGAATGATTACTTGATGAATATCTTTGGCCTGTAGAGCAAAGATGAATGATTACTTGATGAATATCTTTGGCCTGTAGAGCAAAGATGAATGATTACCTGATGAATATCTTTGGCCTGTAGTGCAAAGATAACAGGTGTTGAGATGAATATGACCACTGATGATACAAATGAATATCTTTGGCCTGTAGTGCAAAGATGAATATTTGATTCGAGATGTATATTGATTGATGTTACAGGGATAAAATATTGATGATGGACTTTTAAATCATAGAAGATAGTAGACTTTATTCTCTGCTTAATTCTTCTAATGAACTGTTATTTCCGCTGCGAATATTGATCTAAAGTTGGTTGTCCATTATATTTTATCTGATTTGTTGAAGACTAACGATAATTTATTTTTCATTATCTTAGTCATAATATTCTTTACTGAGCTAGTTGAGCTCACCCTTTTCATCTGTTGTCCTCTTCAGGAAATGAGAATGTTGCGGGAACTAGTCGGGGGACAGAGTGATGGTCCGAGTTAGAGCAGTAGTAGTCCTCACTATTTTTGATAAATAGTGTGATAATAATTGTAATGAGGACTTAGTTTGAATCTTAATATTTTCTACATATTTGTATTGAGACTCACAGTTGTGTGGTCGTATTTTGCACGACCGTATGATATAAAATTTGTATTTGAATTCTGTACCATGTATTTGGCGACTCAGAATGGGTAGGGTTGAATGGACCTATTCTGGGGGGCGTCACAATCATAGTACCTTGTGTATTTTGAATTATACTTTGTTATATTCCTTAATACTTAAGAATATGTTGTAAGGTATGTTCAAGTATAATAAAATATACATGGAGGTAGGTGAATGATCAATAAAGGATCTACCACTTCCAGTAAAGGGAGATAATGTCCTATGCGATTCGATGAATGACAACTCAGAAATCATTGGCTAATGTGGAATGGAAATTAGAAAGGAGTTTCTAATTTACATTAATCAGAGTTGTGCATTTTGTGAATCAAAATGCATATGATTAAATAAATAAGACATGTCAGTAATTCTATGTCTTATGTTTAATTAGAAAATTGTATGGTAGAAGGATTGAATTGTACGGTAACTATTCACAGAATATATTCTTTGTATTCTTTGTGATAATTCTTTATGAATGAATGTTGAATTCATATTATCCGGATATTAATGATACAATATTTATAAGATGTCACTCATGATGTAAAATAAATATTATTTATTTATATTTGAATTAAGGAGTTTATATAACAACCCGGGTCAAATCCCGAGTCCGGAACAAATCTTGGGTCAAATTCCAAGTCCAAATCGAATCAAATCCATCCAAAATAAGGCCTTAAACTACTAGCCCAATAGTATCTTCTTGGGTCATCTTAGCCCACCACAGGCTCACCCAAAAGTCATGACTGGAGGTACTATTGGTAGTAACTTATTTCCTTATATACAGAATTTTTTTTTCTCTATCTTTCGATGTGGGACTGGGGTGTTACAAACTCCCCCACTTAAATTTCTGAAGTCCCCGTCAGAACCGATCACACACGGTCCAAAGATCTTTGCCTCTCTAGCCATTGTGGGATAATACCGGCTGGCTTCGTGTCCCCACCTCCGGACCTCCTTCTCTCCATTGTGGGATAATACCACCAGCCTTCGTGTCCCCACCTCCGGCAACCCGATCGGATGGCCTGACCCGAGCTTTCGAGAGTCGGCTCTGATACCATATGTAACAACCCGGGTCAAATCCCGAGTCCGGAACAAATCTTGGGTCAAATCCCAAGTCCGAATCGAATCAAATCCATCCAAAATAAGGCCTTAAACTACTGGCCCAATAATATCTTCTTGGGTCATCATAGCCTACCACAGGCTCACCCAAAAGTCATGATTGAAGGTACTATTGGTAGTAACTTATTTCCTTATATACAGACAAATTTTTCCCTTATCTTTCGATGTGGGACTGGGGTGTTATAGTTTAGTTCATTATAAATAATATTAGAATGATTCTAATTTATTTATTCTATTTACCGACTTAATATTGAACTTAGAGGGTCACACCATAAAAATGAGAAATATAATTTTAGAAGTGTTTGTCTTAATGATAATAAATTAAGTGTATTTAATTTATTAGTAGAATAAATTAAATAGCTTAATATTTATAATTAAGTATTTGGAGAAATACTGCATTATAAATTAATAAGAGTAGTCATCTTATTATTATTATTATTATTATTATTATTATTATTAAATTGACTAAATAATAATAATATAGTATTTGGAGAAATACTAATATTTATAATTAAGTATTTGGAGAAATACTTAATTATAAATAAATAAGAGGATTAAAGTTCCTAATTAGATTGGGAATTAAATTAAAACCCTAATTTCTAAAAGGTTTAAGAAAATGGTTAGTCTATAAATAAGAAGAGTCTTATTGTGGGATAGACTAATACTAATACAACTTGCATCTCTCTTACAAGTATTCTTAAAACCCTAAGTTATTAGGATAGAGAGAATTAAGACCTAGTAGAATTTAAAATCACATCTTCAATCATATTTTCTTGGTAGATCACCTCTTGGGTATTACACACTATTGTAGCGAACGTTTGATCAGAGGATTGGAGAGATCGCGAAGGAACAAATATTGAAATTTGAAGATTACATCAAGAAAAGCAAAAGAAGAATTCACGAAGATGTTGGAAGTAAGTTCCATTCAGATTTAATGTGCCTTATTTTCGTGGTGAATAGTTTTTTATTGATCGTCGTTGTATTTTTTTTTGTGTGGATAAGTTGAACATCATTATATAGTTAGTGTTTGGTGATTTTTTCTCCCTCATATTTTGTCAGGTATTCTTGTTTCTAATTCTACCGATATTGCTACTCTTCATTATTGATTTACTATTGTCATTATCCTCAATATCTTCCTTTCTGTTGCTTCAACTGTTCTTTGACCCATTTTACATTCTTATAAATTACCTATTGTAAGTGCTTGATAAGTGCAATTTGAAATTCTCTGCATTCTCTGTACTTTGCGCTAATTACAATTAACTAAATTTAATGAGACTTGGACACAAAATTCTCTAGAAAATTGTAGTAACAGGTAGAGAGCTGGCGGAAAAATAATGAGGTAGAGAGAACATTTTGCTTTCGTAGTTATGGTGGTTCTCCCTCCAGCCTTATCATTATTACTTTCAAATATTCATCCAATAACAGAAGTAAAGGCAATATATTATTCGTTGTGACTGCATACATTTACACGAACAAGAGTCACTTTAAAATAAGGGTAAATTTGTATTTACAAGACTGAAAGGGTTAAGTTGCCCATGAATGCCTTGTCCTTGCTCAAAGTTGTATGTGCATTTGTATTTTTTTTATATTTCTTATTTAGACTTTGCACTCGATTTTAAATGGAGGGATACCATTCTGGGCTATAGTGTTTTGTCTGATAGCCTGATGACTGCTGTTTTCTTGCAGGAATCCAAGGAACTCACATCTTCCATGAGATAGAGGTACATTTGCGTCTTACATTTAAAAGTTATTATATTGAAATTTTAAGTGTTCAGATAACATGGAATATGGATATTTTATGGTTATTTTTTTTTTGTCAAACCAGCAAAACGATAACTATATTTGAAGATGATGAGCGGTTTAAGTCTGTCGAACGAGCTGCTTACCGTGAAGATCTCTTTAAAAACTATTTGGTGGATCTTCAGAAAAAGGTAATTTCGCTTCAACTTTGCACAAGTGTAAATTTGTAATCAGCCTGTATCTTTCTCTTGCTTTGGTGTTCTAGAAATCTTTTGCTATCCTTTTTTGGGTTGTTGAGCCTCTTCTGTTCAAGTTGAAAATGACTTTTGATTCAAACAGTTGGCGGCAACTCTAGCGTAGTATCGGGAAAGGTCCGGTGATGAAAGCCGTTGAGAACTGCTTCAACAAAGATCAAAGTATCTGATACCGCAAATCGTTGGCGACAGCTCCAGCGTAGCATCGGGAAGAGTTCGGTGATGTAAGCCGTTGAGAACTGTTTCAACGAAGGTCAGAGTATCTGATATAGCAAATCGTTGGTAACAGCTCCAACGTAGCATCGGTGAGAGATCCGGTGACTTAAGCCGTTGAACATTACTTCAACGAGGGTATCGAGACCGTCCAGTAATGAACATTGCCAACCACCAGCATTAGCATCAGGACGACCTGGTAAGGACGACCATGGAAAGCTATCTTAATCGGGAAGGACCAATGACAGAATCTGTTATAGAAGAAATCTCCAGCTGAGGCATCGAGGCAGTTCAGTAATAGGCGACCGTTCGAGTAGGCATCAAGAAAATTCGGTGATGATCAACCTTTGTAAACTACCATTCGAGTAGGCATCGAGAAAGTTCGATGATGATCAACCTTTGTAAACTACCGTTCGAGTAGGCATCGAGAAAGTTCGGTGTTAGTCGACTGTTGGAAACTAACGTTCGAGAAGGCGTCGAGAAAGTTTGATAATGATCACCTTTTGGAAACTACCGTTCGAGTAGGCATCAAGAAAGTTCAGTAATGGTCAACCCTTGTAAACTACCGTTCGAGAAGGCATCGAGAAAGTTCGGTGATAGTCGACCTTTGGAAACTATAGTTTGAGTAGGCATCGAGAAAATTCGGTGATGGTCAACCTTTGTAAACTACCGTTCGAGTAGGCATCGAGAAAGTTCGATGATGATCAACTTTTGGAAACTACCATTTCTAGTAGGCATCAAAAAGTTCGGTGATGGTCAACCCTTGTGAACTACCGTTCGAGTAGACATCGAGAAAGTTCGGTGATAGTCAACTGTTAGGAACTACCGTTCGAGTAGGCATCGAGAAAGTTTGTTGATGGTCAATCCTTGTAAACTACCGTTCGAGTAGGCATCGAGAAAGTTCGGTGATGGTCAACCTTTGGAAACTACCGTTCGAGTAGGCATTGAGAAAGTTCGATGATGATCAACCTTTGGAAACTACCGTTCAAGTAGGAATCGAGAGGATTTTATGATAGTGATCATTGAAAGCTCTATCCCTGGTAGAAATGTCGGCATTAACCTGATAGAAATCCAAACCGTTGGTGACAGCCCCAGCGTAGTCTCGGATAATATCCGGTGATACAAGACGTTGAAAACTACTTCAGCGAAGATATAGGAGAATCTGGTATTACAAATCGTTGGTGATAGCCCTAACGTAACGTTGGGAAGGATCCGGTGATACAAACTGGTGCAAACTATCATTAAGATAAGCATCGAGAATCCCCAATGAGATCACTCGTAAAAAGAGGAACATCCCCAGCGGAGGCAAAACAAAAATGTGCATCTGGAAAAGAGAGCGTTGGTGAAAACCCCAATGTGAATTTCAGGAAGGTCCGATGGTATCAACCATGAAAGTCATCCCTCGCAGAGAATAGGGAATGGTCATTGATACAACTTGTGGCAGCTAACCCGACAAAGGCATATAACATTCATAACATATCATACCATGTATTGCATTACATTTGCATTTGTTATATTTCTAGTGTCTAGCAATCTTTATCCTATTCATTCCATTGCATTGTATAAACATGATAAAGAGGGTCATCTGTAGACACCCAAAATTTTGCATTCTTGTTACTAACCATGCAGGAGGGCAAAACAGTCTTTTATCTTCCAAAGACAACCCTGGAAATCTACAACATCAAACCAGACCCCCGGAGATAGCCCTGAGAAATTATCAAATCAGACCCCCAGAGACAACCCAGGAAAATCATCAAATTAGACCCCCGAAAACAGCCCCGGGAAATCATCAAATCAGACCCCCGGAGATAGCCCCGAGAAATCATAAAACCAGACCTCCGGAGACAGCCCTAGGAAATCATCAAATCTGACCCCCGGAGACAGCCCAGGGAAACATCAAATCAACTTCAGAGACAACACTGAAGACAGACAGAAGTCAACAACAGTTAAACCCCAGAGATAACCCTGAGGAAAGACAGTTGCAGCTATATCAAGCCTGGAACCCAACCCGAAAGGGTAAAAGGGTAATTTTTTCAAATCAACATTAATTCTGATCAAACTATTGTGAAAAAGGTTATGAAGAACCATCACAGCAATCCCGAGTGAAAACTGCGCTAGACAGCTCAATGGACTGACTGTGAAGAGTTGAAGATCTGGTCATGGGTCCATCTTCCAGGATTCAGAAAAGGTCAATCCCCATGTCATTGCGTAGCTCTCGGAAAGAGCTTTCCGAAAAGGTATGGCATGCCTCCATCGGATTCCCGAATTACAAGTTATGAAGATTCAAGTAAACTATGCGTTAGTCAGAGTGCACGTACTTCTAGAGAGCACAGCCCGCCAGGCCCAGCCGCAGGTAGAGTCGCGGCAGGCCGGGGCTATATATACCCCCTCCCCCCTTTGGCTTCCAAGAGAAGATTAGAGAAGGAGAGGGCTTACGAGAGAGAAAGAGGGGCTAGGAGAGCTAGACAGAGCTTGTATCTTACTCCGATTTCTGTAAAACTTCTTTGTAAACACTCATATACATATGTACTACAACATATCAAATTTTAACTGATGGAAAATGAGTTTTGAGGTGCCAAAAGCCGTTCGATAGCCATTCTCGCATAATACTGTAAGATTTCGCTAAATCTGCCTTCTTCGCTTACTCTAATACGTATGTAAGTACTATATATATATAGTTAATAGATTATATTGGTCAGATCTGACTTTTTAACAGTTTATTTCTTGTAAATAGTCAATATTTAAGCTTTATTGACTAGATCTAGCCAGATCTAGCTTTTAACCGGTTCAAAAGTTATAAAACTTAAACTTGGAAGCTAGAATGGCTAAGATCTGTACAGATCTAGTTTTCTTTCTAGTTTTTGTAAGTATTTAGCGACCATATGACACTAGATCTGTATCTAAGGGAAAATAGAGGCTATGGGCTACTCGCTAACGAGGATTTAACTGATAAATCCTTCATCCAGCGATGTCTAGTGTAGATATATATTTTGTTTCAGTATAGTCATTATGTAGGCTGTTCATTTGATATCCTCTGAGCCTAGAAGATACAGGATCTACGATTCAATCAATGAATCTAGATACGGTTCCCGTGATGGACTTTTTGAGTTGTACAGTTAGCTTGCAAAATTTTGTATTTGTAAATCCAGGGCCTTAAAACGGTTATACGGGTTTAAGGCCCTGAAATAGCGAAAACTGTGGTTGTGGTGTTCGGACTCACTTCGATGGCTTTTATGTCCATAAGGTGTCCGACACTTGTATATATATATATATATTATTTTGTTGAAGATACTTCGCATCTCGAGAATAAAATTAAATAAAGCCGAATATGGAATAAAATGGAAGTATCAAAGGGTTTCAATTCCTATGCGAGCGAAAAGGTTTGAAAACTTTTTTTCAAAACATCACTTTCATATTCTTGCTAAAAATAGACTTTTCAATAAATCAAACCCTTCGTATATAGGTCCAACGAAGCACAACACTATTTTCAAATAAAGCATGTTAGCACAATTAACTGCAACTCACACACACACACACACAATGCTTAGGGAATGAAAAGACGTGGTAATCGTGTTTCACGAACGTAGGGGGGTGCCTAACAACTTCCCCCGCTTAAGCAAGCCCCCAAACTCTATGAATCTCGGTTTCCAAGGCCAATTAAACGGAGTCACATATTGGGTCTTATTGCTAAAACCTTCAAACTCCGGTTGAGTTGGTACAACCATTTAAACTCATACCAACTGGCGGCTGTGTCTAATTCGGCCCAATCATAAAATCAATCTTTTTAAATCTGTCTTTTCCTAAAATCTCGCTCTTTAAACAAGATAAATTAAACCACATAAAAAATATAAAGGGTAAGAACCAAACTCTAAGAATTGAGGATTTTCCCTGCGTTGACAGGTGGCGACTCTGCTGGGGACAGTAGAGGGCTTAAGTCGTATTTCAATATTTGTAATTCCCTTTTTATCTCCATGTGTGTAAATGCTGTCTTTACATTGAATGGATATGAATGAAAGCTTTATTTACCACACTTTATATTAGTGCTTCGCATAATGTCATCATATTGCATACGGTGAGACGCGATGTATGTGAATGTATGTTGTGTGATTCCTCCACTAGGAGGCAAACCCGTCGGTGGGTGATATAGAATCCATATATACTAACTGTGATTTAGAGTTTAAAGAGATATCTAATAACTTATATAGTAACATTAATGTATCAAACATGCTTAAAGAGTTGCATATGCATATTGTGATTAGTTTGTTAATATTCAAGGTTATTTTGTAATGAAGCAAACCAAAGGTAACATAAATGGGCTGTCATAAGAAGTTAATTTTGAATCATATGTCTTGCCTCTTATATAAGTTCTTATGCTATAATATGATACCAAACCTTGAATGCCAAAATGGTAGAGCTTAATTTGTATTTGGCCTGTTTTGAACAGGCCAGATTCAGCCCTGTCTTAATTAGAAGTTTCTTTGTATACCATTTAGGAAATTAAGAAGCTAATTAGAGGATTCGTTATGGACTGTTATGGCTTCTTACTTGAACCATCCGTACATATGCTATGCATGTTATATACCATGTAAAAAGATTGTACAAGCTTATATGTGGCACATTCATGCTATCTTTGTTGACATGTTAGTAAACCATGTTTTTTATAGAATTCAAAGCCTAAAAAGGGCTATTTTGGCCTAAAGCATGAAAACCTTGCCTTTAGATGTTTTAAAACAGGATCATATAGTATATAATAGGTTCATGATGTAGAAATGCATCTACATGAATGATTGGTTCTGCTTTGGTATAAAGGTACTAAATCATGCCTAAAGTGTCCTATGTGTACTGTTTTTGTATTCCAAATATGGTTGACTTTTGCAAACATAAACAGAGATATAATTTTATGTTATAAGCATGTTTTAAGGATTTCTTGAGTGCCTAAAGTTCTTTTTACCTACATAAGGACAGTTATGATTTATTATATAAATTTCATACCTAAAATGTCTAGAAGTGGGCTGTTTTGTGCTAATGGTTTAACTACTAATTCTTGCATGCTAAATTCCATGAAAATGAGTTATAATGATGGTTAAGAGCTTGCTTGAATGCTTAGATATCTAAAGAAGCATATCTTGTAACTGTTTGTAGTAAAAAGCCAAAACTGTGCATAAAGTTCTAGAAATGGGGACTGTTATGAGCAATGTTTGCAACTGAAGTTGTGAGGCAGTATGAAGTCTCTAAATAGTCTATTTATATCATTTAAAATATGATCATTAAGTTAGTTAAGGTCTAGCTTCTATATTGCCCAAATTCATATCTAACACCATAGAAAGTAAGCTTTATAGCTATGAACACCAAAGTGTAGAACCACCATACCTGAACCACATAGGCAAGTTTTAATAGTCATACTATGACATAAGTAAGCTACACAAGCTAAAGAAACCAAGCCTAAATTGTTTTGAGCATTAGACTTGTTAAAAATCTCATTTTAAGCTGAAAAATGAACTGTTTTGTGTAATTCTTAGCACCTGAACTTATAAGACTAAAATAAACTCATATAAAGTTGTTAATGCATGCTTATAATGGTTCCCAATCATTGCCATAACCAAAGCTAGTAAGAAAACCAAGTTAGGACTTATTTTCAAGCCTAAAGTGAGCTTTGATAGGTCAAAATTGGCTAGATAATTAAATAAAGTGTGGTGATGCTAAAAGTATCCTTAAGTAACTTAAATAAACATGCCTAGACTATCCAAGTAGCTAAAATAGGAAAAAAATGGAAAAGTGTAAAATTTTAGTTTTGTGAAAAAGTAAGAAAACTGCCAACATTAAAACAAAAAGGCATAATTTCGACGAAATATTCCATCGGCATTAAGGGTATTTCGTCGAGGTTAACTTAATTTTGACAAAATATTCGATCAGAATTCAATCAGGTATAAGAGCGTCGAAATTAAGTCCGTCGATAGTTCGGTCAGAAATATATAACTTCGATGGATTTATTTCTAACCAAAATTGCAATCAGCTATAACGCATCCTCAACGGAATTGAGTCCGTCGATTTTATTTGATCGGGTCTAGCCTGCCACATGGAAACCACTTCTAACATGTGATGGCCCTATTTCTGACGAAATTCCGTCGACTTTAACCCTTATTCCGTCGAGATTAAGGAGTTTTTTTTTTGAATGTTTGCTCTGATTTGGCACCATCCAGGGTTTTAACCCACATTTTTTGTACCTGTAAACCTGTTCTTTTTTTCCAACAGCACATACAACATAACTAACTATCCAACAACATTCACATCAACTTAATAAGGCCCAATAACATGAATATGAATTACCAAGGCCAACAAAATGTCAAAAATTAACTAAATGAGAAGTAAAGATGTTAAACATCCCATTAATCTAAACTAAAGTCTATCAAACATCCCATTAAGCTAAACTAAACTAAATATGTCAAACATAAACAAAACTAAAGTAAAGATATATGTCAAACTAATGACAAGGTTTAAACTACAATACGTCAAACATCATGTAAACTACAAAATATTAACATCCCATTAAGTTAAACTAAAATAAATATGTACTAATCATCTATAAAACTAAGTCAAGCCAGTAGCACTGCCCCCGGTGTGAGGAGGATCATCGGGCGGGCGTCGACGCTGCTGCTCTGGAATATGAAAATCGTCGACGTCGTAATCAAAGTGAGCTGCCTCCTCGTCACCCTGTTGATAAAATATAATGTAACTCATTAGTCTATATATATGAAACAATTAAAGATAAAGCATGAAATTAAAAATTAAATAACATGCAGAATATATACTTGAATTTAAAACGAATAGTATACCTGAGTAGTCGAGGGCTGACTCAGTATCGGCCCAAACGCGTCCATGAGTAAGGTAACCACTATTCGAAAAATCTCATCGCGTATCGCGGCTAACTGCTCCAGAGGGATACCCATACTCTCGGTGGTGGCACCAGCTACAATGTCATACGCAAGTTGATGGAGGCGAGAATGGCTGGGCAGGTCCTGACGACGGAATATCGGATCCGTACTAAACCTCTCCGACACCGCAGCCATAACCCGCTGGAACATAGCATCATCTAAGCCAGCGCCTGTATGTGATGGTCCCACGAGGTCTCTCGGACGCAGACGCTGGCTATAGCCTACAAAAATAAATATAACATGAATAATATTATAAGTTCACTTTATTCATAAACAAGAAATAAACTAAAATATTATTCCTCCAAGTAGTGTATAGGCTAGTATCCTTGGCAACCCAAACACTCGATACCGGCCGGTAGTGCTAGTGGGAGGATCCTGAGACGCGACCCAAATAGTCGTCTCCTCATCCTGAGATAAACTAATCTCGGGCGGAGGGATGGTGGAATCTAACGTCTCAGCATCACCCCTAGCAGCCTGCAACTCAGCTATACACTGGGATCGGAGCTTCTTAAACCAGTCTTGTAATTTAATATATATACATGTGAGTTAACTTGGTATCATTATATAAATTACGTAATATGATCCTAAATAATAATAATTATAGTAAATGTATTACCTGTATAGCTAGTGCTGCTGGAGACATCGTCGACCCCGAAGTCGACTCCTTTGGCGTTTGGACTCTATCCCAAAACTCCATCATAGTAGGAGGTCGGCCCAAGCTACTCCGCATAGCCTAAATCATACATTAATTAATATCACCTTACTTTACTATAGATGCAGTTTAATATTAAACTAAACTAAATATAAATACATACCAACTTAACCTCCTAAAACCACTGCGAGCCAGAAGTATGTACAACCCGTAGCTGGCCCAGATTCTTCTTCATCTTCTCGGACTTGGTCTTGAAGGCAGCATCATCCTAATACGTACACATGGCAACCCATGCTACATCTGATACTATCGGCGGCTGATAATCTCGTATAGTAATCCCGGGCGATTCTTCTACTGCCCGAGCTGCCATCTGCCGCATCTCGTACAACCAGCCGACATATAATTTAGTTCTTCGAAATGTGTACAATAATAACAGCGTCACCATCCGCGTAGTGATGTCGGCCTCATATCTATAATACTTCTATCAAACGGACATAACATACGTATAATTAATTATTTAAAAAATATATAAATAACTTGGACCTTAATTTAATATATGTAATTCGACTTACGTGAAACTCGCGCAACACTGTCACCATAAAGCCGGGATCGTAACGCGCGTACTGGCTAAATCGCATGCAGCCAGTCGGGAGATGCGCCAGGCATATGGCGTGTACGGTCGCCTTAGCGATAGGATCCATAATACTAGAATACAAAATTTATATGGAATATTTTAATTTATTAATCACATAATAATATCATTCTAATTGAACATAATATATATATTATAGTTGAAACCTACACTGACGAGCCGACATCAACACGAACTGTGTCAGGAACTGTCGACGGACGACCTAATCGACCGAGGTTAGGCCCTCGCTGACGTCGACGTCTAGCATCTGTATGTTTAATATAGTTATGACATTGTCAAAAAATAGTAAATGAATGTTTTTTCATTAAAAAATTATGAAAATAAGTGTTATTGAGCCAAAACAAAATTAACTCACTAGCTGATGAAGACGACCCGCCCTGGGAGCCATCACTCGATCCAGTCTGGCCGCCACCACGACCACCTCCACCGCTATGTCTAGGCACAGCTGTACTACTGAAATAACAGATATAGATGACATTAATTAAAATTCATTGCGATTATTCTAATGATTGGTTTTAATTGTATAATATTTACAAAACACCAATTAGTGACGAAGTAGTACGTCGTCAAACCTATCAGAATCAAAATCATTTTCATCCTCTGATTCTGTCTTTTCCTCTTGCGTATCAATTTCTTCCTCAGTATCATCTTCTACGATCACATACGGATTGACAACCACATCTTTCTCCACTTCGTCAACATCGGGTACGTCAACGACATCACCTACCACCACATCGTCATCTGTGAACGAACAAATCTTTTATAGGGGTATATGATACCGGACATATGATTTCGAATAACATGTAATGTAAGACCCTAACTTTTATGAATAAAGATTTAATTTTCTTTATATATTATTTCGAAATAGTAAGGTGTTGATTTGATAAATATAAAAGTTATGGGTGAAATGTGCAAACATTTTTAAAATGAGCAAGTGGTTATAAAATATTCTTGTTGTCGGGGAATATTCGTTTGGTCGTGGAATATTCTTGTTGTCGGAGAATATTCGTACGACGGCGCAGCTATTTGTGGGCCCCCACAACGAAATAACTGTCGGATATAGAAAGCGACAGAAATAACTTTTTTACAAGATAACGGCGTAGTTGTTACCGTTAGTACTGTTGAAATACCCGGTGGTTAAAATACAGTACGCGGTGTTGCGCAGTAGCACACGGTATTGCACAGTATTTCGAATTATTGAGTCTTACGTGAGAAGGAACCTACTCAATTATTGTTACAGTATTTACTGTTCAATATTTTATATTATTGACTCAATAATTGCTACGTTGATATTTTATATTATTGACTCAATAATTGCTGCATTGATATTTTATTGACTCAATAATTGCTACGTTGCTATTTTTTATGATTGATTCAATAATGGCTCAAGTTGATATTTTGTAGTATTGATTCAATAATTGTCGTTGCACAGTATTTCACGTTATCAACTCAATAATTCATATTATTTGAATAATATTATTAGATAGCATTATTGACAATGTCTAAGGAAGTTCTGTTTTGGAGGGGTTATTTAATTGCGCGCCAGTAGGGAGAAGTCCTTATCGGAAGGGCCCCTCTTTCCTGAGAACGACCTGGTTGTTAATATTGTAGTTCTATAATATTATTTGTGAATAATTAATTATTGATTTATATGATAAGAAAATATTTATTTTGTGGATATTAAGAAGGAATTAGTGATGATGTGTTTTTATCAGTATTTTGGTGTGGAAAATCATCTGTTTATGGATTTCGGATTATTTATGTTTGGAATTTGGAAAAACTTTCTTCTGCAAAGTTGTAGAGAATTAAATTTCCTATGAAAGGACATAGAATTTGTATTTTTCTGACAAAGGGGCTATTTGTTATGAATTATTGAAGTTTCGGAAAATAAATATTTTTTTAAATAAAATGGTGGGCCCCACTTTTGTTGTTGAAAAATCTGAAATTTTTAGCCGCCAGGCGACGGAATTTTTTTTTTTAAATATATTATTTTATTATTTTAGTCTCCTTTGGCATCCTAAGCTTTTCCTATAAATAGGGTGCTTAGGTTAGAATTGAAAATCACACCAGAATCAGAAGTTTTCTCTCTCTATAATATCGAGCGTATTTTTGTGAGTATTTCAATACTTTGAGTATTACTATTCAGTACAAGCTTCCGTCGGTATTATATCCGATATTCCAGTCAGAGATACTGTTCTTTTGAGGTAAGGGATGTTATTTTTTTCATAAATGATGTTATTCTCTTCAATATCATTATACATAAATATTATCATGGATTTTATGTTGAAATTCTTACTTTTTCCATCGGGGTTACTATTCACGTATACGGCACTATTCACGGGAAAATTTATTTTTCTTCTATTTGTCCAAATTGTCTGTTAAGGTTACTACCTTTGATTATATCCAAGTTTTGAGCTTTATTCTTGAATTTTGCTCCACAAAGTATTATTATGGATTATTCTTGAATTTGGATAAACTAAATGACGAATCCCTAATCTTTGTCTTTTATCTCACTGGATTCGTTCTTTAAAATATTTTTCATCATCCTCAGTCCTAAAAGGTGATGTAACTGAATATCTTTGGCCTGTAGAGCAAAGATGAATGATTACCTGATGAATATCTTTGGCCGTAGTGCAAAGATGACAGGTGTTGGGATGAACATGACCACTGATGATACAAATGAATATCTTTGGCCTGTAGTGCAAAGATGAATATTGACTCGAGATGTATATTGATTGATGTTACAGGGATAAAATATTGATGATGGACTTTTAAATCATAGAAGATAGTAGACTTCATTCTCTGCTTAACTCTTCTAATGATTTGTTATTTCCGCTGCGAATATTGATCTAAGATTGGTTGTCCATTATATTTTATCTGATTTATTGAAGGCTAACGATGATTTATTTTCCATTATCTTAGTCATAATATTCTTTACTGAGCTAGTTGAGCTCACCCTTTTCATCTGTTGTCCTCTTCAGGAAATGAGAATGTTGCGGGAACTAGTCGGGGGACAGAGTGATGGTCCGAGTTAGAGCAGTAGTAGTCCTCACTATTTCTGACAAATAGTGTGATAATAATTGTAATGAGGACTTAGTTTGAATCTTAATATTTTCTACATATTTGTATTGACACTCACAGTTGTGTGGTCGTATTTTGCACGACCGTATGATATAAAGTTTGTATTTGAATTCTGTACCATGTATTTGGTGACTCAGAATGGGTTGGGTTGAATGGACCTATTCTGTGGGCGTCACAGTTGGTATCAGAGCTTAGGGATATGATCTCTGGCGGATATCGGGGAATAGAACTAGGAGGGGAGAGACGAGTAAATCCTTCGCTAGTGTGTCCTACCTAAGCTTATGTGGTATTTAATTGGTCAGTCGGAGCATAGGGTTAATATGTGATATGTTGACTTGTTTAATTAACCCTTGTTTTATGGCAGTATTTGAGAATGGCAGCTGAGAATGTTAACAACGAAGTGAATGAGACCGTGGAGACACCTTTAATCGTTAACCAGGAGAACGTGCAACAAGAAGGCAATGTTCATCCTGAAAATAACGCTGGTCAGACGATAAACGATGAGATGTTTAGATGTTTTTTGCAGTTTATGCAAAATCAGACGAGGGAGACTCGTGTGCAACATACAGGTGGAGATAATAACAACACGCGAGCTGTTACTGCCAAGCAGTTCAAAGAATTGGGACCACCAGAGTTTCTGGGAAAGCCAGATCCGATCAAGGCGGAGACGTGGATTAAATAAATTACCAAGATATTTGATGTCTTGGGATGTACAGGGGAACAGAAGGTTGCATTCGCCACGTTTATGTTCCGTGGAGAGGCAGATTACTGGTGGGAATCCGTGAAGCGTACCCAGCCTGCCGCACTCCAGATGTCTTGGGAAGCGTTCCAGAAACTGTTCAATGACAAGTACTTTCCTGAAAGTATTCGTCATATGAAGGAAGTAGAGTTTATCCGACTGGAACAAAATAACATGACGGTATCCCAATACGAGGCTAAGTTCGCGGAGCTGTCCAGGTTTGCACCTCATTTGGTGGAGAATGAGGAACGTATGACGCGGATGTTTCTAAGAGGTTTGAAACCCGAAATACGTCAATACCTCATTTCTCATAAATTTTCTCTATATTCAGATGTAGTGAACAGGGCCCAGTTGTTAGAACGAGATAATGATTATGTTCAACCGAGGGACCACAACCAAGGTCGTACCGGTGGCAGCAGTCATCGAAGCAATGACAACCAGCGAGGAGGAAAGTATGACAGAAGCGGTAACCACTCCGGTGGTTATCGTGGTCATGATAGTAGAAGAAGCGAATCGGGAGGATATTTCAAAAAGAGAAGGTATAACAATGAGAACGCGAAGATGTCAACATCAGCACCAGCATCAACTGTTTCGAGGGGAGGAGAACGACCACCGGTCGTATGCTATAAATGCTGGAAAGAGGGACATATCAGCCCAAACTGCCCACAACAATTCAAAGGATGCTATAACTGTGGAAAAGAAGGACATATAGCTCGAGATTGTCCTGTTGCGAAACCAAATTCAGCGGGGGTGGTGATTCCAAAGGCGGTTGCAGACAAGTCAAAGTCGGTGATTCCTGGAAGAGCGTTTGTCGTGACAGCCCAAAACGCGAGGAATCCATACGAGGTGATTACGGGTAAGCTGATCATAAACTCTTGCGAAGTTTACACCTTGTTAGATACCGGTGCTACCCATTCCTTTATTTCACCTGCTTGTGCTCAACGTTTGAACTTGACTTCTGATAAATTAGACTTTGACTTATCTGTTGAAACTCCGTTAGGAGAAACCTTTGTTACATCTACAGTTTACAAATCTTGCTTGATTCAGATTGGTACCCTTACCTTACCTGTTGATCTTATATCTTTGAAAATACTTGCATTTGACGTGATTTTAGGAATTGACTGGTTAACCACTTACCATGCCAAAATTGATTGTTTTAGTAAGGTTGTTAGTTTTTATATTCCTAATCAACCTGTTGTGCGAATCCAAATCACCAAACCACTAAAATCATTCAATATCATTTCAAGTCATAAAGCTATTCGTTTATTGAAAAATGGATGTCAAGCTTTCTTAGCTCATGTCACTGATCTAAATCAGAATACGTCAGGTTTGAATGATATTTCCGTTGTTAATGAGTTTCCTGATGTATTTCCCGAAGAACTTCCCGGTCTACCCCCAGAACGTGAAGTTGAATTCTTTATTGACCTTGAGCCCGGTACAAAGCCCATTTCTAAAACCCCATATCGAATGGCTCCTATTGAACTCCAGGAGTTAAAGATTCAATTACAAGAATTGTTGAACATCGGTTTTATTCGTCCTAGTACGTCTCCTTGGGGTGCTCCTGTTTTATTCGTAAAGAAGAAAGACGGGAGTATGCGACTTTGCATTGACTATCGGGAGTTGAACCATGTCACCATCAAGAATAGGTATCCGTTACCTCGTATTGATGACCTGTTCGACCAGTTGCAAGGAGCGCAATTCTTTTCAAAGATTGATCTTCGTTCTGAATATCATCAGTTGAAGATTAAAACTGAGGATATTCCAAAGACTGCTTTCAGAACACGGTACGGGCATTATGAGTTCTTAGTCATGTCTTTTGGATTGACTAATGCTCCTGCTGCTTTCATGGATATGATGAACCGTGTATTTAAGGAGTATTTAGATCAATTCGTTGTTGTCTTTATTGATGACATTCTCATCTATTCTAAAAGCCGTGAAGATCATGAACACCATTTGAAGTTGGTACTTCAAAAGCTTCGTGAGAACAAGCTATATGCTAAGCTGAAGAAATGCGAGTTTTGGCTTGAGGAAGTAGCATTCCTTGGGCACGTGGTATCGAAACGTGGAGTATCTGTGGACCCGGCGAAGATTGAAGCAATACAAAGCTGGGAGCAACCTAAGTCGGTGACCGAAGTACGAAGCTTTCTGGGCTTAGTTGGTTACTATCGGAGGTTCGTAGAGGGATTTTCTCGAATCGCTACTCCATTAACTCAGTTGACTCGGAAAGATACAAAATTTGTTTGGAGCGAGGAATGCGAGAAGAGCTTCCAAGAGCTCAAGAGGAGACTTATTTCGGCACCTGTTCTGACAATACCATCTGGTTCGGATGGATTTGTTATTTACAGCGATGCTTCGGGCAAAGGGTTAGGATGTGTTCTCATGCAACATGGGAAAGTCATAGCCTATGCCTCGCGACAACTCAAAGAATATGAGAGGAATTATCCTACTCATGATCTAGAGTTGGCAGCAGTCGTATTCGCGTTGAAGATCTGGAGACATTACTTGTACGGAGAGAAAGTGGAGATTTATACGGATCAGAAGAGCCTTAAATATTTCTTCACTCAGAAGGAACTCAACATGCGGCAACGACGTTGGCTTGAGTTGTTGAAAGATTACGATCATACCATCCAATACCATCCTGGAAAAGCGAGCGTGGTAGCTGACGCGTTGAGTAGAAGATCATATGTGGGAACGAGTGCGATGATGTCAAGTATACGCGTAGAACCAGATTTGATTGATAAAGTTAAAGCTGCTCAAGCTACGGATGCGGAACTGATGAAGATGAAGAAGAAGGTGCAAGAAGGTGCAATTCCAGAAGCAAGAATCGATGAAGAAGGAATACTTCGAGTCAACTCCAGACTTTGTGTTCCTAACGATTTTGACTTGAAGTATAGAATCATGATGGAGGCACACAAACACCGTTTGCAATCCATCCTGGGAGTACTAAAATGTATCGTGATCTTCGACATACATTTTGGTGGAGTAATATGAAGAGAGAGATCGCGGAGTTCATCTCAAGATGTTTAACTTGTCAACGTGTAAAGGCGGAGCATCAAGTGCCGAAGGGTCCATTGCAACCACTGGAGATTCCGAAATGGAAGTGGGAACACATTACGATGGATTTCGTTACCGGTCTTCCCAAGGTTTCTCAAGGCTTAGATGCGATTTGGGTTATTGTTGATAGATTAACCAAGTCTGCTCATTTCTTGCCGATACGAGAGACTTATTCCCTTGAACGTCTTGCTCATATGTACGTGAATGAGATTGTGAGATTGCATGGCATGCCAGTATCCATAGTTTCGAATCGTGATCCCAGATTTACTTCACGATTTTGGATCAGTTTGCAGAAAGCTATGGGCACGAATTTACGATTCAGTTCGGCTTATCATTCTCAAACAGACGGACAATCGGAAAGGACTATCCAAACTCTTGAAGATCTATTGAGACTCTGTGTTCTAGACTTCAAAGGGAGTTGGGATAAGTACTTACCATTGGTGGAATTCTCCTACAACAACAGTTATCAGGAAAGTATAGGCGTAGCTCCATTCGAAGCGTTGTATGGGAGAAAGTGTCGTTCTCCAGTATGTTGGGATGAGGTGGGTAAAGCAACATTGTTGGGACCAGAGTTAGTAAGTATGACTTCAGAAAAGATCCAAATAATCCGACAACGTATACAGACGGCACAGGATCGACAAAAGAGTTATGCAGATCTTCATCGAAAGGACGTGGAATTTAATGTTGGAGACCATGTGTTATTACGTGTTGCTCCATGGAAAGGAGTTACAAGGTTTGGGAAGAGAGGAAAGCTCAACCCACGATTCATTGGTCCATTTGAGATTCTTGACCGAGTAGGAAATGTGGCCTATAGACTTGCTTTACCTCCAAGCATGTCTCGTGTTCATAACGTGTTTCACATATCCGTGTTACGTAAATATGTGGAGGATCCAAACCGCATTATTGAGTTAGAACTAGACGAGATAGCTGAAGATTTAACGTACGAGGAGGTACCTGTCAAGATCTTGGATAGGAAGGAGCATGTCCTACGCTTGAAAATTATACCTCAAGTTAAAGTTTTGTGGAGAAACCATGCAATTGAGGAAATGACCTGGGAGTTAGAATCGGAAATGAAAGCGAGGTATCCTCACCTTTTCGACATACCAGGTACGTACGTCAATTTCGAGGACGAAATTTCATAAGGAGGGGAGGTTGTAAGACCCCAACTTTTATGAATAAAGATTTAATTTTCTTTATATATTATTTCGAAATAGTAAGGTGTTGATTTGATAAATATAAAAGTTATGGGTGAAATGTGCAAACATTTTTAAAATGAGAAAGTGGTTATAAAATATTCTTGTTGTCGGGGAATATTCGTTTGGTCGTGGAATATTCTTGTTGTCGGGGAATATTCGTACGACGGCGCAGCTATTTGTGGGCCCCCACAACGAAATAACTGTCGGATATAGAAAGCGACAGAAATAACTTTTTTACAAGATAACGGCGTAGTTGTTACCGTTAGTACTGTTGAAATACCCGGTGGTTAAAATACAGTATGCGGTGTTGCGCAGTAGCACACGGTATTGCACAGTATTTTGAATTATTGAGTCTTACGTGAAAAGGAACCTACTCAATTATTGTTACAGTATTTACTGTTCAATATTTTATATTATTGACTCAATAATTGCTACGTTGATATTTTATATTATTGACTCAATAATTGCTGCATTGATATTTTATTGACTCAATAATTGCTACGTTGCTATTTTTTATGATTGATTCAATAATGGCTCAAGTTGATATTTTGTAGTATTGATTCAATAATTGTCGTTGCACAGTATTTCACGTTATCAACTCAATAATTCATATTATTTGAATAATATTATTAGATAGCATTATTGACAATGTCTAAGGAAGTTCTGTCTAGGAGGGGTTATTTAATTGCGCGCCAGTAGGGAGAAGTCCTTATCGGAAGGCCCCCTCTTTCCTGGGAACGACCTGGTTGTTAATATTGTAGTTCTATAATATTATTTGTGAATAATTAATTATTGATTTATATGATAAGAAAATATTTATTTTGTGGATATTAAGAAGGAATTAGTGCTGATGTGTTTTTATCAGTATTTTGGTGTGGAAAATCATCTGTTTATGGATTTCGAATAATTTATGTTTGGAATTTGGAAAAACTTTCTTCTGCAAAGTTGTAGAGAATTAAATTTCCTATGGAATGACATAGAATTTGTATTTTTCTGACAAAGGGGCTATTTGTTATGAATTATTGAAGTTTCGGAAAATAAATATTTTTTTAAATAAAATGGTGGGCCCCATTTTTATTGTTGAAAAATATGAAATTTTTAGCCGCCAGGCGGCGGAATTTTTTTTTTTAAATATATTATTTTATTATTTTAGTCTCCTTTGGCATCCTAAGCTTTTCCTATAAATAGGGTGCTTATGTTAGAATTGAAAATCACACCAGAATCAGAAGTTTTCTCTCTCTATAATATCGAGCGTATTTTTGTGAGTATTTCAATACTTTGAGTATTACTATTCAGTACAAGCTTCCGTCGGTATTATATCCGATATTCCAGTCAGAGATACTGTTCTTTTGAGGTAAGGGATGTTATTTTTTTCATAAATGATGTTATTCTCTTCAATATCATTATACATAAATATTATCATGGATTTTATGTTGAAATTCTTACTTTTTCCGTCGGGGTTACTATTCACGTATACGGCACTATTCACGGGAAAATTTATTTTTCTTCTATTTGTCCAAATTGTCTGTTAAGGTTACTATCTTTGATTATATCCAAGTTTTGAGCTTTATTCTTGAATTTTGCTCCACAAAGTATTATTATGGATTATTCTTGAATTTGGATAAACTAAATGACGAATCCCTAATCTTTGTCTTTTATCTCACTGGATTCGTTCTTTAAAATATTTTTCATCATCCTCAGTCCTAAAAGGTGATGTAACTGAATATCTTTGGCCTGTAGAGCAAAGATGAATGATTACCTGATGAATATCTTTGGCCGTAGTGCAAAGATGACAGGTGTTGGGATGAACATGACTACTGATGATACAAATGAATATCTTTGGCCTGTAGTGCAAAGATGAATATTGACTCGAGATGTATATTGATTGATGTTACAGGGATAAAATATTGATGATGGACTTTTAAATCATAGAAGATAGTAGACTTCATTCTCTACTTAACTCTTCTAATGATTTGTTATTTCCGCTGCGAATATTGATCTAAGATTGGTTGTCCATTATATTTTATCTGATTTATTGAAGGCTAACGATGATTTATTTTCCATTATCTTAGTCATAATATTTTTTACTGAGCTAGTTGAGCTCACCCTTTTCATCTGTTGTCCTCTTCAGGAAATGAGAATGTTGCGGGAACTAGTCGGGGGACAGAGTGATGGTCCGAGTTAGAGCAGTAGTAGTCCTCACTATTTCTGACAAATAGTGTGATAATAATTGTAATGAGGACTTAGTTTGAATCTTAATATTTTCTACATATTTGTATTGACACTCACAGTTGTGTGGTCGTATTTTGCACGACCGTATGATATAAAGTTTGTATTTAAATTCTGTACCATGTATTTGGTGACTCAGAATGGGTTGGGTTGAATGGACCTATTCTGGGGGCGTCACATGTAATGTGTTATTTGACTGTTATATGGTGCACAATATAGGGTACTTAGGCTGATCCCCTAAAGTACAAGTCTAGGATATAGTTTAGTTTTAGTAACTATTTGTATCCATGGATTGTAGTTTCAGTATGGTCAATTCTAGTACAGAGTTCAACTGTCATTTGACCTTACAGCATGCTAAAGCCTGATTTTAAAACTCAACACTTTTAAAGAATTATTTTGCTCAATATCTTATGATTTATATTACTTTTATTATAAATATTTCTGTTCCATTATATTCAACTGTTTATTTCCTTGTTGAGCAAGCTTTTGCTCACCTGCCCTTACGTTGAATATAGTGTTTTTAGATAAAATCGAGAATGCTAGTACGTCCAGAAAAGATAAGGGAAAAGGCAAAGTGACAGAATAATTTATTATTAAGCGCATGTGCTTATATGAACTTAAGGAGTAATTGTAATAATTATCTTATTATTATTATTGTGTATTAATATTTGGTATTGTAATATGTAAAGGTCTATAGAACATGGGATTTAAGTTAAGATTAATATGTAATCTAAGACATGTTTTAATTAGTAATATGTTTGGATGAATGGATATGTTAGTTTGGTGCTCATGTAAAGGTAACCCAGATTTTGGGACGTCACACTTTCCTTCTTGTGTTCATCCAAGTGTTGGGATCACCTATGATCAGATTTGGAGGAAGATTTCTCATCGTTTTGGACTATCTAGAAAGTCTGACAGTAGTCATTTGCTCTTCAGGTTCAGCCTCTGGTATATCGTATTCTGCATTTGAATGTTCATCTGATTTGTCTTCTAAAGCTGACGGTTCGAGCTTTCTGGATTTAAGTGTCTACATATATAAATTTTCTTCTAAAATAGACGGGTCAGGTTGTCTGATTTCATTTGTCTATTTTCATGGTTCGCCTTATTTTCCTTGTAATGCAGACGGATTAGGCTGTCTGGATTAAGCTATTTGAGTTCCACGATTCAGATTGCCTTTTCCTGCAGAATCCTCATTTTCTTCCTTTGACAGATAATGATTAAACTTGTGACGCCTCCAAAATAGGTTCACAAAACCCATTCTGAGTCGCCAAATACATGGTACAGAATCCGAATACAAATCTTCTTATAACAAACGGTTGTACAAAATACGATCACACAAGCTGTGAGCTTCAATACAGATCGTATATAATACGAAAATATAAACACTCAAATAAGTTCTCATTACAATTATTATCACACTATTTTATAAAATAGTGAGGACTTCTACAGCTCTATCTCGTACCATCACTCTATTCCCCGACTAGTCCCCGCGATATTCTCATTTCCTGAAGAGAACAATGCAAGAAAAGGGTGAGCTCAACTAGCCCAGTAAAGAATATTATGACTAAGATAATGAAGAATAAATTATCGTTAGCCTTCAATAAATCAGATAAAATATTATGGACAACAAGTTTTAGATCAACAACTGCAGTGGAAGTAATAATCCATTAGAAGAGTCAAGTAGAGAATGATGTCTACTATCTTCTATGTTTTAAAAGTCCATTATCAATATTTTATCCCTATAACACCAATCAATAATATTTTCAATCAACAAATTATTCATGCACTACGGGCCAAGGATATTCGTTTGTATCATCAGTGGTCATGATCATACCAAACACATGTCCATCTTTGCACTACAGGCCAAAGATATTCATAAATCAACAGCTCATCTTTGCACTACGGACCAAAGATATTCATCAATCAACCGTTCATCTTTGCACTACGGGCGAAAGATAACTTTCACCACAATTTAAGACTGAGGATGATGAAAAATGATATAAAGAACGAATCAAGTGAGATACATAATAAATATTAGAGATTTATAATTTAATTTATCCAGGGTTCAAGAATAAAGATGAAAACATGGATCCAATTTCAAGAATAAGATCCATAAAAGATAACTTGGACAAATAATTTTTTTTTTAATTTTGCCATGAATAGTACTCATGAATAGTACCGTATGTATGAATAGTGCCGTATGTATGAATAGTACCCCGACATGAAAAGATAAAAATTTTATAAGAAAGTTCAGACCAATATTCTGGTGAAATGATATTAGATGAAGCGCAAAATTTAAAGAATTTCTAATCATTTAAGGAATTATAGAAGCAATACTTACCATAGTAAGTTTAAATTTAGGAATATGAAATAAAATATTATTACTTTCATAATATAGAATATGAAAGAAAATAATATTCTTTACGAATATTAAAAAAAAAATATCATTTACGAGAAAAATAACATTCTTTACCTTAGTGGAATCTAGATTTGTCTGGAATATCGGATATTATCCTGAGAAAATCTTGCACTAAAGGCTACATTCAAAGTATTCTTATACTTAAAAGAAATACTCACAATATTGCAGTAAGAAATCTTGAGATTTTTTGGTGAGTTTAGGAAGAAGGTTGCCTTCCCTTTTATAGTGCAACCTCGGAGAAAAAAATTAAATAACTATGCCTAACTCTGCCAACTTTTTCCTCCGCTTGACTTCCTGCATATGCTTAACTTCTCATTTCCAAGGTTGAGGGCCCATACTTAGAAAACATAGCTTGCATTGCCTTTGCAGGAGAAAGTAATACTAGCACATAGTTTTGAAAAAGAAAGTGCAGTACCCGATTTTGAAAAATAAAGAAATGCAAAGCCAAGCTTCTCGCCTCCACTTACCTTTAACATATTCACATACTTGCAGAGAAGATAATATGTCAAACTTTCAACAATTATTTCATGCTAAATTCCTTCATTTATATCAAAATTAAACATATATTTACTTATCTTATTTATGAACATTCAATTATTATTCACAATTAATATTACAGAATCACAATATTGACAACCAGGTCGTTCCCAGGAAAGAGAGAGCTTTCCAATAAGAATTTCTCTTCATTGACGCGCAATTATATAACCTAGCCCCTTTCCTCGACAGAACTTTCTAAACATTATCAGTAATGTTATCTAATAATATCATTTAAATAATATATGTGACAATTATTGATTCAATACTGTAAACTACTGTGCAGTGGTTACTGTGACAATTATTGAATCAGTAATATAAAATAAAATATAATTATCAATGTAACAATTATTGAATCAATAATATAAAATATTGAATAGTAATTACTGTAACAATTATTGAGTAAGTGACTTCTTACGTAAGAATCAATAATTAAAAATACTGTACAATACCGTGTGCTACTGTGCAACAACGCGTATTACTGTACTTTTATCACCGGGTATTTCAACAGTTTTAACGGTAAAAGTTTTGCCGTTATTTTTAGAAAACTTATTCTTATCGTTTTCTTAATTCGACAGTTTTCTGTTATGGGGCCCACCAATGATTGCGCCGTCGTACGAATATTCTCCAACAAAAAGAATATTTTTCGACCAAACGAATATTCTCCGACACAATAAATATTTTATGACCACTTGCTTACTTTATAAAATTTGCACATATCATCCAGAACTTACCACATTCACCAAATCAACACCTTACTATTTAAAATAATATATGGAGGAAATTAAATCTCATTCAAAAAATGTTGGGGTCTTGCAACCTCTCCTTCTTATGAAATTTCGTCCTCAAAATTGACGTACGTACCTGGTAGTTCGAAGAGGTGAGGATACCTTGCTTTCATTTCTGATTTTAACTCCCAAGTCATTTCCTCAATATCATGGTTTCTCCATACAACTTTGACTTGAGATATAACCTTTGAGCGTAGAACATGTTCCTTTTTATCTAAGATCTTGACAGGTACCTCCTAATAATTTAAATCTTCGGCTATCTCGTCTGGTTCTAACTCAATAATGTGGTCTGGATCTTTCACATATTGACGTAGCATGGATATGTGAAAAACGTTATAAACACGAGACATACTTGGCAGTAAGGCAAGTCTATAGGCCATAGTTCCTACTCGATCAAGGATTTCAAATGGACCAATAAATCGTGGGTTGAGCTTTCCACTATTTTCGAATCTCGTAACTCCTTTCCATGGAGCAACACGTAACAACACATGGTCTTTGACATTGAATTCCACGTCTCTTCGATGAAGATCAACATAACTCTTTTGTCGATCTTGTGCTGTTTGTATACGTTGTCGAATTATTTAAATTTTTTTCGTGGTCCTACGTATTAACTCCGGTCCCAGCAATGTTGCTTCACCCACCTCGTCCCAACATACTAGAGAACGACACTTTCGTCCATACAACGCCTCGAATGGAGTCATGTCTATACTTGCCTGATAACCGTTGTTGTAAGAGAATTCCACCAATGGTAAGTAGTTATCCCAACTTCCTTTGAAGTCTAGAACACAGAGTCTCAATAGATCTTCAAGAGTTTGAATAGTCCTTTTCGATTGCCTGTCCGTTTGAGGATGATATGCAAAACTAAATCGTAAATCGGTGCCCACAACTTTCTGCAAGCTGGCCCAAAATCGTGAAGTGAACCTTGGGTCTCGATCAGAAACTATGGATACTGGCATACCATGTAGTCTTATAATCTCATTTATATACATATGAGCAAGACGTTCTAGTGAATAAGTCTATCGTATAGGCAAGAAATGAGCAGACTTGGTTAATCTATCGACAATAACCCAAATTGCATCTATTCCTTGAGAAACCTTGGGAAGACCCGTAACGAAATCCATGTTGATGTGTTCCCACTTCTATTTTAGAATCTCAAGTGGTTGCAATGGACCCTTTGGTACTTGATGCTCCGCCTTGACACGTTGACACGTTAAACACCTCGAGATAAACTTTGCAATCTCTCTTTTCATGTTGCTGCACCGAAATGTATGTCGAAGATCACGATACATTTTGGTACTTCTAGGGTGGATTGCAAATAGTGTGTTGTGTGCTTCCATCATGATTTTATACTTCAAATTAGAGTCGTTAGGAACACAAAGTCTGGAGTTGACTCGAATTATTCCTTTTTCGTCGATTCTTGCTTCTGGAATAACACCTTCTTGTACCTTCTTCTTCATATTCATCAGCTCCAGGTCTGTAGCCTGAGTAACTTTGACCTTATCAATTAAAACTGGTTCTACACGTATATTTGCCATCTTCACGTGGGTCCCTGGAGTTTTTAACTCTATCTCCATCCTTTGTAAGTCATACAAAATGGGTCTTTGTGTTGACAACATTGTACTCGTTTCCGTATATGGTCTTCTACTCAACGCGTCAGCTACCACGTTCCTTTTCCAGGACGGTATTGGATGGTATGGTCGTATTCTTTCAACAACTCAAGCCAACGTCGTTGCCGCATGTTGAGTTCCTCTTGAATGAAGAAATATTTAAGGCTCTTATGATCCGTATAGATCTCCACTTTCTCTCCATACAGGTAATGTCTCTAGATCTTCAACGAAAAAATGACAGCTGCCAACTCTAGGTCATGAATAGGATAATTCCTCTCATATTCTTTGAGTTGTCGAGAGGCATAGGCTATGAATTTCCCATGTTGCATGAGAACACATCCTAACCCTTTGCCTGAAGCATCGCTGTAGATGACAAATCTATCAGAACCAGATAGTATTGTCATAACAGGTGCTGAAATAAGTCTCTTCTTGAGTACTTGGAAGCTCTTCTCACATTCCTCGTTCTATTCGAATTTTGTATCTTTTCAAGTCAGCTGCGTTAATGGAGTAGCGATTCGAGAAAATCATTCCACAAATCTCCGATAATAACCAGCTAAGCCCAGAAAGCTACGTACTTCGGTTACTGACTTAGGTTGTTCCCAACTTTGTATTGCTTTAATCTTCGTCGGGTCAACCGATACTCCATGTTTCGATACCATGTGCCCTTCCTTAAGCCAGAACTAGCATTTCTTCAACTTGGCATATATCTTGTTTTCACGAAGCTTTTGGAGTACCAGCCTCAAGTGTTGTTTATGATCTTCACGACTTTTGGAGTAAACGAGGATGTCATCAATAAAGACAACCACAAAATGATCTAAATATTCCTTGAATATTCGGTTCATTATATTCATGAAAGCTGCAGGAGCATTAGTCAATCCAAAAGACATGACTAAGAATTCATAATGCCCGTATCGAGTTCTGAAGGCAGTATTTGGAATGTCATCAGTTTTAATCTTTAACTGATGATATCCAGAACGAAGATCAATCTTTGAGAAGAATTTAGCACCTTGAAACTGGTCAAACAAGTCATCAATGCGAGGTAGCGGATACCTATTCTTGATGGTGACATGGTTCAACTCCCGATAGTCAATAGAAAGTCGCATACTTCCGTCTTTCTTCTTTACGAATAAAACAGGAGCACCCCAAGGCGATGTACTAGGACGTAGAAAGCCGATTTCTAATAACTCCTGTAGTTGGACCTTTAACTCCTGTAGTTCAATAGGAGCCTTTTGATATGGGATTTTGGAAATGGGTTTTGTACCGGGTTCAAGGTCAATAAAGAATTCAACTTCACGTTCTAGGGGTAGGCCAAGAAGTTCTTTGAAAAATACATCAGGGAATTTATTAACAATAGAACTATCATTCAAATATGACGTATTCTTGTTTAAATCGGTGACATGGGCTAAGAAAGCTTGACATCCATTTTTTAATAAACGAATAGCTTTATGACTTGAAATGACATTGATTGATTTTAGTGGTTTGGTTGTTTAAATTCGCATAACAGGTTGGTTAGGATTATGAAAGCTAACAACCTTACGAAAATAATTAATTTTTGCATGATGAGTGGTTAGCCAGTCGATTCTTAAAATCACATCAAATGCAAGTATTTTCAAAGAAATGAGATCAACAGGTAATGTAAGGGTGCCAATTTGAATCAAACAAGATTTGTAAACTGTGGATGTAACAAAGGTTTCTCCCAACGGAGTTTCAACAGATAAGTCAAAGTCTAATTTCTCAGGGGTCAAGTTCAAACGTTGAGTACAAGCAGGTGAAATAAAAGAATGGGTAGAACCGGTATCTATTAAGGTATAGATTTCGCAAGAGTTTATGATTAGCTTACCCGTGATAACTTCGTTCGGGTTCCTCGCCTTTTGGGTAGTCACGACAAAAGTTCTTCCCTGGACCACCGGCTTTGACTTGTTTGGGACAGCCTTTGGTGTCACCGTACCCGCTGAACTTGATTTTGCTACAAGATAAAATCGAGCTATGTGACCGTCCTTCCCACAATTGAAACACACTTTGGAAGGCTGCGTACAGTTTGGACTGATGTGTCCCTCCTCTTCGCATCTGTAGCATCTAACTGGTGGTCGTTCACCTTCTCGAGAAATGGTTGCTAGTGCTGCTGCCGACGTCTTTACGTTGTCATTGTTGTACCTTCTCTTTTTGAAATTTCCCCTCAACTCACTTCTTCCATTATCATGGCCACGATTACCACCGGAGTGGTTACCATTTCTGGCATGATAATTTCCTCCCCGCTGGTTATCATTGTTCCGATGACTGTTGCCACCGGTACGACTATTATCATTTTGTCGGTTGTTGTCCCTTGGTTGAACAGACTCATTATCCCATTCCAGTTACTGAGCGCTGTTCACAACATCTGAATACAAACAAAGTTTGTGAGAAATGAGGTATTAACGAATTTCAGGTTTTAAATCTCTCAAAAATATTCGTGTCATTCATTTCTCGTTACCCACCAAATGAGATGCAAAACGGGATAACTCCGCAAACTTAGCCTCGTATTGGGACACAGTCATGTTGTTCTATTCCAGTTTAATGAATTCTACCTCCTTTATATGACAAATACTTTCAGGAAATTATTTATTGTTGAACAATTTCTGGAACTCTTCCCAAGACATCTTGAGTGCGAAAAGATGAGTACGCTTCACAGATTCCCACCAGTAATCTGCCTCTCCACGGAACATAAAGGTGGTGAATGGAACCTTTTGCTCCTCTGTGCACCCCAGGACATCAAATATCTTGGTGATTTGCTTAACCCAAGCTTCTACCTTGAGTGGATCTGGCTTCCCCAAAAACTCTGGTGGTCCCAACTCCTTGAATTGCTTGGCAGTAACAAGTCGCGAGTTACCATTGTTTCCACCTGTATTTTGAACAAGAGTCTTTCTTGCCTGATTTTGCATGAATTGTAGAAAGTTCTCAACATCCCATCGTTCATTGTCTGATTGGTGGTGTTATTTACAGGAGAATTATTGCCTTCCTGTTGCATATTATCCTGGTTGGTGATTAGAAGTGTCTCAATGGTCTCATATGCTCTATTGTTTATATTTTCAGCTGCCATTCTAAAATACTGCCATAAACAAGGGTTAATTAAAGAAATTGACATGTCACATATTATCCTTATGTTCCGACCGACCAATTAAATAATAAGTAAGCTTAGGTAGGACACACTAGCGAAGGTTTTACTCGTCTCTCCCCTCCTTGTTCTATTCTCAGATCTCCGCCAGAGATCATATCCCTAAGCTCTGATACTAACTGTGACGCCCCCAAAATAGGTTCACAAAACCCATTCTGAGTCGCCAAATACATGGTACAGAATTTGAATTCAAATCTTCTTATAACAAACGGTCGTGCAAAATACGACCACACAAGCTGTGAGCTTCAATACAGATCGTATATAATACGAAAATATAAACACTCAAATAAGTCCTCATTATAATTATTATCACACTATTTTATAAAATAATGAGGACTTCTACAGCTCTATCTCGTACCATCACTCCATTCCCCGACTAGTCCCCGCGATATTCTCATTTCCTAAAGAGAACAATGCAAGAAAAGAATGAGCTCAACTAGCCCAGTAAAGAATATTATGACTAAGATAATGAAGAATAAATTATCGTTAGCCTTCAATAAATCAGATAAAATATTATGGACAACAAGTTTTAGATCAACAACTGCAGTGAAAATAACAATCCATTAGAAGAGTCAAGTAGAGAATGATGTCTACTATCTTCTATGATTTAAAAGTCCATTATCAATATTTTATCCCTGTAACACCAATCAATAATATTTTCAATCAACAAATTATCCATGCACTACGGGCCAATGATATTCGTTTGTATCACCAGTGGTCATGATTATACCAAACACCTGTCCATCTTTGCACTACAGGCCAAAGATATTCATGAATCAACATCTCATCTTTGCACTACGGGCCAAAGATATTCATCAATCAACCGTTCATTTTTGCACTACGGGCCAAAGATAACTTTCACCATAATTTAAGACTGAGGATGATGAAAAATAATATAAAGAACGATTCAAGTGAGATACATGATAATTATTAGAGATTTATAATTTAATATATCCAGAGTTCAAGAATAAAGATGAAAACATGGATCCAATTTCAAGAATAAGATCCATAAAAGATAACTTGGACAAAGAAAAGAAATTTTAATTTTGCCATGAATAGTACTCGTGAATAGTACCATATGTATGAATAGTGCCGTATGTATGAATAGTATTGTATGAATAGTACCCCGACATGAAAAGATAAAAATTTCATAAGAAAGTTCAGACCAATATTCCGGTGAAATGATATTAGATGAAGCGCAAAATTCAAAGAATTTCTAATCATTTAAGAAATTATAGAAGCAATACTTACCGTAGTAAGTTTAAATTTAGGAATATGAAATGAAATATTATTACTTTCATAATATAGAATATGAAAGAAAATTATATTCTTTACGAATATTGAAAGAAAATAACATCATTTACGATAAAAATAATATCATTTACCTTAGTAGAAATTAGATTTGTCTGGAATATCGGATATTATCCTGAGCAAATCTTGCACTAAAAGCTACACTCAAAGTATTCTTATACTCAAAAGAAATACTCACAATATTGCAGTAGGAAAGCTTGAGATTTTTTGGTGAGTTTAGGAAGAAGGTTGCCTCCCCTTTTATAGTGCAACCTCGGAGGAAAAATCAAAAAACTATGCCTAACTATGCCAACTTTTTTCTCTGCCTGAGTTCCTGCATATACTTAACTTCTCATTTCCAAGGTTGAGGACCCACACTTAGAAAACATAGCTTGGATTGCCTTTGCAGGAGAAAGTAATACCAGCACATGGTTTTGAAAAAGGAAGTGCAGTACCCGATTTTAAAAAATAAAGAATTGCAAAGCCAAGCTTCTCACCTCCACTTACCTTTAACATATTCACATACTTGCAAATCTTATATTATAATAATACTACTATTTCAAAAGTTATAAATTATAAATTATACTATTATATTATCACATTATACTATTATAATGTAATATTATATTAATATATTTAACTGAATATTTTATCAAAGAAGATAATATATCAAACTTTCAACAATTGTTTCATGCTAAATTCCTTCATTTATATCAAAATTGAACATATATTTACTTATCTTATTTATCAACAATCAATTATTATTCACAATTAATATTACAGAATCACAATATTGACAACCAGATTGTTCTCAGGAAAGAAGGAGTTTTCCAATAAGAATTTCTCTTCATTGGCGCACAATTATATAACCCAACCCCTTTCCTAGACAGTACTTTCTAGACATTGTCAATAATGTTATCTAATAATATCATTTAAATAATATGTGTGACAATTATTGATTCAATACTGTAAACTACTGTGCAGTGGTTACTGTGTCAATTATTTAATCAGTAATATAAAATAATATGCAATTATCAATGTAGCAATTATTGAATCAATAATATAAAATATTGAACAGTAATTACTGTAACAATTATTGAGTAAATGACTTCTTACGTAAGAATTAATAATTAAAAATACTGTGCAATACCGTCTGTTACTGTGCAACAACGCGTATTACTATACTTTTATTATCGGGTATTTCAACAGTTTTAACGGTAAAAGTTTTGCCGTTATTTTTAGAAAATTTATTCTTGTCATTTTCTTCATCCGACAGTTTTCCGTTATGGGACCCACCAATGATTGCGCCGTTGTACGAATATTCCCCATCCAAACGAATATTCCCCGACACAAAGAATATTTTATGACCACTTGCTTACTTTGTAAAATTTACACATATCATCCATAACTTACCACATTCATCAAATTAACACCTTTCTATTTAACATAATATATGGAGGAAATTAAATCTTATTCATAAAAAGTTGGAGTCTTACAAAACTCATCAAAGATAACATGCACAGATTCTTTAACTTTTGATTTATCAAGATTATAAACCCTATATGCCTTACTATGAACTGAATATCTAAGAAAGATAGCTTCGATTAATTTAGCATCGAATTTACCAAGATTACCATGAGTATTTAGAACAAAATATTTAGCACCAAACACTTTAAAATAACTAATATTAGGAAGCCTTTTGTTTTGTAACTTATATGGTGTTTTCAATAATATGAGTCTAATCAATGCTCTATTTAAAATGTAACATGCAGTACTTACAGCCTTTGCCCAAAATCTTTTAGGTACTTTACTTTCTTGAAGTAAAGTTCTTGTATTTTCTTGTAAAGTATAATTTTTACATTCCACCACACCATTTTGTTATGGTGTTCTTGGTGCAGAAAATTCACGTGTAACACTCTTCTCATTGCAACATGGTATAAAATTCTTTCCAAATTCACCACCGTGGTCACTTCTTATACCAATTAGCTTGAGGTTGTGTTTAGTTTCAAGATTCTTTATGAGCTTTTCAAATTCTGCAAAAGCTTGATCTTTAGTTTTCAAAAATAAAACTCATGTAAACCTTGAAAAGTCATCAACAATAACAAAAACATAATGATTATTTCCTAAGCTAGCTAGCATATCTCTCCAGTTCAAATAAATCAAGATACAATAATTGAAGAGGTAAAGAAGTTGACACCTAATTTTTGCTTATAAAAGAATTTCTTGCTTGTTTACCTAATTGACATGTATTGTAGATACCTGTCTTTTCATATTTCAACTTTGGTAATCCTTTAACAAGATTATTTGCAACTAACGTGTTAATTAGCTCCATATGCACATGCCCTAATCTTCTATGCCAAATAATAGTTTGATCTTGAACAACAGCTAAACAAATATATTCATTTTGATTTTCAAAATTTATTGTATATATATTTCCTTTCCTGTTAGCTACTAAAGGAACATTATGAGAAGTATGAATACTATAACATTTTTATAAAAAAAAAATTACTTTATGATTACTATCCATAAGCTGACTTACACAAATTAAATTATATTTTAACCCTTCAACATGTTGGACATTATCAATGAAAACGTTACCATTTCCAATTTTACCTTTACTGATAATTTGACATGTGGTGTTATCTCCAAAAGTAACCGTTCCTCATTTCTTTGCAACAAGTGAGATGAATTTAGTTCTATCACCTGTCATGTGTCTAGAACACCTACTGTCTAGCACCCATTTATGTGATGACACTTTAGCTTTTAAAAACACCTACAAAATAAAGAAGTAGCTCATCGTTTTGGTACCTAAATCTGTTTGGGTCCGATTTTGTTAGTAACAATTAATTCTCATTTCTTTACCCAAACTTGTTTTATTTTTATTTAATTACAATTAGTATCAAAATATCCTTTTAAACCACATTTTTTGCAAGTAACAAAGGGTGAGCAATAACGAGGCTTGTTCCTTGGTTTATTATTTATTACTCTAATTTTATTAGTGGTGCTTTTTATGTTCTTAATAGGATTGTACCTAATTTCTTGTTTATATAGGCTTGACCTTTTGAGCACTCAACATTAAATTTAAATTTTCTTCTTCTTGAACAAATTTTGCAAGATCCCTTTTTAATGAAACTATTTCTTGCTCATTATTATTTTGCATGTTTACTATTTTTCCATCATTAAATTCATCAATACAGGCATCTCTCATTTTTAAACTTTCTTTTAAATTATCATTTTCTTTTTTAAGATCATTGTATTCTTCATTTAATTTGTTTGCACGATTATATAAAATTTTATTATATTTATCTAGATAGTCAATTTTAGCATGTAACTTGGATACTTCACTTGATGTGCAATCTTTAACTATTTCTTATTTTTCCTCGATCAAAGTTTCTAATTCTTTCATTAAATCATTTATCCAGTTTTTTAAATGAGCATTTTTCTCTTTAATACAAATATTTTTATTCTTTAAAAGAAGATAATCAGAAATAGTAATTTCACCAAGTTCATAGTTTATCGCGGATGATTCCTGATTGCTTAATCTGGTGAAGCATAGTTGACCAGTTTCATCATCTTGATCTTCATGATCGGATTCATCGTCACTCCATGTTTTTAATGCTTTTCCTTTTGAATTGTTTTCTTTGTTCTTCCTTTTCAGTTGAAAACAGTCTCTCTTAAAGTGACCTGACCTTTCACATTCAAAACAGGTTTTCTCTTGTGGCTTTTGCTTGAAGTCTTTCTTGTTGTTGAATGTTTTGCTCTGAAACTTTGATTTGTTCTTTTTTCTAACCAGCTCTCTCAATTTTTGAGTCATCATAGCTATTTTCTCATCGGAGTCTTCATTATCACCTTCCATTTAACTTTCATCTTGTAAAGCTAAAGTCTTCCTTTTAGGTTCTTCGTCTTTTTCATCATACCTCTTTAGTTGATTTTCAAATTCTTCAAGCTCTCTGAATAAAGTGATATTTTTTTATAGTACAACTGATTGTTGTTGAGTCTTGAAGAGTTGTAACCTTTGGTGAGAATCGTTTGGGCAAGACTCTAAGTAGCTTTCTATTTATTTCCCTATGATTAATTTTTCGGCCGATCATACTTAGTGAATTCATCAGTGTGAGGAATCTAGCTTGAGTTTCTTTGATTGATTTATTCTTTTCTAACTTGAAGAGCTCTTATTCTTGCATCAACATATTTAATTTGACTTCCTTCACCTTAGTGGTTCCTTCATGGCTCATAATAATTGTGTCCCATATTTTTTTTGTCGTATTGCATGCAAAGACTTTTATCTATTTTGGACTGAACCATACCACTCAATAGCGTGTTTATGGCTTTAGAGTCATAGGATACCATATAAGAATCATTTGCATTCATTTACATGAGACTCTTGGGGGCCATCATCATGGCTCGGGATAACAGGTTCATTTTTAACTACCCACCATTCCCATGGGTCTCGGTTGAGATAGATCTGTATTCTGAACTTTCAAAAATAGAGAAGGCTTGCTTGTGGATTGACCTTATTGAAAGTTGAGGTGTGCCATAAGATCTTCCCCTGCGACATGCTAAGATTAATATTAGTAGAGCCAAGCTCTGATACAAAATGTAATTTTGTGTATGTGCACACCTAGAGAGGGGGGGGGGGTGAATAGGTGTCTAAACTAAAACGTGACTAACAATGACAAATTTTTAGTTTCCTATTATAGAACTAAAACAGACTGGTGAAGAGTCACTTATAGTGTCTGTTTTAGAATAAATTTTACTTTTGTTATAATGCAGACATGAGAAAGTAGTGAAATAGTGTCTGGATTAATATACTTTATCTATCAGCAGTCCACTATCGTGTAAATGTGTTCAGATGAAGAGTAAGCTTTAAATTAATGACCAACCCACAAGAAATAACAAACCACAAACACAAGGATTTTTACGTGGTTCAGCCCCTATCCTTTATCTAGTGGCCTAATTCACGTTCAATACCAATTGGTATTGGAAACTCTTTTTATTAAATTTTAAAAACTCAATTAATTACAAAGAAAACTCTCTGTTCAAAGAAGCTTTGCACTGTGATGGACACCACTGCCCCTTTGCAACTTTGCAACCTTGCACCTCTGAAACCTTGAAAGCTCTCTTTGAACAGACTTTATCCACTATTGGATTGATCAAGCGAAACAATGCTTGAACTCAGAATTTAATACAAAAGATTTTGAGTACAATGATCACTTAATTTTCAGCCAAAAAGAATTAATAAGCAATACAATGAATATCTGAAATAACTCTGATAAGTTCTTGATAATTTCTGAACTATTACTGGTATAAACTTCCAGTCTCTTCAAGTTTTAGCCGAGAAAAAGAAGTATATATATAAGGAAGGGATCGCTAACGGCTATATATTATGTTAGCAAGAAATCCTTAGCTGATATCTCTCTTTAGCCTCTGATATTGACCAACGGGTTTAAAAAAGAAGTTAGAATGAAAATCTCATATCACAGTTAGTATACCACATGATTTTAGCAACTAAAAAGACCAACGGATATAATATATATTAATTAAAGAAATGTGAAATTCAAGTCAAACTAAGATAGCTAAAGTAAAAGAATATAAGGATATTTGATTCATTCCGATCACTAATCAGTTTGAATAAAAGAAACAGTTACCTTATTAGACTCCTGTTCAAATTAGATATCATGTTAATTCTAAACCGAATAAATCTAAAGGAAATCCTTTCAGCAAATAAAGTTAATGAACTGTTAATCAAATTTGGGCCAACAGATAAATTAACTCATAATAAAATAAATCAACACAAACAATTTAAACCAAATCTATTAAACTGAATATAAGTCCAATAATATTGTTATCATTAAAATCATAAAAGATATAAATCAACAGATTCAAATTTATGGCAATACTCATTAAAAAAAAAAGTTTAGTAATCAAGTAGCATTATCATGATTAAAATAATTATAATTAGTGCTGATCTCATCACATAAGCAGCTTGCATTTCGGTCATTAATTTTACATACATTTTCTTGTAAGTTTGGTAGAATCTGCTAGTGTACTCTTTTTTTCTGTTTTTTTTTTATTTTTGGCAAAGTTTTTTTTTATTTTAAAGAAATAACTTATGAAAAATTTGAGTTAGACAATTCGTGGATCGGATCTGAGTTTATGGGCTGAGCCTTTTCTATTTCGGTCCGCTTATTAAATCCAATGAATTTCTGTCCGTTACTAGTCTGTGCCCACTCGAGATGTCCATTCTCCACTCGCTTGATTACCAATTACAAAAAAATGGAGAAGAAGAACGGTTTTCAAGAAGAAATTAGGGCAAAGATGCAAAATTGTCCGTTTTGGCCGAAGTTTCAGTTAGTATATTATTATTTTTCTTCCAAAAGTGTTTTTAACGTTATAAAATGTAGCTCAAATATGTCTCTCCCGTTAAAAAAATGTCAACTAGACAAACGAATGTTAATTTATTTATGAACAAGTGACACGTGGAGAGAGAAACAAAAATTTTTACAGCGTGCTGTAATCAATTTAAATACCATGTTTTCTGCGATCAAACAATTCCCTGTGTCCATGTTCAAAAAAGCTGATGAGGAGAAAACTGCTAAACTTAATTAGAAAGAAATTGAAACTATTGTGAAGAAAGATGAGTTATTTCTAGAACTAGCCCATGACTTGCACCGATAATCAATCGTGTAAATACAATTAATTGTATATTATTCAATTTGACTATATAAAATATTTAAATAATACTTTAATATAATTCAAATACTACTTTCATGTCAACATTTGGATCCCTAAGTTGGTCAGGTCCATCGTATTTACTTAATTAAACTTTCTTTAGAGAATGATTTGAGAAAAATTAAATTTTGTAATCCCAAATGGGTCAAATATGCAATTGACCAATCATAAATATTTTGGACGGATTAAAATATTTTTATTATTATTAATTGAACTTTGGAATAATCTATGGCGGATTTAGCAAGGGATTATTGTGCCTGTAGGCACTTCTTGGAAGAACAGATTAGATTAATTGAGTTAGATTTATAAAACAATATGTATAGGATTCTAAAACTTAATGGAAAAATTAAATCGAGTTTTATTCAAATTGAAGGAAGCAAAGCAACTCCTCTTTTGTCTTATTCTATATGTTACGGAGACGGAAAATAATATTTTCATATAATTTTTCTCACGTAAATAGTGAATGAGCACATCTATATGAGGGAGACTCGTATAAAAATATCAAATTTTTATTTGAAAATGTCAAAAGTTTCCATATTATTAGAAATATATATATTTGGACAAACTATTAAGAACAAGATTGATATTATGAACAAGATCATTATAAAGGCTATGGCACTAGTATTATTAAATTAAACAATAGATTTATTTAAATTAATTTGAGCATTTGAGAACCCGAGTTAGCGTCCAAAACAGCTTATTCGAGCACAACAAGAGGGCATTCGAGAGAAACTGTCTATATATTCATTCTTTGGCATTTGTCCCTCAGATCGAGTAGTGCTACGCCATCAAAATTTGGACGGATTATTAAGACATGATGATTATCATGCATGAATAGGAATCAAATTAGATGACTCTTACATGAATATGGGGTCTATTTACTACCCATGTAAAAGTGAACTTGTGAAACTATAATATCAATTCCCTAATCAAATTTACATTTCATCAACTAAAAAGTTTAGAAACTAAGTCCTCAAAATATATGTAGAGTGAACAAAATGCAGAAAGTTACACCAAGACACACACACACACACACACACACACACACACACACACACACACATATATATATATATATATATATATTGATTCATTTCGCACTATCAAAGAAATATAGATCAAAAACAAGAAACATGCATCCACTAATATTACATAACACTTTTCAAGTACCACAACCACTAGAGAACATAAAAATCAAACCATAGATATAAGAAGAAGCAATAAACTTCATCTTAGAATAAAATAAGAAACACAAACTGGACAAAACAGTCTAAACTGTACTGCATTACAAATAAATAGAACTTAAGCAGCACATCAGATAAAGTTCATCCTAATTCCTACTACTCCGATGGAGGCGACTTGTTCAGGTCCGGGATCAAAGGTTTATTCTCTTCCTGCTCTCCGGTGGCAACTTCATTGACCACCGGGCCTCCTCCGATGATAGCCGACTCGGCGTCATCCGGTTCAAATCCGTACTCGATGAAGTCCTCAATCTTCACCCCCGGCGGTGGATTCACGCCACGCCAGCCGCGGTTCTTATGGGCATTCATATGGCCACAAAGGGCGCGTTGAGATGGGAACACCAAACGGCATAAAGGACATACAAAGGGAGCCACATTCCCTACCCTGATGGCTGGAGTTGGACTCCGGGATCGCTCTCTGACCGGAGTAGCGGTTGGACGCCTACCCTGACGAGCCATTTTGAAATAAGAGGAGATGAGACAGAGAATAGAATTGAACATGGACTCAGGGAATTGTTGTTAGGTTTATATAGAAAGAGAGAGAGAGGTGCATGGCAAAAATGTGAGTGTGGTTCTTTTAGATGCATGCATGCCACCTTTTATTTGACTGTCGTCATCATTAATTACTTGTTTTATATATCCAACTCTAGTAGGACAAATTAATATGGGAACAAAACAAATTTTTGGAAGCCTGTGACACTCCTTCTTGAAGCCAAAATGTATTACCGCCCTTGATTAATTAACCTCTTCCACTAAATATAAATCTAATTAGCAGTTTCATTGGTCTAATCTTAATTAGCAGTTTCATGTATTAGCCTGATTAAACTTCAAAGGATTCAAGTTGGTTAACTATGATCTCTAAAACATAGTTTTCTTTTTTTTTAAAACATATGTTTGAGGTTGGAGACCAGCAATATTGGAAAAATAATGAAAGAGAGAACAACTTACCTGAGATCTAATAACTTTAAGCTTTTGGGTAAATATATTAAATTTAAGATGTAAACCTAAAAATAATTAACTGGGTTTTAAAGTATATTATACATTCTTTTGCTGATATATATTAAGTCTTTTTAGATTAAGTATTGACAAAGTAGTAGCATAGGTTTCTTAATTTTTTCATATATATGTGTGCGACAACAAAATATAACTTTATTTATTAAGAGAGTTTTTATAAGAGTGAGATGACAATATTTGAGTAATACAATAAATTAACTTTATAAGAGCAATGTGACAAATTATAGCTCTATAAGAGCGAGACGACAAATTATAACTTTAAAAGAGTAATGCGACAAATTAAAGATTCATAAGAGCGAGACGACAAATTATAGCTTTATAAAAGCGAAACGGCAAATTATAACTTTATAAGAGCGAAACGATAAATTATAACTTTGTGACAACAAGACAACAAATTAAATCTTCTTTTTATGAATATTGGGGTTTGCATTTGGCTCGCATTAGGTGCGTAATTAGGAATTCGAGTGGGAAGAGGCCAAAAACTTATGAATTTTTTTCAGCACTAAAAAGCATAATATAAAGCTTTATATATTTTTGGTTTTAACATACATATAAATTCAGCTATATCAAAGTGTTTTAATATTAGAGTAAAGTTAAGGGTCTCAATTTTTTTCAAATGCATCTCAACACACATGTTATCATTATGATGAATCATGATGGATAAAATTTTAATAATAAAATGGGCTAAAACATAATGCATTAAAATTACTGTACGAGTGTCAATTGCAAGCACTAAAAAAATCCAAAATAATGAAATAAAATTATCCTTTCTGACCGATGGTGTAAACTATTATATAATTAGGGCCAAATTTTTTTTAGGGGAGGGCAGTTGAAATTATAAATTGGGCTATTTATTCAGCTGTTTCAAGAATCTAGAGCATCTTAATTTAATAAGGAAAATGATATACTGCGACTTTATATGTCGATTTTTTTTATTACAAATTCAGTCGATAAATCTAATTGATAATACATTTACGATGTATTTAATATAGTGGACAAATTTTATAAATCTATCCAATCTCATGTATTGATATATGTCGCAATCGTAATTGGGCAAAAATCTTTCACAATATATAACAAAACACACTTAATAATCCTATAAAATACTTATTCCATTACATAAAAAGAGTATATTATTTACAAAATTTACAAATTTTATTAATACATTTTTCTTTCATGTTTATCTCTAAGTATTAATTAATGTAATCTAACCATATATGATTATTGAGTTCGAATTCAAATTAATAGGGTCGGATTCAAAACAATATATGAATACAACCCTTTATATATGGACATTAATTTACAACTCTTTGTAGGTGTGCCACACCAATCCAAATAACGGCTACTTATTATTGTAAATATTCAAATTTGGTGCTAAATTACCATTTTGCATAGTTAATGTAATGCATGCATGCATGGATTTTATACTTTACTGAGCTCCCCTAAATTGTCCTTTTGCATTGTTAAGTAGCTGATTCAGCTAGCTTAGGTGGTATTTTTCACTTGTTGATAGTTTTCCAGAATAGAACATGGTTAGGTTTATATAGAAGAGTAAATGCTACTATCACATAAAACTATCACATAAACATCACATACTGTTGATGTGACAGTATATGATTTGTTGTTGACATGACCCACTTAAATCAACAACAAATCACATAGGACAACATCATCATTATGTAAAGTTTGTCACTCACTTTATGCGATAGTAGTATTATTTTATATAGAAAGAGATGTGCAAGGCAAATGTGAGTATATATGCGTGCCACCTTTTACTTGACTGTCACCATCACAATTACTTGTTTCACCTAATTCTAGTAGGACAAATGAATATGGGAACAAAATAAATTTTTGGAAGGGTGTGACACACCATCTTGAAGGGCATAGGATCTTCAAAATGTATTTGGTTTATTATTTAAAGGGAAAAATATCATTTAATAACTTTACTAATCTTTCTCCATGTTAATTGTTCTACTTTTTCCCCTTTTTCTTTGCAGTTTTAAATTATTTAGACTAAGCCAATGCATTAGCTTTGATTAACTTCTTCTTTTACTCGATGTAAATCTTATTAGGAGTTTCATGTTGGTCTAATCTTAAGCATTAAACTTCAAAGGATTCGATCGAGTTGAATATTATCATCTTTAAAACATAATTTTCTTTTTTTTGTTAAAACATATGTTTGAGGTTGGAGACCAAAAAAATTGTGAAAGTAATAAAAGAGAGAACAACTGACCCATTGGTAGACCTAATAACTTTAAGCTTTTGGGTAAATATTAATTCATATGTGAACCTAAAAATAATTAACTAGGTTTTAAAGTATTTTACATTCTTTTGCCTATATATACATAAAAGCCTTTTGAGATTAAGCTTTTCTATAGATAGAATAACCTATATTTAATTAGGATTTTTTTTTCAAGTATTGACAAAGTATATAGGTTTCTTAATTTTTTCATATATGTGCGTGACAACAAAATATAACTTTATTTATAATTTGAGGGTGAGACGACAAATTATAACTTTATAAGAGTTAAACGACAAATTATAATCAACTTTATAAGAGCGATACGGCAAATTATAACATCATAAGAGTATTGCTATACATTATAGCTCTATAAAAGCGTGACAATAAATTATAACTTTAAAGAGTGGTGAGTGATACGACAAATTATGGCTTTATAAAAGTGAAATGACAAATTAATTATAACTTTATAAGAGCGAAACAACAAATTATAACTTAATAAGAGCGAAACGACAGATTATAACTTTATGACAACAACACGACAAATTAAATCTTCTTTTTATGAATATTAGGGTTTTGCATTTAACTGACATAAACATAATTTTTCTTGATAAAATTTTCATAATAAGAAATTTACATCTTGAAAATTCGCTAAAAAATGCATTAAAATAATTGTAAGAGTGTCAATTGCAAGCACTAGAAAAAGTAAAAAAAAAAGAAGAAATAAAATTATCCCTTTTGATCGGTAGAGTAAACTAATACATAATTACTAAATACTAGTTAAGTGCCCTGTGCAAAGTACGGGTTTATATTTTAGATAAAACTATTTTTAATTTCTTATTTATTTTGTATAGAATGATTATAAAATATTTTTTGAAATTTCAACTCAACTTAGTATTACTAGTAGAATGATTACAAACGTTGCTCAAGCAAATAATTATCAAAAGCTCACACTTGAGTGTTAATATTGTGTTTTTTTTCTTGTTATTTTTAATTTAATATTCAGTTTTTATATAGTTTTGAATATGATATTTTGTATTTATATCTTTTGAATTAATATATAGTTTTTTAGAATTCAACAATAAGTAGAACCTAAAAACCCAAACTTGTTGTTTAAGGAATTCTATATGAAATAAAGTTGTTATATAATATTAAGTTACCACCATAGTTTTTAGTTTTAAAAGGTAATTAAATTTTAATAACATAAGTGAGTTTTTTTTATAAAATTAATTAACTAAAGATCTCCCCATCTGAAATAAATTTGGAAACTAAAGTTTAATAAATAATATATTTTGTAATACATATTGCATTTTTAGTATTAACTATTATTTTCTCAAAATATTTTTCTACACTATTAAAAATAGTCATTTAGGAATAAAAGTAGAATAAAATGTTACTATTATGATTTTTAGTTTTAATAATTATCTAAATTTTAATTTAGTCGCACTAATATATAAGTCGTAATTATTTTAAAATTAGTTAACTAAATGTCTCCTATATGAAACAAAATTGGTAACTAAAGTTTAATCATTAATATTATAACATATAATATATATTTTTAAAAATTAATCATAATATTTTTTTCTATATTTGTAATATTTAGTTATTTAGGGTCCAAAGCTGACTAAAGTAAAATCTTAAGTATGTTTTTAAAATTAAAATTTATTGCATGCTAAGTTATTGAAGGACTCTTTTATAGAATAAAATTATTGCAGAATAATAAGTTTACATTAAAGTTTATAGGACCATAAAAAAATTTGGTTCTACACCACTAACTATATATTAGTTATTTTTAGTATTGTTAATAATTTCACAACTTAACTTATTAATTGCATATAACTTAATTTAGTTTTATTATTTCATAATATATTATTAACATTCATGATATTATGCCATCATCATATTCTGTTCAGGTTGGAAGAAAATAAGTACATGAATCAAACCAAATGCCATGTATAACAAAAAGAAAACTCTTACTAAGTTTGAGTTTTTTTGGTAGTTATTTAGATTTATTTAAAATAAATAAAATAAAATTAGGTAGATTTTAAAAAGTCTTTCAATAGTAGTTAAATTCTAAGCCTACAATTAGTGATCCTTCAAATTAAAAGTGTTTCAGTAATAATTAAATTCTAAGCCTAAAATTAATGAGTCTTCAAAAAGTGTTTCAGTAATATATAATTAAATTCTAGACCTATACTAAAAAATCAAAGACCAAAAAATTAAGATGTATATAGAAAAGTTAAATATGATTACAAATCAACGACGAACCCATAAGTTTTTAAGGAGGCAGTGGAAAGTATAAATAACAATCTAGAGCATCTTAATTTAATAATCTCTAAATAACAAATAGATTCTTCCATTATATAAAAACAGTATTATTTACAAAATTTACAAATTTCACCAATACATTTTTTTTTCTATATTTATCTCTAAATATTAATAAATGTAATGTAACAACATATGATTATTGAGTTCGAATTCAAATTAATTGGGTCGGATTCAAAACAATATATGAATAAAATCCTCTATATATGGACATTAATTTACAACTCTTTGTGGATGGGCCAGAGGTGCACAACAGGTCTACTTGGTCTGGTTCTGTCTAGGCTTGTCAGGCCTTGACTATTGATCAGGCCAGATTAGTCAGGCCTTGACCATTAACCAGGCTAGATCAGGCCTTGATTTTACGACTGCCAGGCTACGCCAGGTCAGACTTCTCCTACGAAAATATGATCTATTTAGACCTGTAGGCCAGGTTAGGCCAGGCCGGTCCAACACCTTTTTTTTATAAAAAAAATTGTGCATGTACGGTTTGTAATGTGGATCTGAGTATGCATTATGCAAGTGAAATTCTCCATTTTGGTTAAGTTCTTTACTCTAGAAAGCAATTTACATAAATTACTATAGTAGAACTACTTTAATATCGTAGAGTTACTCTACTATCGCAGATGCCAGATATACTCTACTATTGTAACATCTACTATCGCAGAGCTACTATACTCTACTATCAATTTTTATTCAAAAAAATTTACCTACTAATTATGTTTATATTCTTAAAATATTAAATATTAAAAAATTTTAATCAATTAATACTAACTTAGTAATATTAAATAAGCTACTTAGTAATATTAAATAAACTAATTAGTATATTAATATTAAAATTTAATCAACTAATTTTTAATGTGAAATATAAAATAAACTAGTTACTATATTAATTAAATGTATTCACAAGAAATTAAAATTGAGTAATTAAATTTATTAATGTATTCATTAAAATTAAGTTATTGCAACTTACAAATTACAATAGTGAATAAGTAAAATTTATATTTTATTGAAGTGGCGTTTATTGGAAAAGTGAAATTAATTTACCTTTATATTTAATCTCTCTCCTCCCCATCTTCTTCTTCTCTCTCCTCTCATCTTCTTCTGTATTTTTCTCTCTCCTCCCCATCTTCTCTCCTCCCCATCTTCATGAATGAATCTTTGATTTTTTCAAAATAGTTCAGATCTAAATCCTAAATTTAAAATCTTCCTCAACTTCTTCATGAATGAATCTTTGATTTTTCCAAAATAGTTCACATTTGAATTCTAAATTTGAAATCCTCCTCATCTTCTCCTCTATGTTCAGTTGAATCTCACATTTGAGGAAACTGCTCTAACTAAATTTAGCAAAAAAAAATACTCGATTACTCCCTCTTCTCTTTCTTTCTTTCTAGCGTCCACCACCTCCAAATCTCAAATACACATACAATCTCTCACAAGAACAAATAAATTTGAGAATGAAAGTTTATCCGCCGACGACATGACAACTCACAACAGTTAGTAACTAGCAAGCCAACAAAGAAGGCCAGACCTGTTGCGCCGGACCAGGCCAGGCCCAGGCCAGACTCAGACCACAGGCCAGTCCAATCCGGGCTTTTAGCCAGGTCGATCCATGTTATATTTCTGTATTAAAAGGACATTCTTTTCAAGCCTTCTAGGCTGGGCTTGACCGGTCTAAGTCTTGACAAAGCCGAGCTTCGACCAGGTCAGACTCAGATTGGACCAAGACCATATCGAATTTAAACCGGACCAAGGCTAAACCTCGAGTCGCAGGTCTTTTGTGCATCCCTAAGTTGGGCCACACCAATCCAAATAACGGCTACTTATTAATTTATTATATATTATTAATATTCAAATTTGGTGCTAAATTACCATTTTGCGTAGTTAACGATATAATGCCTGCATGGATTTTGTACTTTAGTGAGCTCTCCTAAATTGTCATTTTGCATTGTTAACTAGCTGATTCAGCTAGCTTAGGTGGTATTTTTCAATTGTTAATAGTTTTCCAGCTCAATCTTGATTGTAATGCAATTCTATAGTGGCATTCACAGCAACCAAATCTAAAACATATTATAATAGGTATGTTTACAATCACGAAGAAGATAAACTACTTCTGCAAGTACGTTAGGTGATCAGCCTATTATATCCTACGTCGTGCACAACGTATCAATCCTGCATAACGACTGTTTGCGCTCATACACGATAATATGATTTTTTTTTGCGAATATGGTGCGAATGTGGTGCAGATATGGTGCGAAGGCAAATCCAACTCAACTTTGATTTCTTGCACTCCCCTAACTCAAGCCTCTAGATAAAACTAAGAAAATTAATCATATATCAATAAAACCCTACAAAATCCTATTAAGTTCACGTCTTTACCATTATTATATTTATTTTTAATATTAGATATTTTAAAAACAAAAACTTAAAATAGAAATTAAAATAGAAAAAACTATAAAAGATAAATAAAAAACAACTGATTCAATTTTTTTAAAAAAAAGAAATTAAAGTGTTAAAAATAGTTATTATTTTCAGAAGAAATTTTTTCATTTTTTTAAAACATGAGTAAAGTTTTATAAAATATAGATTCAAAAAAATAAAACTTTATTTTCAGAAAACATAGAATTTTTTTTCCTAAAAAATAGTAAAGTTTAATAAAATATAGATTCAATTTTTTTTTTGATATTTCCACATGATAAAATGATATTTTCACATGAGTCTCTCTCATATGAAGGTGGGACCCACTTAGTATTCATGTGAAAGGGATCACGTGGATATATAAATTTTTTATGTTAAAATATAAGTTCCTATTCAAAAAAGTAAATAATTTTTTTTTATTTAATATTTTCATAAAAAAAATAATTTTTTTTTATTTTTTAAAAGATGTGTAAATTTTCATAAATATAATTAAGTATTAAAAATTTTAAACTTTAAATTTTTTCTGAATCTATATTTTATGAAAAGTTACTCATTTTTGGGGGAAAAAAGTTTCTAATAATTTTTCCTAAAAATAATAATTATTTTTAAAACATTTTAAAATAATAATAATTTTTAATATTTTAAAATAAAATATAATTTTAAAAATAAATTTTTTTTTAAAAAAATAATTTTTAATATTTTAAAATAAAATATTAATTCTAAAATTGTTAGCTTTTTAAAAAAATAAATTGGTGAAATTGGGGTCGGGTCAAACTAGGTCGGGTTGATTCAAAATTGGGTTAAAATAGGTCGGATTATAGTTAAATCGAGTAAAAGGAACGAAATGGACAAAAAAATATCACTTTAAAGACCTAATTGACAAAATAAACTTTATGGACGATGTGACGCCCCCAAAATAGGTCCAATACACAACCCATTCTGGGTCGCTAAATACATTTGTTAATTCTCAGAGGGCACACAATAAATCTAGAAGGGGAGGTTGAATAGATTCTTTTCGTTTTCAAAAATCTTTTCCATTTTATTTTGTATTGCTAAGTAATTAGCATATTGACAAACATAAAAATTATTTTAAGCACATCGGAATATGTTAAAGATCCCTTTCATAGATAAATTGTTATCCATTGTTCTAGAGTTAGTTTATGATTAAGTGATCATTACATTGATAGCAGTTATAGATACATAATGTAAATGACAGAATGTAAAAGACACAAGAGATTTTAAGTGGTTTAAAGACTCAAGCTCCTAATCCACTCTTCTGCTTCAACAAGTAGGGATTCCACTAAGGAAGTCTTTACATCTGAATCACTAAGATTCCTTCAAGGCCAGCAGCCTTGGAACTTCAGTTCTCTACGAACTCTTCAAGTCCAGCAGACTTGGAACTCCAGTTCACTAAGAACTCTTCAAGACCAGTAGTCTTGGAACTTCATTTAGTCCCTCGGACAAGGACCCCTCAGGCCCTGGCTTTGTTGATGTTGTTGTTGGTGCTGAGCTGCTAAGATGACTTGAAGTTTTGTTCATCCTTTAGTACTTGTGACGACCCAAAATTTTGAAAAATATTAAAATAAAAATTTAATAAATAAAATTCTTATTATGTGATATATATTGTATATCATAAGTGAATAAATGTTGTGCAATGTAATGATTTGCAAAAGTGATAAATATATTATTATAATTATTATTTTATTTATAAATTGTTGAAAACAATTTATAGAAGGGAACAAGAAATAATTGAATGTATTATTGTCTTGGTTAAAAATAAATTGTGGGAAAACAATTTATTTAAGGAAAAGGGAATGAGTATATATTAAAATAATTTATATAATTATTTTAATATGGTGGGTTTAGTACATTGAATTTAACTATACATAATTATTGTATACATTAAATAGAGTAAATTAAAATAATTTATAATATTAAATTATTTTAATATATCTAGTAGATTTATTACATTAAATATATTAATTCATGTAATATGTAAATTTTATTTTTGAAAAGATTGCATAAAATCCCATTTTTAATAGGGTAAATCAAGTGGTGAGAATATGTTATTTAATATACGTATGTAATATTAATTAATATATTACACATTACATAAGATATGTGTATGTATTATATATGTATTAGCAGTATTTGAGTCTTATGTTAGTATATGTAACCTCCAAGCAATAAAGTTAAGCTAGTTTATATATATATATATATATATATATATATATATATATATATATAGATGTACACGTTTCCATCCTAGCAAGTCATATATATATTATATAATAATAAACTAGCTCCATTTTTAAGCTAAGTGATATATATTATATATAGATGCACACGTTTCCTATATATATATATGTATGTATATATGATACCCATATTGCAAGGAAGGAAAAAGAGTCGGAACCTAAAAGGAGAGGAAGTAGGGAACGAAGAGAGAGAGAACAGTTAAGGAATATAAAAAGAGAAGAAAATTTGAGAGAAGCTGAAAAGAAAGAGAAAAAAAATTTAACATTCATACTCTCTCACCCACTAAGTTCGGTAGATGAGGAGAAGCGGGAGAAGAGATGAAGAAGAAAGGAGGTAGAAGAAGGATGGAAGAAAATTAAGAAAAAGATAATTTCTAGTTAAATCTTTTGATTTTTCATATATAGGTGTTAAGTTTTATGGATTCTATATGATGAGGACATAATTATGTATGTTTGTGATGGATTAGAACATGTATAAACAAGAAAAATCAAAGAGATGAAGGCTCGTCGGAAATTTTTAATGAAAACTTAGATCTAGCAGTGATTAGTGGTTTGTTTTTAAATCTAAGACCACGGTTGGACTCCTAAGATGTAATAAAATAGATCTGGGCAAGAAAATCCAAAAAAGCTCGCCAGAAAATGGGCAGTCGTCGGATAAGATGACCGAAAAATATTTTCCGATGAACTTTTCCGGTAAGCCCGATTTTGCTATTTTGCGTACAGAATTTGAAGAAACTTTGTATTAAAAAGTTGTAGAGTATTAAATTTCATGCGAAATGGACATAAAATTCGTAATTTTCTAATAAGCGGTTTAATTATTATGAATGTTTGAAGTTTCAACACTTTGGATATTAAAATTAAATTATTAGAAAATTATGTGAATGGTGGAAAATTATGAAAATTAGTGTTATTAAGCTAACTATTTGTTATTTAATTAAGATTAAATAATAATTAGAGTTAAACAAATGATTAATTATTATTTAATTAATATTAAATAATAATTAAAGAATGTTTAAGTGATTACTTACTTACATTAACATAAAAATTTATAAAATAATTATTTATTATTTAATTAATATTAAATAATAAATAAGGACAAATAATAATTAATTATTCTTAACTTTAATAAGAAAGAATAATTAAAGATTTATGAGATGAATTAATGATTTATTAATATTAAATAAGGACAAATAATAATTAATTATTCTTAATTAATAAAAAGGAATAATTAAAGATTTAATTAAGTGAATTAATTATTTATTATTTAATTAATATTAATAATAAATAAGGTTAAATATTAATTAATTATTCTTTAAATAATAATAAGGAATAATTAAAGACTAATGAAGTAAATAAATCAATTATTTACTATTCAAGGATAAAGAATTAATTAATTATTATTTAATTAATATTAAATAATAATCAAAGATAAATAATAATTTGATTATACATTATTTAATTAACATTAAATAAAGAGAAGATTTAATTTGTTATTATTTATAATTATATAATAACTAAAAGTAATTAATTAATTACTATTTAATTAATGTTAAATAGTAATCTAATGAAGATGGAATTGATAAATAAAGGAGGTTTAAATAACTTCTTAATTAAACAAATATAATAAATTGATTAAGGATCTAATAAGTGTTTAACACTTAAGAAAAACATGATTAATTTATTAAATCATTAACCTAAGATTTATTAAATGTCTTATAGGGTTAATGATAGTACATTATATTATATGTACTTTGTGATTGAATTATTTGCTAGATAATAGCCAAAGTGGCGTAGTATTGTACATTTAAATGCTATACTAATTGATAGGCCTATATTATCAATGTTAGGTCATTCAAAGGGTTATATTTAAAGCTAAATAATGGTAGCTCGCAGGAAAGACAAGTTTCCTAACCTTACTCAAATTTTAATTGAGCAGGTTTCCTAATTTATGCAATGATTATATTGCGTGAAATTTAAACCCTTGCAAATCTTTTGGTATTTGTGAAAATTATTCATGCTATATTGAACTGCAAAAATTATATGTTTTGATTATGGAACTTCGTTTGCTATATGAAGTTCATCTTATGATGTGAAATGTATTTATAATAATGAGTTAGTTACCATTTGATTTGGCCTAACTCAATTGTCAGCTATTGATGTTTATTGTTTAGATATCGAATTGTGATGAACTCTCTTTCTAATTGTGATAAGATAATTGTGCCAAAGCAAATACATTGGAAATTATTCAAATATGTTCCGCCCTGTGCAATAATGATCAAGTGTAGTTATGGATTGCGCCCCCCCCCCCCCGGTGCAATGATGGGAATGTTAGTAGAGATAAAGATTAAAGTCTTGAGCACTAGTTGGTATGTAATTTCAAAAATGTTGAAACGCGAAAGAACGTAACGTACTAGATCCAAATTAGCACTCACGTGCAGTACTAAAGAAGAATGATGTTATAATTGAATTGTTAATATGTTCAGAATAATGTTTGTTCATAAAAGATGATTAAAGTAAAGGAAAAAGCATATTCCTATTTGTTCGAGTTGCTTCACAATTATTGTACAATTGTTGAAGTTTTCAGATAGATTATTCTATTCATGATTAATGTTTGTTCAACTGCTTATACTTGCTGGGCAATTAAATGCTTACTCTTGCAAATTCTAAAATTTGTGCAGCTACAACAGACGGACTAGAATGGTCAGAAGAAGATAAGAGTTATTAATTATTAGAGTAGAATAGTTAAAGTGTATGATGTATTGTAATATTATAAAATGTTGTAATATTATTTGAAGTAGTTATGTAAAGGTCTTCGTATCTGGGGGAAGGTTAAATTATATTGTAATAATTTAGTATTTACTCTGATGTTGTATGAATATGTTGAGTATGTAGTGTCTTGACGGCACCAGACTCGGGTTTGAAGATAGACCGGGTTTGCGGGCTGTCACAGTTGGTATCAGAGTTGTAGATTATAAACCTTAGGTAGAGGTACCTTAGGCTATAACCGCAGAGATAAGGATAAGTAATAAACTCAAATAAAGTTTAAGTGCTAAGAGATGAATTTTGGAAATTCATTATTTAGTAAAGAAGAAGATAAATAAGATTCAAAGAAGAATCTTGAAAAGTTATAAAGATAAGAATCCAGAGTTACCCAACTCTGATAATAAAGATGGAAAGTAATGATGAATAGGCAAAGTCGACTAAAAGCATAAAGGAAATCATAATATAATATGATTAAAGGGGAAAGATAAGAAGATCGTAAAATAAAAAGATCATAATATAGAAAAGAATCGTAATATAACGCGATTATAAGAAAAGATCACAACGTGATCTGATGAGGTCATAGAAAGTTAAAGGATCAATCAAATGATTGAAAACTATATAGCAGAATTGTTGTACGAAAATGTACTATTAAAATTGTACGATATAAACTCAGAAGGAGTTTTAAATGATGAGATGTGAATTAAATAAAATTTGTATTGAGCAAAGATCAAGATAAGATTTGATAGGATTTGACAAGGTCGATACGATGAAAGGTGATATGATATGATATGATAAGATCACGACGTGATCAGATTGAATTGTTGAATAACATATGATATGTTAAGAAATTAAGAAGATATAGCTTGACGCTATAAAAAGATTGTATGATTTAAACTCAGGAAAGAGTAGTAAATGTTAAAATACGGATTAAAGAAAATTCGTATTGAGAAAAGGGAAAGATAAGATTAGAATTATGTGGAATTTCAATTGAGGACTCATGTTAATGACTGAGTTGACCAATAACTTGTATGGGCGGGGGATTGTGCTTGGTTCTACGACCATTTAGTCTATTATATTGATAATCATTGAAATGTCGGTGTTGCGCTATTCGCTATATGTATGTTGAGAAGGTGATTCTTTTCTCATATGTAAAACGGATAGATAGAGACTATAAGGTTAGGTGCGAGTTCTTAAAAATCATACGTACGGTAAGTTCGTGACTCATAATCGTATGGTGGAACCCCTCAGCAAAGGACGACTTTGGTCTGACTAGGATAAGTTCCTAAACCCATATGATTGTGGTAAGTTCCTGAACTTGTAACGTGTGGTATGTTTGATGAACTATACTGGGGTATAGAAAAGTTATGGATGAAGAATTGAGAATTTTTTTTATAGATAGACTTATTAAGCAATTGATCATTAGAGCAATTGAAATTGATGATGGAAGCATAGGTATTCCAAATCTTCTAGCTGTGCTAGACTTCAAAATTTTTGACATCAAGCTAAATTCGCACTGATGTGCCTTTAAAAATATAAATGAATTTTTGTTATTAGCAACATATGGTTACAATTGTGTGGAAGTGGGCTTCGTACCACTAACACATCGTTACCTGTTGCGGCATAATAACATCAAAAAATGATTTTTTTGCAATGGTTTTGAGTTGTTTAAAGAAGAGTCTATGCTAATTATTTCGGCTAGACAAAAATAATTTGAGATATCAAAAGGTATTTTATTTATCATTGATGCATCATGGAACCTGATGCAGAAATGATAAAAATGATGGAGTTATCAATGCAGAATTACCTAGTGTTGGATGTGATCTAAGGATCGTCAGCCCACTATGGTACTATGTAGTATGACAAAGTCATAAAATGACGGAATCCTCAAACGGACTGTAAATACAGTGCAGTGTCATGACGTCATAAAATAATTTTTAGAATTTTAAAGAAAAATTAAGTGCCAATTAAATTTGGCCAGACCCATGTTTCGATTGATATTCGAATTATTAGTATACGTCTAAGCTAATTGATTCAGCTAGACAAATGTTTATGAAAATTCAAGTATCTCTTTGAGAATTTATCCCGAATCAAATTATTTTGGTACGGACTCTGATGTTAAGACTGAGGTGAACAACCCCGAAAAATGGGAATATACTGGTTGGATGATATATTCCAATCCTTGAACGCATACAGTCGTTCTGAGAACTAAGGTACAATAGATTGATCACCTAACGTATCTGCATCGGTAGTTTGCCTTCTTCGTGATTGTAAACATACCAAGTACAATATGGTTAACAGATTTGGTTACGGTAAATACCGTTAAACCTGAGAGTTCACGGTCTATACGACCCATCAGTCCGATTTGAAAAGTGTTAACTCCTTAGAGAGAAGTCGTGGAAGAATGTGATGGTAGCAGAGTTCTTCATAGAAGGAAGCAGTATGTACTCATTAAATTGAGCATGAAATAAGGTAAAGGTTAACTTGAAAACCTAGTTTTGATGAATAAATAGAGTAGAGTTTAGTATGCTGTAATTTCGAGGACAACCCGACAATTTAGAAAATCTTAAATGATTAAATTAAAGGTTAAAGTTTAAAACCTAAAGTGAAAATAGATGATTTATTTAAAAATCTATACGGTTTAATAATTGAAAGGAGATATGCGATATAAAATCTAAGGAAATGGTACGACGATAAGGTTACGAGAAAGAATAAGATCTAAAACGATTAAGAATGGTTCGGTATTGTGATTCCGGGGACGGAATCCTTATAAGGGAGGAAGAATGTGACGACCCAAATTTTTGGGAAATATTAAAATAAAAATTTAATAAATAAAATTCTTATTATGTGATATATATTGTATATCATAAGTGAATAAATGTTGTGCAATGTAATGATTTACAAAAGTGATAAATATATTACTATAATTATTATTATATTTATAAATTGTTGAAAATAATTTATAGAAGGGAACAAGAAATAATTGAATGTATTATTGTCTTGGTTAAAAATAAATTGTGGGAAAACAATTTATTTAAGGAAAAGGGAATGAGTATATATTAAAATAATTTATATAATTATTTTAATATGGTGGGTTTAGTACATTGAATTTAACTATACATAATTATTGTATACATTAAATAGAGTAAATTAAAATAATTTATAATATTAAATTATTTTAATATATCTAGTAGATTTATTACATTAAATATATTAATTCATGTAATATGTAAATTTTATTTTTGCAAAGATTGTATAAAGTCCCATTTTTAATAGGGTAAATCAAGTGGTGAGAATACGTTATTTAATATACGTATATAATATTAATTAATACATTACACATTACATAAGATATGTGTATGTATTATATATGTATTAGCAGTACTTGAGTCTTATGTTAGTATATATAACCTCCAAGCAATAAAGTTAAGCTAGTTTATATATATATAAATATATATATAGATGTACACGTTTCCATCCTAGCAAGTCATATATATATATATAATAATAATAAACTAGCTCCATTTTTAAGCTAAGTGATATATATTATATATAGATGCACACGTTTCCTATATATATATATGTATGTATATATGATACCCATATTGCAAGGAAGGAAAAAGAGTCAGAACCTAAAAGGAGAGGAAGCAGGGAACGAAGAGAGAGAGAACGCTTAAGGAATATAAAAAGAGAAGAAAATGTGAGAGAAGCTGAAAAGAAAGAGAAAAAAAAAAACTAACATTCATACTCTCTCACCCACTAAGTTCGGTAGATGAGGAGAAGCGGGAGAAGAGATGAAGAAGAAAGGAGGTAGAAGAAGGATTGAAGAAAATTAAGAAAAAGGCAATTTCTAGTTAAATCTTTTGATTTTTCATATATAGGTGTTAAGTTTTATGGATTCTATATGATGAGGACATAATTATGTATGTTTGTGATGGATTAGAACATGTATAAACAAGAAAAATCAAGAAAAATCAAAGAGATGAAGGCTCGCCGGAAAATTTTTAATGAAAACTTAGATCTAGCGTTGATTAGTAGTTTGTTTTTAAATCTAAGACCATGGTTGGACTCCTGAGATGTAGTAGAACAGATCTGGGCAAGAAAATCCAAGAAAGCTCGCCGAAAAATGCACAGTCGCCGGAGAAGATGACCGGAAAATATTTTTCGGCGAACTTTTCCGGTAAGCCAGATTCTGCTATTTTGCGTCCAGAATTTGCAGAAAATTTGTATTAAAAAGTTATAGAGAATTAAATTTCATGCGAAATGGACATAAAATTCGTAATTTTCTAATAAGCGGTTTAATTATTATGAATGTTTGAAGTTTCAACACTTTGGATATTAAAATTAAATTATCAGAAAATTATGTGAATGGTGGAAAATTAGTGTTATTAAGCTAACTATTTGTTATTTAATTAAGATTAAATAATAGTTAGGGTAAAATAAATAATTAATTATTATTTAATTAATAATAAATAATGATTGAAGAATATTTAAGTGATTACTTTCTTACATCAACATAAAAGTTTATAAAATAATTATTTATTATTTAATTAATATTAAATAATAAATAAGGATAAATAATAATTAATTATTCTTAACTTTAATAAGATAGAATAATTAAAGATTTATGAGATGAATTAATTATTTATTAATATTAAATAAGGACAAGTAATAATTAATTATTCTTAATTAATAAAAAAGAATAATTAAAGATTTAATTAAGTGAATTAATTATTTAATTAATATTAATTAATAAATAAGGTCAAATATTAATTAATTATTTTTTAAATAATAATAAGGAATAATTAAAGACTAATGAAGTAAATAAATCAATTATTTACTATTCAAGGATAAAGAATTAATTGATTATTATTTAATTAATATTAAATAATAATCAAAGACAAATAATGATTTGATTATACATTATTTAATTAACATTAAATAATGAGAAGATTTAATTGGTTATTATTTATAATTACATAATAACTAAATTACTATTTAATTAATGTTAAATAGTAATTTAATGAAGATGGAATTGATAAATAAAGGAGGTTTAAATAACGTCTTAATTAAACAAATATAATAAATTGATTAAGGATCTAATAAGTGTTTAACACTTAAGAAAAATATGATTAATTTATTAAATCATTAACCTAAGATTTATTAAATGTCTTATAGGGTTAATGATAGTACATTATATTATATGTACTTTGTGATTGAATTATTTGCTAGATAATTGCCAAAGTGACGTAGTATTGTACATTTAAATGCTATACTAATTGATAGGCCTATATTATCATTGTTAGGTCTTTCAAAGGGTTGTATTTAAAGCTAGATAATGGTAGCTCGCAGCAAAGGCAAGTTTCCTAACCTTACTCAAATTTTAATTGAGCAGGTTTCCTAATTCATGCAATGATTATATTGCGTGAAATTTAAACCCTTGCAAATCTTTTGGTATTTGTGAAAATTATTCATGCTATATTGAACTACAAAAATTATATGTTTTGATTATGGAACTTCGTTTGCTATATGAAGTTCATCTTATGATGTGAAATGTATTTATAATAATGAGTTAATTACCATTTGATTCTGCCTAACTCAATTGTGAGCTATTCATGTTTATTGTTTAGATATCGAATTGTGATGAACTCTCTCTCTAATTGTGGTAAGATAATTGTGTCAAAGCAAATATATTGGAAATTATTCAAATATGTTCCACCCTGTGCAATAATGATCAAGTGTAGTTATGGATTGCACCCCGTGCAATGATGGGAATGTTAGTAGAGATAAAGATTAAAGTCTTGAGCACTAGTTGGTATGTAATTTCAAAAATATTGAAACGCGAAAGAACTTAACGTACTAGATCCAAATTAGGACTCACGTGCAGTACTAAAGAAGAATGATGTTATAATTGAATTGTTAATATGTTCAGAATAATGTTTGTTCATAAAAGATGATTAAAGTAAAGGAAAAAGCATATTCCTATTTGTTCGAGTTGCTTCACAATTATTGTACAATTGTTGAAGTTTTCAGATAGATTATTCTATTCATGATTAATGTTTGTTCAACTGCTTATACTTGTTGGGCAATTAAATGCTCACTCTTGCAAATTCTAAAATTTGTGCAGCTACAGTAGAAGGACCAGAATGGTCAGGAGAAGATAAGAGTTATTAATTATGAGAGTAGAATAGTTAAAGTGTATGATGTATTGTAATATTATAAAATGTTGTAATATTATTTGAAGTAGTTATGTAAAGGTCTTCGTACCTGGGGGAAAGTTAAATTATATTGTAATAATTTAGTATTTACTCTGATGTTGTATGAATATGTTGAGTATGTAGTGTCTTGACGGCACCAGACTTGGGTTTGAAGATAGATTGGGTTTGCGGGCTGTCACAGTACTTAGCAGCTTGGTGTGATCCTCTTTGGATTCTGCATTGAGGCTGGATCACCTTTGGACAGACTACTAAGATGTTCATGAAGCTTAACATCGTTGAGTGCTTAGCAGTCCATCATCTCTTCTCTGGTGCAGCTGATCTTTTGGTTGATGTTTTTCTTCATCTGATCTCAGCTTGCATCCTTTCACCACTTGAGGTCTGCTAAGTCTTTGAGCTTTTGGTAGACTTCGTCTGGCACGTAGCATCCCCTGAACCTTGGTTGACTGATGTGCAGATCCGATTCTTCATCTGATCCTGCAACTGTTCTTCTTCAGCTCTTGGTAGTTCATAGTGATTCGTAGAGTAGCTCTTTGAATCTTCTTTTTGGTCTACCACTTTTCTGAATGCTATTTTGTTAGCCTTCTCGACTTTGAGCTTAGCTGCCATTTGATTGGCATTCTCATTGTTGTTGAGTGAAGCCTTTTATTTGTTCAAGCTCTTCTCTTAACTTGCTTCACTTCTACTTTCGTAGTCTCACTGCCACTGAGACGTATTCTGTTCAGCTCTGTAAAATTCTTAGAGTCAACAACTTATCAACCCAATAACTTTTCAACTCAGCAATCTTTCATCTTTGAAGCTTCAGTTGTTAAATACCCTTCTATAAGCTTCCCGTTGGAATATAGCCGTTGGAAGCTATTTGAATTGCTTCGCAGATCTCGAGTTATTTGGTGTAGATTGCTATGTGATGTGATAGCCCCTTTTTGACTATTCTGACACAGCAGTCTACTATTTCACCTACCACATCAAAGATGTCAATTTAACGCGTCAGACTGGTAGTCACCTTTATTTCTTCTTTCTGACTCCTCGATCAGAACATCAGGAGTTGTCCTTCTGTATCGATGCTCTCAATCAGTAACGTCCGAATGTCAGTTTTCATATTGAGACGTTGCCAATGCTTCAATATTCAGATGACCGAACTCTACGATTCTGATGTAGATGACCTTGAACTTGATCGTAGTTTGTCTGATGAATGTTGCTCGTTGACTGGTTGAGACAACACTACGATTCTGAAGAGTGTTCTTTTGATTTGCAGTTAAGAACATCTCTTCCTCCACTTGTGCAGTGCTTCAACACTTCTGCTTGCCTTGACTTAACTCAGGAACTGATAACTTGTCTGAATGCTCTGGCCCTTCAGAATTATATGACCCATCTGATTAGGCATACTCAGCTCTCTTTCTTCTTGTGATCTCCCGTTCACATATCATCAATGGTCTGACCCATGCTTCATCTTCTTCGTTTATTTTTTATAGGTTGACCAGTATCTCTGTATAAACAGTATCAGTTCCTGCTTCTCATTTGGCAAACACTACGATCATGATCACACCCAAGATCGTTGTCTTCTATTTATCTTGACAGCTACTGCATTGCTGACTTCCTCTTATCAGTCACTTCATCTGAAGTGTTCTTACTATTGCTTGAGGAAGACTTCTCCTGAATGGCTTCACTACTCAATCAGGACACTGATTGAGTTGGTGTTTCGATCTTCTGTTTGCTTGCAGGCCATTCGATGAGTGCTCTTTGGCTTTTTTCAGGTAGATTGTATTTTTACAGCTCTGACCAGAGGCTACATCTTTGGATACTTTGGGAGTGCTCATTTGTTGAGAATCGTTTTGTCTCTACGATTCTTCCTTGGCGTTGTGAGCACTTGCTTGATTCTGTTAAAGCCTTTGTTCTGCAGACTACGATCTTGCATTGGTTCTGCAGACACTACGACTCCGAGAGCAGATCATACGACATACTACAATTTCTGCCTTAGCACTTGCTGTCCTAGTCTGATCTTGCTCGACTATGATTTCTGCCTCTTGGTATGATCAGTAGACTCCACGACTTCATGTGTGGCCTACGATTTTTGACTTGGCTTTGGTAGACGCTCGGTTGGTGCTTAGACAGGCTGTCTCTACGATTCTGAACATGACTTCCTCAGCAGACTACGGCTTCGAGAAAGTTCTTCTCGACACACTACGATCCTGCATTGTCTCTCTTGGTAGACTACGGACTCCAAGAGCTACTCTCCTTACAGACTACGATTCTACCTTGAAAGTTTTCGAGTCTTCCTTGTCTCTCCTGGCAGACTACGAAGGCTGGTGCAGTGCTCGACGATCAGACAGGCCTATCTATTACATTGAATAAGATAAACCTAACAAGTTTGATCTTTCTATGTTCAGTCCTTGTACATTATATTCTTTTGAAGGACTTTACAAAGCTATTTTGCTCATGCCGGATCAACCTAACATATTTGATCATTTCAGTCTAAGTCCTTGTACATATATTCTTATTATCTATTTAAGGACTTTACAACTTATATCAATGCAGACATATTTACATATTCATTCTCTAAGATCATAATCAAATCTTATATAAATAGGAATAGCATTCTCATGCTTCTTCCCAACAACATGGTGCAGAATCCAAATACAAATCTTATTACATTAAACTGTCGTGCAAAATACGACCACACAGACTATGAGCTCAAAACAGATATTATGTCTTATATAATACGAAAATATCAATGCTCAAATTAAGTCCTTATTACAATTATTATCACACTATTTTACAAAATAGTGAGGACTATTATAGCACTATCTCGGACTATCACTCCCTTTCCCGACTAGTCCCAGCTATATTCTCATTTCCTGAAGAGAACAATGAAAGAAAAGGGCGAGCTCAACTAGCCTAGTAAAGAATATTATGACTAAGATAATGTAGAACAAATTATCCTTAGTCCTCAACAGGAAAAAATCTGATAGAATACAATAGACAACAAGTTTTAGATCAACAACTATAGCGAAAATAGCAATCCATTAGAAGAGTCAAGTAGAGAATGATGTCTACTATCTTCTATGATTTAAAAGTCTATCATCAATATTTTATCCTTGTAACACCAATCAATAAATATTTCAAATCAACGAATTATCTATGCACTACGGGCCAAAGATAATCTTTTGTATCACCAGTGGTCATGATCATGCCAAACACCTGTCCATCTTTGCACTACGGGCCAAAGATATTCAATAATCAACTGTTCATCTTTGCACTACGGGCCAAAGACATTCATCAATCAACAGTTCATCTTTGCACTACCGGCCAAAGATAACTTTCACCATAATTTAAGAGTAAGGATGATGAAAAATGATATAAAGAACGAATCAAGTGAGATCAAGGATAAATATTAGAGATTTCTAATTTAATTTATCCAAGTTCAAGAATGTTCAAATTATCAACATGATAATCAATTGTGGAGCAAAATTCAAGAATGATATTTATATATCAAAAATAATTTGGACAAAAAAAAGAAACCAATTTTGTAGTGATTAGTAGTACCCTGTGAATAGTATCCTGTGAATAGTACCTGAATGAATAGTACCCCGGCATGAAAAGATTAAAATTTTAATAAGAAGTTCAGACCAATATTCTAGTGAAATAATATTAGATGAAGTAAAAACCTTAAGCAATTTCTAATCATTTCAGGAATTATAGAAACAATACTTACTATAGTAAGTTTAGATTTAGGAATCTGAAATGAAATAATATATGAAACTGCAAATGGATTTTCACCAGGCATGCGGTAGTCTGCATAGACAGGTTATTTTCACAGATTAATAAAGAATTAATACGAAGGGTTATTCACCATGCATGCGGTAGTCCGCGTAGACAGGTTATTCCCATAGCTTAATAAAGAATGAATACGAAGGGTTATTCACCATGTATGCGGTAGTCCGCGTAGGCAGATTATTCCCACAGCTTAAAAAGGAATAGAATAACAACCCTTACGAGTATTGAAAGAAAATAACATCCTTTACCTTAGTAGGAGGTTGAATACTGAAATAGAGTAGTAGCAGAATAATCTTATTCTTTCTCTCTTATATTCTCTCTACAGTTTCTCTCACTATAGCTTGTAATTATAACTTTGCTCTTCAAAATGGTAGGAAATAATGAATGGATGGAGGAGTATTTATAGGCCAGGAAAAGGTGACAAATTACAAGGTTAATTATACTTTAGTACCTTTATCTTTACCTCCATTTTTAATTTAGTCCCTCAAGTATTATCAATCTTGCAACACATCCCCTAATAGTACTAGAATATGAACCAATAGTTCCTTGCATGTGAACCAATAGCAATTAATTGCTCATTTATCCGATTAATTACCCGTTTGGTCAATTTAATATCCAAAAATCAACTATTATCGAAATAAATGTCGATTTTCACTAACATTAATATTCCTAACACAATGAAAATATTTATATCAGCAATTCATCATTAATATTATAACTCACAATATTGACAACCAGATCGTTTCCAGGAAAGAGAGGGCTTTTCGGTAAGGATTTCTATTTACTGGCGCGCAATTAAATAACCTAACCCCTTTCCTTGATAGAACTTTCTAGACATTGTCAATAATGCTAATAATAATAATATGAGTAAATGTATCGTGTCAATTATTGATTTAATAATATAAAGTATTGTGCAGATGATACTGTGACAATAATTGAATCACTAATATGAGATACTATGCAGCAACTACTGTGGCAATTATTGAATGAAATACTGAGTGACTTCTTACGTAAGCATCAATAGTCAGAGATACTGTGCAATACCGTGTGCTACTGTGCAACAACGCGTATTACTGTACCTTTATCACCGGGTATTTCAACAGTTTAACGGTAAAAGTCTTACTGTTATTCTTATAAAAAGGTTATTTTTGTCGCTTTCTGTATCCGACGATTATTCTGTTGTGGGGTCCACCAATGATTGCGCCGTCGTACGAATATTCTCCGACATAAAAAATATTCCCCGACACAATGAATATTATATGACAACTTTAATACTTTGTAAAATTTGCCCATATCACCTTACTATTCAAAATAATATTTAGAGATAATTAAATCTTTATTCATAAAAGTTAGGGTCTTACAAATTCCTCTCCTTATGAGATAATTAAATCTTTATTCATAAAAGTTAGGGTCTTACAACCTCCTCTCCTTATGAAATTTTGTCCTTGAAATTGACATACGTACCTGATATTTTGAAGAGGTGAGGATACCTTGCTTTCATTTCAGATTCTAACTCCTAGGTTATTTCCTCAATATCATGGTTTCTCCATAAAACTTTAACTTGAGGTATAACTTTTGAGCGTGGAATATGTTCCTTCTTATCCAAGATCTTAACAGGTACCTCCTCATACGTTAAATCTTTGGCTATCTCGTCTGGTTCTAATTAAATGATGTGATTTGGGTCTTTCACATATTTAAGTAGCATGGATATATGAAAAACGTTATGAACACGAGACATGCTTGGCGGTAAAGCGAGTCTATAGGCCACAGTTCTTATTCGATCGAGGATTTCAAATGGACCAATGAATCGAGGGTTAAGCTTCCCTCTCTTTTCGAATCTCGTAACTCCTTTCCATGGAGCAACACGTAACAATACATGGTCTCCGACATTAAATTCCACGTCTCTTCGATGAATATCAGCATAACTTTTTTGTCGATCTTGTGCTGTTTGTATACGTTGTCGGATCATTTGAATCTTTTTCGTAGTCATGCGTACCAACTCTGGTCCCAACAATGTTGATTTACCCACCTCATCCCAAGATAATGGAGAACGACACTTTCGTCCATACAACGCCTCGAATGAAGCCATGCCTATACTTGCTTGATAACTATTGTTGTAGGAGAATTCCACCAATGGTAAGTACTTGTCTCAACTTCCTTTGAAGTTTAGAACGCAGAGTCTCAATAGATCTTCAAGAGTTTAAATAGTCCTTTCTGATTGACCGTCTGTCTGAGGATGATATGCAGAACTGAATCGTAAATCAGTGCAATATGTAGTCTTACAATCTCATTTATGTATATACGAGCAAGACGTTTAAGTGAATAAGTCTCTCGTATAGACAAAAAATGAGCAAACTTGGTTAATCTATCGACAATAACCCAAATTACATCTATGCTTTGAGAAACCTTGGGAAGACCCGTAACGAAATCCATGTTGATATGTTCCAACTTCCATTTTAGAATCTCAAGTTGTTGCAATGGACCCTTTGGCACTTGATGCTCCTCCTTGACACATTGACACGTTAAACACCTCGAGATAAACTTTGCGATCTCTCTCTTCATGTTGTTCCACCAAAATGTATGTCGAAGATCACGATACATTTTGGTACTTCCAGGATAGATTTCAAACGGTGTGTTGTGTGCTTCGATCATGATTTTATATTTTAAATCAGAGTCGTTAGGAACACAAATTCTGGAGTTGACTCGAAGTATTCTCTCTTCGTCGATTCTTACTTCTGGAATATCACCTTTTTCTTTATATTCATCAGCTCCGGATTTGTAGATTGAGTAGCTTTAACTAGGGGTGTTAAAAAAATGGTATTTTCGGTTTTTAGGGAAATCGATCCTGTTCAGACCGGTCGGTTCAGTACAAAAGGCAAGCGGTTCGGAACCGGTACGAGGAACCGGTACAGTTTTGGTACCGGTTTCGGTAGGAGCTTTGTTCGGTCGGTATAAACCGAACCGAACTGGTTTATACCAGTTTTCTAATTTCTTTTTTATTTTTTTAATTAATAATAATAATAATAAAATAATAATTGTAATAATATAATAATAATAATAATAATAAAAAAATAATAATTATATTAATTTTTGATTTATTCGATAAAAATCGGTACCGAACCGATTCTGAACCGGTAAACTGGTTTGGTATACCAGTCCAACCGGTATCGGTTCCGGAATTTGGCTACTTTCGGTTCGGTTCGGGTTCGGTACCGGTCCGGTTCGGTCCGGTTTTTACCGGTTGCACACCCCTAGCTTTAACTTTATCAATTAAAGCTGGTTCTACGCGTATATTTGCCATCTTCACGTGGGTCCCTGGAGTCTTTAACTCTATCTCCATCCTTTGTAAGTCATACAAAATAAGCCTTTGTGTTGACAGCATCACACTCGTTCCCGCATGTGATCTTCTACTTAACGCGTCAACTACCACGTTCGTTTTTCCCGGATGGTATTGGATGGTATGGTCGTAATCTTTCAACAGCTCAAGCCAACGCCGTTGCCGTATGTTGATTTCCTTTTGAGTGAAGAAATATTTAATGCTCTTATGATCCGTATAGATCTCCACTTTCTCCCCATACAGGTAGTGTCTCCATAGCTTTAGTGCGAAAACGAATACTGCCAACTCTAGATCATGAGTAGGATAATTCCTCTAATATTCTTTGAGTTGTCTCGAGGCATAGGCTATGACTTTCCCATGTTACATGAGAACACATCCTAACCCTTTGCTTGACGCATCGCTGTAGATGACAAATCCCTCTGAGCCAGATGGTATTGTCAGAACAGGTGCTGAAATGAGTCTCCTCTTGAGTTACTGGAAACTCTTCTCACATTCCTCACTCCATCTGAATTTTGTATCTTTTCGAGTCAGCTGAGTTAATGGAGTGGCGCTTCGAGAAAATCCTTCCATGAATCTCCGATAATAACCAGCTAAGCCCAAAAAGCTATGTATTTCAGTTACTGACTTAGGTTGCTCCCAACTTTGTATTGCTTCATTCTTCCCCGGGTCAACTGATATTCCATATTTCGATACCACGTGCCCAAGGAATGTTACTTCTTTAAGCCAGAATTCGCATTTCTTTAACTTGGCATATAGTTTGTTTTCATGAAGCTTTTGGAGTATCAGCCTCAAGTGGTGCTCATGATCTTCACGACTTTTGGAGTAAATGAGGATGTCATCAATAAAGACATCCACAAAATGATCCAAATATTCCTTGAATATCCTGTTCATCGTATCCATGAAGGCAACAGGAGAATTAGTCAATCCAAAAAACATGACTAAGAATTCATAATGCCCGTATCTAGTTCTGAAGGCAGTCTTTGGAATGTCATCAGTTTTAATCTTTAACTGATGATATCCAGAACGAAGATCGATCTTTGAGAAGAATTTAGCACCTTGGAACTGGTCAAACAAGTCATCAATGCGAGGTAACGGATACCTATTTTTGATGGTGACATGGTTCAACTCCCGATAGTCAATACAAAGTCGCATACTCCCGTCTTTCTTCTTTACGAATAAAACAGGAGCACCCCAAGGCAATGCACTAGGACGAATAAAGCTGATGTCTAAAAATTCCCGTAGTTGGACCTTTAACTCCTGAAGTTCAATAGGAGCCATTCGATATGGGGTTCTAGAAATTGGTTTTATACCGGGTTCAAGGTCAATAAAAAATTCAACTTCACATTCCGGGGGTAGGCCAGAAAGTTCTTCGAGAAATATATCAGGGAATTTATTAACAACAGAAATATCATTCAAATCTAATGTATTCTTGTTTAAATCGGTGACATAGGCTAACATGGCTTGACATCCGTTTTTCAATAAACGAATAGCTTTATGACTTGAAATGACAATGATTGATTTTAGTAGTTTGGTTGTTTGAATTCGCGTAATAGGTTGGTTAGGAATATGAAAGCTAACAACCTTACAAAAAAAATTAATTTTAGTATGATGGGTGGTTAACTAGTTAATTCCTAAAATCATATCAAATGCAAGTATTTTCAAAGAGATGAGATCAACAGGTAATGTGAGGGTGCCAATTTGAATCAAACAAGATTTGTAAACTGTGGATGTAACGAAGGTTTCTCCCAACGGAGTTTCAACAGATAAGTCAAAGTTTAATTTCTCAGGGGTCAAATTCAAACGTTGAGCACAAGCAGGTGAAATACAAGAATGGGTAGAACGGTATCTAATAAGGTATAGACTTCGCAAGAGTTTATGATTAGCTTATCCGTGATAACTTCCTTTGGGTTCCTCGCATTTTGGAAAGTCACGACAAAAGCTCTCCCTTGAACCACCGACTTGGACTTGTCTAGGACAGCCTTTGGTGTCACCGTCCCAGTTGGACTTGACTTCGCTATAGGGCACACTCAAGCTATGTGGCCTTCCTTTTCACAACTATAGCACACCTTGGATTGCTGTGTGCAGTTTAGACTGATGTGTACCTCTTATCCGTATTTGTAACATACGACCGGTGGTCATTCCCCTCCCCTAGAAACGTTTGTTGGTGCTGGTGCCGATGTCTTTCCGTTGTCGTTGTTGAATCTTCTCTTTTTGAAATTCTCCCTTGACTCACTTCTTCTATTATCTTGGCCATGATTACCACCGAAGTGGTTACCATTTTCGGCATAATAATTTTCTCCACGCTAGTTGTCATTGCTCCGATGACTGTTGCCACCGGTACGACTATGGTTGTTGTCCTTTGGTTGAACAATCTCATTATCTCGCTCCAATAATTGAGCCTTACTCACAACATCTGAATACAAATAAAGTTTATGAGAAACAAGGTATTGACGAATTTTAGGTTTCAAACCTCTCAGAAACATTCGTGTCATTCGTTCCTCATTATCCATTAAATAGGATACAAACCGGGATAATTCCGCAAACTTGGCCTCGTATTGTGATATGTCATATTGTTGTGTTCCAGTTTGATGAATTCCACCTCCTTCATATGACGAATACTTTCTGGAAAGTAATTGTCGTTGAACAATTCCTGGAACTTCTCCTAAGACATCTTAAGTGCGAAAAGTTGAGTATGTTTCACAGATTCTCACCAGTAATCTGCCTCTCCACGCAACATAAAGGTGGCGAATGGAATCTTTTGCTCTTCTGTGCATCCCAGGACATCAAATATTTTGGTGATCTGCTTAATTCAAACTTCTGCCTTGAGTGGCTCTGGCTATCCCAACTCCTTGAATATCTTGGCAGTGACAAGCCACGAGTTACCATTGTTTCCACCTGTATTTTGAACAGGAGTCTCTCTCGTCTAGTTTTGGATGAATTGTAGAAAGCTCCTAAAAACTCCATCGTTCATCGTTTGGTCGGTGGTGTTGTTTATAGAAAGATTATTGCCTTCCTGATGCACATTGTCCTGGTTATTAATTGGCGGTGTCTCAATGGTCTCATATGCTCCATTGCTTAGATTTTCAGATGCCATTCTCAAATACTGCCACAAAATGAGAGTTAATTAAAGAAATTGACATGTCACATATTATCCCTATATTCTGACCGACCAATTAAATAACAAATAAGCTTAGGTAGGACACACTAGCGAAGGTTTTACTCGTCTCTCCCCTCCTAGTTCTATTCTCAAATCTCCACCATAGATCATATCCCTAAGCTCTGATACCAACTGTGACGCCCCCAAAATAGGTACAGTACAAAACCCATTCTGAGTCGCCAAATACATTGTATAGAATTCAAATACAAATCTTATTACATTAAACTGTCGTGCAAAATACGACCACACAGACTGTGAAAACAGATATTATGTCATATATAATACGAAAATATCAACGCTCAAATTAAGTCCTTATTATAATTATTATTACACTATTTTACAAAATAGTGAGGACTACTATAACACTATCTCGGACCATCACTCCGTTTCTCGACTAGTCCCAGCCATATTCTCATTTCCTGAAGAGAACAATGAAAGAAAAGGGTGAGCTCAACTAGTCCAGAAAAGAAAATTATGACTAAAATAATGTAGAACAAATTATCCTTAGTCCTCAACAGGGAAAAATCTGATAGAATACAATAGACAACAAGTTTTAGATCAACAACTGCAGCTAAAATAGCAATCCATTAGAAAAGTTAAGTAGAGAATGATGTCTACTATCTTCCATGATTTAAAAGTCCATCATCAATATTTTATCCCTGTAACACCAATCAATAAATATTTCAAATCAACGAATTATCTATGCACTACGGGCCAAAGATAATCGTTTGTATCACCAGTGGTCATGATCATGCCGAACACCTGTCTACCTTTACACTACGGGCCAAAGATATTCATTAATCAACTGTTCATCTTTGCACTACGGGCCAAAGATATTCATCAATCAACAGTTCATCTTTGCACTAAGGGTCAAAGATAACTTTCACCACAATTTAAGACTGAGGATGATGAAAAATGATATAAAGAATGAATCAAGTGAGATCAAGGATAAATAATAAAAATTTGTAATTTAATTTATCCAAGTTCAAGAATGTTAAAATTATCAACATGATAATCAATTGTGGAACAAAATTCAAGAATGATATTCATATATCAAAAATAATTTGGACAGAAAAAGAAACTAATTTTTTTCGTGAATAGTATCCCGTGAATAGTATTTGAATGAATAGTACCCCGACATGAAAATATTAAAATTTCAACAAGAAGTTCAGACCAATATTCCAGTGAAATAAGATTAGATGAAGTGAAAACCTTAAGCAATTTCTAATCATTTCAGGATTTATAGAAGCAATAGTTACTATAGTAAGTTTAGATTTAGGAATCTGAAATGAAATAATATATGAAACTGCAAATGGATTTTCACCAGGCATGCGGTAGTCGGCGTAGACAGGTTATTCCCACAGCTTAATAAAGAATGAATACAAAGGGTTATTCATTATGCATGCGGTAGTCTGCGTAGATAGGTTATTCCCACAGCTTAAAAAAGAATAGAATAACAACTCTTACGAGTATTGAAAGAAAATAACATCCTTTACCTTAGTATGAGGTTGAATACTGAAATAGAGTAATAGTAGAATACTCTTCTTCTTTCTCTCTTATTTTCTCTCTATAGTTTCTCTCACTATAGCTTGTAATTATAACTTTGCTCTTCAAAATGGTAGGAAATAATGAATGGATGGAGGAGTATTTATAGGCCAGAAAAAGGTGGCAAATCACAAGGTTAATTATACTTTAGTACCTTTATCTTTACCTCTATTCTTAATTTAGTCCTTCAAGTATTATCAATCTTGCACCACATCCCCTAATAGTACCAGAATGTGAACCAATAGTTCCTTGCATGTGAACCAATAGTTCCTTGCATGTGAACCAATAGCAATTAATTGCTCATTTATCCGATTAATTGCCTGTTTGGTCAATTTAATATCCAAAAATAAACTATTATCGAAATAAATGTTGATTTTCACTAACATTAATATTCCCAACACAATGGAAATATTTATATCAACAATTCATCATTAATATTATAACTCACAATATTGACAACTAGATCGTTTCCAAGAAAGAGGGGGCTTTCCGGTAAGGATTTCTCATTACTGGCGCACAATTAAATAATCTAACCCCTTTCCTTGACAGAACTTTCTAGACATTGTCAATAATGCTAATAATAATATGAGTAACTGTGTTGTGTCAATTATTAATTTAATAATATAAAGTATTGTGTAGATGATACCATGACAATAATTGAATCAATAATATGATATACTATGCAACAACTACTGTGGCAATTATTGAATGAAATACTGAGTGACTTCTTACGTAAGCATCAATAATTAGAGGTACTGTGCAATACCGTGTGCTACTGTGCAACAACGCGTATTACTGTACCTTTATCACCGGGTATTTCAACAGTTTAACGATAAAAGTCTTGCCGTTGTGGGGTCCACCAATGATTGCGCCGTCGTAAAAATATTCTCCGATAAAAAGAATATTCACTGACACAACAAATATTATATGTCAATTTGCATACTTTGTAAAATTTGCACATATCACCTTACTATTCAAAATAATACTTAAAGAGAATTAAATCTTTATTCATAAAAGTTGGGGTCTTATAGACGACTTTAAAAGTGGGTGGCTACTTGGTGGGACAGAAGTGTCATTCAACTATAACAAAATCAGAACAACCAGGTTGAAGCAAACAAACCTACAAGAGATGAAGAAGAAGAGACGAGAAAGGGAATTGCCTAGCACAAACTTATGGTTATGTGGGCCCAAGTACAAGTTAGGGTTTACATATGAGCTAAAGAATTGAATGAAAGACGAAAAAGTAAAAAATAAATGAACAAGAAGACTGAAATAAATGAGTGAGATAACACTACAGAAAAAAAATAGGCTATCTGCGACAGCATATCAGCGACCACAGGAGATCGTTGATGAATATCTACGACCAACTCCACTCCCTGATACCGATCGCCGATATTCTAGTCGCTAGTTGTCCATCGACGACCACCATCAGCGACCGCATTATTCGCGATCGACAATAGAGATAGAATCGGTCGCCAACTTATGTTAGGTTGATTCAGCCTTTACTGTGACGTGGAGCCACGTGGCAGCGGTAAGTATTAGTGACCTCATGCGGTCGCTACTATAAAAAAATTAATCAGTTCCGGTCGCTGAAAAGTAATAGTGACCGTTTGCGGTCGCTGATTCTAAATTTAAAAAAAAATCATGCTTCATAGATTTCCTAAAAAAAAGATCTGTTTTATAGCTATTTTATATCCAAACATAGAGTAATATCTATAAATAAACCAACATCCATACAAATCCATCGATCTATCCATACAATTAAGACTAACACAATATATATAAACTTCCACGCATGTATAAATATAAACAAGTATCGGCCAAATGGGGCTGTAACAAAATAAAGTTAAACATAAACAAAAACCTAAACTAAACATGCAAATCTAAACATAAAGCTAAACAATGAAAAGATTACCTCATCCTGATGATGTTCTGCTCTCTCCACTGTATCTGCTAACTCCTCAGGACTCATAGACTGCAGATGTCTGCCAAGTTTAAGAAGAATATTCGATCTTGACATTTTACTCTCACACAGTCAGCAAGAGTGTGCAACGTCGGATGGCACGAGGACTGATGAGTAAACTAACTACTAGAGTTGCCTGTGCCACTGAAAATCGACCGTTGTCATTGTCGTTGTCGTTGTCTTATCCTTTGACGTAGTTCTTCTTCACAACTGACGCCCTCTCCCACAATTCTTAATCAATCGACCGTTGCGGGGTGCCTTCAGGATAGCGCTCGTTCATTAGGCTCTTATAAGTGTCTTGTCAACATGTTAAAAATAAAATAGTTAAAAATAAATATAAAATGCTTAAGAATGATGTAAAAATTTAAACATATCAAACTTAGAAAAACAAATTACCGCTATCTTGACAGCCTCAGGCAAGCCATCGCGGGTGGCCACGTACACATCCATCCAATTAATAGGCCGACCCTAAGGCTGAGCCTCCTACAAAACATGCTCGTATATTAATATATAAACATGTGATATACTAAAACTAATTATTGATATTTGAAAAATGTGCAATATATTGTCTCCCCTTTATGTGCTTTTTGCCTTGTCGCCTTCAGGTGCACCTAACGCTCTGTTAGTGGCGGCAGTCTTGCATCTTTTCACCTAGCTCCCAGCTCGCCACTGCGCACACATCTCATCACATATAGGCTGCGCGCACCACTAGAGGTTATGCTCGTACATGAACTGCTCACCCTGCTTTGGATGGTCGACCTCTGCATTATGGAGGGCATTTTGTCGTTCCTTATTCAAAAAATCTTTTATTTGGACGACACACTTTTGCCCGAACAATGTCTGTATTATTGATGCATGTGCATCATCCCATTTATACCTTCTTTTCAAATAAAGCAACAATAATAATATTAAGATAGTGATAATACAATCCAACACTACTACAAAATATTATTGCATTAATTATATTATCTATCAGAATTAAAAAAATATATACCTAAAATTCAGCCCACACTATATCCTTATGGGCGAGAGGTGTGCTCGCCCACGTAATTACTGGCGTAGGCCAGTTCTATAAGAATAACTATGAAATGCACTTCACAATCTTGTTATCTTTGAAATCACTTCAATATACAACAATTTTCATTAAAGATAAATGATTTTATTATAATATTTAAAGAATTTTACATTATTATATATTTAGACCATTCATAATATAAAATGCTTATATATAATAGCTAGATAATGTACGTGCTTTCAGGAGGAGGTCTAATCTGTATAAGAATTAGGTCATCCGGATTAGTCGGGGCCTTCGGGACATGATTAGGCCCTCGACCCAAGCCGCACTTTCTTGGTGTTGCTTCAGAAGACATCTATAAATAAAATTTTCAAGATGTTATTATGAGTTATATGACATTACATATACAAATAAAATGACAATAATGATAGGTAATTGTATGAAATAGTTAACATACAGTTTAATGAAAACCGTTGTCTGAGTCAGAATTATTTTGAACATCATTTGGAGATTCATAGCCATTATCTTCTTCAAATTCAGTGTCAGTGTCAGTCAATAACTCTTTTTTTAGTATCAATGTCATCTGGCACATATACTGACTCGGGATCCAATTCATCATGTTCATCTCCACCCTCTAGCTGGTTTAGTTCATTATTGTCCTCCACATTTATTATAGGAGCTCTATGTAACATCTCCTTTTGGTAGAACTCCTCGTCTACTAATTGGACACAACTACGCACAGAAGTATGAATTACAACTTGCCAATCTACAGGCGGTCTATCCCTTTTTCTGAAAGGACTAGAAGTGTAGTATACTTGTACTATTTAAGTTGGCAACACAAATGATGCGTTGACGTACGTGGACCTATGGAGGTCAACATTGACGATTCTATGTCGATCGACATGTATCCCTTTTTCTAAATCAAACCAATGACACTTAAACAAGTTAATCTGAGCCCCATAAGTACCCTTATACGATAACTCCATGATTTCCTCCAACTTCCCATAAAATGCATGACCAAGCTCAGTGTAACAATCTGCTTGAACACACACTCTAGTGTTGGTTGTTCTTTTACCACGAGCAATATGTCTTCGTATGAAATTCACAACCATTTATTTTGTAACCATTGCGGCTGACTTGGTCCTTGTCTGGGCCCATAGCTAGAACTTGTACAATTGAAAAAATCGTTCCCTCATTAAGTGCATACAAAATTTTTATTAAATTAAATAAATTCATAAATTAATACTTTTCAGACTAGTAGTTTAATTAACTTAACTTACTTTGTCATTTAGCCAAAGTGAAATTTTTTTATGACGAATGAGTTGAATATCTTTATTAGTGATGCCGAGTGGATTTGTTTTTAACTCATCATCGTATGACCTATATAATTTTATAAACAGTAACATATAAATAAATGACTTTCTAGTTTATGATATAGGTCCAATAAATATGAATTTTACATATATACCTCACAAATTCGTCATTCTCCTCTCAATTGAGAAGAATGTAAGTATGTGCAGAATGTAATTCTTGCTCAGAGAGGAATATGCACTTTTCTTTTCCATAAGCGCGACCCGGTAGACCAAATACAGGAAGCTTGTAATAATCAAGAATTTCTAAGTCATATTGTAAATAAATATATTAATTAAACATTAGTCATACTGAAAGTTGTGACATAAAGGGAATGAATATGTGATAATTTAAATTATTTATCAATGATGATAAATATATTATGACTTATGTGGAAAGTGTATGTGGCTAAATAATTATATATATATATATATATATATATATATTGTAAATATATATATATATATATATATATATATATATTTATTTATTTTATAAAGAGAATTAAAAAGGGGGAGTTACATAACCTAATTATATATTAGGTATGGAAATTAAATAACCTAAGAGTTATGTTATTAAAGAATATTAGTATTTAAAATATATACTAACCCTAAGAGATTTATTTTATACATCTCAATTAATTTATTTTATAACTTAGTTAAAGCAAGTATAATTGGGTTATAAAATTAAATGTATATGAGTGATTACTTAAATTTCAAATGAGTGGAATAGAAACCCAAATTAAATAATTAGGGTAAGATAAAATTTATTTTATTGGACTATGCTATTTTTTTGCATGGCCCAAACAATTCAAGTTAGGAAGCCCAAATAATTCAAGTTAGGAAGCCCAAACAATTAAATGGTTGGCCCAAAACCTAACCCATTTAATTAGTCATTTTAGAAACTAAATTACACTTATGAAAGGGGGGGGGGGGGGGGGGGGAATGGGGGAGGGTGTACCCGGCACTTGAAGGAGGGAGCATAGCACATGTTTTAATTATTTTGCTTCTCCAATTGTCAAGAGTGGTTTAACAACTATGTACCCTAAGCCTAGACCCCAAATTATTTTGTTTACTTGAGCAAGTAAGGCAAGAGATGTGGGTAATATATATATACATATAGGTGATGTATATACATATTTTTTTTACTCTCTACATAAACCCACATCACTTGAGCAAACAAGTTTCCTTCTCATTTTCTAAATTAGCAAACTAAAGAAATAGAAACAAGGTAGAGAGAAAAAGAGAAGAGCAAGAATTCGGCAGCCCAAGGGAAAGAGAAAGAGATTTTTAAGCTTTATGCATCCAAAATACATCTCCTACTTTTGAAAGCAAAGAAAGATATCCTTTAAGAGCAAAAGGTATACAAAAATCCTAATTTTTGTATGCTTTGTGTATTTTTATTTTTGATATATAGAGTTCAAGTTTTAAATGGCTAGAAGCATGTTAGAATAGTAGATCTAGGGTTAAATGGGTTTAACATGTGTATTGGTATGAGTTTATGTAGAAAAATTTAGTAAAATGCATGAAAAGGAGTTTTACCGAAAAACTTAATCGGAAGGTGTGATTGAAGTTTTTCATTTTGAAACTTACAAATAATTTTTGTGATTTTCTTTCTTAGTATGCTAGATATGTAAGTTAAGAACAAAATTCCTTTGGAAGCATTCAATTTAAAATGAGCAAGATATGAATTTTATACTAAAACACCTCACTGTTAAAAATCTGTGCACAACAGTCCACTTCCAAGCTAATTTCAGTAATCAAAACATGTCCAAATTTGCATTTTGATGATGGAATCTTGTATTTCAGAAAGATACGAATCCAACGAGACCAATTAAACGTCAATCGGAGTTGTAAATTTTATTTTATTCAAGTTTTAGTGAAGGACCCCAAATCTGAAGAAATCAAAAAAATCAAAGGAGCTCACTGTCGGTTTTTTTAAAGGAACGGTTTGGTTAAAACGAAGCTTCCGGCTACCGGTTTAGCCCTTTTCCGGCTGGTTCCCGAGGAGCTTCTTGCACCTAAATTTTTCTAAAATGATGAAGAATAATATAATAATTAATTTGGAATTTTTCAGTGTAATTAAGTAATTATTAGTGTAATTAATGGTTTAAACCCTTTTAAATTATTTAAAATTACTAACTAATAAATTTTTAATGCCAATAATTGCTTATTAAACTAATCAAATATTGTTTAAGGTGTAATTTACTATTTAATTATTATTAAGCAATAATTAAATAGAATTAGTGTTATTAAACTAACTATTTATTATTTAATTAAGTTTAAATAATAAATAGGGTTAAATAATTAGTTAATTATTATTTATTTTATATTAAATAATGATTACATAATTTTTAAGTAGATAAACTAATTATTTATTATTTAAGTAAGATTAAGTAATAAATAATGGTAATTACTTACTTACATGTTATTTAATTAACATAAAATTAATAAATTAATTATTTATTACTTAATATTAAATAATAAATAAGGATAAATATTAATTAATTATTATTTCATTAATGTTAAATAATAATTAAAGCCTAACAAGTTTAATAAATTAATTATTTATTAGTCAAAGATAAATAAATAATTATTTATTATTTAATTAATATTAAATAATAAATAAGGAAAAATATTAATTAATTATTATTTAATTAATGTTAAATAATAATTAAAGACTAATATGATCTCCGCCAGAGATCATATACCTAAGCTCCGATACCAACTGTGAGGCCCCCAAAATAGGTTCAATACCAACCCATTCTGAGTCGCCAAATACATGGTACAGAATTGAAATATAATCTTTATAACATACGGTCGTGCAAAATACGACTACACACACTATGAGCTTCAATACAAATCGTATATAATACGAAATTTAAACACTCAAATTCATTCCTTATTCATTGCAATTATTATCCCACTATTTTATAGAATAGTGAGGACTTCTACAGATCTAACTCTGATCATCACACTGTTCTCCGACTAGTCCCCGCAACATTCTCATTCCCTGAAGAGGACAATAGATGAAAAGGGTGAGCTCAACTAGCCCAGCAAAGAATATTATGATTAAGATAATGAAAAATAAATTATCGTTAGCCTTCAATAAATCAGATAAAATATTATGGACAACAAATTTTAGATCAATATTCGCAGCGAAAATAACAATTCATTACAAGAGTTAAGTAGAGAATGAAGTCTACTATATTTTATGATTTAAAAGTCCATCATCAATATTTTATCCATATAACATCAATCAATATACATCTTGAATTAAATATTCATCTTTGCACTACGGGCCAAAGATATTAATTTGTATCACCAGTTGGTCATGTTCATCTCAACACCTGTCCATCTTTGCATTACGGGCCAAAGATATTCATCAGGTAATCATTCATCTTTGCTCTACAGGCCAAAGATATTCATCAGGTAATCATTCATCTTTACTCTACATGCCAAAGATATTCAGTTATATCACCATTTAGGATTGAGGATGATGAAAAACAATAACGAATCCAATGAGATAAAGGACAAAGATTAGGAATTCATAATTTAGTTTATCCACGTTCAAGAATACTCCATAATAATCAATTATGGAGCAAAATTCAAGAATGAAGTTCAAAACATGGATACAATCAACGATAGCAACCATAATAGACAACTTGGATAAATAAAAGAAAATTTAATTTTTCTGTAAATAGTGCCGTATTTGTGAATAGTGGCGTATACGTGAATAGTGTTGTATACGTGAATAGTAACCTCGACATGAAAAGGTAAAAATTTCATAAGAAAGTTTATACCAATATTCCGATAAAATGATACTAGATGAAACGCAAAATTCGAAGAATTTCTGATCATTTCAGGATTATAGAAGCAATACTTACCGTAGTAAGTTTTAATTTGGGTATATGAAATAAAATATTATCGCTTTCATAATATGGAATATGAAAGAAAATAATATTCTTTATGAATATTAAAAGAAAGTAACATCATTTACGAGAAAAATAATATCCCTTATCTTAAAAGGAGAGTATTTCTGACTAATATGGCGGGGATATTCTTGAAAAAAACTTATACCGTTTCCTACACTCAAAGCTTCCTTAAACTCTAAAGAAATAGGCTCAATATTATAGAAGAAGAATTCTCTGATTCTGGTGTGATTTTCATTTCTAAATTGAGCATCTTATTTATAGGAGAATGACAGGATACTATTTAAAAATTTTAATCACGGACGCACAGAAGAAATCACGGGCGAACAAATTTGTTGATTTTTTTTGATTTTTACTATTCAGCACTGTGCAATAAAATATTCTAATAAAACCAAAACTTTAAATTAAATATAATATATTCTATTTATAATCTAATAAAACAAAACTTATATAACACACACACATTGAGCTTGTGTGTATATATATATAATATACACTCCCTTCCTTCCAAGGCATCTATCCCCCACCCCCACCCCCTTTTATTTTTTCTTTTTTTTATACATATATATATATATAATACTTATATATATATATAACAAAATTGAGATAACTTTCTCCGACGATTTTGAAAAATGGGTAAGTGGTGGTTCATGCAATTAGCCAAATTTACAACAAATACTGATTAAAACACCTCAGCATTAATTCCTTCTTTTATATCCACAAAAATAAATATTTTCTTATCATATAAATTAATAATTAATTATTCATAAATAATATTACATAACTACAAAATTGACAACCAGGCCGTTCTCAGGAAAGAGGGGGCCTTCCGATAAGGATTTCTCGTTACTGACGCACAATTAAATAACCCCTCCTAGACAGAACTTCCTTAGACATTGCCAATAATACTATCTAATAATATTATTCAAATAATATGAATTATTGATTTGATAATGTGAAATACTGTGCAATGACAATTATTGAATCAATAAAATATTATGCAATTATCAATGTAGCAATTATTGAATCAATAATATAAAATATTAAACAATAATTACTGTAAAAATTATTGAGTAGTGACTTCTTACGTAAGAATCAATAATTATAATTACTGTGCAATACCGTGTGCTACTGTGCAACACCGCGTATTACTGTATTTTAACCATCGGGTATTTCAACAGTTTTAACGGTAACAACCACGCCGTTATTTTTAGAAAAACTTATTCTTGTCATTTTTTTCATCCGACAGTTTTTTCGTTATGGGGCCCACCAATGATTGCTCCGTCGTACGAATATTTCCCGACAAAAAGAATATTCCCTCGACCGAACGAACATTTTCCGACACAATGAATATTTTATAGCCACTTGCTTACTTTGTAAAAATTGCACAAATCATCCCATAACTTACCACATTCATCAAATCAACCCCTTACTATTTCAAAATAATATATAGAGGAAATTCAATTTTATTTATAAAAGTTGGGGTCTTACAACCTCACCTCCTTATGAAATTTCGTCTTCAAAATTGACGTGCGTACCTGGTATGTCGAAAAGGTGAGAATACCTCGTTTTTATTTCTGATTTAAATTCTCAGGTCATTTCTTCGATTCTAACTGTGACTCTCATAGTGCTTCAACCATAGTACCTCACAATGGTACCTATCTGTTTGCCACCGCACAAAAACGGCATCCCCTACGGAGAGTCTGGCTTTGGTGCATTCCACACAAGACGTCACCAGCGAGAGGCTCGAGGCTCTTCACACCTTATGGCTCTTGATGCTTCGCATTGACACGTTTACGCGTTAAGCACCTCGAGATAAACTCCGCGATCTCTCTTTTCATGTTGCTCCACCAAAATGTATGTTTGACGATCACGATACATTTTGGTACTTCCAGGATGGATTGCAAATGGTGTGTTATGTGCCTTCATCATGATTCTATACTTCAAATCAGCATCGTTAGGAACACAAAGTCTGGAGTTGACTCGAAGTATTCCTTCTTCATCAATTCTGGCCTTTGGAATAGCACCTTCTTCTTCATCTTCATCAGCTCCGGGTCTGTAGCTTGAGTAGCTTTAGCTTTATCAATTAAAACTGGTTCTACGCGTATACTTGACATCATCACGTGGGTCCCTAGAGTCTTTAACTCTATCTCTATCCTTGGTACGTCATACAAAATAGGCCTTTGTGTTGACAGCATGAACTCGTTCCCGCATACGATCTTCTACTCAACGCGTCAGCTACCACGTTCATTTTTCCAGGATGGTATTGAATGGTATTTTCATAATCTTTCAACAGCTCGAGCCAACGTCGTTGTCGCGTGTTGAGTTCGTTCTAAGTAAAGAAATATTTGACGCTTTTGGAATATATTAGAATGTCATCAATAATGACAACCACAAAATGATCCAAATATTTCTCAAATATTCGGTTCATCATGTCCATGAACGCAGCATGGACATTGGTCAATCCAAAAAATATAACTAGAAATTCGTAATGCGCGTATCGAGTTCTAAAGACAGTCTTTGGAATGTCATCAGTTCTAATCTTTAACTGATGATATCCAGAACGAAGATCGATCTTTGAGAAGAATTACGCACCTTGCAACTGGTCGAACAGGTCATCACTGCGAGGTAACGGATACCTATTCTTGATGGTGACATGGTTCAACTCCCGATAGTCAATACAAAGTCGCATACTACCGTCTTTCTTCTTTACGAAAAAAATAGGAGCACCCCAAGGCGATGTACTAGGACGAATAAAACTGATGTCTAATAACTCATGTAGTTGGACCTTTAACTCCTGAAGTTCAATAGGAGCCATTCGATATGGGGTTCTAGAAATGGGTTTTGTACCGGGTTCAAGGTCAATAAAGAATTCAACTTCACGTTCTGGGGGTAGACCAGGAAGTTCTTCGGGAAATACATCAGGAAACTCATTAACAACAGAAATATCATTCAAATCTGACGTATTTTGGTTTAAATCAGTGACATGGGATAAGAAAGCTTGACATCCGTTTTTTAATAAACGAATAACTTTATGACTTGAAATAATATTGATTGATTTTAGTGGTCTGGTTGTTTGAATGAAAGCTAACAACCTTACGAAATAATTAATTTTGGCATGATGAGTGGTTAACCAGTCGATTCCAAAAATCACATCAAATTTAAGTATTTTCAAAGAGATAAGATTAATAGCTAATGTGAGGGTGCCAACTTGAATCAAACAAGATTTGTAAACTGTGAATGTAACGAAGGTTTCACCCAACGGAGTTTCAACAGATATGCCAAAGTCTAATTTCTCAGGGGTCAAGTTCAAACATTGAGCACAAGTAGGTGAAATAAAAGAATGGGTAGAACCGATATCTAATAAGGTATAGACTTTGCAAGAGTTTACGATTAACTAACCAGTGATAACCTTGCTCGGGTTCCTCGTGTTTTGGGCAGTCACGACAAACGCTCTTCTAGGAACCACCGACTTTGACTTGTCCGGGACGGCATTTGGAATCACCACCCCCGTTGGACTTGGTTTTGCTATAGGACAATCTCGAGCTATATGACCTTCCTTTCCACTGTAACATACCTTAAATTGTTGTGTGCAGTTAGGGCTGATGTGTCCCTCTTGCCCGCATTTAAAGCATACGACTGGCGGTCGTTCTCCTCCCCTAGAAACAGTTGATGCTGGTGCTGCTGTCGACGTTTTCACGTTCTTATTGTTGTACCTTCTCTTCTTGAAATCTCCCCCTGACTCACTTCTTCTTTTATTATGGCCACGATTACCACCTGAGTGGTTACCGCTTCTAGCCTGATAATTTCCTCCTTGCTGGTTATCGTTGTTTCGATGACTGCTGCCACCGGTACGACCTTGGTTATTGTCCCTTGGTTGAACATAATCATTATCTCGTTCAAACAATTGGGCCCTGTTCACAACATCTGAATATAAACAAAGTTTGTGAGAAATGAGGTATTGACGAATTTCAGGTTTCAAACCTCTCAGAAACATCCGTGTCATACGTTCCTCATTATTCACCAAATGAGACACAAACCGGGATAACTCCGCGAACTTAGCCTCGTACTGGGACACAGACATGTTGTTCTGTTCCAGTTTAATAAACTCTACCTCTTTTATATGATAAATACTTTCGGGAAAGTACTTGTCATTGAACAGTTTCTGGAACTCCTCCCACGACATCTTGAGTGCGGCAGGCTGGGTACGCTTCACAGATTTCCACCAGTAATCTGCCTCTCTGCGGAATATAAACGTGGCGAATGGAACCATCTGTTCCTCCGTGCATCCCAAGACATCAAATATCTTGGTAATTTGCTTAACCCACGTCTCTGCCTTGATTGTATTTGGCTTTCCCTGAAACTCTGGTGGTCCCAACTCTTTGAACTGCTTGGCAGTGACAAGCCGCGAGTTGTTATTATTTCCACCCGTATTTTGTGCACGAGTCTCCCTCGTCTGATTTTGCATGAACTGCAAAAAGCTTCTAAACATTCCATCATTCATCGTCTGATCAGTGGTATTGCCTTCCTAATGCACATTCTCCTAGTTGGTGATTAAAGTTGTCTTAACGGTCTTATTCATTCCATTGCTTAAATTTTCAGCTGCCATTCTAAAATACTGCCACAAAACAAGGGTTAATTAAACAAATTAACATATCACATATTAACCCTATGCTCCGACTGACCAATTAAATACCAGATAAGCTTAGGTACGACACACTAGCGAAGGATTTACTCGTCTCTCCCCTCCTAGTTCTATTCCTAGATCTCCGCCAGAGATCATATCCTTAAGCTCTGATACCAACTGTGACGCCCCCAAAATAGGTTCAATACCAACCTATTCTGAGTCGCCAAATACATGGTACAGAATTCAAATACAATCTTTATAACGTACGGCCGTGCAAAATACGACCACACAAACTATGAGCTTCAATACAAATCGTATATAATACGAAATTTAAACACTCAAATTCATTCCTTATTCATTACAATTATTATCCCACTATTTTATAGAATAGTGAGGACTTCTACAGATCTAACTCTGATCATCACACTGTTCTCCGACTAGTCCTCGCAACATTCTCATTCCTTGAAGAGGACAATAGATGAAAAGGGTGAGCTCAACTAGCCCAGTAAAGAATATTATGACTAAGATAATGAAAAATAAATTATCGTTAGCCTTCAATAAATCAGATAAAATATTATGGACAACAAGTTTTAGATCAATATTCGCAGCGAAAATAACAATTCATTAGAAGAGTTAAGTAGAGAATAAAGTCTACTATCTTCTATGATTTAAAAGTCCATCATCAATATTTTATCCCTTTAACATCAATCAATATACATCTTGAATCAAATATTCATCTTTGCACTATGGGCCAAAGATATTAATTTGTATCACCAGTTGGTCATGTTCATCTCAACACCTGTCCATCTTTGCACTACGGGCCAAAGATATTCATTAGGTAATCATTCATCTTTGCTCTACAGGCCAAAGATATTCATCAGGTAATCATTCATCTTTGCTCTACTGGCCAAAGATATTCAGTTATATCACTATTTAGGACTGAGGATGATGAAAAATAATAACGAATCTAGTGAGATAAAGGACAAAGATTAGGGATTCGTAATTTAGTTTATCCAAGTTCAAGAATACTCCATAATAATCAATTGTGGAGCAAAATTCAAGAATGAAGTTCAAAACATGGATACAATCAACGATAGTAATCATAACAGACAACTTGGACAAATAAATAAAAATTTAATTTTTCTATGAATAGCGCCGTATTCGTGAATAGTGGCGTATACGTGAATAGTGTCGTATACGTGAATAGTAACCCCGACATGAAAAGGTAAAAATTTCATAAGAAAGTTTATACCAATATTCCGATAAAATGATACTAGATAAAAAGCTAAATTTGAAGAATTTCTGATCATTTAAGAAAACATAGAAACAATACTTACCGTAGTAAGTTTTAATTCGGGTATATGAAATGAAATATTATCGCTTTCATAATATGGAATATGAAAGAAAATAATATTCTTTATGAATATTGAAAGAAAGTAACATCATTTACGAGAAAAATAATATCCCTTACTTTAAAAAGAGAGTATTTCTGACTGGTATGGTTGGGATATTCTTGAAGAAAATTATACCGTTTCCTACACTCAAAACTTCCTTAAACTCTAAAGAAATAGGCTCAATATTATAGAAGAAGAATTTTCTGATTCTGGTATGATTTTCATTTCTAAACTGAGCATCCTATTTATAGGAGAATGGCAGGATACTATTTAGAAATTTTAATCACGGACGCACAGAAGAAATCAGGGGCGAACAAATTCGGCGAATTCGTTTATTTTTCTGATTTTTACTATTCGTCACTGTGTAATAAAATATTCTAATAAAATCAAAACTTTAAATAAAATATAATATATTCTATTTATAATCTAATAAAACAAAAATTATATAACATATATATATATATATACTCCCTCCTTCCTACTTATCATCAAATATATATATATATATATATATATATATATATATATATAATACAAAACTGAGATAACTTTCTCCGACGATTTTGAAAAATGGGTAAGTGGGGGTTCATGCAATAAGCCAAATTTATAACAAATACTGATAAAAACACCTCAACATTAATTCCTTCTTTTATATCCACAAAAATAAATATTTTCTTATCATATAAATCAATAATTAATTATTCATAAATAATATTACATAACTACAAAATTGACAACCAGGCCGTTCTCAGGAAAGAGGGGGCCTTCTGATAAGGATTTCTCTTTACTGGCGCGTAATTAAATAACCCTCCTGGACAGAACTTCCTTAGACATTGCCAATAATGCTATCTAATAATATTATTCAAATAATATGAATTATTGATTTGATAATGTGAAATACTGTAAAATGACAATTATTGAATCAATAAAATATTATGCAATTATCAATATAGCAATTATTGAATCAATAATATAAAATATTGAACAGTAATTACTGTAACAATTATTAAGTAGTGACTTCTTACGTAAGAATCAATAATTAGAATTACTGTGCAATACCGTGTGCTACTTTGTAATACCGCGTATTACTGTATTTTAACCATCGGGTATTTCAACAGTTTTAACGGTAACAACCACGCCGTTATTTTTAGAAAAACTTATTCTTGTCGCTTTTTTCATCCGACAGTTTTTCGTTATGGGGCCCACCAATGATTGCGCCGTTGTACGAATATTCTCCGACAAAAAGAATATTCCCTCGACTAAACGAAGAATCATTAAATCATTAAATAATTCTACTTAATTATCACTTTAATATTTCTTAAATAATAATTAAATAGTTAATTATATTTAAATTATATGTAATTAGTTTAATAATCATTTAGTGGCATTAATGATTATTAATTAGTAGATTTTAAATGATTTAAATGCATTTAAACCATTAATTACCCAATAATAACGTAACTGTTCAGAAAAATTCTGAATAAAATATTTTAATATTCTACATAATTTTAGAAAATTTTGGGTCCCGAACTCACCACCAGAACCGGTCGGAAAGTAGGTCGGAAAATTTTCCGGTTCGCCGAAAAATCCTTAACCGGTCATTTTTTATATTTTTCTTAAATATTTTAGCCTTTGTTGACAGTTTCGGGGTCCTTCACTAAAACTTCCACAAAATGAAATCTACAACTCCGTTTTAGGTCCAATTGGTATCGTTGGATTCGTATTTTCCCGAACTACAATTTTCATATATCAAACACCAAATTTGGACAGGTTTTGGTTACTGAAATTTGCCCGGAAGTGGACTGTTGTGCACAGATTTCTAACAGTGAGGTATTTTGATATAAAATTCATATCTTACTCATTTTAAAACATTTTTGCATGATTCCAAAAGGATTTTGTTCTTAACTTAACCCTTTAATACCAAAAAAAAGAAAATCACAAAAATCATATGTAGATTTCAAAATGTACAATTTTTACGGACAAACTACGGTTTATTTGTCGGTAAAAATGTTTTTGAGCTTTCTTTCAAATTTTTTGACATAATCCCATACTAATACACAAGTTAAATACATGTTAACCTATATAAACATGTTTAGTAAGAATCTAGCCATTTCAAAAGATCTAACATAATATCACATAAAACATTCAAAACTTGAACTAGAGTTTGATTTATTATTATTATTTTTTCTTTACCTTGATCTTGTTGCTATTCTTCTTTTTCTTCCAAAGTAGGAAATGAACTTGGGGTGCATGAGCTTGCTCCTCTTCTTTCTTTCCTTTCCTCCTTGCCATGACCTCTCTTGCTCTCTCTCTCACTCTCTTTTTCTTTTACTTAGCAACTTGGAAGAGAAAAAGAAATGAAAGTACTAATAGAAGTAATATGTTCTCTTTTTTTTTAATAAGTATATACATTGTAAGTATACTTGCAATCTTTTCTCTCTCACTCATCATTGCAAATACCAACCCATGTTGCTTGCACACTTAATTATAAGTGTTGTCTGGGTTAGCAAGTTGACACATAAGCTTAGTTGGTAAGCTTATTTGACAAAAAAATAAAATTTCCCATGTGCCTTATCTCTTCATAATGGCCGGATACTTCCCCCCCCCCCCCTTATTTTTCTCATTTTTGCTTTATTTTTTTAAATGCAATACAAGCTTAATTAAATGACCATAGTACCCCTCTTTAATTGGGCTAAGATTGGGCTATTTAATTAATTGTTTGGGCTCTCAATAAAATCATTTGGGCCATGTAAATTAGCATGGTCCAATACATTAATTTATATTACCCTAATTATTTAATTAGGGTTTGTAATTCACTCATTTTGGATTTTAAATAATTACTCATGTACATTTAATTTTATAATCCAATTAGACTTGCTTTAATTTGGTTAAAAATAAATAATAAATTGAGATAATAAAATTAATCTCTTAGGTTAGTATAATATTAAATACTAACATTCTTCAATACTATAACCCTTAGGTTATTTAATTTCCATACCTAATATATAATTAGGTTATGTAGCTTCCCCTTTTTAATTAAAATAATTAAATATATATACATATTTACAATATATATATAATTATTTAGCCACATATACTTTTAACATAAATAATAACATATTTATTCACTATATGTCACAAAATTTTAAATTAAACCGCACAAAATTAATTCATTAGAAATTAAATTCTTTATTTAATTAATAATGAAACTTGAAAATCCCTGATCATTACATTCTCCCCCCTTATAAGAATTCCGTCCCCGGAATTTCAACATAAGGTCACTCAAAAAGATGCGGATAATTCGCTCTCATCTTTTCCTCAAGCTCCCATGTAGCTTCTTTAGTGTTGTGGTTTCTCCACAGAACTTTGACAGAATGTATAACCTTATTCCTTAACTTCTGTTCTTTCATATCTAAAATTTCTATAGGAATTTCTTCATATGATAAGTCCTTCTCGACTTGAATCGGCTCGTACGATATCACATGCTTGTAATTAGGTTTATATGGTCGCAACACTGACACATGAAACACATTATGAATATGTTCCAGTTCAGGAGGTAGAGCTACCTCGTACGCTACTTCACCTATTTTCTTCAATATCTCGAACGGTCCAATAAATCTCAGACTCAATTTACCTTTCTTCCCAAATCTTATTTTTCCCTTCCAGGGAGATACTTTCAAAAATGCGTAACTTCCCACTTCGAAGTCTTTTTTCTTGCGATGAAGATCGACATTTTTCTTTTGACGATCTTGAGCTGCTACTAGTCGAGCTCTTATTACCTTGATAATCTCTATGGTCTGCTGCACCAATTCTGGCCCCAACAGTCGCCGTTCACCTATTTCATCCCAACATAAGGGCGTTCTGCATTTCCTTCCATACAGTGCTTCATATGGCGGCATTCCAATGCTTGCATGATAACTATTGTTATATGCAAACTCTACTAATGGAAGATGATCTTCCCAGCTTCCCTTGAAGTCCATCACACAGGCTCTGAGCATATCTTCTAAGGTTTGGATTGTCCTCTCGCTTTGCCCATCGGTCTGTGGATGATACGCAGTACTCAACCTTAGCTGTGTCCCCATTCTTTCTTGAAGACTCCTCTAAAAGTTAGACGTGAAGCGCGAATCTCTATCCGATACAATTGATATTGGCACTCCATGTCTTGAAATAATTTTCTTGATATATAATTTAGCTAACTGATCCAAATTATACCTGATCCTGATCGGCAAAAAGTGCGCTGACTTCGTAAGACGATCCACTATCACCCATATGGCGTCATATCCTTTCTGCGTTGTTGGAAGTCCTACCACAAAATCCATTGTGACGTGCTCCCATTTCCATTCTAGAATCTCTAACGGCTGCAACAGTCCACTTGGTCGTTGATATTCTGCTTTGACCCTTTGGCAAGTTAAGCATCGGCCGACACATTCTGCAACCTCTCTCTTCATATTCGGCCACCAATAGTGTTGACGTAGATCTTGATACATTTTCGTGCTTCCTGGGTGTATCGAGTATCTAGTACTATGGGCCTCTTGTAAAATTTCCTCTCTTAACTCTGGTACTGCAGGTACCCAAGTTCTTCCTTTAAATCTTAGCAATCCGGTGCCATCGATTTTATAATTCAACTCTTCGCCTTCAACCAATCGTTTCTTGATGTTACCGCATTCTTCATCATTTTCTTGTGCCTTCTTCACCTTGTCGAGTAAAGTCGGACTTGCTTCCATTTCTATCACTTTGTCCGAATTCTTCGGATTTTTCACCTCCAACTCCATTTTCTCCATTTCTTTTATTAATTCTTCTTGTTCTGTCAATACGAACAACTTTTCTCTGCTTTTCCTGCTTAAAGCATCTGCTACCACATTAGCCTTTCCCGGATGATATAGAATCTCACAATCGTAATCCTTGATCAATTATAACCATCTCCTCTGCCTCATGTTCAACTCCTTCTGTGTAAAGATATACTTCAGACTCTTATGATCTGAGTATATCTCACACTTTTCTCCGTAGAGATAATGTCTCCAAATCTTAAGGGCAAATACTACCGCTGCCAATTCCAGGTCGTGGGTAGGATATCCCTTCTCATAGTCCTTTAATTGTCGTGATGCATACGCAATGACTTTACCATTCTGCATCAATACGCAACCTAGTCCCTTGTGTGACGCATCACTATACACTATAAAACCCCCAGCACTATTTGGCAATGATAATACAGGAGCTTCACTTAATCGCTTCTTCAGTTCTTGAAAACTTTGCTCACATTTGTCTATCCATACATACTTCACAGTCTTTCTGGTTAAATTCGTTAACGGCGTTGCTATCTTTGAGAAATCTTGAATGAACCTTCGGTAATATCCAGCCAACCCCAAGAAACTTCTGACCTCTGTCGGTGTCTTCGGTTGTCCCCAATTTTTCACCGCTTCTACTTTCGCTGGATCAACAGAAATTCCCTCGTTGTTGATAACATGCCCCAAAAACTGAACTCTCTTCAACCAGAATTCACACTTTGAAAGTTTCGCATATAACTTCTCTTTTCTTAACGTCTCCAATACTATCCTTAGATGTTCGGCATGTTCCTCTTCAGTCTTTGAATACACCAGAATATCGTCAATGAACACAACCACAAACTTATCCAAGTATGGTTTAAATACTCTGTTCATCAAGTCCATAAAAGAAGCTGGTGCGTTCGTCAGTCCAAATGACATCACTAGGAACTCATAATGGCCGTAACGAGTTCTAAATGTTGTCTTTGGTACATCCTCCGTTCTCACCTTTAACTGATGGTAACCAGTCCTTAAGTCAATCTTTGAAAAACATGTCGCTCCTTTAAGTTGATCAAACAGATCATCTATTCTCGGTAACGGATATTTGTTCTTGATTGTTACTTTATTCAACTCTCTATAATCCATACATAACCTCATCGAACCATCCTTCTTCTTCACAAACAACACCGGTGCTCCCCACGGAGATTCGCTAGGTTGAATGTACTTCTTGTCCAACAACTCTTGTAGCTGGATCATCAACTCTTTCATTTCTACCGGAGCCATTCGATGCGGTGCTTTCGATATCGACTCTGTCCCCGGTACCAAATCAATCACAAACTCTATCTCTCTGTCTGGCGAAAGTCCCGAAAGTTCTTCTGGAAAGACATCCCCAAACTCATTAACTATAGGTATCTACCCCATGTCCGAATTCACAACTCGTGTATCCACTACATGAGCCAAATAACCTTCACATCCTTTTCGTAACATCCTCTTAGCCTGCATCATCGTCAGACAACTCATTTGTCTTGGCGACTTGCTACCATAAAATATAACCTTAGACTTATTTGGTGTCTTAAGGCGTATACTCTTCTTCTGGCAATCTATAATTGCCTCATGGTTAAACAACCAATCCATCCCTAAGATAACATCAAATTCCCCTAAGCGTATCGGAATCAAATTCACGCTTAACTTATGTCCCCTTATTTCCACACCACAATTGTTATGGATAAACTCTACAGGGATCACTTCTTTGTTTGCAACTTTTATGTTCATAGGGTTCTTTAACTTTTCATAGGGTAAGTTTAATCTTCTAGCAAATTCCTCAGACACAAATGAATAGGTAGCTCTTGAATCAAATAATACATATGCATTTATATTATTGATTGGAATTATACGTGACACCACCTCCTTTGATGAAACTGCGTCTTGCACAGTCATGTTGAAAGTTCGGGCTGTCGGCTTGTTGGGCTGAGCTGGTCCTCCAATTGTTAACTTTGGGGTACTGCTCCTGTTTCCACTTCCTCCATCAGTATTCTTCTTAAATGGGCAATCCTTAAACCGATGTCCCGTTCCCCCACAAGAAAAGCAACCTCCCTTCTTTGGTTTAGGATAATTTGGTGAGATATGTCCTTCTTGGCCGCAGTTATAACATACATTTTTTCCCTTTATACACTCCCCCGAGTGATTCTTTCCACACTTACTGCATGCTGACTTCTTCTGTGGTGTACTTCCTTGTTGAGTTCCCGAGTCATTACCACTGTTCCACTTGCGTTTTTTACTGTTACTGCCACCACTGCTGGCACCCTGATGTCCCCCTTCAATCTTTTTCTTGTTCTTCTCCCGATTGTATTTAGATACTGCCTCACTACTACCTTCTGCAATGATAGCTTTTTATAACAGTGCTGAAAATGTAGCAATTTATAGTACTGCAACTTTGTTGTGTATCCACGGCTTCAGCCCATTCTCAAACCTACGCGCCTTCCGTACTTCTGTATCCACTTGATGAGGTGCGAATCTGGCTAGTTCATTGAATTTTGCTGCATATTCGGCAACTGTCATATTTTCTTGCTTTAATTCAAGAAACCGCACTTCCATTCTAGCTTGCATGGCCTCTGAGAAATAATTTTCAAGAAACAATTCCTTAAATCTGGTCCAGGTTACTAAACCTTCTCCAGCCCGAGTTTGATTAGATTCCCACCAGTAGTTCGCCTCTCCTTTCATCAAATACGTTGCAAAAGCTGTCTTTTGCTCCTATGCAACCCTTGCAATGATAAAGGCCTTTTCAATTTCCTTCACCCAAATTTGGGCTTCTATGGGGTCTGTTGTTCCTTGAAATTCTGGCGGACCTAATGCTTTAAAATCTTTAAAATTTGCCAATTGATTCCTTGGCGGATTTGCTGCGGCTGGTGCTCTATTCTGCATAGCCTCTGTCAACATATTCACAAAATCTTGCATTGGGTTTGGTGGGTTTGCTTGTTCCCTTTCTCTATTTTCATTTTCAGTTTCTGCTCCTTCATTTACATTTCTCTATAATCTTGGTATTCCTCTTCCTCTCCATCTTGGTGGCATTTTCTTGATTAAATAAAACCTTAAATTATTACTTTGAGTTTCTTGGTATGCCATAACTTATTAGTATTTAAATTATAACATATAATTTTAAAATCTACCCATTATATAATTAACACGTTGGATTTTAAAATTCAGCTTACTGAATTAACATATTAGCAGATAAACAAAATACTATCTTAAGTCTCATACTTATTTACTTAATCATACACATAACCATATAACTGCATTTATATTCATATACCAAATCTTAGTGTTACACACTTACATGCCTGGCATATTTCTATAAATGTTACTATCCCATTTTAAACATCCAAAAGATGGGATCTACCAAACGATATACTCCCCTATGCACATAAAGTGGGGATACATCATATTTACATACTACCTCACACCTTCTGAGGTTTACATCATATAACCCTAATAACCAAAAAGGGTACTAATGCATCTATCTACAACTGGTCCATATCATAACATCATTGGTGGTCCAGCTGGGTCACCTGAACAGGCTCCTGGGGAAACAACCCCACCATAACTCTACGTCGAACTGATCGACTCGACTCCCCCATCTCGATATGTGCCCTCCTATTCCCACTGCGCTGGCCCTCATATGCTGCGTCTAGTGCCAGTCCCAAGGTCTCGACCCTGACCTCCATGGCCTGCAGTGCTATCTCTAACTGGTCCACCCGCTTGGCTGACTCATAAAATGCTTCATCCGCGCGTATCTTATCTGCAATCTCTAAGTCAAACTCACCCCGCATCGCCAGATGCTCTACACTTAGTGCTCCAAACTTTTCCTTCTCATGCTCCAGCTGTACTCTCGCCTCTGCTAACTTAATCAGTGCCTGACTAGCAGCATCTTTATATTGCTGCTCCACGTACTGATGAGTCATGTTCTGTGCCTCCAACTCTACAATCCTCTGCTCCAGAGCATAGTTCTTTGCTAGCAGGTCACCGATCACCTCATCCTGTGAGGTATCCATCACCTCATCCTGCACAGCCTCTTTCTGGTCTACGGAATGGCTCCCCTGACTATCTCCAGGCATCCTATAATAAAATAAGGATACAACATCAGTACTACAATAAAATATATTCATTAATGAAATGAAACAATATTTTATTAAGTACAACACATACTCGATGAATTTTTATAATCCATCACTTAGCATACTCTATACGAGTTTTCTTTTAAGGTTATAACCTAGGTTTCGCATTCCTAATATTTATAACCTACAACTTTGATACCAACCTGTGACGCCCCCAAATTTGGGTTCTCTAACCTCGAGTTTGGTGCTCACGATACATCGTCATCATAAACATTCTATATCTATTGCGGAATAATAAACGTACATCGTTCATTAATATAAAGTCTTACAACAATAATCCCAAGGTCTTCTTAACCTTAACTTAAACTTACCTTTGCTATTACAAAAGGTTTACATAACTAATTACATTAGATTAGATAATAATTAAACATCTTTAACAATTATTATTCCTGAACCTTGACCTTGCCTTTATCTCTCTTATTTGATACCTCTGGCTTAGCTGAAATAAACGTCATGATATAGCAAGAGTAAGCAACTAATTTGCTTAGCAAGTTTAAATACAAGGGAGATATATCATGATTAGAAAGAAATTTAACGTTCAATATTCAACAATGGAATTCGATTGTGAAAGAACATGAATTAAGTCTCAATAATTGAATAATAGATGCTGAGTGGTTTGAAATAACCATGAACATATACTAAGGTTGTCAGTATTTAAACTGGTCCTTTTAGTAAATTTTGGTAGTCAAGGGGATCAGCCTTTCATACCCGGTGAATTATGCATAAACACTTAATAGTCGAGCAACAATTGTTTTTCAGTATAATGCTTTAATAAAATTGTTCTTTTCCTCAGTCTCGAGTCCTTACCAAATCAATTGGTTAAGAACAGCTTTTAAAATCTATTTGATTTATCAAATTTAAAACATATTCGATCCAGCTGACACAACTAGCATAGATCTATCTCATAAACAGTTCACGAATGAAAGAACTTTAATTGATTCACAGTTCAATAATTATAGAACAGGAATTCAGTTGCACAAAGTGCGATTAACAATAATCATTAAGGAATGTGGAATAATCAACAATAATTATCCACTAACATGCTTTGAAATAATAACTCGAGTTTGAGTTAAAGAATTTGCCTTGTCTGCGGACTACTGCTACGCAATTCTATAATCCGCTTAATGAATTTAACTTATCCTCTTTGGAAAGACCTATCATGCATCCTTCAATTAGTATAACATATAATTATTCATAACATTATTATTCTCATATATTATCTAACATTAATCACATAATTAAATATTAGATATCATATTAATTCCTTAATAATATTATCGTCCCTTGATAATATTATTATTAAGTAAGTATATTAACGCTTGAACAATATTATTACCCTTGTAATAATATTATATTCGCTTCCTAATACTATTAATTATTTAATAATATTTTAGTCTCTCTCTAATATTATTAATCTTTTAATAATATTTTAAGAATCTATTATTATTAGTCCTCTAATAATATTTTAACTATTTAATATTATTAATTATTTAATAATATTTTAATTATCTAATATTATTAATCTTATTATTCTTTAATTATTATTTAACACAAATTAAATAATAATTAATTAATATTTGTCTTTATTTATTATTTAATATAATAAATAATTAATGTATTAACTTTATTAGTCTTTAACTATTATTTAACCTTAATTAAATAATAATTAATTAATATTTATCTTTATTTATTATTTAATATTAATTAAATAATAAATAATTAATGTATTAACTTTATTAGTCTTTAATTATTATTTAACCTTAATTAAATAATAATTAATTAATACTTATCCTTATTTATTATTTCATCTTAATTAAATAATAAATAATTAATTAATACTTATCCTTATTTATTATTTAATCTTAATTAAATAATTAAATAAATAATTAATTATCCTTGAATAATAAATAATTAATTTACTTCATAAGTCTTTAATTATTCTTTCTTATTAATCTACGAATAATTAATTATTTTTGTTATTATTTATCATTTAATATTAATTAAATAATAAATAATTATTTTATAAATTTTATGTCAATGTAAGTAAGTAATTACATTATTATTACATAATCTTACTTAAATATTCTTTAATCATTATTTAATATTAATTAAATAATAATTAATCAATGGTTTAACTCTAGTTATTATTTAATCTTAATTAAATAATCAATAGTTAGTCTCTTATCACTAATTCTACTTAATTATCACTTTAATATTTCTTAAATAATAATTAAATAGTTAATTATATTTAAATTATAAATAATTAGTTTAATAATCATTTAGTGGCATTAATGATTATTAATTAGTAGGTTTTAAATGATTTAAATGCATTTAAACCATTAATTACCCAATAATAACGTAACTGTTCAGAAAAATTCTGAATAAAATATTTTAATATTCTACATAATTTTAGAAAATTTTGGGTCCCAAACTCACCACCAGAACCGGTCGGAAAGTAGGTCGGAAAATTTTCCGGTTCGCCGAAAAATGCTGAACCGGTCATTTTCTATATTTTTCTTAAATATTTTAGCCTTTGTTGACAGTTTCGGGGTCCTTCACTAAAATTTCCACAAAATGAAATCTACAACTCCGTTTTAGGTCCAATTGATATCGTTGGATTTGTATTTTCCCGAACTACAATTTCCATATATCAAACACCAAATTTGGACACGTTTTGGTTACTGAAAGTTTTCCGGAAGTGGACTATTGTACACAGATTTCTAACAGTGAGGTATTTTGATATAAAATTCATATCTTACTCATTTTAAAACATTTTTGCATGATTCCAAAAGGATTTTGTTCTTAACTTAACCCTTTAATACCAAAAAAAAGAAAATCACAAAAATCATAGGTAGATTTCAAAATGTGCAATTTTTACGGACAAACTACGGTTTATTTGTCGGTAAAAATATTTTTGAGCTTTCTTTCAAAATTTTTGACATAATCCCATACTAATACACAAGTTAAATACATGTTAACCTATATAAACATGTTTAGTAAGAATCTAGCCATTTCAAAGGATCTAAAATAATATCACATAAAACATTCATAACTTGAACTAGAGTTTGATTTATTATTATTATTTTTTCTTTACCTTGATCTTGTTGCTATTCTTCTTTTTCTTCCAAAGTAGGAAATGAACTTGGGGTGCATGAGCTTGCTCCTCTTCTTTCTTTCCTTTCCTCCTTGCCATGACCTCTCTTGCTCTCTCTCTCACTTTCTTTTTCTTTTACTTAGCAACTTGGAAGAGAAAAAGAAATGAAAGTACTAAGAGAAGTAATATGTTCTCTTTTTTTTAATAAGTATATACATTGTAAGTATACTTGCAATCTTTTCTCTCTCACTCATCATTCCAAATACCAACCCATGTTGCTTGCACACTTAATCATAAGTGTTGTCTAGGTTAGCAAGTTGACACATAAGCTTAGTTGGTAAGCGTCTTTGACAAAAAAATAAAATTTCCCATGTGCCTTATCTCTTCATAATGGCCGGATACTCCCTCCCCCTTATTTTTCTCATTTTTGCTTTATTTTTTTAAATGCAATACAAGCTTAATTAAATGACCATAGTACCCCTCTTTAATTGGGCTATTTAATTAATTGTTTGGGCTCTCAATAAAATCATTTGGGCCATGTAAATTAGCATGGTCCAATACATTAATTTTACATTACCCTAATTATTTAATTGGAGTTTGTAATTCACTCATTTTGGATTTTAAATAATTACTCATGTACATTTAATTTTATAATCCAATTAGACTTGCTTTAATTAGGTTAAAAATAAATAATAAATTGAGATAATAAAATTAATCTCTTAGGTTAGTATAATATTAAATACTAACATTCTTCAATACTATCACCCTTAGGTTATTTAATTTTCATACCTAATATATAATTAGGTGATGTAGCTTCCCCTTTTTAATTAAAATAATTAAATATATATACATATTTACAATATATATATAATTATTTAGCCACATATACTTTTCACATAAATAATAACATATTTATTCACTATATGTCGCAAAATTTTAAATTAAACCGCACAAAATTAATTCATTAGAAATTAAATTCTTTATTTAATTAATAATAAACCTTGAAAATCTCTGATCATTACAGGTACTCTATAAATAGAGTCTTGTGCTTAGAGAAAGGTAGAATATAACCAAGGGGTAATAACATCCTAGAGAGTTGAGAGATGGTGTAATTGGGTCTTGGGTATTGTGTGAGGGAGAGTTTTTTAGCTTTTATTCCGTGCAAAAAATTATACCGTGGAGATTAATATATTGAAATTAGTTTTGTGGATTAACCACGTTAAATATTATGTTATTTTTTTCTTTCTTAAGTGTTATTATTTATTTTGCTTGACTTAATTCCCAACAAATTTTTCATAAAATGAAGCCATTCTCTCCTTTGCTTTTCACCAACACTTTCCAGAATTCTTCAAAGCCATATTCAGCTTCAATAAATGTAGCAGACTCTCCAAAGTGATCTTTACATGGTTCTTGCATGAACCTTGAGAGTAAGCTTTCAACAAACATGATCTTTATAGCAAATCCGAATCAAGCTTATAGAAAGAGAGTTGCCAACTTTCTTTGCACCGTCATCTAATTTCTTAAAATTTTCAGTGGCAAACAACGGTGTAGCATAAAATCTACAGTTTGAGATGATGAATTTCTCTAGAGTGCTTTTAGTATGCTTTGAAACTATAGAATTCCTTCATTCTTCTGATATATATATATATATATATATATATATATATGTATTACTTTGCTATGCACAAGAAATAAGGTAGCATCCAAAAAGCATTCATCTCATGTCTTCATGAAGTCAACTTTGAAATTTTGATAATCATTCTATCATTTCCACTAAATTTTAGGTTATAAACATAGAGTCCAAAAATAAGTACGCAGCTGTCATTTTTTCTTCACATAATATGGGGCTTCACACTTGCTTTCTTTAAAAGTCATTTCTGAAAAAAAAGAGGGTCTATTTCTATATTATTCCATGCCATGGGCACTTGCTGTTGGAAAATACAGAAGAGAATATAATTTAGAGAGGAAATAGGAAAAATTGTTCTCTCCAACTTCTTGTCATCTTTATTTCACTTATCTCCTATTTATATAAAATGACACACTTACAAGACTATTTATATGATTCATAAGACACTTCTAGAGTCACTATATAATAATTACTACCGACCAAATACATGTCATGAACCTAGTCGTACATGTTGTAAGACATTTCTAAATATATTCATAAACAAGTGTACCATGAACTTAGATTCACACATTCATGTATTAACACAAATTACAATATACTAAATCATGTTTATATTTTCAACACCCCCGCTTAAACTTGATTTAATTAATCTATAAATTTAAAAGCACTCAAAAATTGATGGACTTTTTCTTGAAATTCTTCACAATGTCGTGTACCTTTTGATTCCGATGTCTTCAATGCAAGAAACTCTTTTGCCATCTCCATCAAACTAAAAGGCGTGAATAATTTTCTTGACATACTCAAATTTTAACACATTGGAACACTTCCGTCATTTTTGCAATTTTCTAAGGCGTAAGAATCTTCTTTCTTTTCTTCATTTTTGTGTCTCCATATTTCTTTGCTTGAATTTTCTGTTTGTTCTTCTTTATCTTGTAATCTAGCTTCTTATACTTTACATGCATGCTTCATAAAATTCTTGTATTGCTCCTCCATTTTACTATTTGTAAATTTCCTTTGGATCAAAATATTTCTCCATGTTTACCCATTCGATCAATACTTGAAACTTGACATTTTTCATCAAGATGAATTTCTATTTTTCCTTCTATTACAACATAACTCAGAGATGATAACTTGGAAGTGATTTCATTAACCAATGACAAGTCTTTATTGCCTTCATTTCCTTTCGAATTAAATTCTAGGTCATCCGACTTGGCCGATACATTCTCAATCTGAATCCCCACAAGTCTATTATCAATAGGTTCAACAAAGTCTGAGCCAGTACCCACTTCATTGACATGATTATTTTCTTGAATTCTTATACTTTTGACATTAGAATTTGCTTGTTTATTCTCGTGAGGGATGTTTATCTGAATTTTCTATTTCACTTTCTTGTTCCTCAACTTCATCAATTTCTTTGGAAGGTATCTCATCCTGTTCCAAATATTGTACTCAAAACTCTTTAGGTAAAAGTGAATCTTTATAATTATTGCAAATAGATTCAAGTTCATTCCATAATTAAAGAAGAAATTCGATATTCTCAACATGTTTCTATACTTCTTCATGTATTGTTCTTTGCTAAATCTCCTTCATTTCCATTTCATTCGCATGCCAAGTCATATGTTCAGTTGTTCTTGAAGACATGTACAATCTTTTTAGCCGATGTATAATTGGAAAATACTTTAAAATCTTAAAAGGTATATTTGTTTTATTTTGTAGTCACAGCCTCTTTATTAGGTCTGAAAACAACATGTAATTGTTTGGACATGCATCGATCTTTTGGTATCCAACACCCAACTTTTTCACCATTTTCTTACAATAGTAGTAGTTATCGGGATATTTTTCATCGTTAGACAACATACTCTTAATGGCCTTCAAGAGTGACTCAAAAATCTCACGACTCATGTTGTGATCAGCCTTGATGTTAAGTAATGTCGCCAGTGCAGACAATGTAGTGTGCTTAAACCATGCCACAACGGCTCGCTACCTTCGTATAACAACATAAAGAACGCTTTGGCATCAAAATTCATAGGTTTCTCTCTGCCTTGTTCCTAATCAAAATTCGGCCCTACAATATCATAAACCATTTCATTCATAAGATGGGTACTGCTGTCCGGATTGTGTACTTGTGCGATGCCACTATCTCTTCTCTGCCCATATGCCCACCATCATTCTTCGTAATTTTTCATGAACCCAGTAACAAGTAAATGATAGTTTACCATATATATGTCCATATAGTTTACATTCTTACACTTCAAACAAGGGCATCTTATCTTGTTTTGACCATTCACACATTTCGGGTGACTATACGCATAATCTAGAAACACTTGGCAACCAGTTCTATTTGGGCATTTGACTTTCGTTGACTCATCCAACTACGCTCTGAATAGAGGTCCAGGATACCACGGCACCTACTGCAGACAACATTAACTTATTAATATATAGTATGGTTAGGCTCTATAAGCATACTTGTAAACATTTGACTTGAGCATACTTGTAAATATATGATTACTATTTAAGCATACTTGCAAGCATATGACTTGAGCATACTTGTAAGCATATGACTTGAGCATATTTGTAAGCATATGACTTAAGCATACTTGTAAGCATATGCTATTAACACTAAACTCCTTCATATAATCCTTATTATAACTCCAGGACCTACCTGGTCCCCAACACAACACAAACAACAACACAGCCCCAACCATATATGTTTAAACCATAATAAAAAGAATAAACAACTCAATATAAAGGACAGACAACCAAATTCTAATCTCGAATGACAAGAAGAATGGTGGCCCCTTGATGCTCAATTCCCTTCCAATTCCAAGTTGTGGCCCTCTCTTCCTCTCTATCTATTGGACTGTTACTTCCTTAGTTCAATTACAATGCACTAACAACTTTGAGGGGTGGAAGAGCTAGCTCTATATGGCTGAGCTCTCCCCTCTGCAGGTCAGTTCTTAGGCTCTCAATTAATGTTTAATAAAAACTCAGCAGTCTCTTATCAACTGACCTAGACCTAATTTTTATTTACTCAAAGATATGTTTATATAAAATATACTTAATTAATTATTAAATTCAAAAATACTCAAATCTAAATGACTAGATAGGAAATGTTTGTACTTTACTAGATTCAATCATATTATATTATATTATATTATATTACATAATATAACTTTATTTTACTGTATTTTATTTTATTTTACTTTACTTTACTTTATTTTATTTTGTATTATTTATTTTATTTATTTTGTATTGAGAAATTAAGTAAATACTAATTAGTTCATTATATTATTTTACTTTATTTTATTTTATTTTGAATTATTTTATTTAGTATTGAGAAATTAAGTAAATACTAATTAGTTCTTTACATTATATTATTTTATTTATTTTACTAAGTAAATACTGATTAGTTCTTTATTTTATTTATTATCTCCCAAGTACCTATCCTAACAAAACAACACTATGAAGGTAAGCATCAAGCATACATGTAATTTTGTCTCATGCTTGCTACAAACATTCTCTATTTAATGAACATTTTGGGGTTTGATATATTGGCGTGTTAACTGCTAACTACGAGTTACACCAAGATATGAACATCAAAAGATAAGAATACAAAATCAAATGCATGAAAAATAATAATTAAAAGTTAACATTAAAAGATTAAAAAAACTATTATATATATAAATGGAAGAACAGTTCATTAACCAATTGAGATTGTTAGTATTTCCTATTTAAATGTAATCAACTATTTTGAGCACTCCTCTGAAAGGAAGAAAAATTATAAGGAACCTGTTTCAATAATCAGACACCACAAATTTAGAGAACAAATACCCCATCAAACAGTCTTAATAGCAAAGATACTCTGATCAAATATACAATACTCTGATCTTAGATATCAATAGTTACTTTGAATATAATACCCAACTTAAAATCAATCCCAAAACAATGAAAAATTGATATTTACTACCAAATATTTATATAATATACTCTAACCAAACTGACCACAAAGAAAGAAAAAAAATGGCAGCTTCGGCAACAGCGACAACCCCTCTCTTCCCTCTGCTGCCTCTTATTCCTCTTCTCCCTCTTCTTTTTCTCCCTCTTCTTTTTCTTTCATTGTCTCCTGGTCTGCTCGATTGCCTGTTCTAATTAGATTACAAAGGATTAGCGAGCTCCTGCAGTCGCTAATTTTTAGTGACGTGAATGTATTAGCTACTGTAATAGCAGTCGTTGAGAGTTTTTTGTCGCAGATAACCTCGGCGACCGCATATGGTCGCTGGTATTATCTAGCTACTGATCGATGGATCATGGGATTTATTTGTGATTATTTGTTAGAAGCCTTGTTTATGGTGGTGTAGTTTACATGATTTATTTGGAGGACCCATAGCTTGTATGCTAGGCTTATGGAAGTTAAAATAGAAAGAAAAGGTTTTGTTAAAAGTTATGTTTTAAAAGTTGTGAAAATGGCTTTTGTGTTGATAGATCTAAAAGGAGTTTGCTGACTTTTATTTTTGGTAGTGTTAGATCTATGGGTTAGTAACCTTACCCAAGTTGAATCACTCAAAAATATTTTAAAATGAAGGATCTATGGACTTATTACCAAAACACTACAAACTAGAAAAGTTCTGCACTGACAGTCAGTTTGTGGCTGTTTTTTGGGACCTAGACTAGTCCAAATCTGGTGTTTAATAACAGAAAAATGAATTTCAGGAAAATACGAATCCAATAAGTTTGATTGGGTCTCCATCGGAGTTGTAGTTTTCGTTTTACAAACGTTTTCGTAAAAGACCTCAAATCTGGAAATGAAATTCAGGACTTTGTTTTGACAGCTACTTTAGTCCGATTTTCTAGGCACATAACAGGTCTGAAAAATTTGGTTGATAAATGGAAAGTGTAGTTCAGAAAGTTATGAGTCCAACAATTCTGATTGGGTCTCCATCGGAGTTGTAGATTTCGTTTTACAAAGGTTTTAATAAAAGACTACCAATTTAGAAATGATTTTAGAACCTTGTTTGGTCAGTCCACTTTGGGTTTGATTTCTGGGTGGAAGACAGGCCCAAATGAAGTATTTGATAAAAGAAAAATATATTGGATAAATTACATATTATAGTACATTTTAATAAAATATTACAAAAAAAGTGCATAAATAAAATATTTACAAATTTAGCCATATGCAATATTTAATTACAAAAAAGTGCATTCTTATCCCTTTAATTATGGCCCATGATTCTCTCCCTTATCTCTTTCCATTAATTATTATTTTATTATCTCTACCACGATTCTCTCCCACTCCATTTCAACGCCACGACAATTCAATCACCACCGCCTCCCTTCTCCTCCCCCCGCCCACGACCCACCCCTCCATCCGCCTCCCACTGCCCTCCTCCTCCTCCCGCCCCCGCCCCACCCCACCCCCTCCCTTCCCCTCCCCTCCCTCCGCCTCCACCTCTCCCTCCTCCCGCCCCCTTTCTCCTCCCCCCGCCCACGCCCACCCCCTCCTTCTCCTCCCGCCCTCTTTCTCCTCCCTCCGCCTCCCACCACCCCCCTTTCTCCTCCTCCCGCCCCGGCCCCAGCCCCACCCCACCCCCTCCCCTCCCCTCCCCTCCCCTCCCTCCGCCTTCCCCTCCTCTCGCCCCCCATTTCTCCTCCTCCTTAACGATCACCGCCTCCGGTTAAATCTCCACCACCTCCGGTTCATTCCCCACCACCACCAGTTCAGTCCCATCCACCACCCGTTGCCTCCCCTCCACCACCGGTCCATTCTCCACCTCTTCCAGTAACCAAACCTTCATACGTTAGTAATCAAACAGTCATATCAAGGTAATCAAACTTTCATACAAAGGTAACCAAAAATTTATATAAAGGTAACCAAACATTTATACCAAGGTAACCAAACCTTCATACCAAGGTAACCGAACCTTAATATGAAGGGTTCTTTAATATGAAGGTTTGGTTACCTTGGTATGAAGGTTTGGTTACCTTGATATGAAGGTAACCAATTCAGTTTTATTAGGTTTCCAATTTATTTTGAATGTGATGTAGTTGGTAACCAAATATCATGCAGTTGGTTACCAAACCTTCCGATAAGGTAACCAATTCAGTTTTATTTTATTATCAATTTTATTTTGAATGTGATGCAGTTGGTAGCCAAACTTTGTATAAAGGTAATTATTTTAATTTTTGTGGGTAACCAAATCGTCAAAAAAAATTCAGAATAACAACTCCGGCGATATAGCGGTGGCCGCGGCGATATAGCGGCGGCGGCGGCGGGAGGCGGGAGAGGATGATGATGAACAGTAACTCCTTCATAATTTTTTGTTTTTAATTTTCTCATTTTGATTTGAATTTTGAATTATGGATTTGAAATTGTTGTTAGATCTAAAAGATTTAAATTTGAATTATTAGTTCTCCTTGATTTTAGGTTTTCTTATTTAATGTGAAATTGAATGGTTTGAATTTTTTGTACTTTTTTTGTAATTATTTTGTGGATGCACTAATAGTGTAATTATTTTGTAATTGTTGTATAGTTCTGTAAAGGACTCAAATATATTTCAGGAAGACAAGGATCTAATAAGTCCGATTGGGCCTCAATCGGAGCTGTAGATCTCGGTGTACAAAGGATTTCGTGAAGGACCTCAAATTGGAAAAAAATATAATAAAAAATAAAATTTAAAAAGTTAGGATGAACTAATTGATTTGTTTATTATTTGATTAATGTTAATTAATGATTAAGATTGCTTAATTAAGGTTAAGTAATAATAATATAATTATTATTTATTATTTAATTAACATTAAATAATAAATAAGTATAAATGTCAATTAATTAATTATTCTTTAAAGAATAGTTAGAAATTATAAAGTGAATTATTTATTTATTTTTCAAGGATAAATAATTTATTTATTTAATTAATATTAAATAATAATTAAAGACTAATAAAATAAATAAAGTAATTATTATTTTTCTTTTAAGGATAAGTGATTAATTAATTATTATTTAATTGATATTAAATAATAATTTAAGACTCATATTTATTATTTAATTAATATTAAATAATAATTAAAAACAATTATTAATTAATTAATTATTAGTTAATTAATATTAATTAATAATTAAAGGCATATAATAAATTAACTAATTAATTATTATTAAATAATAATTAAAGATAAATAATGATAATTATTTAAAAATAATTTTAATATTTTAAAAATCATTTAAGGGTGATATTAAGGTTTTAAAAAAATATTTTAAGTTATAATAAATAACTTTTAATGTGTTGACATGAATTTCATTAATATTTTAAATTATTTAAATATTAATGATAATGAAATTATTTAGCAATTAAATCATTAAAATAATATATGTGTTTGAAAAATTATTATAAATGATTTTAATGTTTGGAAAAATATTATAAATGATAATTAAATTATCTAATATAATATTTAAATTCTTGAACAAAGTTTTATTAAAAAAAAATTCGTTAATTATCCGATAATGCAATCGGGATGCTGAAACGATATCGAACTCAAACCAAATCGACATAGTTTGACTAGGTATACATTCTTATGTATTTTAATGACTGAAATGACTATGTGACAACATGTTTAAGCAGTATTATGTGTTAATTTAAATTATTCTAATTAAAAGAATAATTCTATTGGTGATAGGACTTCATATTAAAGATTAAAGCGTAAGCTATACTACGTAGCAGTAAACAGCGACCAAGGCAAGTACCCTAACCTTACTGAAAATTATATTGAGCAAGTATCTGAACTACTCTAATTTTATTGTACCATTTTCTAAATCTTACTCTTTATTGAGCAAATATTCTAGAATTATTCATATCTGGACAAGCTCTCTAAATTTTGAACTGTCTGTCTCATTATTTATGAATAATACAAGGTTATATTGCCTTTTTATTCTAATCAGCTTCAAAAAGAATAGTTAATATACTATTAAGTACATCATTCATTTCATACTTGAAAAAGTTTACATTGTAAGTTTCTTTACTCAAATTATTATTGATATTCATGATTCAATTATTATTTATTATTACCTCATTATTGTCTGTTGTCATACAAGTGTCCCCACTTGTATGAACTATTGTATTCCTGCAAGAACTCTTAAATTTGAAATTTCTTTGTTATGACAAATTCTGTTACATACTATTAAACTTCGGTATGTATTTATGGCTTAAAGACTGTCTAAGCTATTTGACTCAGCTAGACAGAGTTGAATTGTACTGCTAAATAGTATTGGTTATGATAAGGTCATCCAACTGAATTGTTTAGTTAGGATTCTAGACTGAGTATGAACAACCCGTAATGGGGAACATGTTTTTGTGCCCAAGGCGAACAGAGTGAATGAATTTATCGTTCAAACAGATAATATTGATCAATACAAGACATAACGGGGCTAATCACCCTATATATCCATAAGATCAGAGCGGTTTGCAGATGAATTTCTGTTTAAACCTTTTCGAGAATGAAAAATAAAAGTTCATGGTCCATTGACCGCTCAACATTTATAGTCACTATGTCGTTTCAAAATTTTAAACGATTTGATAGGTTATTAAGATATGTTTCGAAAGACTTCACAACTATTGATTCGTTGTAGAAGTATACCTCAAAGAAAATATTTACTTCTTTCAACTAAAGTTTATCAACTGTTATTACTTGCTGAGCAATTAAATGCTCATTCTTGCTTTAAATTAAATATTTTCAGCTAAGCGTGATCAACTAGAAGGCTCTGGCAAAAACAAAGGCAAAGAAAAGCTGCAAGAATAGGTTTATGGTATCTTATGTAATAGTTAGACTGTATAAAGACGATAATATTAATTATCTATCATGTAATGAATGTTTTAAAGGTCGCGTACCTGGGATTAGACAACTCTGATATGTAAATTAAGTTTGTTTATTTATATTATTATTATTATTCCGTTCAAAGAAATGATATCGTGTAGCAACAAGTTCGGATTTCAAGTACCTGAATTTGGGGGCGTCACAAATTACATTAATATTTTAATATTAATGACAGTTATTAATAATGGTTTAAAATGTTTTAAATTCATTTAAAGGCGATATTAAAGTATTAAAAATACTTTGAAATATTATAAATAACTTATAATATTATGTCATGTATTTCATTAATATTTAAAATTAAATATATATTAATGATAATGGAATTATTTGGTATTTAAATCATTTAAAAATGATATTAATGATTGAAAAATCATTATAATTGATAATAATTATTTAAAAATTATTATGAGCTATTGAAAAATGTTTTGATTAAGTAATAAAATATTTAAGATAATACTAAAGCGTTTAAGTAAAGTCTTATTGATAATAGGCTCGATAAATATCCGATTAGGCAATCGAGATGTCGAAATAGTACCGAACTCAACTCAGACTGAAATAGTTTGATTTGATACGGAGTCTTATGTGTTTTATTGTTTATTAGAAATATATGATAATGTGTTTAGGTTATTTTATAGCTGTAATTAACAAAAATTAATGTGATAATATTATTCTAATTGAGAGATCGATATTATCAATAATAGGTCTTTTAACTGAAGCTAAATTAGATTGCGTAGCAGTAATCAACGGTGCAGGCAAGTTTCCTAACTCGAACTCGAGTTGTTATTGTAAAGCATATTCGTGATTAATCATTGTTGATTATATCACATCTATGATTTATTGATTCACACGTTGTGCATATTATATATGTTCATCAGGTATGAAAGGCTGATCACCTTCATTACCATGTCATTCAGTTGAATTTATTCATGTTCATTGTTGACTATTCAGCATTATTGATTCATGTTCTTTCACAATTCTTATATTGTTGAAAGTTTGCCAGCTTATTATTCATTCTTTCAATCATGATATATCCTTGTTGTATGTAAAACTTGCTGGGCAAACTTGTTGCTCACCCTTGCTATATCATGATAAAATTTTCAGATTAAGACAAAACTTCGGACGCATGCAAAGGCAAAGACAAGTTCCAGGATAAAATTATTGTACGGTTAAAATGGTAATAGTATTGGATACAAATGACATTGTATGTCGTGTAGGATATTGAATGCAGGTATTAAGTTAAGGTTACAGACCTTAAGAATTATGTTGTAAAAGTTATTGTATAAACAATTTATGTTTATATCTTCCGCAATAGTTATAGAAATGATGTATCGTAACGTACCAAGTTCGAGGTTCTGGGGACCCGGATTTGGGGGCGTCACACAATGTGACTTAGGAATTCTTGATTATTACATTATATATATGAGAAAAGACTTATATATAAAGTTTTCACATTTATAAAAATCTTAAGTATAATTTGTTTCATAAAAATCTTAATGTAAGTATAAATTTTTTACACATTATACTTTAAGTATAATGTGTAAACAAATCTTAATATAGTAATATGATATGATAATAAAATTTCTGAAAATAATTTACACATTTAGTAATATGATATGATAAAATTTACACAGTCTTATATATAAATTTTACACATTTTAAGTATAATTCGTTTCATAAAAATCTTAATTTAGTAATATCATATGATAATATAAATTCTGAAAATAATTTTTTTCTCTGGTGTGGGAAAGCCTTAGATCCTAATTTTTATGTGTAAATAATTTTCTCACTTATTTCCTAACTATTTTCTATTTATTATTAATATTATTACTATCATAATAATTAAACAAATAAAAGTTGTCTTCAATTGAGTAACGTTAATAATCAAATAAAGTTAAGCAACTAGATGTTTAATTATTTATCAAGTGGGGGTAATTTGGACATAAGAATTAAATCATTTAGTTAGTTTACTGTACAAAAGGTTGGTTTAAATAAAAATGAGACCCACTTATGAAAATATCAAATTAGCTTGTGAAAATATCAATTCCCTACATTTACTTACTACATCTCATAAAATTTATTGAACTCCACATATTACTTTCTTTTCATTATGAATAAGTAAATTATTATGTCTTATATCATTCTTAGTTAGAGGCTTTAATTTATCATAAAAGTCTCCCTTCACATTTATCATATACACTATAAACTCTTTATAACACATAGATTAAATATTAAAAAATTAATCCATTTTTTTCACATTTCCCTTATTAAAATTTAGGTTAAATCTCTAACCTTTATTTAATCTTTTAATATTTCCCTTAAAAGAAATATTTTTAATATTCGGGATATCACAAACATCATAGAGGCAGCTTTCTTTGATAATGTTGCTGAAGAAAGAGAAACCAATATTGCTAAGCCTAATTATACGAAGATAGCAAGTTGGGTTGAGGTGCACGAAGACAAGTTTATGCATGCAAAGAAGGAAGAAAAAAACTAACCTCGAAAAAAGGTGAATTTTCTAAAGACAAGAAACCAGTGGTGGTAGATCTAGAGAAAGAAGAGATAGGACAAGGAAAACAAGTAGTAAGCCTAGAAGATGTAAAAAATGTAATCAATGCCAAACGGACAACCCAATCAGAGACTAGCAAAGACACAAAAAGGAATGAAGATCAGAATACAAAATGGGAGAAGACTCGATGGAAAGATAGTGTTTCGCTTATGATGGTGCAAGGGGGAGGAGCCTGAGGATACACTTAAACCTGAAGGCTCAAGAGGTGTTCCCCACTTCAGCAATAATGAGGATGATGAGATTGTGCAGGCCGTCAATCCAAATCCCTCAACCATTACCCATGATGAGTTGCCTTCATAAGTCTTCTGCCTATGAACTCATGGAGACCCCTCTCAAGTATTCAAATGACATGATGATTTGAGAATCACTTTGGGCAATTAAAGGTATTTCTGGAATTTCACCTAAAGTTATATGCCAGACACATTACTCAAACAGGTGTCAGGTACATGATCACTTACCAGAAGGCTATATCAATGCACTCTTCATTTCAATGGAAGGGACTTTTGACTCTTTAACATTTCAAGACACACAAAAAGACTTTCTAGAGTTTGCCACGTGTTGTCCTAATGATTGCCTACCTGTTCTTCTTCCCTCTACAAACCCTAGATCATTTTTCGTACTCTTTATTAATTTCTCTTCTCCTTAGCCAATTCAAAATCCTAATTGAGCGATGTACGATTTCATTGCTTACAAACTATAAGTTATAATGATAAGTTATAAGTGCTTCAGCTTTAGGTCATTAATACACTACATGCCTGTCAGCTCACCCCCATGGTGCGCCGCAGCGCACCTGTTCCTGCACAAAGATGGCGTAGCAGCGCTACTTATTGACCAAACCAAAAAGGCAGCGCTGCAGCGCCACCTCTGGTTCCTAGGCAGACAACAGTGTATTAATGACCTAAAGCTGAGCACTTATAACTTATAATTATCAGCAACCTCCCTTATCAGTTTTTAGCTTAGAAAATAGCTTAGAGAGAGATAGAACTTAGAAGAGAAAGAAGTTGGTGATTCAAGACAAGACCATTGCTTCTTCATTGCTCGGATTCTACACGGTGAAGAGAAGAGTTAGAGCTAGAATACTTCAAAACAAGTGTTTTCTTTATCTAAGTCTTTCATTTATTTGTGTATTTATGAGCATGTTGAACACATTGATAATGTCATTTGGTTCTGTAGTTATGAACTAATTACATTTCTAGGATTGCAATGTAACATAATGATTAGTTTAATTGAATTTCTCTCCTAATTATTATAATGAATCATATTTGAATGGGTTATTGTAAAAATCCATGCTCTATTTAATGATTGTTTGGCTAAATAATTGATATGAGTATTGATTGATATTGAAAAATGGATTTTAATGCTTAACCCTAAATATGATAACACTTGTTATGACCTTTCCTAATGGATTGAGAGCATATCTTGCATAATAGAATAGGAATATGTATATTTGCCTTGTGTAACCATTGAGAATTAAAGCTTAATGACTCTTAGTCTAATTTATTTCACCATAGGAATATTATGATCTATTTAGCTAGGGGATTTGCATTTGACTATCGGAAGAGGCTTACGTATACATAGTATTTTCGGTTGACCATTCTTGTGATTTGTTAGATAATTGGAGAGTTAGGAGATTATACGAAGCATTAGGGGAGTTGTAATCTTAGCTTGTCATATTTGATACAACTCTTTCTCGCCATTTACTATTTTAATCATATAACTGTTAACAAACCATATTTACTCAACTGTTTGGATAAGATCGAATTAATATAATTTTAGTATTTGAATAGCATTAGTACTATTTCCCTGTGGGTTCGACATTCAACTTATCATTATATTACTTGTGGATCGCGTATACTTGCGCGTGTTTTATTGATTGCGAAATCGACCAACAAGTTTTTGGCATAATTAAAATTAAGGTTTCAAGTAAGTTTTTCCACAGAATAGTTTTCGTGTATTAACAGCTGCCAAATCTATATATGTCCTATATTTCCATTTATTTTTATCTTTTATGAACTTGATTGTTGTACCTTAAAGTTCTAATTGCGTAAAATGGATCCTTAAGAGCTCAGAATATTTGTGCTCATTTAAAACTAAATCTAAAGAGGCCATATATATATCACCTCCATCAGTGAACAAAGAGTTTTTGAGATTGTTTAAAAATTGTGATTACTGATTCATATTATTACATTTGCTCATAATTATTTTTAAAAAGGTAGTTTGATCCATAGTAAGTAATTGATATGAATAACTTTGCATATCAGAGGAAAAACATGAAAAATTAATATGCAAACTATTCTTTGGATTGGTAACACTATATGCTTCCCAAAATCCTCAAGTCTATAAATCACATGTATTAGTTTGAGCATAAATAAACCATTCAAATCCACAAAGAAGCACTTTCATAATTAAAACATAGATTACCACAAACTTTAAAGTACATTATTCATTACTTATTGAACATCACCCCAAACATAAAACCATTGTTCAAACTTCAAACACAACTATTTAGAAATAAATTAAAATGCAGCATACACGGATTCCTCTTTTCCTGGTTGTGCTGAGGTTGGAGGTGGGCTTGGCTTCGGCATTGGAACTTGGCTTGGCTCAGCAGCTTGCAAAGAAGTTGGCGCTTCTTGACTTGGTTCACCTGATCCTTGGACAATTACCTCCACTCGAGGAGTTCGCTTTTTAGTGACCCTTGATTGTTTTTGAGTTTTCATAATATATCTAGCCTGTCAAGTATTCAACAAAAACTGCATATAGATTTCTAAAACAATAACTGTTAAGTAAAAAAATTAATTTTCCAAACAAATCTTAACATTTGTTAAAAAAATATAATAGTGAAAACACGATAATATTCAATATACCTATAATACAAGTAATGATATATATATATATATATATATATATATATATATATATATAAGGAGTTTTACATGTATATATCGATTGTCAAGTCTTTACCCATTAATTTGTTTAGGGAATTAGTCATTTTTCTCTAGTGAAATTCGTGGGGGTTGGGGGCCGGGTTTGATGTCTATATTTTCAATGAGTCGCTATAAATCAATTTTGGGACATAATCCTCAAATATCCAGATAAACCAGAACCCTAGCCAGAAATTAAATGATCGGAAGAATTGGCAAAGTTAAGGATTCACTAATCAACTCTGAATTTCTTTTGTTTTAAATTCGACCATTTTGATGAGGAATATTTTCTTGGACAGTTGTAAAAATAATTTGATTAGCTTTCCCCCAATTTTCCTTGTCGATTCTAAAAGTTTAACATCAAGGCGTAAGATCTAAATAGCCAGCATCTGCTGATATTCATAGGACCAGTAAAACTAAAACATAAAAAGCCAATCAAGAACAAATCCAACACCACAAGAACCAGACTAATTAAAAACTTAAACAAAAAAATGATCCAAACAAAAAAGAGCACAATGATCTGAAATCAGATATCTATAACATAACCACATTCAACTTCAAAAACCAACTTCCAGATCACCATATATAATTCCGCTCCATCAAGTCGTGGAAAAAATCATTGAAAACGTCATATCATTACTAGAAGTTCACAAAACGTTTGGATCTAAAAAAATTAGTAAACATTCTGATCTAAAAAAACTTATACTAGTTTTAATAGAATATATTTGTTAATCACTAATTTCCATTAGTCATTTCTTTGTCAAACAATCAGCGAACTAAAATCAACAGACAGAGAGAGAAATCTAGATACCATAAAATGTCTGAAAGCACTACTCACATTGGAATCTTCATAATCAGAAACATCTATAATTTCTTGACTCTGAGTTCTCCTTGCGTGACCGATAACAGTCTGCAGCTTAGGTCTCTCCATTCTCAGTTACAACACGGCGGAGAATTCTAGAGAGATAAAGAGAGAATTCTAGAGAGTGAGGAGAGAGTGTGTGTTTCTTCAATATTTATAGAAATGGCAACACACATATGAACCCTAGATGATCCTAGCATGATCCTAGCCGTTCACTCAAGTGGGCCCCATATGTATGACTAAGATGGAGAGGTTTCTATTGTCTTGTTCTTCTTCCTTTTCTTTTCCACTTAGCGGCCTTGTTAAGAAAGAAGTTCAGTATTTGGTGATCAGTCCTTCTGTACACATAAACAAAAATATCAATCCAGAAAATCAAAAATGTTTTCCTCTTTGTTGATAATATTCATGAGCTGAACTCTAAAATAATGAATGACCATTAAAAATAAATTTCCTTGAATCTAATTTCATTTTAATTCCTTTTATTTTCAACCTCAAAAATTGAATTTTATAAATTTAAAATTTAATTACGAAAAAAAGACCATTAAACTTTTGTCAAGTATAAGAAAAACATATAAATTTGATTATTTAATGTATTAAGGCTATGTCCTTGGCAACAATATAATTTTTAAATATTTGGTTTTTCTAAAAATATTTGGTTTTTCTAAAAGATAATAGGACAAAGGTTGAATGACACTTTTTTTTTCAAGTTACCGCCCAATGTCAAAGTCATCCTTAAAAGAAATTTTTTTTTTGGGTCAATTTGGTTCTTGACTGAAAAGTGTCAATCTCGTTCCTTGACCCTTTTTATTTAATTTTTTTTTTTCTAATTTCACTCAAATTGAAGTATGTGCTTAGCCTTGGCTACATTGGACGGGGCAAATAAGTCTCTTACAAATTCAAATTTTTATAAAATTGTTTTGATAATGATTTTTTCAAAACTTAAAAATAGAATACACACTATTTATGTGTATAACCCACCGGAAACCACCTTCTCCTTTTCCCCAAAATGGTCGCCAACGTTGCTCCTCGCCCATTGCACGCCGTCAGTTTTCCGTTAAACAAAGAATCAACAACTCCAGCAATAATATAGAATGGTTGAAGGTTTTGGAAGAGAAATAATCACAAAAGCAGCAATGAGAAGCAGTCATACATGAAAAAATTCCCACGTTGCTGCCTTATTCGACTCAACACCACCTCCAGTTCCCACCGCTGTTATCTCCCTTGCTTCGGCTGTTCAAAAATTATTGTCCATCTCAGACCCGCTCCAAACCCTCCTCTCCCTCATCGCTTATCCACCCACTACCGCTCTCTCTTTGAGAACCAAATCGCCTAAACAAAAATCTTGCTTCCAAATTGATTTCACTGCTTAGACTTGGAAGAGAGAGAAATGTTGCGAAAAGGAGAATTAAAAATAATCTGAATTTCATAAATTATTTTTTCCTTTTTGTGTAATTAAATAGGAAATCAACAAGCAATATAATGAGAGAAAGTATATATAAATAATCATACACAAGTAAGATACAATATTATTTAACGTGAAAACCCTTCAAAAGAAAACCACATTAAATATTGTGTCTTACTGTGGGTGATTATTTGTTATTTTCGTTCTCATTATTAAGTTTATTGATTTTCTATTTAATTGCACAAAGATGAAAAAACAATTCCTGGGTTGAGATTATTTTATGTTCAATTTGTTAGGATATTTCACATGAATTTCATTTCAGAAAAAATCAAGAGTGTAGATGGGTTAGTAAGTATGATGAAACTTCAACCTAATAGGTTAAACTTTTTGGGTAATGAGGTAATCTAATATGTTTGTTGGGCCAATCTACACATGTATGTGTTGCATTAGTGAGGAACTGATATGGGATGAATCGTACAATTTCACTACAACTGATATTAGTGTGAGGTTCGATGGGCCCAAGTATTATGATGAAACTTCATGGTATAGAATTTGCCGGTCGAGTGTGTTACCTTTTCCGTGTGATGAAGCAAATTGAGTTAGGTCTGGTGGAGCAAGGATCGCTCCAGCATTTTTCACATTATGCGGTGAAATATGATTTGAGTCGAATTGATAGAGAGCTCAAGATGGCTTTGAGAAGTTGCTCATGGTGAATGGTTCGCAAGGAACAAAGTTCTACTCTCACGTTAAGGTCTATAGTGGAGTAGTATTATAGTTAAAAAGAGCTCTTGAAAGATTAAAAAAAGTATGCTCAATGGTAACTATTCCAGTGTGATACTTGCGATATTGGATTAATTCATGTGAAATTTCCAAACAATCTCTACCTTTTAGTTGAATACACATCACAAGTATCGCAATAGAATAGTCAACATTGAGCACATCTTCTTTAAGAGTGATATCAGAGCCAAGTTCGATGGGCTCAAGTATAAGTTTGAAACTCAATGGTAGAGCATTCACAGTTGTGTGTTATCCTTTCCCCATAGCAGAGCAAATAAAGTTTAGTCGGGTGGAGCAAAGATAACTCCCGTGTTTGCAAATTACACGATGAAATATGATTTAAGTCGAATGGAGTAGGCTCAAGATGGTTGTAGAAAGCTGCTCAGGTTGAACAGTGGAGTAGTATGAAAGTCGAGTAGAACTCTTAAAGAACTCAAACAAAGTGTGTTTAATAGTGACTACTCTAGTGTGATACTTGTGATGGGTATTCAAGTAAAAGTTGGAGATTATTGGAATAATTTACATAAATCCCACATCGAAATAATTCAAAAATGTTGATAGATTAATAAGTATGGTAAAGGCTCAACCTAATAAGTTAACCATTTGGACGTTAAGGATGTGATCTAACAAATTTGTTGAGTCAATATGCACAAATGCACGCTATATTGATGTGGGATAAATCGTACAATTTCACTACAAAAAATGCGTACAAAATTAGATCTCAAGGTGTTCAAAGAAGATGATCTAGAGAAGAAGTTTTGGAACACATTAGATCTGGAGGAGAAATTTTGGATCCCACTGCAAACTATTATCGAAGAAACTAAAAAAGAATGGTCTAAGGACAATTTCACAGTAATTAAGGTAGTCAAATAACAGAATAAAGTATAAATTATTTATTTTCCTAATTTTTCTTTGTATTAGAGTATCTTCAGCAGATGGACTATTCCGTGGACAATATTTAGTCTTTATGACTATAATATAAAATGATTAAAATAATAAATGAATTCAAAAAAACTCCAACGACCATATTTAAAATAATAACTATTTCTATTTCATTCATTTTAATTATTTCACTTTAACAACACATTTGGATAACTATGTTTAAACATTAAATTTTATCTAATTTCATAATAAAATGAAGTTTAAATTTTGTTCTTAACCCAAACAAGAAATTTGGTATCTTCTTCTTGTCTTCATCTTCTTCTTCAGCTGCTTCTCCTTCTTCAGCATCGACATTTTCCTTCTTCTTCAACCATCTCTTCCATTTAAATATATTAAAAATTATAGTCACAATTATAGTCCACCAACTCAAGTTCCTTGATATAGTCTTTGTGCCTTGCCGGAAAATTCGATGGACTATATTTAGTTTATCTGCTGGAGCGAGATCTGTGTTCCTAGACTATTTTAGTCTAGGATTTGTAACTCCGACACAGCTAGAAATGCTCTTAGTGTGTGTATTAATTATTTTAATGACTCTTTAGTTTGTGAAGAGATATTGAGACTGAATTAATTTGAGTCATTCATTTGTGATACGATTGATTTATTGTTTCGTTAATATGTAATATGACCAAAGACAAATTAGTTAATGTAGAATTTTGTCAGGTTTACTTGTATACTTTTGACATACTTTTGCTGACATTTTTTTCATTTAAGTCATCATTTTGGTAAGTAACGGAGTGAGTAATTTTTATATTTGACTTTTTTTCTTTTTTCTTTTTTTGGTATTTTGATTTCTATATAATAAGGTATAGACATAATTACCTTTACAAAAATGGATTGGGTTGAAATTTGGAGAGATTGAAGTGAAATTTGGAAACAAGAATAGAATTGACACCAATTAACTATTTTAAGGATTTAATTAACAAAAAAAAAAAACTTTAAGGACAACCGTAACACTAGGTGATAACTTAAAGGGTTATAAGTGTCATTCAACCATAAGACATAGCATATAAGAATGGAAATTCAATAGCAATTTTTTAAATCGGTGCCAATGTCATAGCCTTAATAAATAATAGATAAACATATTTTAGTGAATAAGCTAGGAGGAATATATATGGTTGTACACTTTGATTCTTTTCAATCTTCTATATAGTATGGAAACTGATAAATCCACAACAGAAAATTATATTTTCACATGAAAATCATCGCTATAGATCCTATAGCGACGGTTTTCACCATCACTATACATATATAGCGACACTTTTCATGTAAAATATAAAAAAATATTATAGAAATATCAATTTCCTATATTATTCAAGTCCAAATTTCCCAATGAATTGTATGGAGAAATTACGATTCAGTAGCAGAAGATGAAACATGGTCGCCTGGAAGACGATAAAATCCAAAGTAATACAAATGTGACAAATCCAAATAGTTTGAATCAGGTCAGGATTAGGGGCGAAGCCACATACAAGGTTGTGGGGTCAATCGACCTCACTGGGGAAAAAAGTGCTTTATAATGTAAGGTAAATTTTAAGTATTATATATAAATTGACCCCACTAAAATTTATAAATTTTTTATTATACGGAGTCAAATTGAAAATTTATAACTTTGTCAATCAAATTTTAATCGCATATGACTTATATCCTCTCAATATATGTATATCTCTCTATAATATTTTAAACTAAATAATAATCTAATTTATATTATTTTTAAAAATAAATAATGAATTACTTACTTATAAACAGTTGTGATTAAAAAAGTCTATTATAAGTCGATATAGTATATATATACCATATATTATTACTTATTATATTGTCAGTGTAATATAGTATATATATATATATATGTGTGTGTGTGTGTGACACGAACATACAAAAGTATTAAAAAAAAATTGGTTCGGGAGTGCTGCTCCCGATCCCCAGCCAAATTATTTATAACTTAATAATAATTTTGACCCTATTGAAAAATATTTTTGACTTCGCCACTGTTCAGAATACATAGTTGCATTATAGGAGTAATCAAGATTGAGCTGGAAACTAGCTACTAACAAGTCACCTAAGCTAGCGGAATCAGTACCTAATTAAAATCCACTTAAAAGGAACTTCACTATTCACTAAGGTACAAAATCCATGCATGCATTGCAGTACCTATTATTTTGAATGTTGACAATAATAAGTAGGGGTGGTTGGGATTATTGCCACCCACACACTCGTATATATACATAGATACATATATGTATGTATGTATATCCTCCTCTGGAACCCCTAGTATTATCCCTTCTAAGTCACTACTTAATCACTTAATAAAGTCTTAAAGAAGGATTTATATAATTCATTCATACAAGGAGTATTTTTTGCATACCGCAAATTAATCTCACATTTAAATTAATTAATTTGAGCATAAATAGACCATTCAAATTCACAAAGAAACACACTTTCATAATTAAGACACATATTACCACATAAATTATTAAATTACAATAGTCATTATTTATTTAATATAAACACAAACACAAAACCATTGTTCAAACATAACTTCTTAAATATAAATTAAAATGCAGCATATTCAGATTCTGTTTTTTCCGGTGGTGCTGAGGTTGGAGGTGGGCTTGGCTGAGCTGTTGATCCTTGGCTTTGCTCTGCAGCTTGAGAAGAAGTTGAAGCTGCTTCACTTGGTTGACCTGATCCTCGGACAATTACTTGTGGTAGAGGAGTTTGTTTTCCGGTGATCCGTGAATATTCTGAGTTTTAAATAAGTGTCTAGAGTAACAAATATTCAACAAAAACTATAGATACATTTCTAAAACAATAATTTTTTTAAAAAAACTTATTTTTACAAATAAATCTTAATATTTAAACAATAAGTCTTGACGGACAGGTTGTTGGACCGGTGCAATTTTTTTTTGCTTTTCTTGTGACTTTCAAAAAATGTATTGTATTTATTCTTATTGGAATTTTTACAGAAATACAGTGTTTTAGGTGTAATTTGAATACATATACAATACATGATTGTACAGACTGTCCAATCCTGTTTTATATATGTATCCAAATTACATCTGAAACACTATATTCTATAAAAATTCCAGTTAGAATAAATACTATATATTTTTTGGGAGTCGCAAAAAAAGCAAAAAAAATAAATTGACATGTCCAATATTCCGGTCTATTGGACCTGTCTGTGTAGAACTACTCATATTTAAAACACGATAGTATTCAATCTACCTATGACACAAGTAATGGCATATTAATTAAGAGTTTTACATTCATCGATTTCAAGTCTTTGCCCATTAATTTGTTAAGGGAATTAGTCATAGTTCTCTAGTGAAATTGAGGGGGTTTGATGTCCATTTTTTCAATGAGGGGCTGTTGATCAATTTTGTGGCAATCGTCAAATAATCAAAGATAAACCAGAACCCTAGCCAGAAATTAAAGGATCAAAAGAATTGACAAAGTTACGGAATTTTTTCATTAACAAACTCTGATTTTCTTTTGTTACAAATTCGACCATTTTGGTGAGGAATATTTTGTTGGAAAGTTGTAAAAATAATTTCATTAATTTCCCCCCAATTTTCCTTAGCAATTATATAATTTCTTTGGTTATAAAATATTTGAAATCAAGGTGTAAAAGCTAAATCACCAGCATAAGCTGATATTCATAAGAAAAAAGTAAGACAATACCAAAATTAAAATAAAAAAATCCAATCAAGAACAAATCCAGTACCACAAGAACCAGATCACAATGATCTAAAAAGGAAAAAAAATAGAAGAAGAAGAATCAAGGTGTAAAACCTAAATCACCAGCATCAGCTGATATTCATAACAAAAAGGAAGACAATACCAAAATTAAAATATAAAACTCCAATCAATAACAAATCCAGCACCACAAGAACTAGATCCCATTAATGATCAGAAAAGAAAATTAGAATGAAAAAAACATAACTATCAGACGAACTAAAATTGACAGAGAGAGAAATCTACATAACATAAAATTGACAGATAGAAAAATCTACAGAATACACATTGGATTTTTCATACTCAAAAACTGATGCTCTCCTAGGGTGAAAGATAATCTTGAACTTACAATATCTCTCCATTTTCAGCTTCAACAAGGCGGAGAATTCTAGAGAGAGAGAGAGTGAGTGAGGAGAGAGTGTGTGTTTCTTCAATAATTACAGAAATGGCAACACCCATAAGAGCCCTAGATGATCCTAGCCGTTCACTCAAGTGGGTCCCATTAATGTATGACCAAGATGGAGAGGTTTCTATTGTATAGTTCTACTTCCCTTTTCTTTTCCTCTTAGCGGCCGGGTTGTCAAAGAAATTCAGTATTTGCTGATATGTCCTTTTGTACACATAAACATAAATTTCAATTTTGCAAAGTGAAATTGTTGATAATATTCATGAGCTGAATTCTAAGAAAATTTATCATTAAAAATGAATTTTCTTGAAACTAATTTCATTTTAATTCCTTTTCTTTTCAACCTCAAAAAATGAATTTTGTAAATTTAAAACTTAATAACAAAAAAAAAACATTAAACTCAATGTGTCAACCTATCAGGAAAAAATTAATTATTTTTATGTATTAAGGCTATGACATTGGCAACAATATAATTTTTAAATATTTGTTTTTTCTAAAAGATAATAAGACAAAGCATATGGGAAAGGAAATTCAATGCATTGCTTTAAAACGTGAGGTAACAAATTAGATTGTATTTTCATATGGAACTATGCTATCATCACATGATCTAGCATGTATGACCTCTGTATGAATGATATCTTGATCATTTGTGTTTTTAAAGGACATAGGAGTAAGAGTATTCTAGACTATATGATCGTTTGTATTATTTTATGAGTATAAATTTTCAAGGAGTAAATTTGTTATTATGAAATTTTGTTGTTTAAAATAATGTTTAAGTCAAATGCAAACCAAAATACTCATAAAAAGAAATAAAAGTAACTATACAATTAGAAGCATAAATTTGGTTTCACAAGTTTTTGCTTCAACTTTTTTCTTTTCTATCTAAATTAGTATAAGTATTATTCAAATTTGTAAAAATTAAATAGTATCCATATCTATAATGTATTCAAAAGAAACTCTAACCTGTAGGGAAAAAAAATGCGTTTTTCTCTTTTATATCTCTAATTGAAAAGGAAATATATAATTAACTTCTAACAGAATTTTTATATTTGGTTCTACCAAACTTTTTTATCACAAATTTATGTAAGATAATATATCTTTAAAAAGGGTCCGTCTCTCCAGCGAACTATAGGGAGCGAATTAAAAGCGAACCGGCTATAACGACGGTTTTTTCTGTCGCAATAACATAGAAAACCAATTTTTTATGCTATAGCGACGGAAAAAACTGTCGCTATAGTCAGTTCGCTTTTTATGGTTCGCTGGAGAGACTGACCGTCTTTAAAAAAATTGTGTAGAATAGTTTTATTATTGTAATTTTGTTAAGATATCAAAAAAATATCTCATAAGATATCACATGATTTAATTATATTAATATTAGTCAATAATTAATTATTAAATTAATGTCCTAACAAAATTAATTCATTAAATTTAAAACTTGATCAAATAAATGTATTAATAATATATGTGAATTTTTTTTTTGAAACATAATGACTATAAAATTAGTTGAAAAACTATAGTGAATTCATTATTTAAAATTTATTAAAATTGAGTTTCATAGTTCTATTTGGATCAGAATTTCAAGAAATTTTCTCAATTGAAACACTAATACAAAATTAAAGAAAATTAATATAATTAGTTTCTCATAATCATAACTAAATAAATCTACACTCCATTCAAATGTGTAGCTTAATAATTTGATCGAAGGAACCTACAATATATGATTCAACAATTTAAATATTAATTAAATAATTTATTATTTAAAATAATATTTAATAAATTAATTACTACAACTATTTTCTTAAAATTCTAATTAAATATTTACCATACACTTAATTGATTATTTTAATAATTAATGTAATAAATCATTATCTATGCCGTTCATTCTTCGCATTGGGTTGGTAAGTTTGTGAACATAAAAATAAAACTCTCGTTTACAAAAGGAGGTAGTGTAAAAAATATTATTTTATCAGTCAAATTCAAACTCATTAATGGTATTTTAAAATTAATCTAAATTGGGATTGTACTTAAAATAATGGCCATGACCGGGTTTTGATCGGAATAGGTTAGGACCAAATCGGACCCAGTGAGAACCATATTCCAACTCTGTGAAAATTCATAAAAGGATATATCACTAATGAAAACCTAGCCCAACTATGTGAAAATCATTGCAAGAGACAAATATCAAATCAATGTGCCTAAGAAAACTGAACATATTACTGGATTAATAATGCAGTGAAATGGGAGTGTTATATATTTCATAACAAGTTTGAAATATATATTTGAGACGTACAAAGTATGACAAACTAGAGAGATTTCATGATAGAATATTATATATATATATATATATATATATATATATATATATATATATATATATATGATAAAAGATATTATTTGTCGGCTCGCTCTTAAAAAGGTATAATTTGTCGTCTTGCTCTTAAAAAAGTTATAATTTATCTTCTCGCCCTTATAAAGTTATAGTTATTCATCTCGCTCTTAAAAACTTATAATTTGGCGTCTCACTCTTATAAATTTTAACTTGTCGTCGCTTTTAATAAGTTATAATTTGTCGTCTCGCTCTTAATTATAAGTTATAATGTGTGCCCCTTTCTTTTCACTTTGAATTTTGTTTTGATTGAAACCTATGCTACTACTTTGTCAATAATTGGAATAATTCGAATATTGGTTACTCTAACTATAGAAAATTAATCTTCATCACAAAAGACTTAATATAGAGCAAAAGAAAAATGCATGTATAATTCTTTAAAGACCTAGTTAATTGTTTTTAGGTTTATATCTGAAATTTAATATTTACCCCAAAGTTTAGGGTATTAGGTCTTCGGCCAATATTATATGAGTTGTTTTCTTTTATTTCTTTAATATTGTTGGTCTGATCCAACGGCAAAAATATATTTTAATAAAATAATAAAACTGTGGCACAGCTAATACATTTTGAAATTTCAAAATAAAATGGAAGAAAAAAACAAATAGAAGAAGATGGAGAAAGATAAGTAGTAATTAAATAGAATTAATTTCCTTCCGATAATAAAACCAAATTATGCCCTTCAAGATGAAGTGAAAACACATCCAAAAAATTAATTTAATTTGTTCCCATATTACCTATGTCCCACTGAAATTAATAGGATAAAAACAAGTAATTAATGGTTATGACAGCTAGGTAAAGGGTGGGTGGAATGCATGTATCAGAAAGAACCACTCTCACATTGGCCGTGTCCATCTCTTTCACTCTATATAAACCTAACAACACTTACCCCTTCTTTGTTCCATTCTCTATCTCATCTCCTCTTATTCGAAAATGGACCATCGAGAAAATCGTCCCCATGAAGCCAATGGTCAAATCAGAGAGAGGTCCCGGAGTCCAACTCCGGCTATCAGATTAAGGAATGTGATTTCCTATGGATGTCCTTTATGTGGCTTAGAGATCTCAACTCAACAAGCGCTATGGGACCATATCAATGCCCACAACAACGGCGAGTGGAGGGACATGCATCCACCACCAGATGGGAGAATCGAGGTGGACTTCACCGAGTGTGAAGGAGAAGTCGATGACGCTGAAACAGATGTCATCGGGCCGGTCGATGAAGCTTCCATCGGAGAGCCAGAAGAGGGTGTGGAGCCGATGTCTGAAGATGAGGAAAGACCTTTAATCCCAGACTTGAATCACTCGCCTCCACCGGAGGAGTAGGAAAAAGGGTTTTCTCTGGTTGTGCTTTTTGTTGTGTCAAGATGAAGCTTATTGCTTGATCTGTATCTTTGATTTCTCTTTTATGTTCTCTGGTTGTTGTGGTTCGAAAGTTTTATATAATATTAATGGATGCATGTCTTTGATCGAATGAATTGAATCTAGAGTTTTAAACATGGCGGATTTGGCCGCTCGATCTATAGTTTTTAGGTCTGTCGGCCAATATTTGTAGCTTCAAAAATCATGATCATTCATTTGAAACCAAATCAAATCTATGAATATCCTGAGCTCGTGTTTATTTGCAAAAATTATAATTTCGAGATTATAATCTATGTGATTATAATTCAAGATTATTAATCTTAAGATTAAATAGTCATATGTTTATTTTTTATGAGATTATTCATGATAATCTCATGTTATGTTTTTTTTTTCGAGGATTAATTAAAGGATTGGATTAAAAAATATCATTTGAACTATTATACCCTTACCAATAATAACATATTTTAAACTATAATTTAAACTTATTTATACATAAAAAAATAATAAAAAATTAATTAAATTTTTTTAAATAAGTGGTTATATTATTCAGTAAATATTATTTTTTTGAGAGGAGGGGTGGGGGTGAGGTGGGAGTGTATACATAATCAGTAAAAAAAAAAAATTGAAGGGGTGGGTGGGTGGGGGGGTGGGGCGGGTGGGGACGAGGCGGGGTGAGGGTGTATACATAATCAGTAAATATTATTTTTTAATTTATGTAGAGTGGGGGATGGGGGTGGGGGTGGGGGTGCGTGGGGTGGGGGTATACATAATCAGTAAAAAAAAAAATTTTTGAGGGGGGAAGGGGGGGAAGGGTGGCGGGTGGGGGGTGTATACATAATCAGTAATTATAATTTTTTAATTTTTGTTGGGTGGGGGTGGGGGTGGGGGTGGAGGTGGGGGGTAGGGGTGGGCGACGTGGGGTGGGGGGTGACGGGGGTGTATACATAATCAGTAAATATTATTTTTTTGAGGGGATGGGGGGTGGGGGGTGGAGGGCGGGTGGGCGTGCGCGGTGTGGGGGTGTATACATAATCAATAAATTTTAATTTTTTGGGGTGGGTGGGGTGGGGTGGGATGGGGTGGGGTGGGGGTGGCGGGGTGTATACATAATCAGTAAATATTATTTTTTTTTATGGGGGTGAAGGGGCGGATGGGGGTGCGCGGGGTGGGGGTGTATACATAATCAATAAATAATATTTTTTTGGGGAGGGGGGGGGGATGCTTTGTTAGGTGGGAGTGTATACATAATCAATAAATATTATTTTTTTTGGGGTGGAAGGTGAGGGCGGGTGGGGGTTGGGCGGGGTCTAAATTGCCAGTTCCATTGTCAGTAAAAGTTTTAAATTACACATATCAAATAATTAAATTACGTATATTAGATTATTGGTACATAGTCTTTGAACCAGTAAGTTTTAAGTTGCCGGTTATTAATAACGGAGAATGCAGGATATGATGATCATTTTAGAAAAGATTGAGGTTAATTTTGTCAAGCAATTTTTAATCCCAAATGGTATGGACTATAATATCAGGTAGAACATGATATTAAATAATCTCTCATCTTAAGCTATTTTATAATCCCGGGACTAATAATTCCAAACTCCAATTTAAAAGTAAACAAGACATTTGAAATTAATAGTATTATCCCAAATGTAATCTTTGCAAACAAACATAGCCTAAATTCCTTGGTGGACCACGAAGACTTGCTTACAGAACTGATAAACCACATCTCTCCGTCTCTTTCTGTAGATTTTTTGCTTATATATATATATATATATATATATATACACACTGATGATTTGGCTCCTAAAATTTTTACTTCATGTCTTCATAGAATGTATATATTGAATGACTATTATACAGTAATCTTTTGGATTTGTTAATTTTGTATTACCATTATTTGATATTAATGAAATTTATTTTGTCAATCAAAAAAGAAATGTAATTCTCTTTTTATTTAGGGGGTGTTTGATAAAACCTTAATGAATCTGAATCTGAATGAGCTGAATCTAAATAAAAAAAGTTGTTTGATAATTGATATGTCTGAAACATCTGAATAACAGATTTTTATTATTTTACCCCTCTAAAAAAATTCAAAAATGTTGTAAATTTATTTAATATTACTTAATATAATAGTTAATATTGTAAAAAAAAAAACTTTATTCAACCCTCATTCAGCCCATTCAGCCAAAAAAATGATACTAAACTATTCAGTCCAAATTGTATGAATGGCTGACCGATTCAGCCACTCAAACGATTTTTTTTTCAAAACAAATACACTGAATGGCTGACCGATTTAGTCATTCAGTCCTATACAAACAGCCCCTTACTATTTCCCATTCTTCTATTAAAACTCGGGATGCTATTTTATATGTTTCTAATTTTTATACAAATACACACGAGCGAGCGAGTACACACACACACACACACACACACACACACATATATATATATATATATATATAATTATTAATATTATTTTGATCCGTTCAAAATATTTCTAAATCAATCCAAATTTATTGATTCATTATCTATTAATGTAATAATGTATGCTTATATTAATTATCTATTAATCTCTATATTTATTGCTTCATTAACTATCTATTACTCCCTACTTTCTACTCCATATGACTTTTAAGACTTATCACACAAATTAAGAAGTCTCATTAATATTAATGTTAGATAATTAATATTGATTTGAAATTTCATTACTACGTATGCACTTCTTAATTACTCCTTCTATTTCTCTCTCAATTATTCTATCTTTATGAGATTTTTTAGAGATAAAGCATGAAAGGATTAGATTTTTTTGTTACATATATGTAAAAGGTCATATATTATGAAAGAAAAAAATATATTCTAAAACGTATTATATAATAAAACAATAAGTCTAGGGGGACATTGTTCTAGTGACATTTCTAATGACTATTTTTTTTTAGTAACTCTCAAAAAATGTATAGTATTTATTTCAACTGAAATTTTTACAGACCCTGTTTCTTGTATGTATCCAAATTATACCTAAAACATTATTTTCTGTAAAAAAAATTCCAATTAAAATAAATACAATACATTTTTGGGAGTTACTAAAAAAAATAGTAGCTAGAAATGTATTAGAACAATGTGTAGAATGACTCATAATAAAAAGGGGAGAGTAACGTATAAATCATCCTCACCCCACACATTAATTATTCCCTTAAATAACCTTTATGGACAAAATTATGATAATTAAATTGCAATAATTAAATAATTGTTTAAAATATTTGAATTTTAATAATTTAAGTCAAATTACTATATAATTACATCATAGTATATAATAAGACCTATTACGCAAATTATTCAAATTTAAATTTTAAAACCGAAGTGGCAATTTCAGGGCTTTAATTGTGGCGAATAACAGTAAAAATGATTCTGGTTAAAAAAAAATTAACTATATATCACCTTCAACTATTTCCGCTCAGTATTTTTCATTATTCTATTGCCATAGATTCCAAACAAAAACATAATAAAAGTTACAGCAAGCATGTCCAAGAAAATAACGAGCATACCTAAGGAAACAACAAACACACTTGCCCCGACTCCCACCTTCAATCAAGATGGAAAAGGGATCGATGTAGATGTAATTAAGCAACATCAAAATTGTCTACAAAAAAAAAATATGGTTATGTCTTATGTGGAAGATAAAATTAGTCAGATAGGCCTATAATTAAAGAGAATATCAACATGAAATTAGGTGTATAGTTTAATCCTAGTACTAAAAGAAAAATGGCGAATCTAAAAGAATTGGTTAAGGCCACAAATGATTAAAAAACAATATATTTCTATTAAAACCCAAGTCAACCTTCTAGCAGCATCACTGAATTCTAACATGGCAAAACCAAAAACTTTACATTCAATTATAACTTCAATATATAACTACCCATCAAGAAAAAGACTTCTACGGCTTAAAGAAAAAGACTTCTATGGCTTAAAGAATAGCTTCAAATGCAATTGTATTTCCACAATGTATCTGCCGTGTAGGTTACAAGACTATATACCGACTTTGAGTACAATTAGAAGATGACTAGATGAACATCAGAAGGTTACATCAATATTTAAAGCAAGAATTATATACTAAATATAAAACAGAAAATTTATTATTTACCTAAACTATGTTGTGACTGCCATATCAACTTGTGAATGCTCCAATACGCCCTGGCAAACTGATGATGGTAAAGTCGTTGTCAGTTTGCCTATTAAAAATTCAAGCCAGCGGTAAGACAAGGGCTTAGTAAAAACTGTTAGACGTAGCTTCATAGAATTAGAATTGACAACAAGAATTGGAGACATGATACGGGTAATCCCTGTTTTTAAGGTTTTTATCACACCCATCATGATTGGTTTGTTAAAAATTGTAGACAATATATCTCTACGATATATGTCAAGTCTTTAGTAAATTATTAGTAATAGCAATTCACGTAATAACTTTAATAGAACACTGTTTTGTAGTAGTTATTTGTTTGTGAGAAGAATATCTAGAAGTGGAAGAGTAAAGAAAAATTATATAATGAGATTTCAATTATTTAAAAGTGTGGGGTGATTCATTACGATATTTTTTGATGGATTAAATTTGACCTTTGAAATATTTGGAGTATAATTTTATTTATGTTAGAAATAGTAAGGTTTGTGAAATTATTGTTGTGAAATTCAATTTGATTATGTAGTCTCATGAAGCTGAATCAGTTTCATTTGTTGCTATTCTTTAGGATTATGACCATTTCTTCATCCTATTTTTTCAGGCATTGGTTGTTATGCTATTTCTTAGGCACTTAACTGTTATGCTTATCATGTAGCAGATTTTATGCAATTCAGTTCTCATTGTGTTGTATAAATAGATGGTTTGTTGCTCAATAAAAATGTTCTTCAGCAGTCCCTAAATTTGCTTTCTTTCATTATCTCTAGTCCTTAGTTTTCTGAATATCCAACAATCTGGTATCAGAGCTATGATCTTGAGGGACCTGTGAGATTGAGAGAGCTCAAACACAATTCCTAAACACTTACAACCTACCTTTCCAAAAACATTAAATCAAAAAATTCACTCACTAAAATTGCACCTTTAGTGTTTGATGGAACAAATTATCAGGTGTGGGCTGTTAGAATGGAAGCCTATCTTGATGCTAGTGATCTATAGGAAGCTGTTGAACAAGTATATGAAGTTCCTGTAGGAAACGATTTCCAAATAAATTAATAATTTTTATTTTAAAAATTATTATCCCAAGATATTTCTCATAATTTAGCATAATCAAAAATTGTATTACATACCTTGTGTTTGGTTGTAGCACTATGGAGAATTTTTGCTTATTCTGATGATGGATTTTCTCCTTCCTGATCTTCCTCTCTATAACCCTTATTTTGATATTACGTACTTTTCTGAGTGTGGGCTCAAAATACTGCAAAGTGATATAATATATAAAGTCCTCAACTCCCTGATAATTATCAGGATAATTTGAAAACTTTTCTGATATATTTTATCCTGCTATTTTGTTATATCTTAATAAGAGCTAGAGTGGGGATCAAGTAGGATTCTACAATTCTAGCTCCAATATAATACTAATTTCTGATTAACTCTTTAATCAATTAGAATTATATTAATTATAACTAATTCCGCTAAATAGTTATAATTGCACTCTAGAATTAATAAAATTAAAATTAATTAATTAAATCCTTCCACTATTAGTATCTTGCAAAATACCCCTCTACAATAATATCCATAAACGTGTGTAGGAATAAAACTGTTAACCCACTACGTTTACTGTTTATATCCTTGACTACATAATTTATAAACTTTTGATCACTCATTAATTTAATAAATTAAATTAATACTTTAGTAATTTGAATTACTAAAATACTTGGCCAAGATTCTGGTGATCAACCAATAAGTTATATCAAGGGGATATTATAATTTAATTGTAGAATTCCATCTTGAAAAATATATGTTCCTAATTTCATAACATATATCACCCAACATATTGAGGTATTGATTGTATTTAAAATCTCACTCTTTAATATATTAAAGTGACATACATTATAAAATCAAGTTCATTATTCTCTCAGGATTAAGAGTAATTGCACATTAATAGTAATTGAAAAATTATTTATAATAACAGTATTTAACAAATAATTTTTCGTAACGATCCAGTTCTGTGTATTTCAAAAATACACCAATACACTAGATTAAAGTCTTCACTTTACATGACTAAGACAAATCATTCAATCAAGTGTATTACAATCTACTAGAATGGTTTGTCCATTTCCATCTAAGATTGAGAACAATATATTTCTTTAATTATACATAACATATAATTTATGTCTTCTGTATATGACACTCCTTCATATACATAAATTATAAAATGTATAATTATGGACAAAAATTTATGACACATTTAATTATGCAAAATGAAATTAAACTTTATTATTAAAATAATAAAATAAATATCAACATTGGATTTTTCTGGGCTTAAAACCTTACAATCTCCCACTAGCCCTAAACCCAATCTACCATATGTCTAATACCCATCCCCTCAAGATGAAAATCAAAAACTTTAGAAGACAAGGTCTTCGTAAAAGGATCAGCCAAATTTTGCGCAGAAGCTATCTTTGAAACTATCACATCTCCTCGCTGAACTATATCTCGAATGAGGTGATATTTTCTTTCAATGTGTTTGCCTTTCTTGTGGTTCCTAGGCTCCTTTGATTGTCCAATCGCCCCGTTATTGTCACAAAACAGGACAATAGGAGATGATACTGAAGGTACCATTCCTATTTCTAACAAGAACTTCTTGAGCCATACAGCCTCTTTTGCAGCCTCAGAAGCAGCAACATATTCAGCTTCCATGGTGGAGTCAGCTATGCAAGACTGTTTAACACTCCTCCAACTGACAGCTCCACCTCCAAGAGTAAACACATAACCAGATGTTGATTTTCTAGAGTCTCGATCTGCCTGAAAATCCGAATCTGTATATCCTTTCGGGACAAGATCATCACTAGAATAGACAAGCATATAATCTCTTGTTCTCCGTAGATACTTAAGTATATGCTTTACTGCTATCCAATGTTCGAGTCCAGGGTTAGACTGATATCTGCTGACCAGGCCTACTGCAAAACAAATATCTGGTCTAGTGCACAACATTGCATACATAAGACTTCCCACCGCCGAAGCATAAGGGATTGTCTTCATGCGCTCTTGCTCTTGAGGTGTCTTAGGACACTGCTCCTTAGTAAGAGAAATTCCATGTCTGATAGGAAGTAGTCCTTTCTTGGAATTCTGCATGTTGAACCTAGCCAAAATTGTATCTATGTATGTAGCTTGAGATAGGCCCAACATTTTATTCTTGCGATCACGCCAAAGCTTGATCCCTAGAATGTAATTAGCCTCTCCTAAGTCCTTCATCTCAAAATTACTAGACAACCAAATTTTGACGCTAGATAATACTCCCACATCATTACCCATAAGCAATATATCATCCACATAAAGAACTAAGAATACCACCACCCCATCTTTATTCTTCTTGTACACACAAGATTCTTCTGGATTTTGTTCAAACCCATAAGATTTGATTGCCTTATCAAACCTTATATTCCAAGACCTTGATGCTTGCTTAAGTCCATAAATGGACTTTTGCAACTTGCATACCATATTTTCTTGGCCTTTAACTATGAAACCATCAGGCTGCTTCATATAGATTTCTTCATCAAGATATCCATTAAGAAAAGCAGTCTTGACATCCATTTGCCATATCTCGTAATCGAGATGAACTGCAATGGATAAGAGTATTCTGATAGATTTAAGCATAGCTACTGGTGAAAAAGTTTCCTCATAATCGATACCTTCTTTTTGAGTAAAACCTTTTGCTACCAACCGTGCTTTAAAGGTTTCCACCTTTCCATCTACCCCTCTTTTTCTTTTGTAGACCCATTTGCACCCTATAGGTTTGACCCCATTAGGTGCTTCTACAAGTTCCCATACATTATTAGAATACATGGAATCCATTTCTTGTTTCATAGCTATGTGCCAGTTGGATGCATCTACATCATTAATAGCTTCATGGAAGTTAGAGGGATCCGACTCAACTTCTTCCGGAATAACATCATAAGTTTCTCCAAGAAGTGAAAGTCTCTCAGGAGGCCTGATATTCCTCCCACTACGACGAAGCTCCGGTGTATTAGAAGAATCTGGTTGATTAGTTTGTGGCAATTCATCCAAGTCTTGTGGTGGATTAATTGATTGAGTAATTGATGTACTTGACATTTCTTCTAAGACAATTTTACTACTCGACTTGTGATCCATTATATAGTCATTTTCCAGAAAAACTGCATTTGCGCTAACAAATACTTTCTGGTCTAAAGGACTATAAAATAGACCACCTCTAGTTCCTTTTGGATATCCTATAAACAAACATACTTCTGTTCTTGAACCTAATTTATCTAAGTCTGTCTTTCCTTTTCGTACATGTGCAGGTGTGCCCCATATATGAATATGGTGCAATACTGGCTTTCGCCCACTCCACAATTCTCTAGGTGTTAAAGGAACAGACTTTGATGGTACAAGATTCAATAAGTACATTGCCGTTTCTAGTGCATAACCCCAAAAGGAAATAGGAAGGGTAGAAAAACTCATCATAGACCTTACCATATCCAAAAGAGTCCTGTTTCTTCTTTCAGCCACACCATTTTGCTGGGGTGTACCCGGTGCAGTCAATTCAGATATAATTCCTATATCAGATAAGTAATCTTTGAATTCCCCAAGGAGGTATTCGCCTCCTCGATCCGATCGAAGGGCCTTTATGTGTTTACCAGATTGCCTTTCTACTTCTGCCTGAAATACTTTGAATTTTTCAAATGCTTCAGACTTTCGATGCATTAGGTACACATAACCAAATCTTGAGTAATCATCAGTAAAGGTGATAAAATACTCAAACCCTCCTCGTGCTCGGATATTCATAGGACCACATACATCTGTATGAATTAATTCTAACTTATCACTGGCTCTATAATTCTTTGCCTTGAAAGGCCCTTTGGTCATTTTTCCTTCTATACAGGATTCACAAACTGAAAGATTTTCAACTTCTAAAGAACTTAGAGGACCATCTTTAACCAGTCTTTGGATCCTATTTAGATTAATATGACCTAATCGTAAATGCCAGAGATAAGTTTGATTAACTGAAGAACCTTTTCTTTTTAATGGTATATGTTGACTACATTCAGTTTGCATTAATGAATAATAATTTGGAGTAAGAATATATAAATTATCGACTAATGAACCAGAACAAATAAAATATCCATTCTTGCGAATAACAATCTTGGAATCAAAATTAACTGAATATCCATGTTTAAACAAGCAAGAAACTGAAATTAAATTTCTACGAATGTCTGGAACATAAAGACAATCTACTAATTCTAAAGTCCTATCATTATTAAAATTAAGATGCACAACTCCCACTGCAATAGCTGCTACTTTTGCGCTAGAACCAAGGTGTAGATAAATCTCGCCTTCATTCAATTTTCTGGTTTCCTGAAACCCCTGCAAAGAATTGCAGACATGATTAGTGGTTCTCGAATCTACACACCAGGATTCAGTAGAATGGCCCACAAAACATGTTTCATGAACGAAAGATTGATATTTACCTATCTTGCCAAACTGATCAATTAGACAATCAATCATACCTTGATTTTTGATCTTGGCTAGGTAAGTAGGACAATTCCTTTTCCAGTGACCTTTTTCCCCACAGTGGAAACATTTCCCTTTAGGTTTTGCTTTTGCCCCTTTCTTCTCAACCCCTCCAGATGGAAGTAGGTTTCCATTTGCAGCTTTCTTACTGTTATTCTTTTTCCAGTTCTTGCCCTTAGGCTTTCCCTTAGAATTACCAGTTTCTGCAATATGAATGCTTCCTTTTACACGAAGAATACCCTCTGCTGCTTGGAGTTCCTTCATCAGTTCAGGTAATGATAGAGACATTTTGTTCATAGTGTAATTAAGTTTGAACTGATTGAAGGAACCAGGCAAGGTCTCTAGCAACATGTCAACCTGGGTTTCCCCATCAACTGTTGCTCCCAAGATTTCCAGTTCGTTTAAGTAAGAAATAATTTTTAAACAATGATCTCGAACTGAAGATCCCTCGGACATCTTGGAATTCATGAGTGTTTTCATCACAGTCTGTCGTGCAGCACGACTCTGGTCAGCAAACATTTCATGAAGGCTATCCAAGATCTCTTTAGCAGTGGTAGTAGACTGATATTGGTGTTGCAATATATTTGACAAAGATGCCAATATATAGCAACGAGCCATATCATCTGCCTTTTGCCACTTTTTATGGATATTCTTTTGTGCAACAGTAGCATTTTCTGGGAGAACTGGGCAAGGTTCAGTCAGCACAAACTTGTAGTCCTCAGCAGTCAACACAATGTCAAGATTTCTTTTCCAGTCCACATAATTTGGTCCAGTTAACTTATTTTCTTTAAGGATAACAGCAAGGGGATTAAACGACGACATGGTAATCTGTACAATTATACAATATGCATAAATTAAATGGTCATTCAATAAACTTTTGCATATAATATGAAAGTGTAATCCTCAAACACAAACATAAAATAAACATGGCAACTTAATTTCAAATAATTCTCTTTTCGAAGGGAAAATAAGAATAATTTAAAATTACTATTATTTTTATATCTTGACATCTCATGAAATAAAAATAATTCACCATTTAATTTAGCCCAAAACAATAATAATAAGTATCACTCCGATGGGGAGAATTATTATTTATGTTTTGTCAAGTGTACACCATCCATTTAAATTTTCTTTAAAATTTTAATACAAATATTTCGATGGGAAATAATTCATAATACAATTTTAAATAAATTTATCACAAGGAAATCCATATCTAATATAACTAGATTCATGCATCTTCCGAAGGGAACTCACAAAATTTGAGATTAGATACATGTATCAATATAATGGACCAATGATGGAGGCCGTAAGAAATACAATTCTTTTTCCCACTTGATTTTTTATTTATATAAAAATGAGGATTTTTATTAATTTAAAATATATAATTATATCAATATCCCATATTGATACATATAAACTAAGATCCATGCATATTCACATTTAACAATTACAACATCATGAAAATTCAATAATTAAACATTATAATTGTTAACTATCAATAAATATATATGAATGTGCAAGTATAAATAAATATTAATTGGTGCAGTTGGTTTGAGTGTGATTGTTTCAACATTTAGGACTAGAGATCAATTCTTTGCAACAACAACTAAATTTTAAAAAATATTTTTTAAAAAAAAATTCTATATGGACGGTTTGGGCTTAACAGCCTGGGATCATCAATTTTTATTTTTATTTTTTAAAAAATATTTATTTATTGTTGCTGCCAAAACTTGATCTCCGGACCTCCCACAAACAAATAACTTGTAATACAACCAACGCCACTGTAACTACACAAACAGATAATGAAAAAGTTCATCTAACAATAATCCTTAATATTATGTTAAAATACATGATAGCCCCATTTCCATGCATGTGAAGATATATACTTCGTTGTTTTTCTTTTTATTAAAAAAAAAAAAAATATTGCAGCGAACATGCAGGAGCAGTATATCATTGAAACAAAAAAAAAAAAAAACGTACAGCCACCGTTTTTCTCTGAACATTTATATCTGTAAGCTTTAAATAATTACATCCGCAGATATCAATTAATTGATATATAAAACAAATCTGATTCATGAAATCCGAATAGTTTTACTGAGAAAAAAAAAAATATATCTCCATACATCTATTGAATATAATTCAAATTAAATAATATAATCATGATTTATGAAAATTATGAGTTAGCTCTGATACCAATTGTAGGAAACGATTTCCAAATAAATTAATAATTTTTATTTTAAAAATTATTATCCCAAGATATTTCTCATAATTTAGCATAATCAAAAATTGTATTACATACCTTGTGTTTGGTTGTAGCACTATGGAGAATTTTTGCTTATTCTGATGATGGATTTTCTCCTTCCTGATCTTCCTCTCTATAACCATTATTTTGATATTACGTACTTTTCTGAGTGTGGGCTCAAAATACTGCAAAGTGATATAATATATAAAGTCCTCAACTCCCTGATAATTATCAGGATAATTTGAAAACTTTTCTGATATATTTTATCCTGCTATTTTGTTATATCTTAATAAGAGCTAGAGTGGGGATCAAGTAGGATTCTACAATTCTAGCTCCAATATAATACTAATTTCTGATTAACTCTTTAATCAATTAGAATTATATTAATTATAACTAATTCCACTAAATAGTTATAATTGCACTCTAGAATTAATAAAATTAAATTAATTAATTAAATCCTTCCACTATTAGTATCTTGCAAAATACCCCTCTACAATAATATCCATAAACGTGTGTAGGAATAAAACTGTTAACCCACTACGTTTACTGTTTATATCCTTGACTACATAATTTATAAACTTTTGATCACTCATTAATTTAATAAATTAAATTAATACTTTAGTAATTTGAATTACTAAAATACTTGGCCAAGATTCTGGTGATCAACCAATAAGTTATATCAAGGGGATATTATAATTTAATTGTAGAATTCCATCTTGAAAAATATATGTTCCTAATTTCATAACATATATCACCCAACATATTGAGGTATTGATTGTATTTAAAATCTCACTCTTTAATATATTAAAGTGACATACATTATAAAATCAAGTTCATTATTCTCTCAGGATTAAGAGTAATTGCACATTAATAGTAATTGAAAAATTATTTATAATAACAGTATTTAACAAATAATTTTTCGTAACGATCCAGTTCTGTGTATTTCAAAAATACACCAATACACTAGATTAAAGTCTTCACTTTACATGACTAAGACAAATCATTCAATCAAGTGTATTACAATCTACTAGAATGGTTTGTCCATTTCCATCTAAGATTGAGAACAATATATTTCTTTAATTATACATAACATATAATTTATGTCTTCTGTATATGACACTCCTTCATATACATAAATTATAAAATGTATAATTATGGACAAAAATTTATGACACATTTAATTATGCAAAATGAAATTAAACTTTATTATTAACATAATAAAATAAATATCAACATTGGATTTTTCTGGGCTTAAAACCTTACAGTTCCATCCTTACTAGAAAATCCAACTCTTGCACAAATCAAAAATCAAAAAGAAAGGAAGCAAAGAAATCAAAAGCAAGAGCACTCTTGTTTGCAACAGTCTCATCCACCATTTTTATCAGAATAATGTCACTGAAAACAACCAAAGAAATTTGGGATTTTTTGAAGCAAGAATACGAAGGAAATGAAAGGGTCAAAGGGATGCAAGTGCTTAATTTAATCCGTGAATTTGAGATGCAAAAGATGAAAGAATCAGAAATAATTAAGGAATATTTTGACAGATTTCTTGGTATTGTCAACAAAGTAAGTCTCCTTGGTATTGATTTTTTTTTATTCTAGAATTGTTCAAAAGATCCTAGTCACAGTTCCTGAAAAGTTTGAGGCTACAATTTCATCTTTGGAAAACTCAAAATATCTGTCAAGTATTTCCTTGGCAAAATTGTTGAATGCACTGCAGGCATAAGAACAAAGGAGATTTATGAGGAAAGAAGGATATGTGGAGGGTGCTTTTCAAGCCAAATTACATATCAACAATGATATAAAAAAAAGGCAGAACAAAAGCAACAAGCATGGAGGTTCTGTAAGCAACAACAAATATAGTCAAAGCAGCAACACTCTAATCTTTCCACCTTGCCCTCACTGCAAAAAAACCAATCATCCACAAAACAAGTGTTGGTGGAGGCCAGATATAAGGTGTCACAAATGTGGACAGTTAAGGCATATGGAAAGGATATGTAAGACTCAACAACAACAAGGAAAGGCCAAGGCTGCTGAGGATCAACCTCAAGAGGAGCAGTTATTTGTGGTATCATGCTTTTCCATTAACAGCTCCACAGAAAGTTGGCTTATAGATAGTAGTTGTACAAACCACATGACTTATGATCGAGAGCTCTTCAGAGAGCTTGACAAGACCGTTATTTCCAAAGTTGCACTTGGAAAGGGAACACACATTGCATTAAAAGGCAAAGGAACAATAGCAATTGAAGGTCATATAGGTCTGAAATTAATTTCTGATGTTTTATATATTCCTGAAATTAATCAAAATCTTTTGAGTGTTACCCAGTTGTTGGAAAAAGGCTATAAGGTGTTGTTTGAAGATAAAAACTGCGTGATTAAAGATACAAAAGGCATAAAGGTGTTCAAAGTTCAAATGAAAGGCAAAAGTTTTGCTTTGGATTTGGTGAAAGAGGAATAGGCTGCTGTACATAAAGAAGATAGCAATACAGTGCTTTGGCACAAGAGATTGGGGCATTTCCATCATGTCATTATACTCTTCATGAGAAAGAACAATATGGTGAAAGGCTTGCCTGAATTAGAGAATGAGCCTCCTAAATGTGTTGCCTATCAATATGGGAAGCAAACTAGGCTTCCTTTTGAACAAAACAAGAACTGGAGGGCTACACAGAGGCTGCAATTAATACACACGGATGTGGGAGGTCCAATGAAAACACCATCATTGAATAGTAGTAAGTATTATATTGCTTTCATTGACGATTACTTAAGAATGTGCTAGATTTATTTTATGAAATTTAAATATGAAGTTGCTGACATCTTTTAGAAGTTTAAAGCTTGGGTTGAAACTCAAAGTGGATGCAAAATGCAGGTGATCAGGTCTGATAATGGAACTGAATATATATACCTCCGAAAAATTTAACAAGTTTTGTGAAGATGCATGCATTGAACATCAGTTAACAACACCTTACATTCCTCAACAAAATGGAGTTGTGGAGAGGAAAGACCGAACAATTATGGAGATGATAAGGTGTTTGCTTCATGACAAGGGGATGACAAAGAAATTTTGGGCCGAGGCAGCTAACACAACATTTTTTCTGCTTAACAGATTGCCAACAAAAGCTTTGCAAAAGAGGACTCCATTTGAAGCATGACATAGTTACAAACCAAAGTTGTTTAACCTTAAGACATTTGGTTTTCTATATTTCTCTTACATCCCTCAAGTTAAGAGAGACAAATTAGACAAAAAAGCAGAACTTGGAATTTTTGTATGCTATAGCTCAATTTCGAAGGCCTAAAGGATCTACTTACAACAAAGCAACAAAGTAATTGTCAGCAGGGATGTTCAATTCTTTGAGTTAGATAACTGGAGTTGGGAGAATGATAAAAAGCTTGAGGTTCAGGAGGAGAATGATGATGTGGATGATGAACCTGTTAGAGGAACCAGATCACTCTCTAATATTTATCAGAGGTGCAATATTGCTATAATAGAGCCTGCAGGATATAAAGTAGATGCAACTGATCAAAAGTGGATAGTTGCAATAAAGGAGGAGCTAAAGATGATTAAAAAAGAACCAGACATGGGAGTTGGTGGATAGACCTAAACACAAGAAAGCCATAAGAGTCAATTGGGTATATAGGACCAAGCTCAATCCTGACAGTTCTGTAAATAAGTACAAGGCAAGACTTGTAGTCAAGGGTTATTTCCAGACATTTGGGGTAGATTTTTCTGAAACTTTTGCCATAGTTTCCAGGTTGGATACCATAAGGATGTTGTTGGCTCTTGCTGCACAAAAGGGCTGGGATATATACAAAATGGATATGTCAAATCAGCTTTTTTGAATAGACACCTGGAGGAAGAAATTTTGGTGGAGCAACCTGAAGGGTTCGCTTTTACAGGACAAGATGAGAAGGTATATCGACTGAAAAAGGTCATGTATGGTTTAAAACAGGCACCAAGGTCTTAGTATAATAGAATTAATGCACATTTAGTGAACTTAGGCTTTGAAAAAAGTCTGAGTGAATCTATTTTATATATCAAGAAGGCTGATGATGAAATACGTGTGGTATCTTTGTGTGTTGACGATCTACTCATTACAGGAAATAACAAGGAGCTGATTGAAAAGTTTAAAGAAGAAATGAAAGAAGTTTTTCAAATGACAGACCTTGGGAGGATAACATTCTTTCTTAGTATGCAGGTACATCAAAGCAAAATGAAATATTTTTGTGACAACATAAATATGCAAAGGAAGTCCTCAAGAAGATGAACATGGAAGAGTGCAAGCCAACTACAACTCCAATGAATCAAAAAGAGAAGTTTTGCAAGGATAATGGAGTTGAATATGTGGATGAAAGGCTGTACAGGAGTCTAATACGTTGTCTAATGTATTTAAGTGCAACCAGGCCAGATATTATGCATGTAGTGAGTTTGCTATCAAGGTATATGCATTGTGTTAGTGAAATTCATTTTCAATCAGCAAAAAGAATTCTTAAATATGTTAAGGGCACAATTGATTATGGAGTAAGGTTCAAACAAGTTAAGAACTTTAGTCTTCTTGGTTATTTTGATAGTGATTGGGTTGTATGTGTTGATGATATCAGAACCACCTCAAGTTACTGTTTTAGCTTTGGTTCTGGAATTTTTTCATGGAGTTATAAGGAGCAAGAAGTCATAGCTCAATCCACATTAGAAGCAGAATATGTGGCTGTTGTTGTTGCTGCGAATCAAGCTATTTGGATTAAAAAACTCATGACAGATTTGCATATGGAACAAAAAGAAGAAACACATATATTTGTGGACAACCAAGCTGCAATTTCAATTGCTAATAATCCAGTGTTCCATGACAAAACATAACACTTCAAGATAAAGCTTTATCTTCTAAGAAAGGTACAAAGGGAAGGCGAAGTGCAGCTAATCCATTGTAAATCAAAAAATCAAAGTGCTGACATCCTAACAAAGGCACTTCCAAAGATTAGATATGAATTCTTAAGGCAGAAACTAGGTGTATGCAGCTCCAAAGTCAATGAGGAGTACTAGTGTTGACTGCAATGACTAATGAAGCTGAATCAGTTTCATTTGTTGCTATTCTTTAGGATTATGACCATTTCTTCATGCTATTTTTTAGGCACTTGGTTGTTATGCTATTTCTTAGGCACTTAATTATTATGCTTATCATGTAGCAATTTTTTTGCAATTCAGTTCTCATTATACTGTATAAATAGATGATTTGTTGCATAATAAAAATTTTCTTCAGCAATCCCTAAATTAGCTTTCTATTATTATCTCTAGTCCTTAGTTTTCTGAATATCCAACACCTATGAAATGAAATTCTCTAAAACACAAACTTTTGATTAATATTGAAATGTGAACTTATTTCACTTAATTAGTTCTCAAATGTCCTATAAGATTATAAGTTGAAGTTAAAGAATTTAGTGCTCCTAAATAACTATGAACCTAGAAGGAACAACAATGATTTGGTGAGGAAAAATTATATAATATAATAAATTGGTAAATAAAATACTTATTTTATTAGCCTAAATATGATCGAAAATATTTATAGTAGTTATTGACTTCAATAGTGAGATTGTAAATGAGTTATAAATATTTAAGTGGATTACATAATCGGTGATAATACTTGGGTATGAGCATATTTACTTTGAGATTCTAAATTCATTGTATAGGTATAAGTGATTCGATACTAGTGACTACTTTATTTTCAAATTAAGTAAAATAATTGTCAAGGTTTTAGACAAGAGAGTGTTGGATATTTTCATTAATTAAAAAATATTTATATAATAAATATAATATATGTTATCCATATAGCTAACAAATGAATTGGTTCAGTTGGATAAGAGAGAGGAGTTGTAATGTTAAGAATTTGAGTTCAAGTCATGGCAACAACATTATGAAAATTTATTTTTTAATTAATTAATTAGGCCAATGGTATTATAGAGTTGGGATGCCAAATGGCAGGATACCAACGAAACGACCTGAAATTGGGATGCCAACCCAAAGGAACGCCATCAAAATTAGGCGATGAGCCAATTCAAAGGAGTGTTTGGAAACCTATAAATAGGTTGCTAATCTACCCCAAAATGACAACTTCAAAAAATTGGGATGCCAACCCAAAGGAACGCCATCAAAATTAGGCGATGAGCCAATTCAAAGGGGTGTTTGGAAACCTATAAATAGGTTGCTAATCTACCCCAAAATGACAACTTCAAATCAATCCTTCTCAAGCTCTTTAGAAAAATATCATTCAAAAAAAACTTTTCAAGTTCTTAGAAAATTTATTATTCTAAATAATTTTTGGTTATTTTTTTCTCTCTCATTTCTAGTTTTGCACTAGATTTGTCTCTACACAACAAATTCTAGTACAGAGTAAAATCTGGGTCTGTCTTATCTTGGAAGACTAATTCGTAGTAACTGTGGCAAAAGTAAGGGCAGATATAGTCTTAAGAAAAGACTGATCAATCATTCGATTCAGGCAGTAATATTATTGTTCTATATCATACTATAAAGCGGGTTACAACAGTCTTAAGACTATATTAACCATGGATGATAATAGTGCAAAAAATAGCTTAAATCAAATGAACAAACTCGAGAAATTTAATGGATTATTCTTCAGGCGTTGGAAGTGCAAAATGTATTTCTTCTTAACGGCATTAAAAATCTCTCATGTGCTGAATGAAAAGAAAATAGAAGAAAAAGAAAATAAGACACTGACAAAAATGAAAAGTCGAACAAAATTAGAACAAGATGAATTCATGTGTAAAGGATACATTCTAAATGCATTATCCAATTCAATGCACGATGTATATGATGCCAAGTTCATGAAAAAGGCGACAAGAGAATTATAGGAGCTCGAGGATCTCGACAACAAGTATAAAATTGAGGACGCCAGAAATAAAAAATTTCCAGTAATAAGTTCATTATTTGATTATCAAATGATAGATAACAAATATGTTATGCTACAAGTACATGAATTTTGAATTATTATGAATCAAATTGTATAGGAAGACCATAGCCTTAACGAAGGGTTTCAAGTGTCGACAATCATTTCAAAGTTACCATTTTTTTGGAAAGATCGTCGAAAGGAATTGAAACAAAAGAAAGATGCAATGACTATGCAAGAACTTATTAAAATTCTCCAAGTTGAAGAGAATTCTCGGAACTTGGATAAATTGGAAATAGAAAACAAAAGTGATAAAGCTTTTGTCATAGAAAATGCATCTATACCAAGGGGTAACAACAATAGAAAGTGTGGTGGTCAAAATAATACTTCCAAAAATAAAAAATAGAAAGGTACTTGTTGGAAGTCTGGTATGGCAAGACACTTCAAGAAATAATGTATTTTGTACTTGAAGCAAAAGAAACAAAAGAATGATCAAGCAAATATTGTATCCAATGAAGATATTGTTGCTATGATTATGATGACTAACATGGTTGGAAATGACATGAAATGGTGGATCGATTCTGGAGCAACCAAGCATATTGTCAAGAATAAAGCAATGTTTAAAGCCTATGAACCTATGAAGGATAGTAAAGAACTATTCATGAAAAATTCATCATCTACAAAAGTGATGGGCAAAGGCAAGGTGATTCTCGAGTTATCATCTGGAAAGAAATCACTCTTAATGATGTTTTTCATGTTCCAAAAATTAGGAAAAATCTTGTATATATATTAGTCTTTTAAATAAACATGGTATAAAAGTCTTGTTTGACGCTAATTGTATTGTATTGTCCAAGGGTGACATGTATGCCGAAAAAATATATGAATCTAATGGCATGTACAAACTAAATGTTATTAATGAAAATTCATCTTTTACATATATGGTTTCTACTTTTAATGTTTGTCATGCTAGATTAGGATATGTAAATTATAAAAGAATGTGCAGCATGAGAGTAATCTTAGTTTAATTCCTAAGATTAATTTTTCTGATTTAGAAAAATGTGTTATATGTGTTAAGTCTAAAATTTCTAAGAAATCTTTTTAAAAAGTAGAAAGAAATTTACAATTATTAAAATTGATTCATTCTGATATTTGTGAATTTGTGGTATATTAACTAGGGGAGGTAAAATAAATTTTATAACATTTATAGATGATTGTGTTATTTTCCAAAGGCACAATATAGATCTAGAAGGGGGATTGAATAGATATTTTAAAATTTCTTTCATAATTACTTATTTGAGTTACCAAATAATTAATTCATCAAGGTTATTTATACGCAACGAAAAATTGGTTTTGAAAACTCCCCTTAAAGATTTACTCAGGTAAATTAGTTCTTAAGACAAGTTATATGAATTATCAAACACACAACAGATATAACAGTTATGTAGTGTGTAATGTAAATGACATAATGTAAAATACACATGAGGTTTTAAAGTGGTTCAGAGACTGAATAACTCCCACTCCACTCTTTTACTCAACGAGTATAGGAAATACGGAAGAGTTAGGGTATAATGGTCATATGACATCTCCTACTAATTTAACCATGCTTCCAAGTGTTAACCATCCATGATCAACTAACTTAATTTAGATAAAATTAAACCATTAAGGCCATGTTTGGTTGAAATAAAATGAAGGGAAGGAACCAACATTGAATGGTTTGCTTCTTTTAGATCTAAACTTACCAAAAATGGAAAGTTTTCATCCATCCTTGTCTCTCCTTCCACTCCATCCACCCTCCTCCTCTTCCTTACCCCTTTTCTTCATTAATTTAACCTCATGTCAAATTTCTAGCAAGTGACACATGCCCCTCCTAGCTCAATGACCCACCTTGTGACTCACCCCTTAGCCATTTAATTCTTTCTTGTCACATGTGCTAAATTTCTTACAAATGACATATGCCCCTCCTTAGCTTTAACTACAAGTTTGGCTTATACTTTGGCTCCAAATCTTGCAAGAGTTGACTTAAGTCTTCAAGCCATGGCTTCAAGGCTTAAGCCTCCCTAACCCTAAGTTTGAGCCTTGGCTCAAACCTAAGCCAAGCCATCTCAAACCCTAGCCAAGCCCCTTTTCATTTTCTAATCAAACCATTCAAACCCTAGGCTTGGCTAGACCAAAATTAATTTAATTTCTCATTTTCTTTTTAGTTAAATTTTCTAACTTTTTTCTTTATATTTTTGTAACACGCTCGGTTAGCCGAAAAATTGACTTTCGATTTTTGAAAATCCGATTTCGCCACCGTTCCACTTTTCTCGAATAAACGATATGTCGTTCTTCGAAAAGCCAAAAAAACGAAGTTGCATTTTTAGTGTGAATAGTGTTTTTACATCTTTTCTGATTAAAATGTTTTTATTGGAGATTTTGTCTCCTTTTAATCTTGTTGAGTATTTATAACATAATGTTAAGTAGATTTCATATGATTGTTAAGTATCTTGACAAACCCTGTCGGACATCATAAATTTTTCTTAGAATTCCTACTTTGCCATACTTTTCTAATATATAAACTTTACTTTTTTGATGTTGTAGTTACTAAGAAATCTCCAGTTTTTCGTAATCTATCTGCTTCAAAATTTTAAAGTTTTTCTTTTTTGAACTTTCAGTCTCATTTTGTCGCCTCAAATTAAATGTTAATCAAGTTATCTTTCATTCTTCTAGTCAGAGTCAAATTAGATTTTTGTCACTCCGTGGATTCTGACATAGTTAGATTAGGATTGTCAATAGATATATTTGACCTGTGTGTGTGGTGGGGGTGGGTGCACGCCTAATACCTAATAAGTTTCAAACATCTATTAAGTCTTGCATGTGTGCATATAATACGCTGACTCCCTAATTTTTACGCTGACTCCCTAATTTTTTCCCCAACAAAAGTATCATTTGCCGAGTAAGAATTCGATAATATAACTAGATATTTCAATTAGATGAGAAACCAATTGATCTAGTGTAACACCCCCTTTTTAAAAGGAAAAGATGTCATAATAAGTAAAAAGGGCTAAATATATTTATGTTACATCAATTACCATCAAATTCATAATTCATCTCCAAAATATTTGGGCTTGCAATTTATTACATAAAGTACCTAATTAAGACCCGACAAAAAATAGGTTTGGGTTGATTTTGGGTTACATAAAATAGGTTTGAGTTGGTTTTGGAACTTAAACCATATTACCTATATTTAATATGGGTTATGTGGTTTGAATTTTAATGGTTATGGGTCGAATTCAGGTCGACCTATTTTTCAAATTATAGTTTCACTAAAATCTTTATTTCTGTTATACTAAAAGAGAAAGTGTCTTATTTTAATTTTTTAGACCCATGTTTGAAACTAAAATTTTTAATTGATGTGACTAATTTGAGTATTTAAAACATTAATTTTGTGATTATAGGCACTTTCAAAAAAAATTACATTAATAATTATTATGTTAATTAAAATTAATAAAATTATTGAGAATTTTATTACAATAATCAGTAAAAAAAAAATTTTTTGGAGTGTATATGTAATCAGTAAATATTAATTATTTTTTTTTGGGGGGGAGGGGGTGGGGGTAGGTGGGGCGAGGGGCGTGGGAGTGTATACATAATCAATAAATAATATTTTTTTTGGGGTGGCGGTGGGGGGTAGGAGACGGGGGTGGAGGGCGGGCTGTATACATAATCAATAAATATTATTTTTTAGTGGGGGGTGATGGATGGGGAGCGAGGGGGCGAGGGGCCGGGGGGGGGGGGGGGGGCGAGGTGGGGGTGTATGCATAATCAATCAATATTATTTTTTTTGATGGGGGTAAGGGATCGGGGGGTGGGGTGGGGGGGTGGGGAGCGGGGACCGGGGGGCGGGGGGCGGGGGTGGGGGCGAGGGGGGAGTGTATACATAATCAATAAATATTATTTTTTGTGGTGGGGTGGGGTGGGGGGTGGGGGTGGGGGTAGGATGGGGAAAATTAAATTAAATTATATAATATAATATAAAACAATTTATGAAGAGAAGGAGGAAATAAAATTTAATTATATAATATAAATTGTATAATTTAAATGAGTTATTTTAATTAATTAAGGGATGATATATTAATTATTTAAATTAGTAGTTCGTTACACTAAAAGTCTTAACTTTATTATGGATTAATTCCATAATTAGTGAAATAATTTTTATACATAATTACAAAAGTATGTAATATGTATATAATGTAATATGTATCATGTATATGCGTTATATAAGAATGTAGTATAATAATGCATACATGTTGATGTATTAACTCTACAAAGTGCAAAAATTATTATAGACTAATATGGGTCAAAACTAATTAAACTAGATTTAACCCATATTTGTAATAATAATATAGGTCCAAAACCAAACCAACTAATTACTTAAAAACTAGTTAACCAACTCAATAGATCCAAGTGATTTTGTTTAACTAAATGGGTTTCAACTTAAATTGTCAGGTCTAACCTAATTTCATACAATGTAACTCTCAAATTCATATTCCGGCCAAAATTGACCAAAATACCTGAATTTCTGGTCAGATAAAAATTGTATAGGATTTGACCGCGTGTATAGAATACGGTTTGACTGTATAGAATGCAGTTTGACCGTAACGGTTTGACTTAAAAAAATAAAAGAAATAAAAACCAGTTGTTGCCTTTCCCCTTTTCCGGCCTAATGGCATTCATGAACGATTTCCTAACATAATGGAAGCTTGTTACATCAACTCAATTGCCAGATAATACTACTATCAAGCTTCCAGTTCACATTTAGCAAATGCATAAAAAGGGTATTATCTATTAAAAACACTTTTGTAAAACAAATTTAGTAAGCACAATTTCCACTCAGTAATATGGACAAAGTCTACCTCAAACCTCACAAAGTAATTTGAAACCCATGACTCAATTCAATTATTTAATTACAAGGGTGATTTTTCCTCCCATAAAAAATATACACTAAAGATAGAATGCCACCTATAAAATTTTAAAAAATTCACAACTTTTCCTTATATTTACTAGCAAAATGGAAGCTTGTTAATTTCCAGTGTTCTCAAGTTTGAAGTTTTCACATTTAGCAAATGCAAAAAGCATCTTATCTACCAAAATCAACTTCTTAACACAAATTCAATAAGCACAATTTGTATGTATGTCTCTCAAGTAAGAAAAAAGCAAAACAAAGAGAAAAGGATGAGAAGATGCGCATCGACGAGCCGGAAACCATCGAGGCTCTTAATAACATTGACGATTTCGTCGTGACTAATGCATTGCGTGGTGAACTGACCAAAATTTGAAATCTTCTTTCTTCTCAAGGAACACTAATACGGCTTCTTCCGCCATATCTGATATCACTCTTTCTCTCTCATAGGGTTTTACTTAGCAGCAGCTGAAAGAAAGAGCGACGCAGACCAATACCTACTGGGTTTAATTTGGTTGACACGTTAATTGGGCTAACACGAAACTTTGAGATTTGGGTACCCTAGATGAGAGAAGAGGTAGTTCTGGGATTTGGTGAGGAAGATTTGACTATAAAATTTGGGATTAATGAAGAAAAGGAAGAAGAGATTTGGGTATTAGTTTGTTTTTGTTAAGTTAGGGTATTAATTAGTTTTTTTATAAATTAAGTCGATCCGTATATTTATACGATCAAATGGTATAAAACATTGAAAACCGATCGGATTCATGAACTGGTCGACTATTCCGGCCAATTTTGAACGAATTCGAATTTGAGGACTACATTGTATGAAATTATGTACTTTATATAGTAAATTGTAAGCCCAAATATTTTGGGAGTGGAATTATAAATTTGATGACACTTGATGTAATAAAAGTGTATTTAGCCCTAATTACATTCTCGTAATAGATCTTAAAATATTTCTAAGTAGATTGAATATACCAACTATCATAAACGCCAATTTAAATAGAAATAGCTCCTAATTAACATACCATTTCTAAGAATGGATGCCAAAATATGCTTAAAACATCTATTTACAAAATATTAGAAAAAAAAATCAAATATAATAATAGTCTCAAAACTAATCTACTTATTTGGATCAAAGATAACTCGTATCCCACAAATCCTGATAACCCCTGATTACCTGCCGGTAAAAAGAACACAACGTGAGTTACCCAGTACGAATATAAAAATGTACAAATATACCACAATATATAATGTAACCAAAAGAGTCGAATGACAAATGATGAACATTGTCGAACGGACAACTATAGTAAAAAAGATCCCAAACAAAATAAGTTTGAATCAAATGTTTATAAAATAACAATTAATTTCATATTAAGTTCAAATACAAATAGTCAAAGGCTAACAAAATACATCAATACCATGATGTATGTAAATCAAACCGGATAGTACGCACGACACATACGTCATTAATCCGCCAAACAAATCAAATCAAATTAAATAATGGGTCGACCTATACGTATCCTGAACAAATATATCAAATGACCAAGGCTCACACCGGCCCATAGCATACAAAAGGATACGACATGGACTGATTATATTGCCACGGAAAGTGTCATGCTCTGGTGTCAAGAGGACATGCTAGTGGTACCCCCACAAGTGGTTAACTCAAGTATATCCTAAGGATTGAAGTAAGCCAAAATGCTTCAAATCACAAGACTTACGTGATCATCTCCAAATGATATCGAATTATTTCAAATACGAACATACTTAACTATCACAAGATACCAATGATCAAAATAACTCCCGAATATGAACGAAAATATACGAAAAATGATACAAACGAATAAAGTCTCCAAAACATATATTGACATGTACATTTCTACAAATATCAAAATAAATACTAAACATGATTAACTTGTTCAAAGAGTATAAATATGAATTCTATGTATCAACATCAACATGAAATTATCATATTAATTTCACACGGAACAATTATGTGAAATAATTGCAAAATTCGAAAGAGAAACAAAATGAACTAATTAAATTTAACAAGAATGTCGCTAAAGGAGTACAAAATTCATACCTGAAATTAGTAATTACCCAGAAGTTTTAGTTAAATTATGCTAGTCTCCTTCACCCTGATCTAATAAAATAAAATAAATTTTTTTATTACAACTCTAATCATCAATAACGTGATACTGGTAAATTTATTATTAGGTAAATTTTATAACTTTTAACAACAAAATAAATTAGTTTGAATTAATATACAAAATCTGAATACAGTTTATAAGTTTAACATTATAGTTAATTATTTACTAAAATATTATATATACTAACTTTACCGACCCAATGGCCTTCTGTCTCTCAGATTGATAATAAGCCGAAGTTTTCATACACCTTGCCTATGATTACAATTTTAAAAGATATATATATGCATAGTTTATTAATTAATAACAATATAAAGTCTACTTCACATAACTTATATAATAGTTTAAATAATTTCAGCAAAGCATAAAACTACTCCCAATAATTCTATTATTTAACCGAATATATAATTCCCTCTGAATGAATGGGTATTAATTTGAATTCAATTGAATACCTAAACCAATTAGGTATATTCATCATATATATATGTGATAAAAAAAACCATTACATATGTGCCGTTAATTACTAAAAACTTACCTGATAAACTTCCTCCTTTTCGCAGCGCAGCGTTAGCTTCCTATCTTTCCTTCAGTTGGTATTAGATATAATGAAGTAGTTAAGTTTTACTTATTTATTTATTAATTAATACTACCAATTCTCTTAATTTTAATATGATTTAAAATTACACAAATATAAATTACAACAAATTAGTTTAAAGGCCCAAATTAATGTAATCCCTTACTTATTATAGTCAACATAAATTAAATACAATTTAACCTAAATATAAAAAAAGCCCAATTAAAATATTTTAAATATAAATTTAAATGTCATTTATTTATTTATTTGTTTGTCTCTGGGTATTAGTTATAGATTTTTATACTACTTAATATTCAAAATGAGAGTTATTTCTTATATTTATTTATTTATTGAATATTAAGATTTGAATTTGACTTTCTCAATAAAATTTTCAAGTGAAATTATTCAGAAAATTATTTCAATGCAAGTATTAATTAAAATTCCAATAAAAGAAGTAGGACCCTCATCTTTAGACCATTGGAGATTAATTTTAACTAAAAACTTAATATGCTAAAAAAATTGTTTGTTTTTTTATTAAAATAGGAATTAAAAAAATACATTAAAAAAGTAGTATTATTCCAGAAGAAAAGTGAACGAACAAATATATATATATATATATATATATATATATATAGGGTCCGTCTCTCTAACAAATCATAGGAAGCGAACTAGTGACGAACCGGCTATAGCGACGGTTTTTTCCGTCGCTATAACATAAAAAATCGGTTTTATATGCTATAGCGACGAAAAAAACCGTCGCTATAGCCAGTTCGTTTTTAGTTCGCTTCCTATGGTTCGCTGGAGAGACTGACCCTATCTATATATATATATATATATATATATATATATATATATTGAGTTTGATCCAATTATAAACAAAACCCTACTATTCAAGCTCGATTTTGTAACTTGTACTAATGATACTTTGATTCTCTCACTATTTTTTGTACACTAAATAATACTCTTTTTTCTAATGCAAGAACAATATGAACAATTAATATAACATTTAATGCTAAACAATTATTTTTTTAATACTTGTGTACAACTCTAAAACGACTTATATTAAAAATTGGATGGAGTATGATTTAGATTCGACTCATTGGCTTTTATTTGGTTACTGATAATGTCCGCGCAAATATTTATGTTTTCAAGAAAAATATACATTTAAAGACATTTTTAATAATCTTTTAACACCACATTTTTTTTTCAATAATACTTATTAATTGCTCTCGTAACATAATAAATATATATTATTAGAACATTATCAACATCTTAGTGACGGTCACATAGTAAAGAGTGGGGTTAATTGACCCCAATAAAAAGACAAATTTGAAAAATTCTAAGCGTAATATGTAAATTGATCTCAATGAAATTTTAAATGTTTTTAAATGCCCGTGGTTAAACTAAAAAATTATAGCTTTAATTTCTTAATCCCATTATTCTCATATTACTCCTACCTTCTCTGTATATGTATCTTTCTCTAATAGTCCTCTCTCTAATATTCTTAAAACAAATAATTATTTATTATATACTCCATACGACCTAAGATAAAAGTGTTTATGATTATTTTAGATAGTTTCAAGTTAAATATCTACTATACTTATCTTAAATAATTTATTTTTTACAACAATTTGTCTATAATACCATTAGTATTAATTGTCATATTTTTATTTTTTATTATTTATGGAGTATTACTAGTCCTGTGCAAAAAATTATGCAATTAAATAAAAATTTAAATATGAACAATTTTGTCATTTTATCTTCTTTCTTAATATGTACAAAAAATTAATTAGAATTTTTATCCTGAGAATGAGGGAGTATTATTTTTTGAAACAAATACGAAATTAATTATTTATAAACAAATTTAATATTAGAATTAAAAGCCTATAAGGAGTCAACAGTATATATATTCGTTGACGAACCGGCTATGGCGGCGGTACAAACTGTCGCCAAAGCAAAGAAAGCTGTTACGACGATTTTCTTTGCTATGGCGACATAGCCGAGTTGGCTACATTTTCCATATATATATATATATATATATATATATATAGTCCCCTTCAGTTGAGGGATTCCTTAACTAGTGTCATTTGAGGGATGGGTCAACAACCGTTAAATCTGTTGTGAAACCGTTGGATCTTTTTGTAGTGGGCCAGGAGTGTGAAAAACGGTTAAAAGATGTAAAATAATCTAAGCCACATAAACCCACCACAAACAGATCTAATGGTTGTTGACTCATCCCTCAAATAACACTAGTTGAGGGATCCCTCAACTGAAGGGGACTATATATATATATATATAACTCCTAATAATTTAATTACTTCTCATCATCAAGATATTATACATTCGGAGATCATATATACATGGTAGAACATGTGATGATGTCTTAATTCCATAAAAGTATTCAAATCGAATTTGGATACTCACATTTAAGCAAATTGCAATTCTATCACATCACTCCGAACCACAGCTACTTACTATGTCTATATTCAAAGGTGATATATCATTAATTACAATGCATGCAAGTATTTTGTAGCTTAGTGGATTTAGGTGCTCAATTGTGAATTATGTGGATTTAGGTCACTCGGTGGGTCAAAAGTTTATCTGGGCCGTAGCGCCCAAGAATGGAGAGGAGAAATGCTGTTGCTAATCGACTACGGAATCGACTCCATGAGCGTAAAATAGAATCAGCTAAAAAGAAAGCTTGGGAAGATGCTACGCTTCTAGCGGTAACACTTTCTTTCTTTATTTTTCTTTGTTCTTCTTGTTTGTAGGCTCTCTCTCCATCTGAATCACCAAATTAAGGGTAAAATATGGCTTTTCTAATTTTTGATTGCATTCTATGAGGAAAAAATTCCTCCAAAATAAGATTTCTTTAATTTATAAGCTTCTTCAGTTGATATATATATACTTCTTTATTTCTGCTCCTTATAGACTGTTTCGAAGATTTCTCCATTTGTAGAAATTGAAACAAAAGAGGACACAATTAAGCACTTGGAAAAGATAACTTCGGAATTATCTTATTCTATATTGTTAAAGTACAGCAAATTTTAATCCGACAGGAAATATGCTTATAAAATTTGGGATTTCCCAAAATAAATTATTCATATGATTATAAATAATATCATATATAATACTTAGCTCAATTGATGATATTAATAACATGTTACAGGAGGCCATCCAGCAGTTCCATAACTCTGTCCGCTTAGAAGCTGAAAAAGAAACAGCAGCCAAAGAGGTAAATACCAAACCCTCTACATATAATAAAAAGAGTATCAATTATTTGTCAATTTATTTTGACAATAGTATAAAATTATACGATGTCAAAAGAGGTAACAACAAACCCTCTATACTATATACAGATGTAAATATGAAAGTGGATTAATAATTCTAAAAACTTAGACTACAAAAATGATACATACTGCTCATAGATCACCCTAGAGTTTCATAAAAAATTCATACGACCTCTAAAAGACTACCTGAAAATTCAAACTGAACAAACCAAATTAAACTTATCACATTATTAATGAAAAATTTGACCTAGAAAATGTGTTATGGCCACCACATGTACAAGTAGTCTTACTTAGCACACACTATATATGTGTGTGCAAGTAAAAAAAAATGCAAGGTAATTAGTGGGAAGATAATTTAGGAAGGAAAGATAAAGCAGCAGATAAAACAGGAATGAAAAATGTGTTATTTTTCTTTCTCTCCTTTAATAAAATAGATGAGATCTCTAAGATAGCAAAATCTTTGCCTTGGAAAAGATTTGGTGAAGATGTTCGTAAGCTATAGCTGGTCCTGTGACTTGCAATTTTGCAGCCAAATGTATCCTCTTTTGTTTGCTTCGTGAATAAAATGATACTTTATGTCAATGTAATTTGTTCTTTCATTGTTGATTGGTTTTCTGCAATATCAGTGACTAATTTTGTTAGGTTACTTCTCGAATCCTATTCAGAAAAGAATTGCTATTATGGAAAGAAAGATTTTCTATTTTTAATAGGATAATTATTATATGTTAGAGTCCTATTATGAGAAGGAATCTTATTTTTGGTAGAAATATTATTTTGTAAATAGTCTTATTTGTAGTAGGTATATTTATTATATGTGAGTATCTTAATTAGATTAGAAAAAGGGAGTTGTGGGTACTCTATAAATAGAGTCTTGTGCTTAGGGAAAAGTAGAACATAACCAAGGGGTAATAACATCCTAGAGAGTTGAGAGTGTGTAATTGGGTCTTGGGTTATTGTGTGAGGGAGGGTTTTTCAGCTTTTATTCCGTGCAAAAAGTTGTACCGTGGAGATTAATATATTGAAGTTGGTTTTGTGGATTAGGTCATTGAGGACCAAACCACGTTGAATAATATTGTGTTATTTTTCTTTCTTAAGGGTTCTTAATTATTTTGCGTGACTTAATTCCCAACAAGTGGTATCAAAACTAGGTTGATTGGATCCGAGTTGGAGAGAATTATTTTGCGTAATACAATGGCGGCGAATTTGGGTAAATTTGAGTTTCCAATCTTCGATGGGAAAACAAATTTCACACCGTGGCAGAATATCGTGCAAGATCTTTTGGTGTTGTAAGGACTTGATCAAGCTTTGGAGGAGAAAAAACTAGAAGATGTGAAATATGCAAATTGGCAGACAATTCGCAAGAAGGCGGTAAGCACAATACGTTCGTCGTTAGCACCTGAGATAAAGTATGGTGTGTTGAAAGAGACTGATACAAAAAAATTATGGGAAAAACTGGAGAAGAGTTATGCTTCGAAGTCACTAACCATCAGATTGTGCTTGAAGATGGAATTGTACACCTTGAAGATGGATGAATGGTAGAATCTCCATGATCATTTAAATGCTTTTAGCAGGTTAGTATCTCAATTGTTGAATACGAATGAAAAATTGGAAGATGAGGAGAAGTCATTGCTTTTATTGTCATATTTGCCCAAGTCTTACAAGTAGATGGTGCAAACATTATTGGTGGGAAAATCTACTTTGATTTTAGATGATGTGATTTCTGTTTTACGAGAAAGTCAAAAGTTAATGGGGGAAGAGAGAAATAACATTGGTGAGCAAGCACTAACCGTGGGGGGTTCTAATCGAGGGAGACATCAATGGCGAAATAATAGTAGAGGAAGATCAAGATCCATACCAAGAGATTACAGTGATAAAGAGTGCTACTATTGTAGAGAGAATGGTCACATCCAATACCAATGCAGAACATTAAGGGAGGACATAAAGAGTTTTGGAAAGTATTAAGAGAAATTGAAGGATATAGAGAAATTTGAAGATGCTAATTTCCTTAGTGAAGCTGAAGAAGAAATTGTTTTAATGGTCAAGAGTGACTATAATGAAGATGGATGGGTATTGAATTCTGCGGCTTCTATGCATATTTACAAGGAGGGAAATTGCTTTGAGAGTTTGTAGGAAGATGGAGAATTTGGCTTCGTCAATACGGTGAATAAAGGGAGAGTGAATATTTGAAGGTGTTGGAACTGTTCGTTTCAAACTTCATGATGATTCCACGAAGATTTTTGAGAAGGTATGTTATGTCCTTGGTTGTGGTGAGAATATAATTTCTTTGGAAAAATTAATTTGTATGTTAGATGGACAGCCTATACGTAGAAAGAAGACCAAGAAGGGCAACCATCGAGTGAAGTTCAAAGATGAAGTTGAACTGTTTGGGGATTCGAGTCGAGAGAGGAATTGTAAGGTTACTCCTTGAATCTTATTCAGAAAAGAATTGTTATTATGGAAAGAAAGGTGTCCTATTTTTAATAGGATAATTGTTATATGTTGGAGTCCTATTATGAGAAGAAATCTTATTTTTGGTAGAAATCTTATTTTGTAAGTAGTCTTATTTGTAGTAGGTATATTTATTATGTGAGAGTGTCCTAATTAGATTAGAAAAAGGGAGTTGTGGGTACTCTATAAATAGAGTCTTGTGCTTAGAGAAAAGTAGAATATAACCAAAGGGTAATAACATCCTAGAGAGTTGAGAGATGATGTAATTGGGTCTTAGGTATTGTGTGAGGGAGAGTTTTTTAGCTTTTATTCCGTGCAAAAAATTGTACCGTGGAAATTATTATATTGAAGTTGGTTTTGTAGATTAACCACATTAAATATTATGTTATTTTTTTCTTTCTTAAGGGTTCTTAATTATTTTGCATGACTTAATTCTCAACAAATTTGTCATAAAATGAAGCCATTCTCTCCTTTGCTTTTCACCAACACTTTCCAGAATTCTTCAAAGCCATATTCAGCTTCAATAAATGTATCAAACTCTCCAAAGTGATCTTTACATGGTTCTTGCATGAACCTTGAGAGTAAGCTTTCAACAAACACGATCTTTATAGCAAATCCGAATCAAGCTTATAGAAAGAGAGTTGCCAACTTTCTTTGCACCGTCATCTAATTTCTTAAAATTTTCAGTGGCAAACAACGGTGTAGCATAAAATCTACAGTTTGAGATGATGAATTTCTCTAGAGTGCTTTTAGTATGCTTTGAAACTATAGAATTCCTTCATTCTTCTGATATATATGTAGTACTTTGCTATGCACAAGAAATAAGGTAGCATCCAAAAAGCATTCATCTCATATGTCTTCATGAAGTCAACTTTGAAATTTTGATAATCATTCTATCATTTCCACTAAATATTAGGTTATAAACATAGAGTCCAAAAATAAGTACGCAGCTGTCATTTTTTCTTCACATAATATGGGGCTTCACACTTGCTTTCTTTAAAAGTCATTTCTGAAAAAAAGAGGGTCTATTTCTATATTATTCCATGCCATGGGCACTTGCTGTTGGAAAATACAGAAGAGAATATAATTTAGAGAGGAAATAGGAAAAATTGTTCGCTCCAACTTGTTGTCATCTTTATTTCACTTATCTCCTATTTATATAAAATGACACACTTACAAGACTATTTATATGATTCATAAGACACTTTTAGAGTCACTATTTAATAATTACTACCGACCAAATACATGTCATGAACCTAGTCGTATATGTTGTAAGACATTTCTAAATATATTCATAAACACGTGTATCATGAACTTAGATTCACACATTCATGTATTAACACAAATTACAATATATTAAATCATGTTTATATTTTCAACACCCCGCTTAAACTTGATTTAATTAATCTATAAATTTAAAAGCATTCAAAAATTGAGGGACTTTTTCTTGAAATTCTTCACAATGTCGTGTACCTTTTGATTCCGATGTCTTCAATGCAAGAAACTCTTTTGCCATCTCCATCAAACTAAAAGGCGTGAATAATTTTCTTGACATACTCAAATTTTAACACATTGGAACACTTCCGTCATTTTTGCAATTTTCTAAGACGTAAGAATCTTCTTTCTTTTCTTCATTTTTGTGTCTCCATATTTCTTTGCTTGAATTTTCTATTTGTTCTTCTTTATCTTATAATCTAGCTTCTTATACTTTACATGCATGCTTCATAAAATTCTTGTATTGCTCCTCCATTTTACTATTTGTAAATTTCCTTTGGATCAAAATATTTCTCCATGTTTACCCATTCGATCAATACTTGAAACTTGACATTTTTCATCAAGATGAATTTGTATTTTTCCTTCTATTATAACATAACTCAGAGATGATAACTTGGAAGTGATTTCATTAACCAATGACAAGTCTTTATTGCCTTCATTTCCTTTTGAATTAAATTCTAGGTCATCCGACTGGGCCGATACATTCTCAATCTGAATCCCCACAAGTCTATTATCAATAGGTTCAACAAAGTCTGAGCCAGTACCCACTTCATTGACATGATTATTTTCTTGAATTCTTATACTTTTGACATTAGAATTTGCTTGTTTATTCTCGTGAGGGATGTTTATCTGAATTTTCTATTTCACTTTCTTGTTCCTCAACTTCATCAATTTCTTTGGAAGGTATCTCATCCTGTTCCAAATATTGTACTCAAAACTCTTTAGGTAAAAGTGAATCTTTATAATTATTGCAAATAGATTCAAGTTCATTCCATAATTAAAGAAGAAATTCGATATTCTCAACATGTTTCTATACTTCTTCATGTATTGTTCTTTGCTAAATCTCCCTTATTCTTTCTTTTTTCATTCTCGAAGCTTCCTCGAAGTACACTTTCAACTCACAAACAACTTCCAAAAAAAAAATTAACTAGCACACCTTTGCTAGATTACCTTCCAAAACTCTTACGCGCACACTTTCCACTCGCCCAACCGAATAATTCGATAGCACCAATGTTAAGCCAATGTGCATTTTTCAATTAATACATTACTCACATTCATCATCAGACTCTAACAATAAGATCAATAAAATCAACTTAATATATTTGATCTTTCTATTCTAAGTCCGAGTACAATCATAACATCATTAGGGACAATTCTGATTCCAATAAAATTGAACCCAATCCTGTTGCTCTTGCTTGGTCCAAAAAAAGACAATTTAATCTCTAGCCGTCTCATATCTTCTCTAAGTGAGGATATTGTCCCTCAGTTGTTGGTTTCTCAACCTCATCCGCTATTTGGAGTGCTCTAGAAACAGCATTTGCCGCCTCCTCTACAACCCGTATTCTACAACTCCATATTGCACTCCAAGAAGCCCAAAAGTCTGAAGCGCCTCCTGTTGTTTTTCTCCGGCACCTCAAGACAAGTTCTGGTGAACTCGCATCCGCTGGACGTCCTCTCAACGCTGATGAATTCAACGTTTAAGCTTATCGTGGTCTCCGTCCTGAATACAAGGATCTTGTCACGACACTTATCACTAAAGTCACACCACCATCCTATTAAGAATTACTTGGCCTCCTTAGAAGTCATGACATTTTAAATGGAGCCTCAATGGCTGCTTATTCTCTACCTCCAGTGGCAAATGTTGTGCACGCAGTTCCTCCACCAAATAAGTTTCCCAATCAGCCCACAAATAATCGTAATCGTGGACAAGGAAACAATATCGTGGTCGTTCCGGTAATGGTGGACGTGGTGGTAACTTTTTGCCATCTAACTCCTTCAACAATCATCCAATTCGTTGTTATATTTGTCGTGGAACTAACCATCACGTAGCCAAGTGTTACTATCGTGGCTCTTTGCCCACAGAACCGCGCAACGTGTCCACTCCTTTTTCTTTGCCTACTGCCAATTTTGCTAGACACTATTACCCATCTTCAATTCCGCAAGGCTATACACCTCTATCTCCCTTTCTTTCTCCGTCTCAATGGCTTGTTGATACTGGTGCAAACTTTCATGTGAGTTGAAATGGACGGAACTATATATTCTATATTATGTATTGTTACTGTGTTACATCATGAGTAAGTTTATATATATATACACCTAGTTGATAACTATCTAAGTGGAAGAGATATACACAATCACTTAGGGTAGGCTTAAGTGATAAGGAAAGATAATTACTGTAATTCAAAATAATATCCTAACTAATAGCTAAGTATTATCTTGTGTTAATATTCCCCTGCAAGCCAAAGGGTATTTGTGGAAACACTTTGAGCTTGGTTCGGTTGTACGAGAAAGAGCTGGTTTGCAAGGGTTTGGTTAGAGCATCGGCAACATTGGCTTTGGATGAGATGAACTAAATAGATATTTGTTTGGCAGCAACCATTTCACGAACAAAATGGTAGTCGATCTCAATGTGTTTTGTTCGAGCATGGAATACGGGATTGGACGCAAGATAGGAGGCTCCGAGATTGTCACACCATAACACAGGAGAGTGGTGAAGTGGCAGCCTAAGTTCTGTGAGCAACGAACAAAACCATTTTAATTTGGCAGCAGCATCGGCAATAGCTTTATACTCAGATTCTGTAGAGGAGCGTGCAACTGTGCGTTGCTTACGCGAAGTCCAGGAGATTAGGTTACAGTCGAGGAAGATTGCATTGCCAGCAGTTGATTTGCGATCATTTATGTCGCCTGCCCAGTCTGCGTCAGTAAAGGCATGAAGAGTGTGATAGGCACGAGCCGAGAAGAATAAACCATGGGACAAAGTGCCTTGTATGTATCGCAAAATCCGTTTTACAGCAGCCCAATGAGTATTCATGGGTTTGTGCATGTACTGGCAGACTTTATTAACAGCGAATGAGATGTCGGGCCGGGTAAGACATAGATACTGAAGTGAGCCAACAATTTGCCGATAGAGAGTGGTATTGTCAAACAGGATGCCGGAATTTGTGGACAACTTGTCTGAAGAGATTGGAGTAGGTTGGGATTTACTGGTTGACATAGAGGCACGATGCAGAATGTTTTTGGTGTATTGTTTTTGAGAAAGGAGAATTCCAGCTCGATTTCGTACAACCTCAACCCCCAAAAAATAATGTAAGGGTCCTAAGTCCTTGAGAGAGAATTCAGCACCAATAGTAATAATTAGAATAGAAATGGATTGTTCTGAATTACCTGTAATTAAAATATCATCAACATATACAAGAACAAATAAGTAAGTATGAGAGTCATTATAGATAAACAAGGAAGTGTCATTATGGGACTGAGTAAAACTATTATTTAAAAGAAAAATCGATAGACGGAAAAACTAGGCCCTGGGTGCCTGTTTTAGCCCATATAGTGACCGCTGCAATTTACACACATAATCCGGATGGGTGGAATCAATAAATCCTTGCGGTTGCTGCATATAGACGGGCTCCTGTAAAAAACCATTGAGAAACGCATTATTCACATCAAGCTGTCGAATGGGCCAGTTTCTTGTGATTGCCACGGATAGAATAATACGAATGATGGTGGATTTGATAACCGGACTAAAGGTTTCGAAGTAGTTTATCCCAGGTTGTTGGTGAAAACCTTTGGCAACGAGACGAGCCTTGTATCGAGCAAGAGAACCATCAGCATGAGTCTTGATGCGAAATACCCACTTGTTACCGACAATATTCATTTGTGGAGATTTGGGTACCAGGGACCATGTATGATTTTTGTACAGAGCAGTGAGTTCATCAAGCATTGCTTGACGCTAAGCCGGGTTTTGATTTTCTGTTTGGAAGGAGGTTGGTTCGGTGATGAAGATGGATGCCGTATGGGCTTAGCTATGGTTGCGAAGACGCATTGAGTGCAGCCTGGGTAAAGGTTCGGGGTGTGTGGTCGGTAAAGAGATAAGAGATATAGGGGAATGAGGCGGGGAAGGGGAGATAGGTGGAGAACCATCATGTGAAGGGACCGGTTGAGTAGGGTGTGCAAGGGAAGGAATGGCTGAGGACGACTAGACAAGGGACAAGGGACTATCAGGTGCTGAGCAAGAGGAATGGCCAGACGCAGTAGGGAGGGGAGTAGTACGAGCGTAAATATCACGTATGTGGGCAGTCCGAACAAGTGGGGCACCTGGGACCAGTTGAGTGGTAGTAGGGGAAGAAGTGGTAGGGAGTAACGTGTCATGGGATACAGATCGGTAAGTTGGTGAATTTCCTGATGGGTGGGCAGATGATGGGGTGTGAGCAGCAGAGTGCGCTGGAGGTACAGTAGTGGGTATGAGACCCCATGGTGTAATAGGAGACACGGAGTGTAAATGAGTGGGAGAAGGAAATGACACAGATGATGGAGTGGAAGTTGGTGGGTGAGAGAAAGGAAACTGACTCTCATCAAATTGTACGTAGTGGGCTTGATATATTCTTTGCGACTTTGGTTCAAAACAGTAGTGTCCTAAATGAATAGCACTATAACCTAAGAAGATACATGGAAGAGAGCGATAGTCAAATTTGTTAGTGTTATAGGGCCGTAAGAAGGGAAAGCATAAACAACCAAAGGTTTTCAGGAAATTAAAATTTGGGTTTTTGGAAAATAATTTGTTAAAGGGGGAAAGGTTATGGTTAGATATAGATGGCATACGATTTATGAGAAAGGTTGCACACTCAAAGGCATAGTCCCAAAAAATTCCTGGTACGGAGGCTTGAGCCAATAATATTAAGCCAGTTTCAACCACATGACGGTGGCGTCTCTTAACAAGACCATTCTGAATGGAGGTGTGTGGACAGGAAAGACAGTGAATAATGCCAGTGAGAGAGAAATGAGATTTAGGAGGAAGAAAATCCTTTGCACCGTCAGTTTGAAAAATTTTAATTTTAGAGTTGAAGAGACGTTCCACCATTGATTGAAAATGCAAAAATGTAGAGGTAAACTCACTCCGTAGTTTAATAAAATAAATCCATGAAAATTTTGTATAAGCATCAACAAAAAAAACATAGTATTTATTTCCACGTAGGGAAGTGAAGGGAGCAGGACCCCAAACATCACATGTTACTAGCTCAAGGACATGTTTTGCAGAAAAGGAACTAGCAGGAAGAGAAAATCTACAGGCCTTGCCCATATGACATGCTGTACATATAGAATTGGCTTTATTGGAAGACACACCTAATCTATTGCTAGAAATTATTTGACGGAGGACGTGGTTATGGGGGTGGCCCAAGCAACAATGCCAATCAGACAGGGAGATTCGGGAGGCTGAAAAAGCAGTGGACGGAGGTGTAGGCGAGAAGGTGTAGAGGCCGTCTTTAGTTGGTCCGCTGAACAGAGTTTGCTTGGAGACGGGGTCCTTAACATGAAAACAAGACTAGTGAAACTCAAAGTAAACATTATTATCATGACAGAATTTATTGACAGACAACAATCTTTTGGAAGCAGACGGAACATGTAGAATGTGAGAAAGTTGGAAGTTTTTATTGTTAGAAGTAAAAGTAGTGGAACAGAGATTATGAATAGGAGTAAGAGTACCATTTGCCACCTGAAGTTGATCCGAGCCAGTGTAGTCATCAAATTGATTGATACCGGCTAAGTCTGGAGTGACATGAGAGTTAGCACCTGTGTCAGGATACCATTATAGGGAAGACAGAGATGGCGACATGGTGGAATAGCTGACGGGTGGTGCAGCAGCAAAGTGAGCAGCCTGATAGGAAGGAGCAGGAGGTGGTCCGAGAAGTCCATCTGAAGAAGGTGTTGTGGGGCGAAAGTAACATTTGTATGAAGCATGGTTGGTGCCACCACAGAAGACACAGCGAGAGTTGTGTGGTCGTTGGAAATGGGACGAAAACTGAGAGTTTGACAGCCTAAACGAGCCTCGACCACGGCCACGAGTGCCTCGCCCACGACCACGAGGATTGTTGAAGTGAGGAGAATTAGTGGGAAAGGGTTGTACATGATGGGCCGATGGTGGGGGGGGGGGGAGATAGTAGCAGCATCAATCTGGACAGAGTTATCGGTAAGAAATTCATGACTGAGACACTTGCTAGTAAGACAGGAAATGACATAGGAGTATCAAGCCTAGAGAGGGATGATTTGAGAGATGAAAATTCGGCACGAAGGCCCTTTAAAATAGCAACCATGAAATCTGACTGGGAGACTGGGCGGGCAGAGGCGGAAAGTTCATCGAAAGTGCGTTTCAGACGGTGGGGATAGGTAGTGAGAGATTCGTCATATTTTTGGGAAGATTGGAGGTCCATAGATAGGTGGAGGATATGAGTATTAGACGGACTCGCAAAGGCAGCAGAGAGGGTAGACCATATTTCGGCAAAGGTTTTAAGACCAATAACGAGAGGAATTACATCTTCACTCAGAGATGAAATGAGCAGGCTCATTAGGAGTTTGTCCTGGGTAGCCCAGGATTGAGATTCCAGATTGGGAGTAGGGGAGATAGCAGTGGTGGAGGAGGGAGAAGTAAGAGGTAGAAAAGATGGAGGCTGGGCAAGGTCACCGATAACATAGCCGAACAAATGTTGTCCTTGGAGGTATGGGTCGATTTACGTTCACCATAGAAGATAGTTAGATGAGGTTAATTTGAGTGTGATATAATGATGAACTTGAGAGAGTAGGATAGATGGTAAAGGAGGGTGGGGAGTTGCCGGGGAAGAAATGGAGTTGGAATCCATGGAGGCCATTGGTGAGAAAAAAAATTAAGATGTTGATCGGGAGTGGCTTTGATACCAAGTTGAAACGGACGGAACTGTATATTCTATATTATGTATTGTTACTGTGTTGCATCATGAGTAAGTTTATATATATATATACACCTAGTTGATAACTATCTAAGTGGAAGAGATATACACAATCACTTAGGGTAGGCCTAAGTGATAAGAAAAGATAATTGCTGTAATTCAAAATAATATCCTAACTAATAGCTAAGTATTGTCTTGTGTTAATAATGTGACACCAAATATTTTCGGTCTTGAATCAGTCGACAATTACTCGGTGTCGTACCGTATCCAAGTCAGAAATGGTGTAGGTTTAAAAATTTCAAATATTGTGTGTAGCATAATTAACACATCACATAAAAATCTTTCACTCACTCCATATCGGACCAAGTCGGCAATGATGTGTTATTGGTTCAAAAGTTTACTAAAGAAAATGCGTGTTTTCTTGTTAAGGACCGAGCAACATGGCATACGCTCCTCCACAAACCGAGTAAGGATGGCCTTTATTCTCTTTCCATCTACTTCACCGGTTGCTTTTCTATCCGATCGAACGAACAACCATATTGAAGGTTGACATCACAGACTTGGACATCCGCATACTAAAATCAAATAAATTACAGTGCACTGGTAGCCTTTCTAATATTCCTCCACGCTCTTCATGTCATTTGGGAAAAGCTACACTTCTTTCCCTCCCTTTGACAAAAAATATTTATTGTAAACCGTTGGACTTAATTATTAGCGAAGTTTGGGGTCCTTCGCCGCAATCTTCAATTAATGGAAATTGATTTATGGTATTACAAAGACAACCGAATGACTCGCAAAGGAGTTACAAACGGATTGAGGAACAAAATTTAAAACGCTTAATTCATGGTTTCAAAACTTAGGCATCAAGCATAGACTCTCTTGTACTTATACTTCTGCTCAAAATGGTGTCGTGGATCAAAAACATTGACATGTTGTTGAAACATGCATGTCTCTTTTAGCACATTGCTTTGTTCCTAGTGTTTATTGGGATGATGTGTTTTATACGGCAACATAATTAATTAATCGTCTTTCTTCCTGAAACGCTGATAACAATTTTCCATATCAAATATATTTCATCGTGCACCTGTTACTCTTTTTTAAAAATATTTGGTTGTCTTTGTTTTTCTTTTTGCGAACAAGAATAAAATGGAATTTCGATCCACTACATGCATATTTTTGGGTTATAGTTCTTCTCATCATGGTTACAAGTGTCTTGATGCATGCACACACAAGTTGTATATAGCTCGACATGTCCGATTTGAGGAGTTTATCTTTTCATTCATGGGACCTTCCATTCTTAGTCGACCTCTGCCTTTACAATCTCCAAAATCTTCATCCGCACCATGGGCGTGGGCACCTAATTTATCTAGCCATTTTTCCGATCATACGGTTATGGCAAACATATATGTGCAACCGCCTTCATTTTCACCTAGATTTCACTATCAACCTACACCACCACCACTGTAAAACCCAAGTTTCACATTGAAAGATATGTGAAATATTTGTTTGTATATAAAGAATTAAGTTACTAACAATAATACCTTAAGTCATGACCTTTTGGGTGAGATTTTGGTGGGCTAAGATGTCTCAAGAAGATACTATTGAGGTAGTGGTTTAAAACTTTATTTGGATAGATTCGATTCGAACTTGGGATCTAACTCAAGATTTGTTCCAGACTCGATATTTGACCCGGGTTGTTTCATATGGTATCAGAGCCGACTCTCGAAAACTTAGATCAGGTCATCTGATCGACTTGCGGGAAGTGGGGACACGAAGGCTGGTGATATTATCCCACAATAGAGAGGGGACCGGAGGTGAGGAAACGAAGTCAGCCGGTATTGTCCCACAATGGCTAGAGAGACAATGATCTGTGGACCGTGTGTGTGATCGATTCTAAAGGGGACGTTATAAATTTAAGTGGGGGAATTTGTAACACCCAGACCCACATCGAAAGATATGAGAAATAATTGTATGTATATAAACAACTAAGTTACTAAAAATAATACCTCTAGTCATGACTTTTTGGGTGAACCTGGTTTAAGGTCTTATTTGGATGGATTTGATTCGGACTTGGGATTTGACCCAAGATTTGTTCCAGACTCGGGATTTGACCTGGGTTGTTTAAACCACCACACCTAGTACAAACCTCACACACTCCTAAAAATTCCTGCAATTTACCTCCCCTAATACAAGTCCCCTTTTCTAATTTCTTTCCACCTGTTTCTTCACCACCACAACCATCACCCGTGCCCCCAGCCCCACCACCACCACCTTTGCGAACGCATCATATGTGACTTCGTTGCCATAATAATGTTCCCCCCTCAGCAAATATTGTAATTTTGAAACCAACATGCTACACTGAGGCAAAGAAACACAATGAATGGAATGATGAAATGGTTGATGAATTCAATTCCCTCCTTCGAAATCGCACATGGTCTCTTGTACCTTACCATCCCATAATAAATTTGGTAGGTTGCAAATGGGTATTTCATTTAAAAAGAAAATTTGAAGGTCCTATTGAGCGCTAAAAAGTGCGCCCAGTTGCCTATGTTTATCACCAATGCGAAGGAATTGATTTCTATGAGACACTCAACCTGGTTATAAAGCCTACAATAGTGTGTCTCATCATTTCACTTGCAATCACACAGGGCTAACCAATTTATCAATTAGATGTTAATAATACTTTTCTAAATAGAGTTTTATCGTAAGAAGTATATATGAGTCAACCTTCTGGATTCATTGATCGGCCCTTTCCAACCTATGTTTACAGCCTACATAAGTCACTCTACTGGCTCAAACAAGCCCCTAGAGCTTGGTTTGACTAACTCACTCAATTTTTAATTTCTCCAAATTTTATGCAATCTAAAAATGATACATCCTTATTTTTCTTTAACAATTCATCAATTCATTTATTTGTTCTAATATATGTGGATGATATTCCTGTAACAGGTGACTCCAATTTACACATTCAAAAATTGATTGATGCATTTGACTTAGCATTTTCCCTCAAAGATATGGGGAACTTACATTACTTTCTTGGTGTTGAAGTAGTGTCGCATGTATCGGGGTTGTTGGGACATGATTTTGTGGGCCTAGATGATTTGGTGGGCCATGACACGTGGTATAGTATTCAAGTCAAGAGGCTTGATATTTTAAGGATTCTAGTCCTAATTGACTTACAATTCTTTTATCCAATTAGACTTCCCACTTTTAAGTAAACCAAATCTAACTCAATTATGAAGTTGGTATTTATAAGGGAACTTTACACAGGACTCCTATTCCTACTCGGGGACGGACATATTGAGGCGGTGTGTGTAAACTATAAATACACGGTCATAATTCATATTTCAGGTAAAATTTACACAATTCTAGCACTAAAGCAACTACGTTCCTCCATTATTGATGTTTCTGACCTGTACTTATTCTCACATCGGAGCTATCCCCTGGCGGCCCTGATCGTCAAGCTTCTTAATGTGGTAGTTTACTTATTGTACAGGTTTCACGATCGAGTTTCGGTGATTGGACAAGCTATCAGATCTTAGCGTTAATATTGGCGCTAGAAGGAGGACCTCTTTACTGCTACCTTTTTTTTAATCACCTCCCATTTCTATTGGAGATATGGGCGAGATAGGGATGACAGTTTTTGACCTGGAGAGATCCTTGGTCAATCCATCGGTACAAGTTAGAGGGTCAATCAAGGAAAGGCTCGACCCCAACAATCTCGTCGTGAACCAGACACGGCCTCAGGCGCAACGACAACTAGTCTCGATAAATCAGAAGACTCCTAATTCCCACAGCCGCGCCGCGGACAATCCGTTCCAAATGTGCACACGTTAGGAGCGGGAATGAGAGTAGGACGAACAGGATATACGTGAGTTAATTCGGATATAGAAGATCCAACAGACTAAGGATGTTATGGAAGCTCTACTCCTCTAACTAAATGAGTTAGATGCACAATTGGCTGAGTTGGAGGGGAAAGGAGAGATATCCCCGAGTCGGCACAAGAATTGGGAGCTAACTCCACAAAGTCGTTCTCGATATAGCCCACCGCTTGAGAAATTTTTCCAGAAATAGGAATAGGCGCAGGTCACGATCTCTGGATAATGACGAAGGATAGACAAGGTCGAAAAGGCTACAATGGGTGGCTTCTTTAGAGTATATGCTGGATCGGAGCAGGGCATCCCCTCGAAAGAGAAACCCGACCCGGTCATGAAAAATATTACGGAGTTAGAGTAGAAGTTAGCGGCTGTGACCCAGGCGAACAAGCTAGTCGACCCATAGTCACCTTTCACACCTGAGATTGATCAAGTTAAGGCTGACCCGACCAAGAAGATGTCACCTATGGAGACTTACGAAGGCACGAGAAACCCTTACGATAATACACACACATATGATCCTCTCATGTGCTACTAAAAGCATTATGATGTCGCCCAGTGCTGATGTTTATCACCACACTTAAGAAAGGGGCTCGATTGTGGATGACCTCGTTGCCACCTAACTCCATCGGGTCTTAGCAAGAGTTGTGCGATAAATTCCATAATCGGTTCGGGGGTAATAAGAGGAGGGGAAATTTGACAGCTTCCCTTAGGAGTTGTCACATCAAGTTGCAGCTTTACTTACTTCCTTGACAGGTCACTTTAGGCAAACTAACCAGTAGACATACCTTTGATCTCTATCAAGGATATATTATTTAACACCTTGGGATCTTCTACTTGTAACAACCCATTGTCATTCCTCTTGTCAGACCTGACTTGGCTCTACGATCTGTTGTCTTAAGAATCACATAGTTAAGATTTACGTTCTGTTCAATTTTTTGTTCTTCTGTCTTTTAATATTAGAGTGATTGAAATTGTAGACTTCTGCTTTGTATTTTCTCTAGGATTATAACTTTAACGTATGTTCTACTATATGATTGTTTTATACTGCTTGGGCTTGGTTTGCAAACTCCTTTTTGTACTTCAAACACTTTAATAGCTCTACAATGTCGAAAACTACTTCCTGAATGAGTTGTATCTTTGTTCCTTATAGTACCAACTGCTTCTCTACGAAATTTTGATTACTCTGCGAACTATCTTGAGCTTTATGACCCAGTAGAGTATCTTTGTAATGTAACCTTTATGGAGACCTTTTGGAGATTACTTCTTGTGAGGACTATACTTATCTTTATGTTATCAGCTTCTTCTTATTTGGTCTTCACTCTTATATCCATGGCTCTTAGGTAAGTTTTACGATCACCTTTAGCCCTATGGTCAGCTTTATAAATATTGCTTTACGATTCTGAGACTGATTTTACGATCATGACATTCATCTAGTGTCTGCTTGGAGTGTTCTACGTTCAACCTTTACTAAACGAGCTTTACTTGCCTTTACGATTCACTGATTACTTTTTAAGTTGGTCATTACTTATCAAAGTGATCTTTACGATAATCATAACAACTCTGCGATTCCTCCTATAGCTCTGAGATAGCCTTGCAACTTTGCGATCATTTGTTCATTTTACGAGTTGAACTTTTCCTTATGAGATGGAGTGAACTGTACGATTCACCTAATGTTTTACGAACAAAGTTAACTCTGCGATTCATATTCACACTACAAAACTGGCAGAGTAAACTTACGATCAATGGAATCCTATCAGTTATACATCAGATCAACTTTAATATGACCAAACTAACATTATTTGATCTTTCTGATTTAAGTCATTGTACATCAAAATATTTGTAAGGACTTTACACTACTTACTTATACAAATATACATTTATCATATTGTTCTACAAACATCTAGATTACTTTGCTGACGACATTTACAGTACTAACATGTAGGGTAACTTTACAATTAATCATGCCTATTACATATATAATCAAGTTAAGGGATCAACCTAACCAGTGTGATCATTCTATTCTAAGTCCTTGTATATAGATGTCTCAGTGAAGGACTGTAAAAACTTATGCATACAATTATACTTTAAGCATTTTATCATCAAAAGTTATACATACGAAATCCCATGTAGATCCTAATCAATCTCCCCCTCAATAAATCAACCTTCTAGGCTACATGCAGATTTCCAACACTATTAATTGCAATTTATTTGATAGAATGTATAAATCAATTACTATATATACAATACATCTCACACACTTTTTAGAGTGTTGAAAATTTCCCAAACCATATCTTATTCTTTCTCTATAGCATCCTTGGTTTTTCAACCAAGTCACCTCATTGTCTACCTTGATTTCAACTTGGCTTAACCTTCTCTAGACTTTATTTTAACCTTGGTTCCGATGCAACTGTTGAGAAATATGAAAGATGATATAATTTAGAGAGGAATTAGAGATATAGGATGATATAACTTTTTATAAAAAGTGATTATAAGTATAGTTTTAAATTAGATTACCAAACACTTTCTAATTCTTAAAACTTATCTCCCACTTATTTTCATTTGTATTTCACTTATCTCCCAATTACATAAAATATCTAAATTACAAGACTATTTATAGGACTCTTATATATAACACTCTTAGAGACTCTTAGAGTCACTCTAATAATTACAACTGACCAAATTCATGTACATAAGCCTAGTCATATATACATGTCACAAGACACTTCTAAATACAATGCACATATTGTTGTGCTCTTGTGGGTCCTACACCCATGAGAAAAATGGTGAGACATGTTGGCAATGCATAGAGGAAACATGGTCCTTATTTTTGGCAATGTATGGAGGAAACATGGTCCTTGTTTTTTGGCAAATCATACAAGAAACATAGTCCTTTATTTTTGGCAATGTATGGAGGAGAGAGAATATCTTTTGGTTTTTTCTTAAGCTATATATATATATATAGGCTGCAAATTATGGAATGAAGAAGGGTTAGGAAATCATTCCATCCGAGAGAGAAAAAAGAGAGGGTGGGAGAGAGAAATTCCAAGAAGGCCAATAGAGAAAAAGAGAGAGAAAAAGATCAAAGTTATTGCATTTGTTGTTTGGGGTTCCATCAAAGGGTCATAGTGGTGAGGTAATTTGAATGTGTACTCAAAGCAATACATTTTTGTATTCTCTCAATTTATTATAATGAATTTTTCAGAGATTGTTTTTTAGTTTTAGAGGGTTTTCCACGTAAAAAATCTTGGTGTCTTGTGCTTGGTTATTTTTATCTCATTAATTCCTGCAGTGGTTATTATTTTGGTTGAACAACAAATTTAATATGTTCATCATGCATTGATGTTTTTGTCATTTAACTTATCAAAGACTACAATTTTAGGAAGGCGATTTTTTCCCAACAAGTGGTATTAGAGCTAAGGTTATTTGCTCAATTATTTTTGATAAATTTTATGAAGGAATCAGTTGACGTGATGATTAAATTGACCTCTTCTAATTTTTTGATCTGGAAGCCCATAATGGAGGATATTGTTTATTGTAAGGATTTTTATAATCCGTTGGAGCTCAAGGGAGTGAAGCTCGCAGGTAAATTTGAGGCTGATTGGAAAAAATGAACAGAAAAACTATTGGTCACATCCGGTAGTGGATTTATCAAAGTGTGTTCCACCATATTTCGCAGGAGACGGATGCTCACACTCTATGGACTACATTAGAGTGTATGTACGAGAAGAAGAATGCACACAATAAAAAGTTTGTGATTCAAAAAATTATGAATTTGAAGTACAAAGATGGGAGTAGTGTATCAAAGCATATGTGTGAGTTCCAAGGTTTAGTGAACTAGTTGTCAACCATGAAGTTGAATCTAGATGATGAGATTCAGGCTCTATTGCTTCTCAGTTCATTGTCAAATAGTTGAGAGACTTTGATGGTGTCTCTAAGCAATTCAGCTAAGGGAAAGCTGACCATGTAGATGGTCAAAGATAGTCTCCATAATGAGGAGACAATACGAAAGGAACAAGGTATGAACTTTTGAGACATAAACATAAGTTTTTATCGCGTAGAGTAGCGATTGATAAAAACATAGAGAAGAGTTCTCTTGAAGATGACAAATCTAGGAGAAGATTGAGAGGAGAAGAGATAATTTATTTTCATTGCTAGAGAGCAGTTCATTGTGTATTTATCTGATGTTGATAAAGTCATTGTTAGTGATGGTAAACCCATGTGCCATGTTAATAAATTGGTTATTAATGCTGGTGCTTCATTCCATGCTACTTTGCATGGTGAGATCTTCAAATCCTATACTAGCGATGATTTTGGTTATGTGTTGATTGGAAATGGTAGTGCATCCAAGGTTATCGACATTGGAGATATTATTTTAAAGACTAAAAATGGTTGCTAGTTAATTCTTAGAGAAGTCAGAAATGTTTTGAATATGCACTTTAATTTGATGTCTACCAGTAAGCTTGATGAGAATGGTTATAGCAGTTCCTTTAGTGAAGGTTAGTGGAAGCTCACTAAAAGGTCTCTAGTGGTGACTAGAGGAAAGAAGGTAGACACACTTTACACGATGCGGGCGCATGTGGAAGGTGTTGAAAATGGGGGAATCAGGTGTAAAAAGATGTGGTACAAAGCCATGTAAGATGGAAGAAAAGCCTTACACGAGGACCACAAGAAGAAAGATCTTCACTTTATATGTGTACCAAAAGTGAATAAGGAAAGTGATAGCTAGCTCATAGCTAGAGTATAAAACGGGTGTGAATGAATTTGGCAGGGAAAAAACCTATCAACTTTGAGTTAAATCCTCCCATCGAGATGAGCCAAGCTGATAAGATAAAGTCAGATATGACGAAAGTTGAAAATTCCAAGAAACTTAAGTTGAGTCAAGGCTTCGTTGGGATTAACTCCAAGTGAGGAATTATGGTTTGGTGTGCAAATTCAGTGTTGGAAGGTTATAAAGAAACAGACATGGCAAGTTTCGAATAGAAGAAGTCTACTATGGGGTATTTGTTTACTTTTGCAGAGGGTCTGTGGCATGGCAGTCCAAGTTACAGAAGTGTGTTACTTTTTCTACTACTGAGTTGGAATACATTGTCACTATATTGAAGTTGGCAATGAGATGTTATGGTTGAAATGGTTTATCCAAGAGCTGGGTTTAACACAGGAATCGACTCCAAGTGACAAGGTTATGGTGAATACCTCCTCTCATGAGTTCGGAGGGGAGATTGTTGTGATCTTGTGAGTCCTACACACATGAGAAAAATGGTGAGACATGTTGGCAATGTATGGAGGAAACATGGTCCTTGTTTTTGGCAATGTATGGAGGAAACATGGTCCTTGTTCTTTGGCAATGCATGGAGGAAACATGGTCCTTGTTTTGGCAATACATGGAGGAGAGAAATGATCTTTTGTTATTTTCTTAGGCTTTATATATCACCATCATGGCTACAAATTTTGGAATGAAGAAGGGTTAGGAAATCATTCCATCTGATAGAGAAAAAAGATAGGGTGGGTGTGACGCCCCTAAATAGATCCACACTACCCATTTTGAGTCGCCAAATACATGGTACAGAATTTAAATACAAACTTTCTATTTACAACCATTAAACTGTCATGCAAATACGACAAAACATATGCTATGAGTTTCAATACAAATATTATCTTGCAGACAATATCCAAACTCAAATAAAGTCCTCATTATAATTATTATCACTGTGACGCCCCCAAATTCAGGTACTTGAAACCCGAACTTAGTGCTACACGATATCATTTCTTTGAGAGGAATAATAATATAATATAAATAAACAAACTTAATTTACATATCAGAGTTGTCTAATCCCAGGTACACGACCTTTAAAATATTTCATTACATGATAGATAATAAATATTATCGTCTTAATAAAGTCTAAATATTACATCCGATACCATAAAGCTTATTCTGTCAGCTTTTCCTTTCCTTTGTCCTTGTCAGAACCTTCAGGTCGATCACACTTAGCTGAAAATATTTAATTTTAAAGCAAGAATGAGCATTCGATTGCTCAGCAAGTAATAGCAGTTAATAAACTTTAGCTGAAAGAAGTAAATGTTTTCTTTGAGGACTACTTCTACAACGAATCAACAGTTGTGAAGTCTTTCGAAACATATCTTAATAACATATCAAATCGTTTAAAATTTTGAAACGACATAGTGACTATAAATGCTGAGCGGTCAATGGACAATAAACTTTTATTTTTTATTTTTGAAAAGGTTTAAACAGAAATTCATCTGCAAACTGCTCTGATTTTACGGACATGGAGGGTGATCAGCCCCGTTATGTCATGTATTGATCAATACTATTTGTTTGAACGATAATTCGTTCACTGTGTTCGCCTTAGGCACATAAATAATTTCCCCATTACGGGTTGTTCATACTCAGTCTGGAGTTCTAACTAAACAATTTAGTTGGATGACCTTATCATAACCAATAATATTTAGCAAGACAATTCAACTCTGTCTAGCCGAGTCAAATAGCTTAGACAACCTTTAAATCATAAATACATACCGAAGTTTAATAGTATGTAACAGAATTTGTTATATCAAAGAAATTCCAAATTTAAGAGTTCTTGCAGGAATACAATAGTTCATACAAGTGGGGACACTTATATGATAACAAACAATAATGAGATATTAATAAATAATAAATGAATTGAATAATATTTCTACAATATAAGAATAATTTTGTAAACTTATCCTGGATATCATCATGGATATGAATAATTGACAATAATTATTCATGAACATGCTTTTCGCTTACTAGAATCCATCGCATAAAGTAAATGCAATGAATAGAGATACGTGCTCAATAATAAATTGAGATAAAAAACTTGCACAACGAAAGAGAATAGTTCAGATACTTGCTCAATATAAATTTGAGTAAGGTTAGGGTACTTGCCTTGATAGCTGATTACTGCTACGTAGTATAGCTTACGTTTTTATCTTTAATATGAATTCCTATCATCAATAGAACTATTCTTTTAATTAGAATAATACAATTTAACACATAATACTGCTTAAACATGTTGTCACATATTCATGTCCGTCATTACAACACATAAGAACGTATACCTAGTCAAACTATGTCGAGTTGGTTTGAGTTCAATATCTTTTCTGCATCCTGATTGCATTTTTGGATAATTAGCGAATTTATTTCTAATAAAACTTTGTTCAATAACTTAAATATTATATTAGACAATTTAATTATCATTTATAATATTTTTCCAAACATTAAAATCATTTATAATGATTTTTCAAACACTTATACCATGTTTAATGATTTAATTGTCAATTAATATCATTATCATTAATATTTAAATAATTTAAAATATTAATTAAGTTCATGTCAACACTTTAAAAGTTATTTATTATAACCTAAAAATATTTTTAAAACCTTGATATTATCTTTAAATGATTTATAAAACATTCAAATCATTTTTAAATAATTTATTTAATATAATTATTAAATAAATTTATTACCATTAATATTAAAATATTAATAAAATTCTTATCAAAATATTATAAGTTATTTATTATAAATTCAAATACTTTTTAAAACTTTAATATCATTTTTAAATGATTTTTAAAATATTAAAAGTATTTTTGACTAATTTATTTAATATAATTATTATATAAATTTATTATCATTAATAATAATTTATTAATGAATTTTATCTCAAAATATTAAAAGTTATTTATTATAACTTCAAATATTTTTTTAATACTTTAATATCATTTTAAAATGATTTTTAATATATTAAAATTATTTTTAACTAATTTGTTTAATATAATTATTAAATAAATTAAATATCATTATTATTCAAATAAATTAAAATATTAATGAATTATTATAACTTCAAATATTTTTTTAATATTTTAATATCATTTTAAAATGATTTATAATATATTAAAATTATTTTTAACTAATTTGTTTAATATAATTATTAAATAAATTAAATATCATTATTATTCAAATAAATTAAAATATTAATGAATTTTATGTCAAAATATTAAAAATTAATTTTTATAACTTAAAATTATTTTATGAATTTTTAATAATTAATTTTTATTTATTTTAATTAATATAATTAATTTTTTTTAAAACCGTCTCTAAAGAGTTTTAGCGACACTAGCTGTTACTGTTGGTGTTCTTGAGCTTTCAAGAACAGCCCTTAGGTACCTACTTTGACCACCGATAATTTCTTTTTCATAATGTTTCTGGGCATGACAATGTATTGGTTATGTAGTATTGATGTAATACTACAAGTGTATAGCAATTTCTGTGTCAAACTACAACACATCTTGAAGATATAAACCATTGAACAAGCTATCAGAGCTGTTCTTCATTTTCTGGGCAGTCTAGAAACGGAAATTCATGGTCGGTCAACGTTTTTGGTGGCCTAATATCTTTCAATCAGTTAATGTTTTTGTTGGTCTAGACGTCGGGCTGTGTAGTATAACTACTAAGCTATATGGATCGAGCAGTTAGAATGTTTAACAATCACCAAGCTATAAGATATAAATTTTACAAAAACTGGTCAGATGCTGTTTTGGATTTTCTGGGTTACCCAGAAAATCGACCTTAACGGTCAACGACTTTTGACCGTTTACCACATCCGATCCGGTGTTTTCTAAGGCTCGAGAGTGCTATGGAATTGTAGTCCTTATGTCATAGTACAATCTGATCAACATATAACATACGAAAAGTCTGATAGGCGAGATCTATAAGCGGTCAAACCAAGCTGTCAAGCATGTTCTTCAGTTTTCTGGGTTACCTAGAAAACACAAAGTCATGCTCGGTCAACGGATTTTGACCGTGAATAACTTTCAATCTACACATGCTATGATCATGATTCCACTTGCAGTATACTAACATCATGTCATAGAACACATACAAACACATAAACACCACATATCATAAATAGATTGAGAAATATAAGCCCTGACTTTAGGCTGTTAGACCACTTTTTAGGGTTCATGCAGTTTTGAGAAATTCATGATTTCGAGCCTTTTGATGTTTTGAAAGTGTTATTTCTCAACCCAGATCATCAATACACATAACATATGACATATTTAAACACTTAAACATAACATTTAACGAAAATTTAAAGATCTAGCAAGAGGGTTTGAATTTTATATCTTTCTTGACTATTTTCGATTTCTGACCTTGGATCTGTTATGGTTTAGTGTATGGGATTTTATTGTTTGATATTGTGACCAAGTTAGAGAGAGAATTTTGTGGGCCTTAGAGAGAGAAAATACTTGGCTTGTGAGAGAAAAATAATTGAAAGTGTTCTTTTCTTTTCTTGCTATCCTTTGATTCAATGAATCTTGGATTGCTAGCTGTCAAGGATTAGCTGGAAGAGTTGATTTGCAACATGTGATGATATCTTAGCATAATGAGTCATGAGATTTGGCTAGATTTGCATGCAAGCTCAAATAAATATATTCAAAAATGTTATTTTTGTAAACTAACAAATATTTTTAAGGGCATTGTTGTCCATGGTGCATAATTCTAGGGTTTAACCCTTAGGTTTTAACCCTTAGGATTTTCCAAACAATTTTTAGGATTTGCAAAATTAAGTTTAAGGTTTAATAAAAATTTAATTATAACACACTAATTAAAAATTAGGGTTCCCAAATAATAATTAGGGTTTTATTTAAAAATTAGGGATTTTTGCAATAATATGGTTCTCGAATTTATGAATAAGGATTTCTTAATCATTATCCTTAATCACATAATATCCACAGTTTTGTTTAAATACAAACATATTAAGTACTATGTTTAATATCTAAACAAAATAAATAAATAAATTCTTAATATATATTCATGTTAATTATCATAATTAAATATAAAATCTATAATCATATTTTGTATTAATATACTTACATATATTTGAATACAAATATAATTAATAATTATATTTAATATCCAAATTCCTTAAGAAAATAATTTCTTATTAGTCATAATATAAATATACTTTCCTTTTAAATACAATTATATAATAATTGTATTAATTATGAAATTTCACAACATAGATCAAAAATTAGGGTTTTGATCTATAATCACACTTTACCTTATATACCATTATTAATTAAGTTAAAATAATTAACTTCCAATCTTGATAATTTCATAAAATAAAATAATTATTATTATAATTCTAAGAATTACTTCATATATTATTTAAATAATATATTAATCATATTTTCATGAAAATTAAATAATAAAATATTTTTACTACCAAAATTAATTTATTATAAGAATATAATTTATAATAATCAACAATTCTTTTATCAAAAAATTTATTTAAAATTATTCGTGCAATAAATAAATATATATTTATCATATAAATACATATTCTTTACCTTACACGTATTTCCACCCTTATTTTGATAGAAATAATGTAAAAAAAATTATACGCAAAATTTCTTATTTAATTGTATCGAAAATCTTGGGTTATTACATTCACCCTCCCTTATAAAGATTTCGTCCCCGGAATCACCGTTTCAAAACTAATACACACAAGGGTAAATAATATAAACATTCATTGCTAGTAGATCTCGATCTGATTCGATTGAACTGATCTTTAACTTATTCAACATAAAGCTTATATATCAATTTAAACAGAATCTGATTTCTAATAGAACTCAAATTCCTCCTTCAAAATTTCCTAATAAAACAATTTATTATATATAAGAAAACCATATTTAAGAAAATAAAATGTATTCGAGCAATACCTGGAATTCCTTCCCCGGCTGCTACCATATCTTGAACCGTCATATTGAAGGTCCTCGCAGTTGGCTTATTTGTCGGAGTTGGATACGTGATAGCCAGCTTTCCACTGCTTTTTTCAGCATTCGCATTTCCATCATCGGCGTTTCTTTTCAGACAATCCTTTGCCATATGAGCAGTTGATCTGCAGATGAAACAACCATTATTCTTCCTTGGATTGGGGAAATTAGGAGAGATGTGTCCCTCCTGCCCGCACTTGTAGCACACAAACTTTTCCTTGAGACACTCACCTGAGTGACTCTTTCCAAAATTTCCACATCGTTCCACCTTTTTCCATATTCCTCCCTGATTATTACCAGTATTTCTAGAATTTATCCACTTTTTTTCCCACTTACACTTCCACTGTTTCCTTCCACATTAACGTTTCCTTCAACATTACCCTTATTCTTCTTTTCCTTGTTATAGAGGCTCATGGCCTCACTTCCCCCTTCAGCAATGATAGCCTTTTCCAATAACGTTCCAAACGAGTTAATTTGCAGCACTGCAACCTTGTTGTAGATCCAGGGTTTCAGCCCATGTTCGAATCTTCGTGCATTTCTTGCTTCAGTGTTCAATTGTTGTGGAGCGAACCTAGCTAATTCGTTAAACTTGGCGTCGTATTCTGAAATGGCCATATTTTCTTATTTTAGTTCCAGAAATTTAACCTCCATTCTGTCCTGCGTACTGGACGAGAAGTAATTCTCGTTGAACAGTTCTTTGAACCTTGTCCATGTTACCACTTCTTCTCCGGCTCGAGTTTGGTTAGCCTCCCACCAGAAGTTCGCTTTCCCTTTTAGCATGTAGGTAACAAAAGTTATCTTTTGCTCCTCCGCTACCCTAGCAATAACAAACGCTTTTTCTATCTCTTTTACCCAAGTTTGGGCTTCTATAGTGTCAGTCGTTCCTTTGAATTCAGGCGGTCCTACTGCCTTGAAGTCTTTGAAGTTCGCCAATTGATTATCTGGCCGATTTCTTGCTGTTGGTACGCCAGTTTGCATGGCTTGTGCCAACATATTCGCAAGGTTCTGCATTGGGTTTGCTTGACCTTCTGCCCTTTAGTTTCGATTTTGTCTCCTTGGCAGCATTATCTGGTTAAACAAAATCTTAAAAAATATTATCTTATCTTTCATATACCATCATTAATGCTATCATAAAAGATAGAATATAAAATTCTAAATTTAGACCAATTCGGCTTACTGGATTCCCAAATTCAGCTTGCTGAATTAACAAATTATCATTTAATTAACATACTATCTTAACATATAATAATATCATAACATTGATATTCATTTAAATAGTACATAGTACTTTTCATTACATAATACAGACTGCCACAGTCACTTACCATCCCTTAGTGACAACAAAAGTCGGGATTCAACATGATACTTATGCAAAAGTAAATATTTCACACCTATACATACTATATATAATCCTATTTTACTTATCCTATTTTTCCCTATGCCTTCCTTAGATCTTGGACATGCTTTTGCCTGATGACCTATCAACCCACATACAAAACATACGCATTATTTCGGATCAGGGCAATGAGATGTGATATGTCCTTCACGTCCACAATTATATCATACATTCTGTCCTTTTATACATACGCCTTCATGTTTTCGATTACAGTTCGCACACGTTCCTACTTTCTTGAAGTTCTCTTGATTAAAATCAGAATTTTCAAAATCACGGTCATTCATTTTTCTTTTTCCTTTCTGTTTTGGAGGTGCCCACGATTTGCTGCATTTAGCTCCCATCTGTTCAATTTGAACCTTCAACTTATCTTGTTATTCCAATGTTTCGATTAACGCCTTTTACAACTGGCTGTTTAGTAGCTTTTCTACTTCCAACAATCTTTTCAAACATAACAATTTGTTCTTTAGATTCTGCACTTTTGTTGATGCTTGGCCAGCTCCAACTTCAGTGTCTGAATCACTATCTGTCAATAATACCGTTTCTGGTTCTGGTTCTATGTTTTCCAAAATGATTACATCATCTTGGTTGCTTTCTGGCGGAGTGATTTGCACCTTCTTTATGACATGAGAGTCTTCTAATCCTTTCCTTCCTGACATCTATACACAAATTGTCTTGATTAGTACATAATATATACACATAACAAATAATAGTTTATATAAGTTACTTTTTATCTTGTTTTACGATGAATTTCCTTAATTCATCTCCTTTAAACTTTATTTGAGTTAAAAATTTTTAACGCTTCTATCTAGCTTAAGGTTATAGCCTAAGGTATCCCCCACCTATGGTTTCTAACCTAAAGCTCTGATACCAACCTGTGACGCCCCCAAATTCAGGTACTTAAAATCCGAACTTGGTGCTACACGATATCATTTCTTTGAGCGGAATAATAATATAATATAAATAAACAAACTTAATTTACATATCAGAGTTGTCTAATCCCAGGTACACGACCTTTAAAACATTTCATTACATGATAGATAATAAATATTATCGTCTTAATAAAGTCTAACTATTACATCCGATACCATAAAGCTTATTCTATCAGCTTTCCCTTTCCTTTGTCTTTGTCAGAACCTTCAGGTCGATCACACTTAACTGAAAATATTTAATTTTAAAGCAAGAATGAGGATTCAATTGCTCAGCAAGTAATAGCAGTTTTAGCTAAAAGAAGTAAATGTTTTCTTTGAGGACTACTTCTAAAACGAATCAACAGTTGTGAAGTCTTTCGAAACATATCAAATCGTTTAAAATTTTGAAATGACGTAGTGACTATAAATGCTGAGCGGTCAATGGAGCAAGAACTTTTATTTTTCATTTTCGAAAAAGTTTAAACATAAATTTATCTTCAAACCGCTCTGGTCTTACGGACATGGAGAGTGATCAGCCCCGTTATGTCATGTATTGATCAATACTATTTGTTTGAACGATAATTCGTTCACTCTGTTCGCCTTAGGCACATAAATAATTTCTCCATTACGGGTTGTTCATACTCAGTCTGGAGTTCTAACTAAATAATTTAGTTGGATGACCTTATCATAACCAATAATATTTAGTAGTACAATTCAACTCTGTCTAGCCGAGTCAAATAGCTTAGACAGCCTTTAAACCATAAATACATACCGAAGTTTAATAGTATGTAACAGAATTTGTCATATCAAAGAAATTCCAAATTTAAGAGTTCTTGCAGGAATACAATAATTCATACAAGTGGGGACACTTATATGATAACAAACAATAATGAGATATTAATAAATAATAAATGAATTGAATAATATTTCTACAATATAAGAATAATTTTGTAAACTTATCCTGGATATCATCATGGATATGAATAATTGACAATAATTATTCATGAACATGCTTTTCGCTTACTAGAATCCATCGCATAAAGTAAATACAATGAGTAGAGATACGTGCTCAATAATAAATTGAGATAAGAAACTTGCACAATGAAAGAGAATAGTTCAGATACTTGCTCAATAGAAATTTGAGTAAGGTTAGGGTACTTGCCTTGATAGCTGATTACTGCTACGTAGTATAGCTTACGCTTTTATATTTAATATGAAGTCCTATCATCAATAGAACTATTATTTTAATTAGAATAATACAACTTAACATATAATACTGCTTAAACATGTTATCACATATTCATGTCCGTCATTACAACACATAAGAACGTATAACTAGTCAAACTATGTCGAGTTGGTTTGAGTTCGATATCTTTTCTGCATCCCGATTGCATTTTCGGATAATTAGCGAATTTATTTCTAATAAAACTTTGTTCAAGAACTTAAATATTATATTAGATAATTTAATTATCATTTATAATATTTTTCCAAACATTAAAATCATTTATAATAATTTTTTAAATACTTATACCATGTTTAATGATTTAATTGTCAATTAATATCATTATCATTAATATTTAAATAATTTAAAATATTAATGAAGTTCATGTCAACACTTTAAAAGTTATTTATTATAACCTTTAAAACCTTGATATTACCTTTAAATGATTTATAAAACATTAAATTCATTTTTAAATAATTTATTTAATATAATTATTAAATAAATTTATTACCATTAATATTAAAATATTAATAAAATTCTTATCAAAATATTATAAGTTATTTATTATAAATTCAAATACTTTTTAAAACTTTAATATCATTTTTAAATAATTTTTAAAATATTAAAATTATTTTTAACTAAATTATTTAATATAATTATTATATAAATTTATTATCATTAATAATAATTTATTAATGAATTTTATCTCAAAATATTAAAAGTTATTTATTATAACTTCAAATATTTTTTTAATACTTTAATATCATTTTAAAATGATTTTTAATATATTAAAATTATTTTTAACTAATTTGTTTAATATAATTATTAAATAAATTAAATATCATTATTATTCAAATAAATTAAAATATTAATGAATTTTATGTCAAAATATTAAAAATTAATTTTTATAACTTGAAATAATTTTATGAATTTTTAATAATTAATTTACATTTTTTTTAATTAATATAATTAATTTTTATTAAAAACGTCGCTAAAGAGCTTTAGCGACACTAACTGTCACTGTTGGTGTTCTTGAGCCTTCAAGAACAGCCCTTAGGTACTTACTTTGACCACCGATAATTTCTTGTTCATAATGTTTATGGGCATGACAATATATTGGTTATGTAGTATTAATGTAATACTAAAGTGTATAGTAATTTCTGGGTCAAACTACAATACATCTTGAAGATATAAACCATTGAACAAGCTATCAGAGCTGTTCTTCATTTTCTGGGCAGTCCAGAAACGAAAAGTCATGGTCGGTCAACGCTTTTAGTGGCCTAATATCTTTTAATCAGTTAATGTTTTTATTGGTCTAGACGTCGTGCTGTGTAGTATAACTACCAAGTTACATGGATCGAGTACTTAGAATGGTTAACAATCATCAAGCTGCAAGATATAAATTTTACAAAAACTGGTCAGATGCTGTTTTTGATTTTCTGGGTTACCCAGAAGACCGACCTTAACGGTCAACGACTTTTGACCATTTACCACATCCGATTCGATGTTTTCTAAGGCTCGAGAGTGCTCTGGACTTGAAGTCCTTATGTCATAGTACAATCTGATCAACATATAACATACAAAAAGTCTGACAGGCGAGATCTATAAGCGGTCAAACCAAGCTGTCAAGCATGTTCTTCAGTTTTCTGGGTTACCCAGAAAACACAAAGTCATACTCGGTTAATGGGTTTTGACCATGAATAACTTTCAATCTACATATGCTATGATCATGATTCCACTTGCAGTATACTAACATCACGGCATAGAACACATACAAACACATAAACACCACATATCATAAATAGATTGAGAAATATAAGCCCCGACTTTGGACTGCCAGACCACTTTTTAGGGTTCATGCAGTTTGAGAAATTCATAATTTTGAGCCTTTTGATGTTTTAAAAGTGTTGTTTCTCAACCCAGATCATCATTACACATAACATATGACATATTTAAACACTTAAACATAACATCTAACGAAAATTTAAAGATCTAGTAAGAGATTTTGAATTTTATACCTTTCTTGACTATTTTCGATTTCTGACCTTGGATCTGTTATGGTTTAGTGTATGGGATTTTATTGTTTGATATTGTGACCAAGTTAGAAAGAGAATTTCGTGGGTCTTAGAGAGAGAAAGTACTTGGCTTGTGAGAGAAAAATAATTAAAAGTATTTTTTTCTTTTCTTGCTATCCTTGGATTCAAGGAATCTTGGATTGCTAGCTGTCAAGGATTAGCTGGAAAAGTTGATTTGCAACATGTGATGATAGCTTAGCATACTGAGTCATGAGATTTGGCTAGATTTGCAAGCAAGCTCATATAAATAAATTCAAAAATATTATTTTTGTAAACTAACAAATATTTTTAAGGACATTCTTGTCCATGGTACATAATTCTAAGGTTTAACCCTTATGTTTTAACTTTTAGGGTTTTCTAACCAATTTATAGAGTTTGCAAAATTAAGTTTAAGGTTTAATAAAAATTTAATTATAACACACTAATTAAAAATTAGGGTGGTTTCAAATAATAATTAGGGTTTTATTTAAAAATTAGGATTTCTTGCTATAATTAGGGTTCTCGAATTTATGAATTTGGGTTTCCTAATCATTATCCTTAATCACATAATATTCATAGTTTTGTTTAAATACAAACATATTAAGTACTATGTTTAATATCTAAACAAAATAAATAAATAAATCCTTAATATATATTCATGTTAATTATCATAATTAAATATAAAATCTATAATCATATCTTGTATTAATATACTTACATATATTTGAATACAAATATAATTAATAATTATATTTACTATCCAAATTCCTTAAGAAAATAATTTCTTATTATTCATAATATAAATATGCTTTCATTTTAAATACAATTATATAATAATTGTATTAATTATGAAATTCCACAACATAGATCAAAAATTAGGGTTTTGATCTATAATCACACTTTACCTTATATACCATTATTAATTAAGTTAAAATAATTAACTTAACCAATCTTGATAATTTCATAAAATAAAATAATTATTATTATAATTCTAAGAATTACTTCATATATTATTTAAATAATATATTAATCATATTTTCATGGAAATTAAATAATAAAATATTTTTACTACCAAAATTAATTTATTATAAGAATATAATTTATAATAATCAACAATTCTTTTATCAAAAAAATTATTTAAAATTATTCGTGCAATAAATAAATATATATTTATCACATAAATACATATTCTTTACCTTACACGTATTTCCACCCTTATTTTGATAGAAATAATATAAAAAAATTATACACAAAATTTCTTATTTAATTGTATCGAAAATATTGGGTTGTTAAATTCACTCTCCCTTATAAAGATTCCGTCCCCGGAATCACCGTTTCAAAACTAATACACACAAGGGTAAATAATATAAACATTCATTGCATGTAGATCTCGATCTGATTCGATTGAACTGATCTTTAACTTATTCAACATAAAGCTTATATATCAATTTAAACGGAATCTTATTTATAATAGAACTCAAATTCCTCCTTCAAAATTTCCTAATAAAACGATTTATTATATATAAGAAAACCATATTTAAGAAAATAAAATGTATTCGAGCAATACCTGGAATTCCTTCCCCGGCTGCTACCATATCTTGAACCGTCATATTGAAGGTCCTCGCAGTTGGCTTATTTGTCGGAGTTGGATACGTGATAGCCAGCTTTCCACTGCTTTTTCCAGCATTCGCATTTCCATCATCGGCGTTTCTTTTCGGACAATCCTTTGCCATATGAGCAGTTGATCTGTAGATGAAACAATCACTATTCTTCCTTGGATTGGGGCAATTAGGAGAGATGTGTTCCTCCTGCCCGCACATGTAGCACACAAACTTTCCCTTGAAACACTCACCCGAGTGACTCTTTCCATAATTTCCACATGGTTCCACCTTTTTTCATATTCCTCCCTGATTATTATCAGTATTTCCAGAATTTATCCACTTTCTTTTCCCACTTACACTGTTTCCTTCCACATTAACTTTTCCTTCAACATTACCCTTATTCTTCTTTTCCTTGTTATAGAGGCTCATAGCCTCACTTCCCCCTTCAGCAATGATAGCCTTTTCCAATAACGTTCTAAACGAATTAATTTGCAGCACTGCAACCTTGTTGTAGATCCAGGGTTTCAGCCCATGTTCGAATCTTCGTGCATTCCTTGCTTCAGTGTTCAATTGTTGTGGAGCGAACCTAGCTAATTCGTTAAACTTGGCGGCGTATTCTGAAATGGCTATATTTTCTTGTTTTAGTTCCAGAAATTTAACCTCCATTCTGTCCTGCATACTGGACGAGAAGTAATTCTCGTTGAACAGTTCTTTGAACCTTGTCCATGTTACCACTTCTGCTCCGGCTCGAGTTTGGTTAGCCTCCCACCAGAAGTTCGCTTTCCCTTTTAGCATGTAGGTAACAAAAGTTATCTTTTGCTCCTCTGCTACCCTAGCAATAACAAACGCTTTTTCTATCTCCTTTACCCAAATTTGGGCTTCTATAGGGTCAGTCGTTCCTTTGAATTTAGGCGGTCCTACTGCCTTGAAGTCTTTGAAGTTCGCCAATTGATTATCTGACCGATTTTTTCCTGCTGGTGCTCCAGTTTGTATGGCTTGTGCCAACATATTCGCAATGTTCTGCATTGGGTATGCTTGACCTTCAGCCCTTTGGTTTCGATTTTGTCTCCTTGGCGGCATTATTTGGTTAAAAAAAACCTTAAAAATTATTATCTTATCATTCATATACCATCATTAATGGTATCATAAATGATAGAATATAAAATTCTAAATTTAGACCAATTCAGCTTACTGGATTCCCAAATTCAGCTTGCTGAATTAACAAATTATCATTTAATCAGCATACTATCTTAACATATAATAATATCATATCATTGATATTCATTTAAACAGTACATAGTACTTTTCATTACACAATACAGACTGCAATAATCACTTACCATCCCTTAGTGACAACAAAAGTCAGGATTCAACATGATACTTACGCAAAAGTAAATATTTCACACCTATACATACTATATATAATCCTATTTTACTTATCCTATTCATTCCCTACGCCTTTCCTAGATCCTGGACAAGCTTTTGCCTGATGACCTATCAACTCGCATACAAAACATACGCATTGTTTCGGATCAGGGCAATGAGATGAGATATGCCCTTCACGTCCACAATTATATCATACATTCTGTCCTTTCATACATATACTTTCATGTTTCCGATTACAGTTCGCACACGTTCCTACTTTCTTGAAGTTCCTTTGATTAAAATCAGAATTTCCTAAATCACGGTTATTCATTTTTCTTTTTCCTTTCTGTTTTGGAGTTGCCCACGATTTGCTGCATTTGGCTCCCATCTGTTCAATTTGAACATTCAACTTATCTTGTTCTTCTATTGTTTCAATTAACGCCTTTTGCAACTGGCTGTTTAGTAGCCTTTCTACTTCCAATAATCTTTTCAGACATAACAATTTGTTCTTTAGATTCTGCATTTTTGTTGATGCTTGGCCAGCTCCAAATTCAGTGTCTGAATCACTATCTCTCAATAATACCGTTTCTGGTTCTGGTTCTATGTTTTCCAAAATGATTACATCATCTTGGTTGCTTTTCGACGGAGTGATTTGCTCCTTCTTTATGACATAAGAGTCTTCTAATCCTTTTCTTTCCTGACATCTATACACAAATTATCTTGATTAGTACATAATATATACACATAACAAATACTAGTTTATATAAGTTACTTTTTATCTTATTTTATGATGAATTTCCTTAATTCATCTCCTTTAAACTCTATTTGAGTTAAAAAAAATTAACGCTTCTATCTATCTTAAGGTTATAGCCTAAGGTATCCCCCACCTATGATTTCTAACCTAAAGCTCTGATACTAACTTGTGACGCCCCCAAATTCAGGTACTTGAAACCCGAACTTGGTGCTACACGATATCATTTCTTTGAGCGGAATAATAATATAATATAAATAAACAAACTTAATTTACATATCAGAGTTTTCTAATCCGAGGTACACGACCTTTAAAACATTTCATTACATAATAGATAATAAATATTATCGTCTTAATAAAGTCTAAATATTACATCAGATACCATAAAGCTTATTCTGTCAGCTTTTCCTTTCCTTTGTCCTTGTCAGAACCTTCAGGTCGATCATACTTAGCTAAAAACATTTAATTTTAAAGCAAGAATGAGGATTCAATTGCTCAGCAAGTAATAGCAGTTAATAAACTTTAGCTAAAAGAATTAAATGTTTTCTTTGAAGACTACTTCTACAACGAATCAACAGTTGTGAAGTCTTTCGAAACATATCTTAATAACATATCAAATCGTTTAAAATTTTGAAACGACGTAGTGACTATAAATGCTGAACGGTCAATGGACAATGAACTTTTATTTTTCATTTTTGAAAAGGTTTAAATAGAAATGCATCTGCAAACTGCTTTGGTTTTGCGGACATGGAGGGTGATCAGCCCCGTTATGTCATGTATTGATCAATACTATCTGTTTGAACGATAATTCGTTCACTCTGTTCGCCTTAGGCACATAAATAATTTTCCCATTACGGGTTTTTCATATTCAGACTGGAGTTTTAACTAAACAATTTAGTTGGATGACCTTATCATAACCAATAATATTTAGCAGTACAATTCAACAATGTCTAGCCGAGTCAAATAGCTTAGACAGCCTTCAAACCATAAATACATACCGAAGTTTAATAGTATGTAACATAATTTGTCATATCAAAGAAATTCTAAATTTAAGAGTTCTTGTAGGAATACAATAGTTCATACAAGTGGGGACACTTGTATGATAACGGACAATAATGAGATATTAATAAATAATAACTGAATTAAATAATATTTTTATAATATAAGAATAATTTCATAAACTTATCTTGGATATCATCATGGATATGAATAATTAACAATAATTATTCATGAACATGCTTTTCGCTTACTAGAATCCATCGCATAAAGTAAATACAATGAGTAGAGATACATGCTCAATAATAAATTGAGATAAAAAACTTGCACAATGAAAGAGAATTGTTCATATACTTGCTCAATATAAATTTGAGTAAGGTTAGGGTACTTGCCTTGATAGCTGATTACTGCTATGTAGTACAGCTTACGCTTATATCTTTAATATGAAGTCCTTTCATTAATAGAATTATTCTTTTAATTAGAATAATACAACTTAACACATAATACTTCTTAAACATGTTGTCACATATTCATGTCCGTCATTACAACACATAAGAACGTATACCTAGTCAAACTATGTCGAGTTGGTTTGAGTTCGATATCTTTTTTGCATCTCGATTGCATTTTCGGATAATTAGCGAATTTATTTTTGGTAAAACTTTATTCAAGAACCTAAATATTATATTAGATAATTTAAGTATCATTTATAATATTTTTCCAAACATTAAAATCATTTATAATGATTTTTCAAACAATTATACCATGTTTAATGATTTAATTGTCAATTAATATCATTATCATTAATATTTAAATAATTTAAAATATTAATGAAATTTATGTCAACACTTTAAAAGTTATTTATTATAACTTGAAAATATTTTTAAAACCTTAATATTACCATTAAATGATTTATAAAACATTAAAATCATTTTAAAATAATTTATTTAATATAATTATTAAACAAATTTATTATCATTAATATTAAAATATTATTAAAATTCTTATCAAAATATTATAAGTTATTTATTATAACTTAAAATACTTTTTAAAACTTTAATATCATTTTTAAAATATTAAAACCATTTTTAACTAATTTATTTAATATAATTATTAAATAAATTTATTATCATTAATAATAATTTATTAATGAATTTTATCTCAAAATATTAAAAGTTATTTATTATAACTTAAAATATTTTTTTAGTACTTTAATATCATTGTAAAATGATTTTTAATATATTAAAATTATTTTTAACTAATTTATTTAATATAATTAATAAATAAATTAAATATCATTAATATTTAAATAAATTAAAATATTAATGAATTTTATGTCAAAATATTAAAAATTAATATAATTACTTTTTATTAAAATCGTCGCTAAAGAGCTTTAGCGACACTAACTGTCACTGTTAGTGTTCTTGAGCTTTCAAGAACAGCCCTTAGATACCTACTTTGATCACCGATAATTTCTTGTTCATAATGTTTCTGGGCATGACAATGTATTGGTTATGTAGTATTGATGTAATACTACAAGTGTATAGCAATTTTTGGGTCAAACTACAACACATCTTGAAGATATAGACCATTGAACAAGCTGTCAGAGCTGTTCTTCATTTTCTAGGCAGTCCAGAAATGAAAAGTCATGGTCGGTCAACGCTATTGGTGGCCTAATATCTTTCAATCAGTTAATGTTTTGTTGGTCTAGACGTCGGGCTGTATAGTATAACTACCAAGCTATATGGATCGAGCACTTAGAATGTTTAACAATCATCAAGCTGCAAGATATAAATTTTACAAAAACTGGTCAGATGCTGTTTTGGATTTTCTGGGTTACCCAGAAAATCGACCTTAACAGTCAACGACTTTTGACCGTTTACCACATTCGATCCGGTGTTTTCTAAGGCTCAAGAGTGCTCTAGACTTGTAGTCCTTATGTCATAGTACAATCTGATCAACATATAACATACAAAAAGTCTGACAGGCGAGATCTATAAGCGGTCAAACCAAGCTGTCAAGCATGTTCTTCAGTTTTCTGGGTTACCCAGAAAACACAAAGTCATGCTCGGTCAACGGGTTTTGACCATGAATAACTTTTAATCTACATATGCTATGATTATGATTCCACTTGCATTATACTAACATCATGGCATAAAAAACATATAAACACATAAACACCACATATAATAAACAGATTGAGAAATATAAACCCCGACTTTGGGCTGCTAGACCACTTTTTAGGGTTCATGCAGTTTTGAGAAATTCATGATTTCGAGCCTTTTGATGTTTTAAAAGTGTTGTTTCTCAACCCAGATTATCAATACACATAACATATGACAGATTTAAACACTTAAACATAACATCTAACGAAAATTTAAAGATCTAGTAAGAGAGTTTGAATTTTATACTTTTCTTGACTATTTTTGATTTTTGACCTTGGATCTGTTATGGTTTAGTGTATGGGATTTTATTGTTTGATATTGTGACCAAGTTAGAGAGAGAATTTCGTAGGTCTTAGAGAAAGAAAGTACTTGGCTTGTGAGAGAAAAATAATTAAAAGTGTTCTTTTCTTGCTATCCTTTGATTCAATGAATCTTGGATTGCTAGCTGTCAAGGATTAGCTGGAAGAGTTGATTTGTAACATGTGATGATATCTTAGCATAGTGAGTCATGAGATTTGGCTAGATTTGTAAGCAAGCTCAAATAAATAAATTCAAAAATATTGTTTTTGTAAACTAACAAATATTTTTAAGGGCATTCTTGTCCATGGTACATAATTCTAGGATTTAACCCTTAGGTTTTAATCCTTAGGATTTTTCAAATAATTTCTAGAGTTTGCAAAATTAAGTTTAAGGTTTAATAAAAATTTAATTATAACACACTAATTAAAAATTAGGATTTCAAATAATAATTAGGGTTTTATTTAAAAATTAGGGTTTCTTGCTATAATTAGGGTTCTCGAATTTATCCTTAATCACATAATATCCACAGTTTTGTTTAAATACAAACATATTAAGTACTATGTTTAATATCTAAACAAAATAAATAAATAAATCCTTAATATATATTCATGTTAATTATCTTAAGTAAATATAAAATCTATAATCATATCTTGTATTAATATACTTACATATATTTGAATACAAATATAATTAATAATTATATTTAGTATCCAAATTCCTTAAGAAAATAATTTCTTATTATTCATAATATAAATGTACTTTCCTTTTAAATACAATTATATAATAATTGTATTAATTATGAAATTCCATAATATAGAATTATATAATAATTAACTTAACCTTATATATCATTATTAATTAAGTTAAAATAATTAACTTAACCAATCTTGATAATTTTATATAATAAAATAATTATTATTATAATTTTAAGAATTACTTCATATATTATTTAAATAATACATTAATCATATTTTCGTGAAAATTAAATAATAAAATATTTTTACTACCAAAATTAATTTATTATAAGAATATAATTTATAATAATCAACAATTCTTTTATCGAAAAATTTATTTAAAATTATTCGTTCAATAAATAAATATATATATATATATATATCACATAAATACATATTCTTTACCTTACACGTATTTCCACCTTTATTTTGATAGAAATAATACAAAAAAAAATTATACGCAAAATTTCTTTTTTAATTGTATCGAAAATATTGGGTTATTACAGTCACACTATTTTATAGAATAGTGAGGACTACTATAGTAACCATCTTGGAGCATTACTCCACTTCCCGACTAGTCCCAGCTACACTATCGCTTCCTGCATGAGAAGAACAATGGAATCAAAAGGAAAAGGGTGAGCTCAATTAGCTCAGTAAAAAATATTATGACTAAGATAATGAGAACAAATTATCCTTAGTTTTCAACAGGAAAAAATCTGATAGAATACAATAGATAACAAGTTTTAGATCAACAACATGATGTCTACTATCTTCTATGATTTAAAAGTCCTTCATCAATATTTTATCCCTGTAACATCAATCAATAATTATTTTCAATCAATGAATTATCTATGCACTACGGGCCAAAGATATTCGTTTGTATCACTAGTGGTCATGATCATGCCAAACAACAGTCCATCTTTGCACTACGGGCCAAAGATAACTTTCATCACAAGCCTTTATCTGTAACACTAAATGCCATGATTATACCAATACACAGTTCCTGGTGCATAATCATACAAATTAATAGTTCATCTTTGCACTACTGACCAAAGATAACTTTCACCATAATTTAAGATTGAGGATGATGAAAAATGATATAAAGAACGAATCAAGTGAGATCAAAGATAAATATTAGAGATTTGTAACTTATTTTATCCAAATTCAAAAATGTTTCAATTGTCAACATGATAATCAATTGTGGAGTAAAATTCAAGAATGATATTCATATATCAAATATAATTTGGACAAAAAATAAACTAATTTTGTCGTGAATAGTATCCTATGAATAGTACCCCAAATGAATAGTACCCGAATGAATAGTACCCAAATGAATAGTACCCCGAATGAAAATATTAATATTTAATAAGAAAGTTCAGACAAATATTTCAGTGAAACGATACTAGATGAAGCGCAAAACTCAAGGATATTCTACTAATTTCAGGGATTTCCACCACTTAATAATAAGGTTATGGAAACAAACAATAATCTCGTACCATGATGGAGAAAATATGAAAGAAACGATATCCCTTGACAAGTACAAAAAAAATGATATCTTATACGAGTATGAAATAATATATGAAACTGTAAATGGATTTTCACCCATCATTCGGTAATTCGCGTTGACAGATCATTTTCACAACTTAATAAAGAATGAATATGAAGGGTTATTCACCATGCATGCGGTAGTCAGCGTAGACAGGTTATTTCCACAGATTAATAAGGAATAAAATGACAACCCTTATGAGTATTGAAAGAAAATAACATCTTTTACCTTAATAGGAGACTAAATCTGATTGGTATAGCGGAGATTATCTTGACGAAATCTTGCACTATTTGATATACTCAAAATACTCTTATACTAGAAAGAAATACACACAATATTATAAAAGAAGAATTCTTTGAATTTTTTTAACTAAGCATCTTATTTATAGAAGAGTAGCAGAACACTATTTAAAAAAATCACAGACCAACAGTAAACGAATTCACAGGTTTCGTCTGATTTTTACTATACGGCACTATGCAATTAAATATTCTAATAAAATAAAAACTTTATATATAATATAAAATATTCTAATAAAACAAACAACTTTATATATATTATAAAAAAAATTCTATTTTATATAAAAAGTTTTTTGTTTTATTACTAATATAATAATAATAAACCAAAAACTGAAATAATTTTCTGCCGACGGTTTGAATAATTTGGCACATAGGGGTCCATGGAATAATAAGTCAAACTTACAACAACTCTTCTATTTATATACAAAATTGAATAAATATCCACCACAAATCACTTATCTTTAATGAACACAATCTTTCAACAATTAGTCATCATTAATATTATAACTCACAATATTGACAATCAAATTGTTCCCAAGAAAGAGAGGGTTTTCCGATAAGGATTTCTCCTTACTGGCGCACAATTAAATAACCTAACCTCTTTTCTCGACCGAACTTTCTAGACATTGCCAATAATGCTAATAATAATATGAGTAACTGTGTCGTGTCAATTATTGATTTAATAATATAAAATGTAGATGTTACTGTAACAATTATTGAATCAATAATATGAGATACTATGTAGCAACTACTGTGACAATTATTAAATAAAACTGAGTGACTTCTTACGTACGCATCAATAATCAGAGATACATTGTAATACCGTGTGCTACTGTGCAATACCGTGTACCACTGTTGAACAACGCGTATTACTGTACTTTTCTCACCGGGTATTTCAACAGTCTAACGGTAAAAGTATTGCCGTTATTTTTGTTATTTTCTTTATCCGACAATTATTCCATTGTGGAGTCCACCAATGATTGCGCCGTCGTACGAATATTCTCCAATAAAAAGAATATTCCCCGACCAAACGAATATTTCCTGACATAACGAATATTTTATGACAACTTGCTTACTTTATAAAATTTGCACATATCACCCATAACTATAGCATTTATTAAATTATCACCTTACTATTTAGAATAATATATAGAGAAAATTAAATCTTTATTTTTAAAAAATTGGAGTCTTACAGTGGGAGAGAGAAAATCCAAGAAGGAGAGAGAAAGAGAGAGAAATAGATTAGAGCAACTAGGTTTGTTGTTTGGGGTTCTGTCACAAGGTCATAGTGATGAGGTAATTTGAGTGTGTGCTCAAATTAATACATCTTTGTATTCTCTTAATTAGTTTATTATAGTTATTTTTCAGGAGATCGTCCCTTGATTTTTTTACTTCTTTGTTTTAGAGGGTTTTCCACATAAAAAAATTTGGTGTCTTGTGCTTAGTTATTTCTATCTTATTATTTCCTGCAGTAGTTATTATTTTGGTTGATCGAACAACAAATTTAATCTATTCGGCATACACAAATATTTTTACCGTTTAATTTATCAAAAACAACAATTTTGGGAAGGTGGTTTTTTTCCCCCAGATACATGTACCATGAACTTAGATTCACACATTCATATATTAACACAAATTACATTAAAATTAAATAACGTTTATATTTTCAACACTTGCTCCAACCCATAAATAGTCATCTTCAGTTTATAAATTTTATTTTGTCCCTCTTTCTAAGATTTCCCAATATAAATTTTTTCCTCAAATATGCATATTTAATATCTAGCTCAAAAAAGTTACACTTCATTAGTGCAGCAATGAGCAATCAAGGTCCATTTAATTTTGTAACAGGAGAAAATAAATTCAAAGAAATTAATCTTTTGTTCAAGTCTCCTATTGCAACATTGTCATCATCACTAAAACTACTAGTTAGTCTCCTTTGATTCAGTTTTATCTTGTGGATCTACTTTAGCCCAACATTTTTTCCTCCAACAACTTTCAAGTTTTATTTTTCTCAATCGTATGCATTTCATCTTCCATTACATATATGGTAAATATCGCTCAATCTTCTTGTAGGGGATTCTTCATCATCACTTGAATCCAAATTTGCACTAGAATTCTCTTATGAATGATATATATTGGCATTTCATTCACCATGTTTTTCTTTCTAGTCTCAGGTTTCACTTTCATTCAAAATGACTTCTGTACTAGATATCCACTTTTTTTTATTGGCACAAAGAATTTTATTAACACCCAAAAGCATTACAAAAGTGGTGAATCCAAAAGGATTAGATACCACAAAGAAAATACAAGTCATAGCTCACATAAAACCAAACAGATTAAAAACCTAAACATTAAAAATGATAAAATAATAATTTTCTTGAGATCCCGTCATTCAATTTTCAGCCATTTCCTGGCCTGCATTGCATATGTTTTTCATTTTGAGAAATCGATTTGAAGAAACCCCCAGTTACTTTTGAAATTATAAAGTCTATATCCTAATGTGTTATCTAAGAACGTGATGCGGTTGAAGAGCAAGCGTGCCAGTTTATGGAAAGATTTGATTTAATGGCAAAGATCTGATTCAATGGCAATTCGGTAATTTCGGCCAAGTTTGGAGTGTCGGATTTGGACGTTTTCGGAGCCTAATTTCATTGGAAACGGGTCAACGGTCAAAACTCACAGGCACGTGACGTGTAGGGTTTTTTGGTCAAATTCCATCGTTTAGGCATTCAAAAAGACATTTTTCTGTTTTATGGTTATTTTCGTAATTGTCTTTATTAGTTTTCCTTTTTCGTTTTGGATTTTGCTTTTAGGGTTTTGCTATTTAAACACTTGTTATGATGAGGAGCCGCAGTTTTTGATGAATAATAAAATTTATGTATTTTCCAAAATTCTCTAAATTAAAATTTTGCTGCCTATTTCCTAGTATTCGTAGAATCAACAGGTTGTAGAAGGTTATCGTTTAGCAATCGTGCGCGGTTCAACAATTGATAACAGTTTTCTGTTTCTTCAGCTACGTCAGTTAGTATCAGAGCCTAAATCATATTTACCATGCCACCTCGTAGAGCGCATGTGGATGATGTTTATGGGTGTGAGGATTTGCAGCGACTTGAGCAGCGGTTCGAGCAGTGAATCGAACAAGTAATGGAGCAGGAGATGAACACTATGATGGAACCCTAATTATGATGATCGGAGAAACCCTTTCGCAGGAGAGACTGATGAAGGAGATGACTTTGATGATGACTATGATGAGGTACCTCGTAGGCGTTGTCGACCATATGTAGTGGAGGATGATAGGAGACGTTGGGAGACTGGTATGAGGATTGAAATTCTTGAATTTCGTGGTACCCTCCAACCAGAGGAATTCATTGACTGGCTGGCCACGGTAGAAGATTTCCTAGAATTTAAGGGTGTACCTGATGATAAACGAGTACCCTTGGTTGCTACCAGACTCAGAGATAGGGCAATGGCTTGGTGGCAGCAACTCAAGCAAACAAGGGTTAGATTGGGGAAGTCAAAAATTACGGACTGGGAGAAGATGAAGAAACAGTTGCGGGCGACGTTCCTACCTTATAATTATCAGCGATCAATGTACCAGTGGTTACAGAATTTAAGACAAGGAGGTCGTACAGTTGATGAATACACAACTGAATTCTATTAGCTGATTGCTCGGAACGAGGTGCATGAGACAGAAGATCAGTTAGTAGCCCGATATATTGGGGGTTTACGAGAACAAATTAAAGAGACAGTCAACATGTTTGATCCAATGTCTATTTCTGCAACGCATCAGAGGGCTGTGCAGATTGATAAGAGGCGTCCTAGTGGTTTTGGGCAACCTGCTAGCTTTGGGTATTCAGGAGGAGGTGTCAATACTCGCCGTTTAGGCGAGGTTGCAGCGGCGGGGGCAATAGCCAAAACGGGAGCAGTAACAAATAATAATAGGAGGATTAGTCCTGTAAGTGGTATCAAGTGTTTTTCATGTGGTGAAGTGGGACACAGACAGGCTGAGTGTAAGAAAGCTGGAAAAAGGGCGATGTTTGCTGAAATAGATGAGGGTGATGATATCGAAGATGAAACCTTGCTAACTGGTGAACCAATCTTTGATCCAGAAGGCGTGGATGAGGAGGTGGTGGCTGGTGATGTTGGGACTGTGTTGGTGGTGAGGAGGTCCTGCCTTACACCTAGGGCTGTTGATGATGATTGGCTGAGAAACAACATTTTTAGTTAACCTGTACTGTTAAGGGGAAGGTGTGTAGGTTTGTGATTAATGCAGGCAGTTGTGTGAATATAATTTCAGCAGTGGCAGTACGAAAGCTGGAACTAACAACGAAAAAACATCCAAAGCCGTAAAAGTTAGCCTGGTTGAAACAAGGGGGCGAGGTGACTGTCTCAAGACGTGCACTGGTATCCTTTTCTGTGGGGACAAAATACAAGGACGAGGTTTGGTGTGATATAGTAGCTATGGATGCATGCCATATGCTGTTGGGACGACCTTGGCAATTTGATAGAGAGGTGGTTTATAACGGTAAGACGAATACTTACAGCTTTGTGTTTGAGGGGGTAAAGATTGTGTTAGTGCCCAAGCGGGAAGAAAATAAAGGCAGTGCTAGTTTGTTTACTTTAGCACAGTTTGAGGAGGTGGTGCAGGAGACGAAAATAGTATACTCCTTAATCGGGAAGGTGGTAGACAAGGAGGTCGAGGTTCCTGATGTAGTCAATCCACTTCTGGAAGAGTTCAGTGATTTATTTCCAGAAGAACTTCCTGAAGTATTACCCCCAATGCGTGATATCCAACATCAGATTGATCTGGAGCCCGGGGCCTTACCCAATCGACCTCATTACAGGATGAGTCCCAGAGAGCATGAAGAATTAAGGAGACAGGTGGAAGAGTTACTGGCCAAGGGGTACATTCGAGAGAGTTTTAGTTCTTGTTCGGTACCAGCCCTTCTGGTATCAAAGAAAGATGGTACTTGGCGGATGTGTATCAACAGTAGAGCCATCAACAAAATAACGGTCAGGTACCGTTTTCCTATTCCTAGATTGGATGATCTACTGGATCAGCTTAGTGGGGCTACTGTGTTTACTAAATTGGATTTGAAGAGTGGATACCATCAACTCCGTATTCGGGCTGGCGATGAATGGAAGAAGCTTTTAAGACGAGGAAGGGATTGTATGAGTGGATGGTCATGCCATTTGGGTTGTCCAATGCACCTAGCACCTTTATGCGTGTTATGAATCAAGTTTTGAGGCCTTTCATTGGGAAGTGTGTTGTTGTGTATTTTGATGACATTCTAATCTACAGTGCTAACCCGAGCGAACATCTTAGTCAGCTGAGAGAAGTTCTTCATGTGCTGCATAGGGAGAAATTTTATGCTGCAGTTAAGAAGTGTACGTTTCTAACACCTAGGGTGCTGTTTCTTGGTTACGTTGTGTTTGATGTGGGGCTGTAGGTAGATGAGTCCAAAGTAGAGGCAGTGAAGCATTGGCCAAGGCCTAGTACCATTACTGAAGTTCAGAGCTTTCATGGGTTGGCCTCCTTTTATCGACGCTTTATGCCTCATTTTAGTAGCATTATGGCTCCAATTACTGAGTGCATGAAGCAGAATGGGAAGTTTGCTTGGACAAATGAAACAGAAAAGGCGTTTGGGCTGATTAAATTTTGCCTTACCACAGCTCCCATTCTAGTATTACCAGATTTCCATCAACCTTTTGTGTTGCATTCTGATGCTTCCAAAGTGGGAATTGGGGCTGTTTTGAGTCAAAACAGCAGGCCAGTGGCGTATTTTAGTGAGAAACTTTCGGGTGCCAGGTTGCGTTATAGCACTAATGATGTTGAGTTTTATGCTGTGGTTCAGGCTATTAAACATTGGCGCCATTATTTGTTTCAGCGGGAGTTTATCTTGTATACAGATCATAAGGCCTTAAAACATTTGCATAGTCAAGATAAAGTTTCTGCTAGACATGCGAGCTGTGTTGCTTACCTACAAAGGTTCACTTTCGTGGTGAAACACAAGTCGGGAGTTACCAATCGAGTGGTTGATGCTTTGAGCAGGCGAAAGGGACTACTAACTCGACTTTCTGTGGAAGTACCTGGTTTTGATTCATTTGCTGAAATACTTGAAACTGATCCATATTTTTCTGGTATTTTGGCAAAGGTTCGGGTAGGGGAGAGGACAGATTTCCATTTGCAGGATGGATTTTTGTTTAAGGACAACCAACTATGTGTTTCATATTGTAGTTTGCGGTTGAAGATCCTTCAAGAGCTGAGGGGCATGTAGGAAGAGACAGGACCTTACAGTTGGTGCAGTCTATTTACTTCTGGCCTACTATTTGAAAGGAGGTTAAAAAACTGGTGTGACGGTGTCGGGTTTGTCAAGTATCTAAGAGAACAGCAACCAATGCAGGCTTGTATATGCCTCGACCAGTTCCATCACAGCCATGGGTGGACATGAGTATGGATTTTGTGCTGGGATTACCGTGTACACAGCAAGGTAATGATTTTATTTATGTGGTAGTTGATCATTTTTCCAAGATGGTGCACTTCATTCCATGTAAAAAGACCACAGATGCTGTTCGTGTTGCTCAATCGTACTTTAGAGAGATTTATAGGTTGCATGATTTGCCAGTGTCTATTGTGTCTGACCGTGATACCAGGTTTCTTAGCCATTTTTAGCGTAGCTTGTGGAAGATGGTGAACACACAGTTGAATTTTAGTAGTGCCTACCATCCACAGACAAATGGGCAGACGGAAGTGGTGAATCGGTCGCTAGGCAATTTGTTGCGGTGTTTGGTTAGAGAACATGTGAAGAGTTGGGATCTGAAGTTATGTCAGGCAGAGTTTGCTCATAATCATGCAGTTAACAGGAGTACTGGATTTAGCCCTTTTGCAGTAGTGTATTCTGTTACTCCTAGAGGACCACTTGATTTGTGGCAAAGACACGAGTTCATGAGACGGCAAAAACCTTTGTGACAGGATTGCAGGAGGTTCACAGGGCTGTCCGTGACAATCTGCTGCAAGCCGCGGGCAAGTATAAACAAGCTGCTGATAAGAAACGGCGTTATGTTGAATTCGAAGTGGGGGATATGTGTGGGCTGTTCTTACTAAGGATAGATTTTCTGTAGGTGACTATAATAAGTTGTCTGCCAAGAAGATTGGGCCAGTGGAAATCATTGAGAAGATCAATCCTAATGCATACCGCTTGAAACTGTCGAGTCATATTCGTACAACGAATGTTTTTAATGTCAAGCATTTGATTCCTTACACAGGCGATTCCTCCGATGATGACAATTCGAGGGTGAATTCTGTCCACCCTGGGGAGAATGATGCAGTTGAAGAGCAAGCGTTCCAGTTTATGGAAAGATTTGATTTAATGGCAAAGATCTGATTCAATGGCAATTCGGTAATTTCGGCCAAGTTTGGAGTGTTGGATTTGGGCGTTTTCGGAGCCTAATTTCATTGGAAACAGGTCAACGGTCAAAACTCACAAGCATTTTGCTTGTGATGTGTAGGGTTTTTTGGTCAAATTCCATCGTTTAGGCCTTCAAAAAGACATTTTTCTGTTTTAGGGTTATTTTCGTAATTGTCTTTATTAGTTTTCCTTTTTCGTTTTGGATTCTGCTTTTAAGGTTTTGCTATTTAAACACTTGTTATAATGGGGAACCACAGTTTTTGATGAATAATAAAATTTACGTATTTTCCAAAATTCTCTGAATTAGAATTTTGTTGCCTATTTCCTGGTATTCGTAGAATCAACAGGTTGTAGAAGGTTATCGTTTGGCAATCGTGCACGGTTCAACAATTGATAACAGTTTTCTGTTTCTTCCACTACGTCAGAACGATACATTTTAACTTTTTTCATCGAATGAACTCCTATTTTGAGCAGGTATATGAGCATAAACAAAAAAATTTATCATCTCCACACACACACATATTTGTATTTATATGCATATATATTCCGGCTAAATACACATCTGTTATACCAAGTATCACCAAATTCATAATTTGAACCCAAAGTAATTGGACTTACAAATTGCTACATAAATTGCCTAATTGCATACAATGTCGACCTCAAAATTATTTTTCGATAGAAATTGACCGGAATACCCGAACCCGACTGGCAACCCGTTTGTTTTTATACGGTTTGACTGTATTCAGGAATAGTTTGACTTAATTAAAAAATTAACATATTTCTAAATACAATTAACTTCAAGTTAAAATATTTCTAAATACAATTAACTCCAAATTAAAATACTTCTAAATATAATTCACCCCAAATAATGTTGGCCTTAAAATATAAAATTATACCAAATATTTAACAAATTTTAAAAAATTAGTAATTAATACTATATATAATTAAATCATTTGCTTCCTAATTTTTTCACACTAACTTCTAGCTCTGCTTCTTCACATAGCTAACTCCAAACTCCTTTCTCAAATACACCATATCCAAATTTGAAATCACATACTAATTATAATCCAAATCATATACTAAATTTACTTATTGATTGGACAAAATCGTAAACATCATTTGTAGCACCATTAGAATCACGTAAGGGAGAGAATCATAAGTGGCATTTGCAGTGACGAAAAGATTCACATCGCTCTAGTTCAATCATGATGACAATAAAATCCTATTCTTCACGTAGAACGCGCCTATTGAATTGAGGGGTGAAATTTCTAAAAATCATCTTCTTCATCTCCATCTTTCATCTTCTCCTTATGAGCCCTAATTAATTTCTTCTTCACCTTTCATGTAATCCCTTTCAGTTCTCACCACCATCCAAAATTTTCACACCGTGAAAGAAGAAAATCATCCAAATCTGGGTTCAATTTTTTACAATGGGAGAAGATCAAAGAGGTATGTTCAATTTTTTTTGATACCTACTTTGCTTTCAATTTTGGGCTCAGATATATATATATATATATATATATATATGGGGACGGATCAATGGCACTAAGTTTTTTACACAATTTTTTGACTATTGGATTTGAACACTCTTAATGGCTAGGATTAAAGCTGATTTTTAATTTATACACTCTATTCTTTGTATAACAACCTATATGAATGCATATATTATCATAATATTAGTGATAACTAACCAAAACTTTATTATATTTTATACAAATGTTGTGGAAGCAAGTATGTATATCTAAGCAATTTTAGTTAGTTATCACCAATATATATATATATATATATATATATATATATATATATATATATATATATATATATATAAACTTATCTCAACTCAACCAAACTGCAGAAAAAAATGTGTCAAGGCTAGTACTTGATACTATGTCCTTGAGATAATTATATCCTCTTTACAGTGCTCAGAACTCTCTCTTTAAATGAATTATGAATAATGAATACTAGAAGACTAGAAATGCTTGAAAAGCTTGTGAATTGAATGAATGAAGTGGATGCACCCCCTAAATAGTTATGGGAGGGATTAATGACCCATCAGATGGGACAAAACCCTTTTAAAAGATACCTTTCGCCAAAAATGACGTAGTTTTTGGCTTTATCAGAAAGGGTTGTCCGTTCAGACCAAAAACGATGTAGTTTTAAGCTTAACAGAACAAAAACGACGTAATTTTAGGTTTAGTAGAAAAGGCGAGTCCGTTCAAGTAAAAATGACGTAGTTTTGGGACGTCCATTCAGACAGATAGTCTTTCCCAGAACAACGCAGTATTGACGCGTCCATTCGACAGATAACGCTTCCCAAAACGTAGTAGTATAATAATAAATATTGTTTATCAAAACGACACAGTTTTGATAGTTTTGATAATAGAACTAAATAAAATAAATTTTAAATAAAAATTTAAATAATTTTTTTCCAAAAAATTATATACAATGACCTAGACCCACAAACCTTAAGCCTCGAGCCCGACTCAGGCCAGGACGATCGGTGGCACGCGCGTGTAGGTTCAAACCAAGCCTTGGCTAGGTCCTTTTCCTTCCATAAAAGTGGGGTGCCCCTTGGGGCCCAAACCCAAGAGCAACTTTATTGTATATAAACTAATTTAATATTTAGTTCTTAAGCGATGTGGGATTTAGCTTACCACAAATATTTATTATCTTTTCCAAGGGTGATATTTGGAAGTTAATTTCTCATTCATTACTTCATGAATTTGAGCTTTAATTTTAATCTACTCATGGAGTAGAACATATTGATATGTGAATTTATTTCAAATGATTAATGAAACACATTTCAATTTTTGCTCAAATTTTAAAAATCCCCCACATGAATGAAATTCACTGTCAGCCTTATACAAATGTTATACAGACTCTGAGAGAGAGACATAATTAGAAATCATCTATATAGAGAGAGGTGGCTTTTGGCTTTGAACCTTCCCTTGTGAACGTGATCTATTGAACTGACAACTGTTTGTGTAAATCGAGACAATATTAATTCACACAGAATCTTTCTAGACATTATTTGGTTCTCATGATTTTGTTCATTTCAATCTCGAACAATCCCAGATTTATGAGTGCTTTAAAGAAGTATGGCCTTATCCTTCCCATAGAATTGGTCCGGTTCGCACTCACATAGGTGATTCTTAATAAGAGTATCCTTCCATACCCCACTTGTTTATCAAGATTTAAGAATCATTAAAAGCATATCTTATCATGAAACCGTTGTAGGTATCACTATCTCGTATTATAGGAATGAGTAGAAGAAATTAATCTCTTCATAGTGATTTGGTTGAATTGCTCACAATTTAGTTGTCCCTTTGAACCTAGATCTTAGGATCTCCAGTCAACTAGGTTGGGTTTCCATCACGAAGATCCTTATTAAGAGGCTTTAACCCATTCCCCTTGATGTTATTTTTACTTTCTCTCTAGTCAAACATTTATTTAACGGGTCCGCTATATTTTCTTTAGACTTTATGTACTCAATAGACATAATGTCATTAAAGAGCAATTATTATATGGTATTGTGTCTACAACGAATATGTCTAGACTTACCATTATATATGTGACTCTTTGCCCTTCCAATTGCTGATTGCTATCACAATGGATACAAATAGGCGGCACAGGTTTAGGCCACATAGGAATATCTTATAAAAATTGACGAAGCCACTCAGCTTCTTCTCCAGCCTTATTCAATGTAATAAACTCAGATTCCATCGTTAATTGAGCAATGCATGTTTGTTTAGAAGATTTCCATAATACTGCTCATCCACATAGTGTAAACACAAAACCACTTGTGGATTTAAAGTATCCGATATCCAGTTTGCATCACAGTATCCTTCGAGTACTGCTGGATATCTTGAGTATTGCAATCCAAAGTTTTGAGTGTATCTTAAATACCTTACAACTCTTATAATCGCTTTCCAATGATCTTGTCCTGAATTACTTGTAAATCTACTCAATTTATTGACAGCATATGTTATGTCAGGACGTGTACAATTCATTACGTACATAAGGCTTTCAATTATTTGTGCATACTCAAGTTGTGATATACTCTCTCTCCTTTATTTTTAGACAAATATAGATTTTTATCTACCGGTGTTACCACAGGATTGCAATCATATTGGTTGAATTTTCTGAGTATTTTCTCAATATAGTGTGATTGTGATAATACTATCACATCCGATGTTTTAGAAATTTTAATTTCTAATATTACATCAGCAACACCCATGTATTTTATGTCAAACATATTATTTAACATTCTTTTGGTAGTTTTAATGATTTTATTATTACTACCCATAATGAGCATATCATCTACATAGAGGCAAATAATGACAAACTCTTTCTCAATGTCCTTGGCATACACACATTTGTACACTCATTTATCTTGAAAACATTTAACAACATTGCATTATAAATTTTTTCATGTCATTGTTTAGGTGCTTTGTTTAATCCATAAATGGACTTCATAAGTCGACAGACTTTCTTTTTTTTTTCCTGGAACAATAAACCCTTATGGTTGTTCCATATAAATTTCTTCTTCTAAATCTATATTTAAGAAAGATGTTTTCACATCCATTTGATGTATCTCTAAATTATATATAGCTGCAATGACTATTAACATCCTAATTGAGGATATTCTTGTCACAGGAGAATAAGTATCAAAATTATCCAAACACTATTTTTGCTTGTATCCTTTGATTACAAGGCTTGCTTTATAATTATCTATAGATCCATCTGCTTTCATTTTCTTATTGAATATCCACTTGTATCCAAGAGGTTTGGAGCCTGATGTGAAATCTACTAATTTCCACGTGTGCTTCTGCATAATGGATTCTACTTCACTATTTATAGCCTCTTTCCAATATGGAGCTTTGGGACTCGACACCGCTTCTCTATAAGTTTGAGGCACATTTTCTAACAAATATGTTAGAAAATACGGACCATAAGATTTTGATATTCTAGCACGTTTACTACGTCTAGGTTCATCAATATCTTCTAATCCATGATCACTGTCACTAACAGTGTCAAAAGTTCTTTTGTTTGAATTTGTTTCTTGTTCATTTGAACTTGGCTCTTGTTCCTTTTTATTAGGAAATACTGTTTCAAAGAATTCAGCATCTTTTGACTCAATAATAATATTTTCATGTATTTCCTCTATTTTTGATTTATTAACCAAACTGGAATTCCACTTCTTTTTGGAGCAACTTACATAGGGGAAATGCTATCTTGGAGAAATCCTTAATAAACCTTCGATAAAATCCTGCATGTCCAAGAAAAGAGCGTATCTCCCGCACGCTGACGGGGTAAGGCAATGGAGATATAATATCAATTTTAGCTTTATCGACTTCTAAACCATTAGTTGACACAACATGGCAAAATATAATTCCTTGTTCTACCATAAAATGACATTTTTCCCAATTTAGCACAAGGTTAGTTTCCAAACATCTATCCAGAACACGAGTCAAATTATTTATGCATAAATCCAAAGAATTACCATGTACTGTAAAATCATCCATAAAGACCTCAATGCATTCTTCTAAAAGATTGAAAAAAATAATCACCATGCATCTTTGAAAAGTACTTGGGGCATTGCAGAGTCCAAAGGACATTCGACGATAGACAAAGGTACCAAAGGGACATGTGAATGTGGTCTTTTTTTGATCCTCGGGTGCAATCACAATTTGGTTATAACCTGAAAAACCATCTAGAAAGCAATAATAAGTATGCCAAGCTAATCTTTCTAACATTTGATCAATAAAAGGAATGGGAAAGTGATCTTTTCTAGTTACAGCATTTAACCTCCTATAGTCAATACACACTCTCCAACTTGTTTGCATTCGTGTGAGCACTAACTCATTATTATCATTCTTGACAACTGTGATTCCGAATTTCTTGGGGACTACCTGTACCGAACTTACCCATTGACTGTCGGGGATGGGGTAGATTATTCCTACATCAACCAATTTTATTACCTCTTTCTTTACTACCTCCATCATTGGTGGGTTCAATCTTCTTTGTGCATCCCTCGTGGGCTTAGCTCCGTCATCCAGTAATATTTGATGCATGCACATTGCAGGACTAATACCTTTTATGTCTGCTATAGTCCAACCAAAGACTGTGATATGGTCCCTAAGGACTCTCAGCAACTTCTCTTCCTGCACTTTGGTTAGATTACTAGCAATAATCATATGTAATGTATCATTAGTCCCCAAATATGCATATTTCAAGTGTGCAGGTAATTGTTTCAATTCTAGGGTTGGAGCATGCACAACAGATGGTAATAATTTTTGATGGGACACATGTAATTGAATTGAATGAACTACATACCTTTTTATGAATTTTGTCAATGAGTGTAATGCAGCCACAGTTTCCTTCAATTCTTGATTTTGCTCAATTTCATATTCCCTATCCATGTCCAAACTGCTGGAAATAGCAACCTCTAAGTTGTCCCTTTGAATTTGTTCAAAAGTTTCCTGCACTAAAGAGTCACACACATCAATAGCAAAAACCTGACTAATGTCACTAGGGTACCTCATGGCATCATAGATATTAAATTGGATCTTTTTGCCATCAAACTCCATTGTTAAGGTCCCATTGTGCACATCAATCATTGTTCATGTTGTCTTTAGGAATGGTCTCCCTAGTAAGATGTGGGATTGGTTTGGTGATGTATTATCCTCCATATCCACTATGTAAAAATCTGCAGGAAAGATTAGTTCGTTCACTTGCACCAAGACATCTTCAACTACCCCTCGAGGATAGGTGTTAGTACGATCTGCTAATTGAATAATCACACCAGTATTTTCAACGGACCTAGATTTAGAAACTTATAAATAAATAATGGCATCACATTAATTGAAGCACCTAAATCTAGCATGGCCTTTTCAAATCTAGTGTTTCCTATCTTGCATGGGATTGTGAACATATCTAGGTCTTTACATTTAGGGGGCATTTTTCTTTGAAGAACAGCTGATACATTCTCCCCAACTATAACTTTTTCATTATTTTTCAATTTTCGTTTATTAGTGCACAATTCTTTTAAAAATTTCGCATACCGTGACACTTGTTTAATTGCATCAAGTAATGGAATATTCACTTCTACTTTCCTAAAAGTTTCCAGAATTTCTTTTTCTTGTTTGTCTTTCTTTGAAGTTCTAGAATTCATAGGGGGAAAGGGAAGAGGAATATTTTTAAGCTGACAAGGAGGGTTAGGGTATACCTTAGATTTTTCTGTTTCCTCCTTAGCCTGTTCTTTCTCAAACTCAACTGTGGTTGTAGGTGTATTCATCTGCTTCCCACTCCACAAGGTTATAGCACTGGCATTCTCCTTAGGATTCACAACAGTTTGAGATGGTAGCTTCCCTGAACCTTGAGAATCTAATCGACCCACTATAGTAGCTAACTGGCTCATTTGACTCTCTAAACTATGGATGGAAGATCTCGTCTCTTGTTGAAACTGTTGTGTATGTGTCATAAACACTTTGAACATGTCCTCTAAGCATGTTCCAGAATTAACCGGTGATACTGGTTTGGGTTGGTACTGTGGCTGAGTTGGCTGAAATTGCTGTTTGTTTGGGTAGAACCCTTATGCTTGCGGCCTAGCACCCCCATAAATTAAGTTGGGATGATCCCTCCATCCTGGATTGTAAGTATTGAAAAAAGGTCATATTTCCTATGCGGCTATGCCTGGTAATTTCCCACGGCGTTAGCTTATTGTGCGTTCTCTTTCTCTTGTAATGTCGGGCATGAATATGTGGGGTGCCCTGCCATTAAATATATTCTGCAAACCTTTGTAACCGGAAAGTTACCTGTTGCTAGTTGTTTCACCATAGCAGTTAAGTCAGAAATATGTTGCTCTAAATTACTTGTGCTTACCTCACTTACCCTTTATGATGGATGATCATTCCGTGTTCCATATTGTTGTGCATTGGTAGCCATGTTTACAATTATGTTCTTTGCAGCCTCCGGTGTTTTATCCACTAATGTTCCTCCACTAGTGGCGTCGATCATACTCCTATCAATCGGTACAAGTCCTTCATAAAAGTACTGGATAAGGTGTTGATCATCAATCTGGTGGGGTGGACAGCTGGAGCAAAGCTTTTTGAATCTCTCCCAGTATTCATATAACGTTTCACCGTTGCATTGTCGAATTCCGTAAATTTTTTCCTCATGTTGGCTACCCTTGAAGCAGGAAAGTACTTCTCTAAAAAAAGCCTTTTCATGTCATTCCAAGATTGTATCGATCCCGAGAGGAGATAATATAACCAATTTTTTGCTAAATCCGCCAGTGAGAATGGGAAAGCTCTCAGCTTTATCTGCTCCTCCGTAATCCCGTGTGGCTTCATGGTTAAGCACACAACATGAAACTCCTTCAAGTGCTTGTAAGGATCCTCACCTGCAAGACCGCAAAAATTAGGCAAAAGGTGAATTAGTCCAGATTTTAATTCAAACGCAGCATTTAAAGCAATATATTCAATGAATAGAGGTTATTGAGTGAGATAAGGAGTAGACAACTTCTTTAAACTTCTGTTATTATTTGGCACCGCCATCTCCTCGTCTGATTTGCTAGAGGAATGGTCTGAAAGTAGTGTGAGCGTCGTTGGAATCTGCAAGTGTACTTTGGAATTTCTGAGCTTCCTTCCTAAGCCTTATGGATCAAATTTCAAATCAAGAGAGTGAGAGGATCGAGGCATAAACAAAAATAAAAATAAAAGAAAACAATGAATAAATAAAAACAAATAACACTCCCCGACAACGGCACCAAAATTTGGAAGTTGTCGTTTAGCACTCCAAAATTAAACCTTACTCCTATTCTACTAACTTAAGAATTAGTGTAGTAACAAGCAATGATTGATCCCACAGAGAGTGTATGTTTTATATTTATACAAGTATTTTCAAGTGAATTGGGGGTTTTGGTTTGAAAAAATAAACTAAATTATCAAAAGTGAATTTAAAAGAAATATTAATGAGTAAAAAGCTTTAATTCTTCAGTTCAGTATCACCTTTTCACAATCATGGAATAATCAAGTTTTTACAATATTTATCCTTCAATGAGATTAACCACCCTAGATAATCGCGATCGCAAATTATCTAAATAAATCTAATGCTACGATCGCCAACAAAAGACCCTAACTATCATATAACCTAGAACTATCAGTCTAGATTTAATACAATAGAAGCATGAAAAATGAGAATTAGTTTTTTCCAAGCAACAATTACACAATCAGGAATTATTTAACTTGTCTTCTGAAAACCTTAATAATATTCAAAAGCTTGACCACAATCAAATATCATTAATTGCTACTTATGATCAGACATACATCGTTTGCTTAATATATATCTTAATCTAGCATATGATATCAATTCACTAATTTAATATTGCAGAAACCAAATTAGTAGATTGAATAATATACAAGAAGTTTACGTAGATAATCAGAATAAATCCTACATACAAAGGAATAAATAAAGTAAACTTGATCAAACCATTAATTACGAATAAGGTTCAACATCCCTTTAGAACTGAATTGAGAAATTAGTTTGACATGCATTGATTCTCCAAAAATAGGGTTTAGATGAATGTAGAAGATGATATATCAAAGTATGAGATTCCCCCCCCCCTTTATAATAGGTCTTACATGTCTTTATAAAGTCTAATACAATCCCTGAAATCCTAAAAATTTGCAATCCAATTCGTATTAGAAGTCTGCTTAAAACTGGCCAAAAATAAGAAAAGATGCTGAGTCTGCCCGTCAACTTCGACAGGGCGAAGTTTTGTGCTTGCCAAATCCGTCGAGGCAAGAAATGGCAGAGAAGTCTGCGCTGGGGCGGCTCTATTTGGAGCTGAGGTGACTTTTGATAGAGAGGTATGCGCGGGGCGAGATTCCTTGAATTTGGTTTCTTCTTCCTTTTTCCATGCAATCAACTCCAATTCGTCCCGGTTTAGCACGTAAGCTCCATTTCACTCTTGCAATTCATACACAACCTTATTAGACTCGTGTTAACAACAAAACGTGCACGAACTACGCATAAAGGAATCAAAATAACATAATATTATGAACTCGTCATAAAACTAAATAAAATAACTTTTAAATAAAGTTAAATAATTTTTGTCCAAAAAATTATATACAATGACCTAGACCCATGAACCTCGAGCCCGACTCAGGCCAAGTCAGGTCGGTCGGCGGCGCGTATGTGTGGGTTCAAACCAAGCCTTGACTAGGTCCTCTCCCTTCCACAAAAGTAAGGTGCCCCTAGGGGCCCAAAACCAAGAGCAACTTTATTATATATAAACCCATTTAATATTTAGTTTTTAACCGATGTGGGACTTAGCTTCCCACAAATATTTATTATCATTTCTAAGAGTGATCTTTGGGAGTTAATTTCTCATTCATTACTCCATGGATTTGAGCTTTAATTTTAATCTACTCATGGAGTAGAATACATTGATATGTGAATTCATTTCAAATGATTAATGAAACCCATTTCAATTTTTGCTCAAATTCTAACAGTTGAAGGTGAAAATTTTAAAAATTGTGTTGTGATTGTGAAGTAATTCGAGATACGATTGGAGTTTAAGAAAGAAATGTGTGTTTAATTGATGATGGAGGTGGAGGAGTTGGTAATGGTGTTGGTGATGTTGATGGTGTTGATGTTAGTGATGGTGATAAAGGGTGGTTGTGGTGATAAAGGGCGGTGGTTGTGTGGTGATATTTTGTAGTTTTCTTTTTGCATTATTATGTCTTTAAAGTAATTTGTTATTATAAAAATAATTCCTTAAGTTGGTATTTTTATTGTATAATGAAGTCAAATATTATTTAAATATGGTCAACCCATAGAAAATCAAATGAGTTACTAGAAAATAGAGTATTTCGGCCAATTTTCGCCGGAAAATAATTTTGGGGTCGACATTTTAGGAAATTAGATAATTTATGTAGCAATTTGTAAGCCCAATTACTTTGAGGACCGATTTATGAATTTGTTGATAATTGGTGTCGCATAAGTGTATTTAGCTCTTTATATACATATAATATATATATATATATATATATATATATATATGTGTGTGTGTGTGTGTGTGTGTGTGTGTGTGTGTGTGTGTTTAAATGATTAATTTAGTCACCATTAAGACATTTTCTCAATATTATACTCCTTTATCAAACCTGACCTCTTTTGATCTTGATGATGAAAAACTGCCACTATTGTTCTTGATGACAAACTGCTTTCTTTGAGAATTTTCTGTTTTTACTTTTGCCTTGGACTAATCTTGCATTGTTGCTTGATTGTTCTGATTGATATATTGAGCCTTCTCTTTTTCATGTGCTTGAAGTGAGCCCATCAATTCTTTAATGGACAGCTTGTCAGCTTGGAGAGGGGTTTTATTTATTCAATAACTCCAAGAGTATATATACTCGTATTTATTTGTCGTAGTTATGAAAATATTTTCTACTACTTACTGGTTGGATAAATTATTACCATATTTTCTCATTTGATTAATGATCTCCTCCATCACTTTAGTATAACAGTCTTGAAGGATAACTCAACTTTTTTGGCTTTCATTTAGCTGCATCTCATGGTTTCATCAATCAAGCTCAACCTTCTTGAAAAAGAAGTTCCACTCATGACTCTCCAACAATAAAAGAAATTAAGTAAAAGCTTGTGTCGTCTTATTAGCTCTTTCATCCTTTTTACTCCCATCATTTAACACCGGGCAGGAACTACCACTAGAACTACCATTCTTCCCTTCGTTACTTTTCTCTTGGACACAAGGGCGGAGCCACGTTAAGGGCTCCGCTGGGCTGTAGCCCAGGTCAAATTTTTGATATTTTTTTTTACTTATACATGTTCAATAGCCCAGCCTGTTGAATGCATAATATTAAAGTAATCCAACAAAACCATGAATTTGAGCAGCCCAACCCATACCACAAAATAAATTACACAAATGATATAGTTTGATTAGGAATGGGATACTCTGGAAGCAAGGACTACACATCTGTTTTGAGTTCATGGAAATTTGTTTATTGGGTATTTTTGGGAGAAATGGGTTAGTTTTGATCATGGGTTTTTAAGTATAGAGATTGCTATCAAATGGGTGTCTGTTAGATTTTTGTGATTTTTCTCAGATTGGTATTTGTTTTGTTTCTGTTCTGATACGCGTTTGCTTTATATAAAGGTTTTTCGAGTTAGGGATTTGTATTTTGATTTTGGAGAAGAGGGAAACAGAAAACAATAGCTCTGAGGGACTGATGGTAGATTAATTTTGTTTTCTGGGTGTGAGGATTTTACTACTTTTGATAATTGGTTCTTTCTTGAGGTTGAGGTATTGTTCTTGGTTTTGAGTTGTGCTTCTTTATTCCTTAAAAATTTTATGTTAAAAAATTAAACAGGGGAAAACTGGTCTTGCCCATTCCTATGAAGCAATTGCTCTATTTGTTTCTATATTTGTCTGCATTTATTGTGTTTAGGATTGGGCTACCTGCAGTGTTTGTAGAACTTTTGTTCTAAACAAGAGGTGTATTTCCCATTTAGCACAAGTTACTCTGATGTTATAGTGATTCATAGTGTGTGTGTATAGTGGATATTTTTGTCAATCAATATCCTTAATGTGCACCTTCCTTCATCTTTCATTCAACCTTCCAATTGAACCATCTGTTTTGTAGCCCAGTAGAAAAAAAAATACTGGCTCCGCCCTTGCTTGGACATTTCACTTTTTTTTCGTGTGGAAAAGCTACATCCATTACTGGACTAGTGACTAGGGCGATACTCCCAATATTTTCTTTTCAAGAGTGGAAACCCTAGAATTTGAAGTAGTAAGATTTCTAATAATAATAATTATTATTATTTGAAACTCAAATTAAAGCAATATTGAAACAAGTCGTGAATGAAGTGTGTAAGCCCCTTAAAGGTAGGGGCAAGTCAAAGAGAAGTTGTATAGCAATGTACTACTAAGGAGTGACGATGGTGAAGCTTCAAGCCTAGATAATGTGCGGTTCTTGTAGCGAGAGCGTGACGCCTTTGAGAATTTCCCATGCTTCCTTGCTTTTGGTTGCACTTGAAACCTAAAAAATTGGCTTTGACACTCCCATTTGAGTTTAATTTGCTCAAGACAATTGCATCTTGGCGGTGCGTAGCTTTGAGTTTCTTCTTCTCCTCATAAGAAAGATGAGCCTCATCTTGAGGTTCGTGAAGCCTTTATCCAAACTTCACAATTAATCCTCATTTTTCTCGTCAAGGCTCATAATCTTCTCAATTTAAAAAATGGAGTGAAATAACTTGAAAGCCAACATACGGAAGTGTTGTAGATGCCATTATTTTCTTCACCCAAATAATAAAAATAAATGTTAACTATGTTGAAAAACGAAACATTGCCCTGATACCACTTTGTAAAATAATACACCTTGTAAAATCATCTTTATACTGCCTGTAGAAAAGTAAAGGAATGGAGTATACATTTGGATTTATTCTTGAGTTCTTATCTTTTGATCTCTAATATATGTATCTATTGATCTATATATGTGACCCAAACTTGTGGATTTGTCGCATCATGTGTATTTTGTTTGGTTTTTAATAAACTGAAATTCCTTTTGCTGATCAAAAAAACAAGTCAAAATTTCACTGTGGAACACAAATTATATTGATGGAGCCTGAGTTGTAGCAATGAAACTAGAGTCCAACTGATGGAACTGGGGAAATGTTGAAGGATTTGACGGCGTTATTTTTGGTCAACAGGAAAATCAAAATTAGCCCTAATATCGTATAAAGTACAAGTAGTTGATGTGTATAGTTTTCCAGTAAGGAAGCTCAGTGTTCATATAATTCTTAGAAATCATAAGTGACAAGTTCAAAGCAAAAATCTTTTTGCTTTGGGGAAATTAATTGTATCTATTATTGTTGTAGGGTTCAGCATCTGCACTTACCTTGAAGCCAGAAGTGAGGAAAGAGAAAAGTGCTGGGAAGAAAAAAGAGAGTTTAAATACTACGACAAACAAGGGCATTGCTGACTCATGTTCTTCTAGTTGGTTGGAAAACTAATATTTTCCTCAACTGATTCTATTTTCATAATGGAGTTAAAATTGTAGGGTTCCTGAAGCTTAATTTAATTTATGCAGTAAACAAAATGGTATGTGATTCATTGTTAACTAAACCAAATATATTCTAAGATTATTCAAGAAATATCTTAATTAATAATTAATATTAGTACATGAATTGGTGATATCTAAGTACATGAATGTATTTGAATTGTCTTGGAACATGTAATGGTTAGGTTCATGTACATGAATGTGGTCATGTAGTAATTATTATTGTGGATCTAGAAGTGTCCTATGAGTCCTATAAATAGTCTTGTATTTTGTTCATTTGAATCAAGTGAAATCAAAGTGTTCTTATATTCTCCAAAGTTACATTTCACTTCCTCCCTAAAATATATTCTCTTCCTAATCTTCCATCAAGTGGTATCAAAGCCTGTTGTATTTGGAGAATTTCGAGTAAGTCTATAAGCCCTCAAATAGGAGCTTGTCAGCAAGCATAATTAAAAAAATAGCATCACCCAATTGGAAGCTGCTGGACTCAAAAAGAAGGAGCCTTGCTGAAGAAAACAAAGAATGTTCGTGGTGGACCCGTAAAGAAAAAATAATACTTTGGATGAGCAGCTTGCAGTATAATTGTTGATTTTCAAAGCAACATTGTGATGGCAAATTCAAACAATCTAGTCTCTCTAATTACTCGTTTTAACGGAGAAGACTTTGATTATTGGAGTCATAATATGAAAGTACTATTAAAGTCCTTCAAGTTGTGGAGTATTGTTGAAGATGGCTATGAAGAACCAGAAACAGAAGAGGGTTTATCACAAGCCCAGAAAAATAGTTTGAATGAGAAAAGGGAGAAGGATAACAAGGCGCTCTTCCAAATTTATCAAGCAATTGAAAGGCCAATTTTTGATAGAATTTCGAAGGCAGAAACTTCAAAAGAAGCTTGGAATATTTTGCAATCAATATATAAAGGTGAAGAAAAGGTAAAAAAGGTACGACTCCAATCTTTGCGTCTAGAATTTGAGAAGTTGCAAATGCAAGAAAATGAAACTATTGCTGATTATTTTTCAAAAGTTACTTCAATTGTTAATCAAATGGCAACTAATGGAGAAATTTTACAAGATCAAAAAGTTGTTGAGAAAATTCTTCGGAGCTTACCACAAAAGTTTGATTTTATCGTGGTAGCTATCGAAGAGTCCAAAGATGTGTCAAAATTGTCTTTGGAAGATTTGCAGGCTTCTTTAAAGGCACATGAGTTTCGTGTTAATCAAAGAAATCCATCTTCTAATGATCAAGCTCTCAAGTCTGAAATTACGGGAGGCCGAGGTGCTCCCCGTGGTCGCGGCCGTGTAGGAGGTCGTGGACGTGGAAGAGGTGGCTTCCAAGGAAACAGAGGTAGAGGCTCCAATTTTCATGGCAATGGAAGAGGATCACAAGGTAACAATAATAATTTTAAGGAAGAGTCATTTGAGTATTCAAACTATTCTCAAAGAGGAAGAGGTCGTGTTTTTAATCAAAGAGGGAGAAAAGGATATATTGAATGTTTTCATTGTCATAGGCCTGGTCATAAAATCAGTGAATGTTGGTTTGCACCATCTAACAAAAAAGAATCGGGATTGGTGCATGAAAATGAATCAGTTGAGAAAGATTGTTCAGAGTCATTATTAATTGCTTGTCAAGAAAATAATAATCATGTTTGGTATTTGGATAGTGGTGCGAGCAAACATATGACAGGGAATAAGGATTTATTTTCTACCCTGGTGGCGTCAAATTTTGGGCAAATAAAAATTGGTGATGCTAGAGCCTATACAATTAAAGGAGTTGGAGAAGTTACTTTCAAAACAAAATCTGGAAAATTTGAAAAAATGTCAGATGTTTATTTTGTTCCAGGCATTTAAAGCAATTTGCTAAGTACTGGACAACTTTTGCGAAAGGGGTTTGATATATTCTTTCATGATAAATTGTGTACTCTGTCAAAAAATAATCAGGTTGTGGCAAAGATTAGCTTGGGGGAGAATAATTTATTTCCACTTCCTCTCCAAGTGGAAAATTTTCATTGTTTCGCTGGTTTTAATGAAGAAGTTTCCAAGTTGTGGCATGACAGGTATGGCCACTTGAATTTCGACAGCCTAAAATTGTTAGCAGTGAAAGGAATGGTGAATGGATTACCCCAGATTAATAAAACGGAGGAGACTTGTGAAGCATGCCAGTTGGGAAAGTTGCACCGTAATCCATTTCCCTCAAAATCTTCTTGGGGTGCAAGGCAACCACTTGAACTTGTTCATTCAGACTTGTGTGGACCTATGACAGTGTCATCTTTTGGAGGTAATCGATACTTCATTTCTTTTATTGATGATTACACAAGAAAAGTGTGGACTTATTTTCTTCATGAAAAATCTGAAAGTTTTCAAGCTTTTAAAATTTTTAAAGCAGAAGTTGAAAATTTTTCTGGTTGTCACATAAAGACTTTGAGAACAGATCGAGGGTCAGAGTATCTTTCAAATGATTTTCAGCATTTTTGTAAAGATAATGGCATAAGGCATGAATTGACAGTTCGCTATACACCGCAACAAAATGGTGTTTGCGAAAGGAAAAATCGTACAATCATGGACATGGTTCGATGCATGCTGAAAAGAAAAAGGTTGCCACGCCAATTTTGGGCAGATGCTGTTTCTTGTGCGGTTTACTTGATCAACAGGTCACCAACAAAAAGTTTAAAAAATTGTACTCCTCATGAAGCTTGGTATGGGAGAAAACCAAGTGTCCAACACTTGAAGATTTTTGGAAGTGTAGCTTTTGCTCATGTACCAAATGCAATAAGGACAAAACTTGATGACAAGGCAGAAAAATGTATTTTTGTTGGATACAGTGAAAGGTCAAAAGCCTACAAGCTGTATAATCCAAAAATAAAGAAAATTGTCATTAGCAGGGATGTAAACTTTGATGAAAAATCTTTTTTCAATGATGCTGACATAAATACTGCAGATGAGGTACCATTGCTCGTGGAGGATTTGGAAGGTTGTAGCAGTATGCCAAGTGAAGATGATTCATCCTTGAACCCAACTGATGTTTCATCATCCTCAACAGGAGCGTCTTCTGATAGCAGCCCCGAAGCAATCAAGACAAGAACTTTGCAGGAGATTTATGATACTACGGAGCCAGTAGATGCAGGAGCTATTTTCTTTGCTTTCTATGCAGGAGAAGATCCAATCTCCTATGAAGATGCAACAAAAGAAGAAAAATGGAAACAATCCATGAAGGAAGAAATTATGGCTATCGAAAGGAATGACACATGGGAGCTCGTCAGTTTACCACCAAACAAAAGACCCATTGGAGTTAAATGGATTTTTAAGACAAAGTTAAATTCAGATGGCTCCGTCAATAAGTACAAAGCGAGGCTTGTTGCAAAGGGATATGTACAAAAGGAAGGAGAAGATTTTAATGAGGTATTTGCACCTGTTTCAAGACTTGATACTGTTCGTTTAATTATATCACTTGCTGCTCAAAATAATTGGAAGTTATTCCAAATGGATGTCAAATCGGCATTTCTAAATGGGTTTCTTGAGGAAGAAATTTATGTTGATCAGCCACCCGGTTTCGTGAAGAAAGGTGAAGAAGAGAAAGTTTACAAGTTAAAGAAGGCTTTATATGGTTTGAGACAGTCACCAAGGGCTTGGTATAGTCGCATTAATTCTTACTTTGAGAAGAATGGTTTTCAAAAATATCCTCAGGAGCATACTTTATACACCAAAATTAATCCTTCAAAAGGAAGATTTATGGTGGTAAGTCTCTATGTTGATGATCTCATTTTTACTGGTAATGATATGGAGATGCTTAATGATTTCAAAGCTTCAATGAAACAAGAGTTTGACATGATTGATTTGGGAGAATTACATCATTTTTTGGGCATTGAAGTTAGTCAGTCCAGTAAGGGAATTTTTATTTCTCAAGGGAGATATGCAAGGGAAATTTTGAAAAAGTTTAAGATGGAGAATGCTAATTCTGTTTCAACTCCATGTGTTACTGGGCTTAAGTTAAGAAAGAAAGGCGAAGGAAAGCTTGTGGATCCAACTATTTACAGGAGTTTAGTTGGAAATTTGATGTATTTAACTGTCACAAGACCAGATTTAATGTTTGTTGTTAGTATGATTAGCAGGTTCATGGAGAAACCTCACTAAGAACATTGGGAGGCAGCAAAACGAATTTTGAGATATGTGAAAGGTACAGTTGATTATGGGATTTTTTATGAAGCTGGTGTTCCAGTTAGTCTTACTGGTTTCACAGACAGTGATTTTGGAGGTAGCATTGATGATAGCAAAAGTACTTCAGGTTATGTTTTTAATATAGGAAGCGGAGCTATTTCTTGGAGTTCAAAGAAACAACCAATTGTTGCTCTTTCAACAACTGAAGCTGAATATATAGCGGCTGCACATGCTGGATGTCATCTAGTTTGGTTAGAAGGAATTTTGAAGTATCTCAAGCAAAAACAAGAAGCTGATCCAACTTTGTTTTGTGATAATACTTCAACAATTTCAGTTACAAAAAATCCAGTTCTTCATGGAAAGACAAAGCATATTCGCATTCGATATCATTTCTTAAGGGAACTTGTGAATGATGGAATTATTAATATCAAGTATTGTAAATCTAAGGAGCAGGCAGCTGACATTTTTACAAAGCCGGTTTCTGGAGAAGTATTCAAGAAGCAAATCGCTAAGCTCGGAGTAAGGAATAAATTTGGTTTGCGGGAGGCCTTGTTAACTAAACCAAATATATTCTAAGATTATTCAAGAAATATCTTAATTAATAATTAATATTAGTACATGAATTGGTGATATCTAAGTACATGAATGTATTTGAATTGTCTTGGAACATGTAATGGTTAGGTTCATGTACATGAATGTGGTCATGTAGTAATTATTATTGTGGATCTAGAAGTGTCCTATGAGTCCTATAAATAGTCTTGTATTTTGTTCATTTGAATCAAGTGAAATCAAAGTGTTCTTATATTCTCCAAAGTTACATTTCACTTCCTCCCTAAAATATATTCTCTTCCTAATCTTCCATCATTCATTAGTGTCACCTTTTGATTCTTTAATTATGGACCATTTATAGCTTAATAGGAGGAGATAAATGAGATATGGTTTAATACATCAAAATGCTTGGATGTGATAATTATATAATGTTGTTATGGAGACCTTTTTTTTTAGTTTTTTTTTGGTTTTGGAAAAAATGAAGAAAATGGTCTTAAGTTTTAAGGTCGGGGAAGAAAAAGAAATGGAAAGAATCAACATGTACAATGATTATTATGAATCCGCTTAGGATAAAGTTGGCACTAATTTTGTCCTATTAAGTTCATAAATTTTTCATTACATTGGGTATAAAAAAATGCATTAATCATTGTAATAAAAAATTACCTAACTTATCAATACAATTTTTTCTATACCACATGCAATAATAAGCTATAGAACTTACTAGGGTAAAATTGATGTTAACTTCACCCTAACCGAATCCGATTATTATGATCTGCATGTGTTTCATTAGAATTGGTATTTATCACACATTTTCGAATTTAAACCATTACTATATCACTACAAAAATAAGGGGCATTGGCGACGGGCTCAGTGCCGAAGGCAAAATCCCCGTCGAGAATAAGGTCAATGCCGACGGTTTAGCCGTCGCCAATGTATGCCGTCGGTAATGGTCTTATTATTTGGCGCCAGACTCTCCCGGTGGAGGGAAACCTCATTAGCGACGGGAAATAATGTTATTACCGACTGGGATGCCGTCGGGAATGAGTCTTATATTTTAAACCCTGGTTCGACGGCAACGATTATATTTTTCATTCCCCCTCTTAATTTTCTCGTTCCCTCTCATTTAGCCATTTCACCCCAATTGATTCTAAGCTAGCATATCAGAGCTTTTGATTCTCAGCTAGCTCAATTGATTTGTCCAATTGAATCTGGTTCCTCGCTCATCATTTTCGCCCAAATTATCAGCCGCCAAGTTCGCCGCCCAGTTCGCCGCCGTGTACCGCCCTGTTTGCTGCAACTCGTTCATCATTTCGCCCCCATTTTGCCCCCAGTTGATTCTACAGTTGTTCTACACTTCATTTTGGTAAATTTTTCAATTCCATTTAATACTTCTATATATATATCACAAACATAGTTTAGGTGGACCAAATTAAACCATTCTTTTGATTGTTTATGTATTATTTTTTTCTTAATATTAATTTTTAGGGCACCCCAATTTCTCCCTTGAACGGTTGGACCTTAGTATTGCCTTAGTTCATTCAAGATGCTTATTTTTTTCTACTGTCTTTTACATAGATTTGATAGTCATTATGGTATAGCTAGGTCATTTCCTAAATTCAAGTGTTGCAACTTTACTGATGATGCTGCTGCTAATTCGTCTGATAACTGAACACAGTAGCAGGAAAAATAAAAAACTATTATCTATCAAAAACCTTAGGAGTATTATACAAAATGCAGTACAAATTTGTAGGCTAGTCCATAACCTACTCCACATGAGTTATGGTGTATATCCGTTACACATTTTAAACCCCTCTTTACAGTAAAGAAAATACTTTATAAAAAAATTAAATTGATAATATCTTTATTTCATAATGCTGAATTGCTTACCCAATTAATTTCTTTCATTTGTTTGTAGGGTGAGTGGCACCAAAATATTAATTATCCAACTGAACCTCTTGATTGGTACTTGTCATGTCTTTCTTTCTTTCTTTCTTTCTTTTGCTAAATTTAAATTGTATTAAAAAGAAAGGAAATGTACAAAGTAAATGGGCCAAACCCCAAACTATAGGAAAAGCCCTATGATGGCAAAAGTAAACCAAAGTCAGACATATATTGGTTTGAAAAGGTATTTTGAACCTCTCGATTTTCTCTGTCTCCACTTATGTTGAAGTATAAATGTTATAGATTCGTTTGTTTCAGTTGTGTTTGGTCTCTTTTGGGTTTTTGGACAGTTTACATAAAACACATAAGACTATTTTGGTACTCCATTTTACTGGATTCAATATGTTTGTTTATGGAGTCAATATATCACATGTGGGCCTGTTGTTTATGAAGTGATAGGCAGTTCCTTTTTTTTTTACTTATTCAATGGACTTCAAAACAAAATTCCCAGATAATATGAATTCTTTTTCTGTTATATTGGTGTCAGTAATGTGAATCCACTAATGTAGGTGGTTATGGAAGACGTGTGACCTTTGTGCTGGTGTTTCCCTTAAGAAGGTTCATAGCAAATTCTAAGAAGGGGGACAATATTGTTTGAATCATATACTGTGACACAGTTTGAAACTCATAAGCTTGCATATACATTAACTTGGACACTTGATTGTGTTTGTCTACCTTTCCATATATATAGCAGACAGTTGTCCAAGATGTCTGTTGATCGAAGTTAGATGGAACGTAGGGTAGCCACTGATAAGAGTGGGCTTAGCTCTGAGTACCGTAGTGGGGTTGAACAGTTTCTCAATTTCGCGTTTGAGCAAGTCAGTGGCGATGAGATCAGATGTCCTTGTAAGAGGTGTGTGAATGAAGTGTGGAAGGAAAGGAGTGATGTCATGTGCGACTTATTTGCGTATGGGTTCAAGCAGGGTTATACGACATGGATCTATCATGGGGAAACCTGGTTGGATGAACATGAATCAGAACCGGAATCTAGAGGTGACGAAACCTTTGACTGTACTAATATGATAGTCGAAGCTGCTGGTTCATACTTCCAGTGGAATACAGACAGGGATGACAGTAGCGTCGAGCAAGAGCCGAATGATGGGGCTAAGGGTTTCTATGAGTTATTGCATGAAGCAGCGACCCCATTATATGACGGGCACGAAAAGCACACAGTTTTATCTGCCGTGACTAAGTTTTTACACTTCAAGAACGAGCATGACTGTAGCGAGAGAGGTTTTAATGAACTGCTAAACATTGTGAAGGAGTGCTTACCTGCAGGCAATAAGTTACCGGAGTCGTACTATGATGTGAAGAAAATGGTCAAAAAGCTCAATCTAGGGTATGAGAAGATTGATGCTTGTGAGAATGATTGTATGTTGTATTACGGTGATGCCAATAAAGATAAGAGGTCATGTGATATTTGTGGTACAAGTAGATACTGTGAACAGCGCAAGAAAAAGGGAAAAGACGTGCAGAGAAAGATCTTACGTTACTTTCCCATTGCACCGAGGCTTCAGCGGTTGTTTATGTCAACACATACTGCCGAGTATATGAGATGGCACTCTACACGGGACATAGTTGAGGGTCAACTGACGCACCCGGTAGATGGGCTTGAGTGGAAAATTTTTGATAAAAATCACCCCTCGTTTGCTGAAGAGGTTCGCAATGTTAGGCTTGGACTTGCTACTGATGGGTTTAATCCATTTAATGGGCCTTACACCAAGCCCTACTCTACTTGGCCGGTGATTATTGTTGTGTATAACCTCCCGCCTTCGATGTGCATGAAAGATCCCTACAAGTTTATGCCTTTACTGATTCCAGGTGATAAGAGTCCGAGTAAAGACATCAATGTATACCTCAGTCCGTTAGTTGATGAGTTGAAGATGTTGTGGGATAAAGGGGTTCAAACTTATGATGTATCTCTTAAACAGAATTTTGACATGAGGGCAGCTTTACTGTGGACCATTAATGACTTCCCGGCGTTAGGAATGATCAGTGGATGGTCGACTCACGGGGCCTTGTCATGTCCCGTGTGCATGGGGTCAGTTAAAGCTATGCGGCTCAAACATGGGGGGAAAATGAGTTTTTTTGCAACATCCAGACAGTTTTTGCCGATTGAACATCGTTATCAACGGATGAGTAGATAATTCAATCGAAAAACAGAGAAACGTCAAGTACCTGGACGTCTTTCTGGGACATCAGTGTTGAGTTGGATTACTCACTTGAAATTTCCACTTCCAGGGAAGAATCACAGATTAGAACGAGCTTATGGTTACGGCAAGGTTCACAACTGGACACACAGATCCATGTTCTTTGACCTTCCATATTGGGCTACACTATGCATCCGTCATTGTTTAGATCCGATGCATACTGAGAAGAACGTATTTGATAATATTTTTTATACAGTCCTAAATGCAAGTGGTAGAACAAAGGACAACAACAAGTCGAGGCTTGATTTGGTAGAAATGAACATTAGGGAACATCTGTGGCTGTATCAGGAGGGTACTAAGACGATAACGCCTAAAGCTGATTATACTTTGACTAGGGAACAGTTGCTATTGATATGTAATTGGATCAGTGGACTGAAGTTCCCAGATGGATATTCTTCGAATATAGCAAGGTGTTGTAAAGTCGAAGAGCTAAAGTTTTAGGGTCTCAAAAGTCATGATTGTCATGTATTCATGCAGAAGTTGATCCCCGTGGCATTTATCGACTTGTTACCGAAACATGTGGTTGAAGCACTGACGGAGCTTTCTAATTTCTTTAGAGATATATGCTTAACGGAGCTCCAACTCAAAGACATAGATAAAATGGAAATGCAGATAGTGGAAATAATGTGCAAGTTAGAAATGATCTTCCCTCCATCGTTTTTTGATTCAATGGAGCATTTGCCTATTCACTTGCCATACGAAGCCAAGTTTGGCGGTCCCGTGCAATATAGATGGATGTATCCATTCGAGAGGTAATGACATTAATGTTTTTAATACGCTGAAATGTGCATTCTTGTTTACTAATTTATACATGCATATATAACACATAGGTATATGCGACGTCTAAAACAAAAGGTGAAGAATAGAGCCCGTGTAGAGGGGTCAATTGCTGAGAGTTATGTTATGGAGGAACTTGTTAATTTCTGCTCGTTGTACTTTGAGCCGAATGTTCAGACGAGGCACAATCGCTTACGTCGGAATGAGGCTATCACGCATGAGGAAAGTGGAGAATTAACGGCCTTTAGTCATCCTGTACAACCATTTGGCGGGAAAAAAAGGCGATTCTTGACCGATAGTGAGTATGCAGCTGCCACAATGTATGCACTTGTCAACATAAATGAAGTAGCGCCATACATTAAGTAAGTAGCCATAACTATATATGTCTTGTGTTACTGCGCCTATAAGTTCCTTCCATACAAATTAAGTATATAACTGTATTGCAGTCAATATGATGCTGAGATACGTGAAGCGAATCCGATTATATCGGATGGGGATTTGCAAAATTTGAGGAATAGAGAATTTGTTCAATGGTTTAAAGATCATGTAAGTTTAACCGATTTGCAGTTCAATGAATCTACCATCATAGACATAATCTTATGGCGTAATTAACTTTATAATATGTTGTGTTCATGTACATTAGGTCCTCACAGATGAGTTAGCTGATATTCGGCTAAAGCTTATAGCCGACGGCCCTGAAAGATCTGTAGATACTTATACATGTTGCATTGTCAACGGTTACAGATTTAAGTGCTGCGATATTGGGGAAGTCGCTTCTTCTGATTCTGGTGTTGTGGTTAAAGGTAGCTGCTACGATAATCTTTGGGATGACTGGTATGGACGATTGCTAGAAGTTGTCGTTCTCAAATATTGGGGTCAGAAAGAGTTAGTTTGCTTCAATTGTCATTGGTTTGATGTTGAGAATGGAGTTAGAGTAGATAAAAATTCGGGACTGGTGACTGTTAATGTTAAGTCAAAACTAAACTCAAACGAGCCTTTTATTTTAGCAAGTCAAGCAACACAGGTGTACTACGCGCGGAGTGTTAAGACTCTTGTAAGCCCATGGTATGCTGTTATAACCACCAAAGCCCGTGGTTTTCACGGCACAACCCTTCGTCCAGACGATGAACCTTTACAAGTCGAGTCTACTAATGTCACACCTGCTGATGTGACAATTATTAGTGAGTCTAGTAAAGAAGAGGATGATGTCGTCGCTGTCGAAAGTGAAAATGATGTTCTTGAAGAGGTAGATATAATTGAAGAAATCGTTGAGGATGATGAAGATGGTGATGACAACGATATTGAAGATCTACTGCTCGAAGATGACGATTCTGATATTGATGGCTTTGACGATATAAATGATTAGGAGTATGTACCCTTTAGTTGTATTCAAATGTAATAGTTTGTAGTAGTGCAATCATTATTTTCAACTTATATTAATCTACTAAATCTGGTGTTAGTTGTTTTAGGTTACTATTTATGTTGTATCCTTTTAGGATGACTATTTATGTTGTAACCTTTTAGGATGACATATGGCGCGTACACCACATGGCGATCGTGGTGGGCGTGCAGGTCGTGGGGGCCGTGGAGGTAGTGGGGGTGATGATCAGGCCGGATCGTCAGGTATAATTACATGTTTTGTTGGGATACAGCTGATTATTTTTTATTTTATATAGTATTGACATTATATTCGTTTATATAAATAATGATGTATTCACTACATAGGTGATCGAGGTAGGCCTCAGCGGGGACTAGCACGTGGCTTGCTAGGGAATCCCCCCCAGGCGCCGATTAATTGTCATGTTGGGACTAATAGGTAAATTTCATAGTCCGTTTTAGTATTAACATAAGTATTTAGTTCTTATAAATTCTTTCTAATTTGCAAATGTATTAATTTCAATTGTAGTATCCTTGACGCGACGCCGAGGAACACGTTGCTTGGGATCGTCCGCAACCGATTCTCAAGCCCGTGGATGAGGTGGGCGGATGTGGATGACCACACACGCCAGCTGATTATTGCAGAGTTCAAGGTAAGATGTCATTCATTCATATATATGTTAGTTTTATATTCATTCATATGCTAGTTTGATTTATGTTGTCTACTAAGTTTTATTTTCATTCATATGTTAGTTTTATATTCATTCATTCATTCGTTTTATATTCATTCATATGTTAGTTTTATATTCATTCGATCATTCATATGTTAGTTTGATTTATGTTGTCTACTAAGATTCTTAATGTGTAATGTGCAGAGATATTACCGCTTTAAGGACGGAAAGGAAGCCCATGGCATGACTGTTCTACATAAATACTTGGAGATGAATTGGCACAAGTGGTTCCACGACTGGAAGAAGAAGGCCCAGACGAAGATGGCTGATGGACAGACACTTAAGGATGTCCGGCCAGATTTCATCTCTGCTGCGGTGTGGGACCAGATGTGCAGCATTTGGGACGGCGAGGCCTTCAAGAAGATGTCGGCACAGCGTACAGTTGCCCGACAGCAGAGTCATCTCTCGCACTGCATGGGGTATTAGTCGTACGACCTCTACCGGGAGGGACTCGAGGTGAGTCTAAAGCATGCACCCTCCCGCTTGGAGTTTTGGTGGCACGCCCACCAGAAGAAAGGTGAAGGTGGTTATATCTCACCTGAAGCAGAACGCATTGCTGTAAGTTATTTAATTCTCTTATTTAGAATGTATTTAAAATTCGGACATTCTTTTGTATTTTTTTGTTTTATATTTTGCGTATCATCTATTAATGTATTTTTTTCAGGGACGATTCGAGGACCTTGCTCTGGCCCGAAGCAGCCAGAGAGGTGACACTCCAGTCGATGATTCTACGTGTGCGGATGAGGAGATGGAGGACTGGCTGCAGGCTACAGGGGGACCGAAGAAGGGTAGAGTTGTGGGCATTCCCCATGTCCCAGCCTACACCCTAGTCCCTGCTGCGAGATCACGGCGGCGCCCACCCACTAGAGGTAGTGGTGCGAGTGGATCAGGCGCCGACCCTTCATTATCCGACGATTTCTTTCGGCGGATTATAAAGGGGTGCATGGCGAGCAATGTTGTGCAGTCAGGCGCACCATCACGCGAGCGGATCTACCAGCTAGCTCAGGAGGTTGTCCATGGCTCCATAGATCCTACAGCTGCCGCTGACGACCTCATGGGTGTAGTACGGGAGGAGGCCATCCTTGTATGTGCGGTTGTCTTGGCCAACATCTTCCCACCACATATTCGACAGGTAAAAATAATTATTGATGTATTTCCTTATTTAATTTATGAAATTTGTAATTATATTGCTTATATAAAGTTCCGTATCAAACAGTTATCCGACAGATATGAAAACCCATAAGATACAACTTACGGGACTCGATTCCGATATACAGAGGCCGAGTTATCAGCCCGTTTCCCAAACTTGCCAACACTTAGGCAAAATATTGAAAAAAGAGACCGAAACCCGCCTCGGTCGTCGAAACGACACGCAAACACAGGCATAGTACCGCATAGGTGTTAGGCACGCGTTATAACTTATGGGACTCGATTCCGATATACGGAGGCCGAGTTATCAGCCCGTTTCCCAAACTTGCCAACACTTAGGCAAAAAGCCGAAAAAGAGACCGAAACCCTCCTCGGTCGACGAAACGACACGCAAACACAGACACAGCACCGCATAGGTATTAGGCACGCGTTACAACTTACGGGACTCGATTCCGATATACAGAGGCCGAGTTATCAGCCCGTTTCCCAAACTTGCCAACACTTAGGCAAAAAGCCGAAAAGAGACCGAAACCCGCCTCGGTCATCGAAACGACACGCAAACACAGACTTAGCACCGCATAGGTGTTAGGCACGTGTTATAACTTACGGGACTCGATTCCGATATACGGAGGCCGAGTTATCAGCCCGTTTCCCAAACTTGTCAACACTTAGGCAAAAAGTCAAAAAAGAGACCGAAACCCGCCTCGATCGTCGAAATGACACGCAAACACAGACATAGCACCGTATAGGTGTTAGGCACGCGTTATAACTTATAGGACTCGATTCCGATATACGGAGGCCGAGTTATCAGCCCGTTTCCCAAACTTGCCAACACTTAGGCAAAAAGCCAAAAAAGAGACCGAAACCCTCCTCGGTCGTCGAAACGACACGCAAACACAGACATAGCACCGCATAGGTGTTAGGCACGCGTTATAACTTACGGGACTCGATTCCGATATACGGAAGCCAAGTTATCAGCCCGTTTCCCAAACTTGTCAACACTTAGGCAAAAAGTCGAAAAAGAGACTGAAACCAGCCTCGGTCGACGAAACGACACGCAAACACAGACACAGCACCGCATAGGTATTAGGCACGCGTTACAACTTACGGGACTCGATTCCGATATACAGAGGCCGAGTTATCAGCCCGTTTCCCAAACTTGCCAACACTTAGGCAAAAAGCCGAGAAAAGAGACCGAAACCCGCCTCGGTCGTCAAAACGACACGCAAACACAGACATAGTACCGCATAGGTGTTAGGCACGTGTTATAACTTACGGGACTCGATTCCGATATACGGAGGCCGAGTTATCAGCCCGTTTCCCAAACTTGCCAACACTTAGGCAAAAAGTCGAAAAAGAGACCGAAACCCGCCTCGGTCGTCGAAACGACACGCAAACACAGGCATAGCACCGCATAGGTGTTAGGCACGCGTTATAACTTACGGGACTCGATTCCGATATACGGAGGCCGAGTTATCAGCCCGTTTTCCAAACTTGTCAACACTTAGGCAAAAAGTCAAAAAAGAGACCGAAACCCGCCTCGGTCGTCGAAATGACACGCAAACACAGACATAGCACCGCATAGGTGTTAGGCACGCGTTATAACTTACAGGACTCGATTCCGATATACGGAGGCCGAGTTATCAGCCTGTTTCCAAACTTGCCAACACTTGTAGAACACAAACTAAAATTAAATATACTCTATTTTCGACTCGTTATTAATATTTTACTTTTGTAGGGTCTTGTTGATGAGACTCGTGGGGGTGGAGGCTGCGTCACAGGCGATGCCCGTAGAGGAGATGGTGATGACCGCCGGGCTGATGCTGATGAGACTATGGAGGGTGGGACCGGCGATGGGACCGGCGGTCGTACGATAGATGGCGGTGATGATGGCACTGACATTCCTGATCTTGGGTTATAGTTAGTTTATGTTATATTTTGACTTACATGTATGTATTTATATAGCTTTTGAGTTGTACAGACATAGAGTTTTGTATCTAACTATATTGATTGTTGATAGTAAAAGATATGATTGTTATTGATATGCGTGCATTGTCATTATTTGTTTTTTTTTAATTTATAACAGGTACAATTATGTATATGTAAATGAACAGGGGAATTTTGAAATTTTTTATTTTTTTTTGAAACAGGTCATTGGCGACGGGGGCATTGGCGACGGGGTGCCGTTGGCTATGACCTACATGTCATTGGCGACGGGAAATACACTCTTTGGTGACGGCAGTGCCATCGGTAATGACAGTATCTAAAATTTAATTACTGACGTCATGTCCGTCGCTAGTGCCGTCGGTAATAACTCATTGCCGACGGCGTGCCGTCGGCAATGCCCCCGTCGACAATGACTTAATTCCCGACGGCGAGCGACTGGGGCCAGGGGCGACGACCTCTGGGGCGACGGTAGGGGCGACGGGAACTGCCGTCAGCAATGAGGTCATTGGCGACGGTGTGGCCCGTCGGCAATGACCCTTTTTTTGTAGTGTATGCTTTGTAAAACTAAAAGATCGAGTATCTAAAATCTCTTGAGATTGAAATTTATAATAAGTTGGTACAATTCAGTAAATCCTTCGCTTGTTTTAGTAAGTTTGTAGAACTTAAAATGGCAACAAAGTTTTTTAAGTTCTTATACAATTATTGACATATGGAATGGAGTCTTTTACCGCAAACGCATCTTAATTAGTGTATGTTTGGTTTGTAGTTTTTTGGAACTTTTAGAGCATTTGGAGTCCAAACGCCTTTATTCGTTTAAACACAACATATTTTAAATGTAATTTTTTAAACTCATACATGTAGTTCTTAAGGCTCAAATTGTAACATCCTGTATTTTTCTCTATTTTTTTCTCCTAATTAATTAACTAAAATATTAAGTAGGATTCATTTTAGTATTTAATTATGTAATTATGTTAATTGCTTGATTAGTTCATTAAATATTATTTAATGAGATGTATTATTGAATAAAATTACTAGTGGAATTCGCGAAATTTGGGTTAGGTTATGACATCGAACAGAATACTAATTATCCTGTGGCTCGTTAATCAAATAAATTCACACAGGTAAAGGAAGCAAAAGAATTACCCTAAACACAGAGAAACTTCTCTAATGCTTGAATTAATATTATCAAAACAAAAAAACTCCCCTCAATTCAACTCACAAATAGGGTTTTATAGCTAACAAACTTTCTTTCCAAGTCATAAAAGAATTCCTAAAAATAGGGAAATAAAATCCTAAAGGCAACAAACTTCCTATATTTATGGAAACAATTCCTACTTAATAGCAGCTTCCTATTTATAAGAAATATTATGATAAAATGAAATATATCAAAAAAATAAAAATGTCACTTCTGAACTTCTGAAGTTGAATCCGAATGAGTGGTCGCCATCTCGAAGTCTTTTTCATCCAAACCCGAAGACATCAATGTTCGCCACATTTACGTCTATCCTCCAATGCATAGTATTTTAATGTCATTAACGTGTTATTTGTTGCTCGGCGTCATCGGACTCGAATCCTACTGCATCAGTCACTCTGGGTTGGAAAGAACTTGTCCTATCAAGTTCATAGCATTATCATCGGACTTGGGAAAACAAGGACTCAAATGCTTCACATTGAAAACGTCTGAAGTCCGTAAATGACTAGGGAGACAGAACCAATAGGCATTATCATTAATCTTCTACAGAACCTCATAGGGCCCAATCTTTCGATCCTTAATTAAGCTTATTATATTCTCCAATATGAAAACAATCACGAGTTAAAAATGCCCAAACAAAATTACCAATGTCAAAAAGTACCTGGCGCTAATGACTGTCAACCAGACCCTTATATGTGGCATTGCTGTCGAGAATAGATAGTCGAACTTGTTCATGAATATCCCGAAGATGTGCGACCATTTCACCCGCCCTCGGGTGCACACGTCCAACTCATGGAATAGGAGTTAAATCAAGCACCCCAGATGGATTTTGACCGTAGACAACCTCAAAAGGACTCATACCCGTAGTTCAGTTCTTAGATCTGTTATACGCAAACTCGGTTTGAGATAGAGCAACATCCCATTGCTTTGACTTAGAACCAGCCAGACACCTTAGGAGATTCCCTAAACTTTTATTCACCACTTCGGCTTGACCATTTGTTTAAGGGTGGTATGCACTGTTGAAATTCAACTGCGTTCCCATTTTCTCCAACAAACTCTTCCAGAAATGACTCATGAATTTAGTATCCCGATCAGAAGTGACTGACTTCGGGACACCATGCAGACGTACAATTTCTCGAAAGTAGAGATGGGCGATTCATTGGGCATCCATTGTCTTCCGACAAGCGACAAAAGGAGTCATCTTTGAAAATCGATCAACCACAACTAAGATAAAATCCACCGCGGGTTGTGTTCGAGGTAGACCCAACACAAAATCCATACTGACATCAACCTATAGAGCTTAAGGAGCAGGTAAGGGAGTATATAGTCCTGCATTAGTAATAATTCTCTTGGACCTCTGGCATACATAACAACGCTGCACGTAGTGAACCATATCGCTCGATATCTTTGACCAATAATAGTCAGTCGACACCAAGGCTAATGTCTTATACGTCCAAAGTGACCCTCGTTGTGGAGTTCATTTATTATCTTCTGTCGAAGGGAGCAATCCGGAAAGCATAATTGTAATCCCCGAAATAGATACCCATTATGAAACACAAAGTCATGTAGCCGACCTTCACTTACTTCCCGAACTATCTTACCAAAAGAAGGATCCTCTCCGTACATATCAGAAAAGACTTCAAAACCTACAACAATGTTACGCATAGTACTAAGGAATGACGTTCTTCGTCTTAACGCATCGGCAACACGATTTAAACTTCCTGCCTGATGTCGTAAAGTGAAGGTGAATTCATATAAGTATGCCACCCATTTAGCATACCTTCGGTTCAACTTATGTTGGCCATTAATGTACTTCAAGGCCTCATGATCATTAATGAGGATGAATTCTTGTTGTACTAGGTAGTAACGCTAGTATTTCAGAGACTGAATGAAGACAAAGAACTCCAAGTCATAAGTGGAATAATTTTTCTTTCATCCGAATAACTTTTCATCAAAGAACGATAGTGGTCGATGTAACGACCCCAAAATCGGAACTATTCTTCAATCTCAACCTTATGCGTTAATGATCATCTTATACTAGCTTTACATCATTATTCAATGATAAACTAGTAAAAATGCGGATAATTTAAAAAAATTCTATCTTTCTTTCTTTCGTTTTTCCGAATCACAACCTTTACGATTACATATATCAGAATCATATTTATTTTAAGATTCACTTTATCAGAGAAATTAGGATTCACCTAGATAATCACCACCATACATTCTTATTTTATAATAAACATTTCTTATTTATTGAACATCTTGAAGACTTACAACCCTTGCAAACTATTGTTACAACATAATACAGTTTCTAATTAAAGAAAATAATTTTTCCTACTCACGTGTTTCTAATCTTTATCGTCTGAACCGCTAGAGATTTCATTGCAGTTGTAACCTGTCAATTATTGCAAGAATGAGCACGGCGGCCCAACAAATCTAACAGTTTATCATGCATCACGTAGCACATAGTTTCATATTCGAATCATACCTTTAGCATTATCAACCTATCATCATTCACATATCGCATGCTTTAAATAAATTGAGTTCCATAACTCAAATCACATTAGTCATATATTGACTTTAATTATTCACGAAGCAATATAAAGCAAATCATGAATATCCACATACTTGTAAACATAAGACATGTTAACACAGAAATAGACTGAAAAACTTACCTTGGTTTATGTTTATCGTTATACGTTCATCTAACGTCCATGATTCAACTCCTATTCGTCGGTTGTTAATACCCGTACCTTTCCATTTGTCGCACGACATGATTGTATCCTCCATTTTCTCCACTAGTTTATAGCATTTTGGGTTTGACGCCCCCAAATCCGGGTTCCCAGAACCTTGGACCTGGTACGTTACGATACGACATTTCTATAACTATTGCGGAAGATATAAACATAAATTGTTTATACAATAAACTTTTACACATAATTCCCAAGGTCTGTAACCTTAACTTAATACCTGCATTCAATATCCTATACAACATACAATGTCATTTGTATCCAATACTATTACCATTTTAACCGTATAATAATTTCATCATGGAACTTGTCTTTGCCTTTGCTAGAGTCCGAAGTTTTGTCTTTAATCCTGAAATATTATCATGATATAGCAAGGGTGAGCAACAAGTTTGCCCAGCAAATTTTAAATACAAAGGAAGATATATCATGATGAAAAAGTAATAAGCTAACAAACTTTCAACAATATGTTATTGGTAAAAGAACATGACTCAATGTACATAACTGAATGAACAAGACAATAATGATGAATGGCCAATAATGAACATGGACAAATTTAACTGAACCTTATGGTAATGAAAGTGATCAGCCTTTCGTACCTGATGAACATATGCAACATGCACAACGTGCGAATTAATAGTCAAAGATGTGGTGTAATCAACAAAAATTAACCACGAACATGCTTTTCAATAACAACTCGAGTTCGAGTTAAGAAACTTGCTCAATAAAAGAGTTATAGAAACTTGCCTGTACCATCGATTACTGCTACGCAATCTAATTTAGCTTCAGTTGAAAGACCTATTATTAATAATATCGATTTCTCAATTAAAAATAATATCATAACATATATCACTGTTATTTCCAGTTATAGTATAACTTAAACACATTATCACATATCCCTAACATTCACTACAACACATAAGACTTGGCATCAAGTCAAACTATTTCAGTCTGATTTGAGTTCGATAATATTTCGACGTCCCGATTACCTTATCGAATAATTATCGAGTCTATTTTCAATTACACTCTACTTAAAAGCTTCAATAATATCTTAGATAATTTAATTTTTAGTCATAACATTTTTCAGTAGCTCATAATAATTTTTAAATAATTATTATCATTTATAATAATTTTTCAATCACTAATACGATTTTTAAATAATTTAAATACAAAATAATTTCATTTTCATTAATATTTAATTAAGTTCAAATATTAATGAAATACATGTCACAATATTAAAAGTTATTTATTATAACTCAGAATATTTTTAATACCTTAATATCACCTTTAAATGATTTTTAAAATATTTAAAATCATTCTTAAATAATTGCAATTAATATTAAAATATTAATGTATTTCATGACAAAATATTAAAAGTTATATATTATAACTTAAAATATTTTTAAAACCTTTAAATCATTTTTAAATGAGTTTTTAAAATATTAAAACTATTTTTACATAATTTATTTAATATAATTATTAAATAAATTTATTATCATAATATTAATCTATACCTTCATTTGATTACTATTTAATATTAGTTAAATAGTAATTAATTAATTACCTTTAGTTATTATTTAATTAATAAATAATAGTCAATTAGATCTATTCATTATTTAATGGTAATTAGATAATGAATAATCAAATTATTGTTTGTCTTTAATTATTATTTAATATAATAATTAATTACTTTTTTATCCTTAAATAGTAATAATTGATTTATTTACTTCATTAGTTTTTAATTATTCCTTATTATTATTTTAAAAATATTTAATTAACATTTGTCCTTATTTATCATTTATTATTAATTAAATAATAAATAATTAATTCACTTAATAAATCTTTAATTATTCTTTCTTAAGAATAATTAATTATTACTTGTCCGTATTTATTATTTAATATTAATTAAATAATAAATAATTATTTTATAAAGTTTTATGTTAATGTAAGTAAGTAATTACATAATCTTACTTAAGCATTCTTTAATCATTATTTAATATTAATTAAATAATAATTAATCACTTGATTAACTCTAATTATCATTTAATCTTAATTAAATAATAATTAGTTACTTTTATTAATACTAACTCTACTTAATTATCACTTAATATTACTTAAATAGTAATTAAATAGTTAATTATATTTAATCTTATATGTAACTAATCTACTAACCAATTAGTGGCTTTAAATATTTATTTATTATATTTTCCACTTAAATACAATTCTGTCATTCTCGCCCAAATTTTCAGATTTGGGGTCCTTTACGGAAATGCTTATAAAACGAAATCTACAACTCAGATTTAAGTTTCGTTAAAGGCGTTGGATTCTTATTTTCTTGAGCTACAGTTTCCATTTATCAAACACCAGATTTGAAGCTGTATAGGTCCCGGAAACAGGGCCAAAGTGACTAGTCAGCAACTATTTTCCAACTAGAAGGTGTTTTAGTAAATCTTTCACATCTTGTTCATTCCACTACATATTTAAGTCATTCCAAAGCGCTTTTGCCCATAAACCATAGATCTAGTGCAACCAACAAACAAATCACAAATGTCACACATAGATCTTCAAAGTAAATAACATAGATCTCACTAAGTAACTAGAAATTTTTCGGAAATCTCACTAGCCTTGCTTTATCCCAAATCTTTCAACATCATCACACATACATGACCAAGTTACACAACATAAATAAAAATCTAACCTTTTCATAAGGTTTTCACCAACAAGAACATAAAAAGTTATGGATCAAAACAAGAATAACTAACTACATAAAGCCTTAACTAATACTTGAAATACTTTTATTTTTATACCTTCCTTTGTTGGTTGTTCTTCTCTTCTTTCCAAAATAAGATATGGACTTTGGGTGCATGAATGTTTGATCACTTCCTCTTCTTCCTCCTTTCTTAGCCGTGACCCCCCCTTCCTCTCTCTCTCCCTCTCTCTCTCTCTCTCTCTCTCTCTCTCTCTCTCTCTCTCTCTCTCTCCTCTCTCTCTCTCTCTCTTATTTTGATTTTGATAAGCAACTTAGAAGTGAAATGAGAAAAAGTGAAGTAAACTTGATTTTTTTTACTAAGCTTGTAAGTATTCATTGCATGCAATTACCCACATATTGCTTACTCAAATGAACAAAGATGTTGGCTAGTTTACAACTTAACACATATGAGAGATTAGGTAAGAGTTAGTAGCCTTTAACCAACATTTTGGACAATCTAATAAAATTACATTTTCCTTCCCATTTTGCCCTTCCAAAACCGGCTATACCCCTCCTTTTCTTCCCAATTTTGATTTATTTTCCTTGCCAAATTAAGCTTAAACAAATGACCAAAATGCTCCTATTTAAGTGGGCTAGGTTTGGGCCATTCTTTTAATTCTTTTGGGTTTTTAATATAATTGTTTGGGCTAGTTAAATAAACATGACCCAAAACTTTAATTTTTTTTTACCTTAGTTAATTAGGTTTTCACATCCTTCTCATTTAGAGTTAAAGAACCTACACATGAACTTTTAATTTTATAATCTAATTGAACTTACTATAATTAGATTATAAAATTAACTAACTGAGATATATGAAATAACTCTCTAGGGTTAGTGTACTAGTATCTAATTTATATACTAGCATACTAATTACTATAACCCTTACGTTATATAATTTCCACTCCTAATATAATATTATATTAGGTTATGAGATTCCTTGTTGCTTTATTTAATATAATAAACAACTATATATACATATTTACGATGTATACTTTTCTTTAGTCTTAAACATATATCACATATGTTCTAACATACTTATTATCCTTGACAAATATTATTATATATAATATTCACATATCATTCTCAATACATGTCACAAAATTTTTAATATTACTAATATTGAACTTAATATATTTATTTACAATGTGTGGGCAAGGAAATCGTACCTTGCTAGGGTTAGGATTTCGTGTTGGCTGAGGAGTAGAGAAATCCACGAAGAGCATGGAATTGATTGATTGATTGAAGAGGGGAGAACGACAGGTGAGCGATTACTCCAACGACACGTGGCAGAACTCTTAGAACCCGAGAACCTTGTTAGGGTAGCAAGGATTCAGAGAGCCTTCTTGAGTGCTTCGGGTTGAGAGAGAATCTCCAAGTCTCCTAGTCTTCCAAAAGGTCCAAGAGTCCAAGAGTCTGAAGAGAGGTCCAGAGAGAGGTCCCCCTTCCCAATGGAATGGAAGGGGTATTTATAGAGTTTTCTTGAAAGTGGTCACATGCCAGGCATATGTCCTCGGGGAAATTTCAGAAATATCCTTAGTCAACAGAGTAATGCCCAGATCGTCCTGTCCTTCTAGCCACCAATCCAATCCCTCAATCAATTCCCAAAACGAGTCGCCTCCACGAGCCTTCTGCCTTGGGACACGTGGAGGTTCTCTCGGGTCTAGCATATTTATTTCTGACTTTTTCGCCTTCATTTAAATTAGGTTATGCGAACCCTAATTTGTACATTTAATGAGGTCGTGGAACCCTAATTTGCACTTGGACCCACATTTGCCCCCTGCGCGAGAGTCGCGTTTTCAAAGAAACGATCGTGCAAGAATACTTCAAGTTATCAGGGCTCCACTTTACAGGTCTGAAGACAAGGGTCCTAGAAGAGGGAACTTCTAAGGAGCCAAATCCTTAGGATTAAAACCTAGGGAGGCCAAACCTAGTAGGGCTCTTCCTTGGATATCTTGAGAAATTTTTTGAACATCTTTCCAAATTTTCCTCCATCTTTGTTTCCGTCAACATCAATTTTCCTTCTTGCTTCGCCGCCACTATTGGTCACTGTCTCGCCATTAATCGCTGGAAACAAAGGCAACTTCATCGTTCCAATCACAACACTATTGGGAGACTAGCATAGTTATCAAGCACCACGATGATGTTTACGTCTATTTCAAAAAGTAGCCGCATGTGAGACGGACGCAATTGAACACTTTCTGTAATGTTTTTTTTTCAATTAAAAGTTTCTTGTCTCCACCCTCTGGCACTATGACCGTGCCAATTTTTGTAGGCCAAAAGTGACTCCTGCATAGATTAGGCAAAAGGACATATATATATATATATATATATATATATATATATATATATATATATATATAAAATCAAATACTTCTTTATATAAAATCAAATCATTTCTATTTATAAAATCAAATATTACCAAATCAAATCTTATTTTATTTTGAAAATAAAATAAAATCTTTTCTTTTGAAAAATCAAATATTTCCTCTCTTTTTTTATTTAGAAGGAAATCAAATATTTTCGAAATCCTCCCCTTCTATTTGGGAACAAAATCAAATCTTTCATTATATATATATAATTTTATTTATTTATTAATTATTTATTTTTGGTATCTAGCTATGTAGCTAGAAATATGGTCTGGGCAACAACTTTCCAAGACTAGTGGATAGCCTCCTAATTAAGCGCCACCTTATTCTAGTTTCCAATTTTCAATTAACCCCCTTTTTTTTCTTTAGCAGTCATCACTTTTTTTTTCTTTTAGTATTCCTTAGCATTCATTCACCTTTTTTTTGGGTGAAATCCTACCGCAATTATTACTTTAGCATTCATTCACTTTATCCACCAAAGTTCTGTCAAATTTGGTAGTGACGCCTATGCTGAGATTTACGTGAAAAGGTGTTGTCCACCATACTCGCATATAATTAGAGAAATGTTTATGAGTGAAATCAAACCGTAATCCGTGATGAATTAAGCCCATTGATCAAGAGGTATGCGGAATTCTTCTGGTCATGAGAAGTCTTTAAGGGACGTGAACGACGGATTTCCCCACTGCTAATAACCCCTGCTGCTAGACAAATTGAAAATATTTTCATCAGTCTTTTTATGGAATGGCTGCCAAAAAGTTTCATTGTTCACTTTGAACTGTGAATGTGTTGATTTTCCGCTTGTCAATTCTTCATGATTGTTTCATTTGTTTCTTTTCTTTTCAAGTGATTGTAGTATTTCTCTTTTTCGGACTACAACACTGCAACGAGGAAATATCTATTCCGGGCCATTTCACCTTAACAAGGATCTTGGCTTGGATTTTCTCAAAGAAAAGGCATCACCACAACGAGGAAGCATCCATTTCGGGCCATTTCACCTTAACAAGGATCTTGGCTCGGATATTCCCAAAGAAAAAATAATACCGCAAGGAGAAAGTATCTATTCCGGACCATTTCACCTTAACAAGGATATTGGCTAGGATATTCTCAAAGAAAAGAGGCAACACCGCAACGAGGAAGCATCCATTCCAGGCCATTTCACCTTAACAAGGATCTTGGCTCGGATATTCTCAAAGAAAAAACAATACCGCCAGGAGAAAGTATCTATTCCGGGCCATTTCACCTTAACAAGGATCTTGGCTCGGATATTCTCAAAGAAAAGACAACACCGCAAGGAGGAAGAATTTATTCCGGGCCATTTCAACTTAAGAAGGATCTTGGCTCAGATCAGTTGATTCAACGAGCAAGGAGAAGTTAAATGTAAGAAAGGAGAGCTCCTTAGGTGGCTAAACCCTACGGGCCAACCCCTAGGGGGACCAACCTAGTGGCCTCCTCTTTCACATTTTTCCGTTCTTCCTCTACCCTATTTTTATTTGAATGGCTCCTAATGCTTGTGCTCCTTTTTTTTGCTTCTTCTTTCAGGTGTCCGTGATATCTCTTTCCCGAGTCAAGTCTTCTTATTTAAGTTTCATACCTTCTCTCTTGTTATGGTAAGCACTTAATTTCATCAAATGCTCATTCACTTTCTTTCCTTGTTTCCAGAATTCTCATGTTAAGTTTTTCTTGTTGCAGGCCAATTCCAGCGAACGTTCCATAGACCCAAAAACTACTAAAGAAGTTCATTTCATTAGCGATTGGGGAAAAGCTCCCTTTTATGGGTCTTCTGACGTTTTCTGAGAGCAAGTGAAGAATTATGATCGTGCAACCTTTCCTCCTCCTGAGAAAGAAGGATTATTTCTATATGCTACGGCTTGCGCAAGCTTAGACAGTTTTCCCTGTTCTGCTCGCATTCCCCGTATGTATATAGAAAAAATAGGAGTACTCTTACAGTCCCATTCATTTCCTATCCGACTCATCTAGTCGTCTTCAGGGGTGGCAACATTGGACCGACGAGGTCCTCACAAATTCTGATTATGTGGATATACTGGAGAGGATCGGCATTCTGCGTTGCATCCAGCTATGCAGGGACATTCGTATCCAACAGGACCATGGTGCTCCTCTATATGCACATTCGTCACTGCTTGGGGGAATGCACCTCTACTCTGGAGGATGTCTATGTCATCTACCAGTAAGCATCTGCCCCCTGCGCGTGAGTCACGCCTTTGGTGAGATGATCGCGCAAAATATTTTAAGTGTTGAAGTCTACACTTTGCGGAGCTTGATGTTTTGCAAGTCTCAAAAATGAAAGTCCTAGGAGAAGGAACCTCTAAGGGAGCAAACCCTAGGAGAGCGAGCCCTAGAGGAGCTCTTCCGGGATATCTTGGAAAATCTTCTACCTAATCCTTCTTACCCTCTCTCGAAATTTCTTTTTTCTTTAGAATCAAGAAGTCATCAAGAAGACCAATGCTGATGCAGAGGATGATGATGTTCCCATTGGGCTCTTTGTGAGTACCGCAAATGGGGCAACGACAGCGGCTTCCATTACTTGTGAGATGTCTCGGCATATCACTATTTATATCAAGTCTTCTTCACCGCATGATGATTGTGTCAGTCTTGATGCTAAGGATTCTTTGTCTGAGGTAAGCTCGGATGGCCTGCTGTAGGTGGTGCAGCGCTCCTTTTTACAACTTCTCTACATAACAGTTTTGAGACTCTTGCTTCTTTGAGGCAGAATCCTTCTGACTATTGCTGATGTTCATCCTCCCAAGGAGGATTCTGCCGAGTTGGTGATTGCTCGGGAGGGTATTGTGGATAGCACTTTGGGTGGGTTGAATGACCTTCCGTCTCCCATGGCATCTCCTAACTCTCCTTGGACATGTCTCCCTTCCATGCTGGGTTGGATCTCTTTATTTCCAATCATTATGTTGTTGCACTTCGTTCGGAAGTCACTTCACGTCTCCGTGAGAATGACTTACTTTATGTAGAGCTTTAGGAGCTTCAAGATGCCATGGATAAATTGAAGACCAAGCTTTTGGAAAATTGAGTCAGCTGCCCAAGACCTTGAAGGCCTGATAGCTCCAATACGAAGGCTCAGGGTACCACCATTGTCGACTTGGAGGCTTTAGTTATTCCTCTCTCTTCAGTTCGACATGTCATGGCCTTTAGATCATGAACTTTCGTTGTTTTTTCCATTTTCTGTATCAGAAAATTCATGTATATATATTTCATTCATCAAATTGTAGTTTCTTTTATCCTTATTGATTGCCTTTAATTTGAACGATTTCTTAAAACTCAATATTTAACCTTGGATCTTAACTTGTTCAAATTAATACTCCAAGACAACAATAGGCCTCATAAATTTTGTTAAAGAGAAGACATGTTTTTTTTTTAAAAAAAAAAATCATGCAAACCAACCCTTGAATCTATACATTTCTTTTTAACAAATCAGAAAAAATATTCAAGTATAAGTGAAAGTTTGACAAATTTATTGATAATCAAGTGGCTTATAATGAAAAGCATAACGTTTCAGATAATAAACCTTGCTTTTGACAGAGAAAGCATAACGTTCGGCACTTTTTAAAGATAAAGTGTAACTTTCGGGTGCCTCGTCACTTGGGTCGTTCAATTTCTTGGCAAGTGCGGTCTACGAGGACTTGAAATCGGGTGCCTCGTCACTTGGGTCGTCCAATTTCTTAGTAAGTGCAGTCTACGAGGACTTGAAATCGGGTGCCTCGTCACTTGGGTTGCCCAAATTTCTTGGCAAGTGCAGTCTACGAGGACTTGAAATCAGGTGCCTCGTCACTTGGGTCGTCCAATTTCTTGGCAAGTGTATTTTACGAGGACTTGACTACCATTTAGAGTGGACCACCATCTTGGGTGGATTTTTTTTATTTTATTTTTTTAATTCGTCAATTCTTGTGCCTCCTCCCTTGGTCATCCAATTACTTGGCAAAGGATACTCCTGAGGACTTTAACCACCATTTTTGGTGGACCACCATCTTGGGTGGATTTTTAATTCATCAATTCTTGTATCTATAGTTCAGAGTTCTTTCAATGGTAGATCCAATATTTGGGTTGTCCATCATCTTGACTTCCGGGACTGCACCATGGGTGATAGTGTTGCACGTTTCCTTTTCTAGTTCAATCTCTCCGGCCGCCAACTTCTCATGGTATATCCTCCGCAGACTGTAACAGTCCATAGTGGAGTGTTCAGCGTATTGGTGGTATACACAGAAGTCCGGCCTTCTTTTCATCTCTTCCGTTACAACCAACCGGGGCCTTAGAGGCTTCACCACTCCGTGCTCGACCCATTGTTCGTACAGGCCCCTGAATGCCTTCTCGTTGCATGTGATAGCCTCCGAAACTGGCATTCTGGTATACTTGTCCCCATGCTTTCCTCTGCTTCGTTCAAATTTCTCATTCTTCTCCCTCTTGCCCCCTTGTGGTTGAATCCGCCAAAGCCACAGTTGCTGTCCTCTTGCCCTTCCATGTAACCATCGCATGGCTGGTGGGCAATGTCATGATTCCTCCCAGGTCTTATGCAAAAGATGAGAGGGTCGCAAATGAATCACAAGCCTTGGTAATGAGGTGGGGCTTGAAGGCGTCTAAAGCACCATTGTTGCATATGCTAACCAAGTTCTTTTCTTCAATTGGCTCTGCACACTTTTGTGCTTGGGCCCTGAACCTATCTATGTAATCTGACAGCTCCTCGTTTGGCTTCTGCTTGAATCGCATGAGCTCTACGATGGTTACCTGTTTCTGCACATAGAAAAATTTCTTTAAAAATTGCAATTTTAGATCATCCCAATCATGGACTGATCCCTTCTCCAAGTTGTAGTACCAACTGAAGGCATTATCCGTCAAAGTCTTGTTTAATTTCCTCATCAACAAATTATGATTGTTCATTGCATCATATCCTAACCATGGAGACATCGACTCCACGAACCTGGCAATGTGTTCCCTGGCATTTCCTTTCTCCCCGTTGTATTTTGGAAACTGCGGGGGGATGCTCAATATACCCTGTCGGGTAAGGTTGCCTCCGAATGTGTGCCGGGTAAGGTGGAGTAAAGTCTAACTCCGAGGGTCAGGATGTCTGCCTGCGAAGTTGATTGATCACCTCGATCATATCATCTTTCGTCACGTACTGGCTCGTGGCGTGAACTCTTTGGGGTGTTGTGATATATTGCTGTATCGGCGGTGTGTATGGTAAAGAGATTGGTTGATGCACACTTGCATCGTGCAAAGCTGGCGCTGGTGGTAGTTGCTGGCTCACTCGCTGGACATGGATTGGGATGGTTGGCATCTGCACTTGTGAAAATGTTGGGAGAGCAGTTGGGATGATGTTTGTCTGAGGTTGGCTTGCTTCCAACCTGGGTTGTGGCACGTCACCACTGTTCTGGGGATCCAAGTTGATGATTGGAACCGACTGATTCTCCGTCGATGGAGGTACAATCTGGTTCTCTTTGTTGTTACTGCCATTATTGTTGTCTTCCACTCCTGCTTGTTCTCCCTGCGAACTTCCAGGGAACATGGCCTTGAAGATGGGGATCTGCATCACTTGCTGGCGAAAATTCCCCATTTCCTCTTGCTTCTTTTGCATCTCCAGTATCATGGCCATCATCATCCCTTGTCCTTCCCATGCTTCCTTTAACGCCTTAAGCATCTCCAGTTGCACAACATTTGTCTGCTCTCCGCTTGCATCCTCGCCTTGCCTTCCTGCGTTTGTTTGTTGTTGATTGGCCATATATGGTGATGTTAAACTCCCTTCCGAAGCGTCTTCAATAATTGGTTGGTCAAGATCCAGGTTTGCGCCTTGAAAAGCTTGATTTGCTTGACTTGGAACTAGACCTGGTGAAGTAATGCTCGTTGTCGGTGAAACTCTTCTTGTAGTTCTCCCACTTCGAGTTGTGGGCATACCCTTCACGAATTCAACACCTCCCCAGCAGAGTCGCCAATTAAATGTGGGCAAGGAAATCGTACCTTGCTAGGGTTAAGGTTTCGTGTTGGCTGAGGAGGAGAAAAATCCACGAAGAGCACGAAATTGATTGATTGATTGAAGAGGGGAGAACGACAGGTGAGCGATTACTCCAACGACACGTGGCAGAACTCTTAGAACCCGAGAACCTTGTTAGGGTAGCAAGGATTCAGAGAGCCTTCTTGAGTGCTTCGGGTTGAGAGAGAATCTCCAAGTCTCCTAGTCTTCCAAAAGGTCCAAGAGTCCAAGAGTCTGAAGAGAGGTCCAGAGAGAGATCCCCCTTCCCAATGGAATGGAAGGGGTATTTATAGAGTTTTCTGGAAAGTGGTCACGTGCCAGGCACATGTCCTAGGGAAAATTTCAAAAATACCCTTAGTCAACAGAGTAATGCCCAGATCATCCTGTCCTTCAAGCCACCAATCCAATCCCTCAATCAATTCCCAAAACAAGCCGCCTCCACGAGCCTTCTGCCTCGGGACTCGTGGAGGTTCTCGGGTCTAGCATATTTATTTTCGTCTTTTTTGTCTTCATTTAAATTAGGTCATGCAAACCCTAATTTGTACATTTAATAAGGTCGTGGAACCCTAATTTGCACTTGGGCCCACACAATGACTTAGAAATTCTTGGTTATTACAATTCCTCTTGCTAAAATATAGCACATCATTAAGTATATATATATACCAATATATATACACAATTTCTTTATACTTATACATCTCTTCATTTAATTTCTTTACATTACTTAAAACTTTAAATCAAACCATATAAGTTCTTTTAAAAATTTTAATTAATCCTCTATTTCCAATCTAGGTTTTATTACTTAACCTTTATTCAATCATTTAAGATTTTATTAATCTTATAAATTCTCGGATTGTCACATTGGGCATGGCTTTGTGTTTACAATAATCCAAGAAACTGTCTCTGATTCGTCCTTGCATTTTTATTTTCATCTCCCACATTAGACATGAACAAGGTGAGTATGCTTCAGATGAGCAACTGAAACAGAATTGTTGACCACAAGCACACTCAACTTCACAATACTCATCATTCTCAACACGAATTGCATTCCCACAATGGGGAACTGTTAGGTTTGTAAGATCAAAATAGCATTTAACAATTACATACATAGCAGCGAAAGTGTAAAAATAGAGTTTTAAAATTTTACAAACCATGAACCCGGAATATCTTTTATGCGCAATTATTAATTTAATCTAAAGAGATGAAGAACGAATCATACCCTTGAAGATTCGTGCTTCCTCACGTACGAGTTTTACTCCAATCCTTTCCTTGTTCGACTTGAATCTACCGGGTGTGATTCCTTCCTTTGATCAATGTCATCCACCCAAGTGTTTGGCCTCTAGAGGTGATCCATCAAGGATGAACAAGTATTAAGAAGATGGGTAATTGGCAAAACCCTAATTTTCTCCCTCTCTAAAAAAAGTGTGCTCTCCCAACTATTAAAATTGCATTAATCCTTAATCAAAATAGATGTAGGCAACCCTCCTAAACATTATAGGATTAGAGTTTCATATTAATTAATTAGCCTCCTAATCTTATTAGGAATATGGGAGAGTACATTTATTAATTAATTCCCAAACTCCTTTAGAAATTAAACTAATAATAATAATAATAATAATAATAAGACTCTTCTTATTAATTTATATATTTAATATTTTCAAAATATTAAGCTACTTAATTTATTCTATCACCATAGATTAAATTAAATCAACTTAACTTATTATTACGATTATGTCATTTGCTTCTTAAATAAATATTCATCCTTTTAGGTTCTCCATATTAAACCGGTTGTGAATAAATTAATTAGAATAATTCTAAATTTATTTAAATTAATTAATTAATTATTAATCTATTTAATTAAATAATATTTATTCTACAATAAGGGTAAGCCCCCTTAGCGCTCAACGACTTTCTAGATAATAAAGATTTCAACATTAATCATAAAAGAACATTTGAGTAAATAATTATCGTACAATTCATTCCTTTTACCATACAATGTTCCAATTAAATATAAGACATGAATTTACTATCAAGTCTTATTTTATTTAATTATATGTATTCCGATCCTAAATGTACAAACTCCGATAATGCAAATTAGAAACTAGTTTATAATTTCATTCTGCCTTGGCCAAAGACTACTGAGTTGTCATTTATCGAATCACATAAGACATTCACTTCTTTTACTAGAAGTGATAGATCCTTTATTGATTATTTATTATCTTCATATATAATTAATTATACTCAAATATACCCTTTGATATACCCTCATGGTCTTAAGGGACATGTCAAAGTATAACTTACCATACATAAGGTACTATGATGATCTCAAGTCTAAGGATTACTTGTACTACTATCACCAAAGGAATTCCTATTGATAGGCGAGTAAAACTCCATTAAGTATTCATTAGCGAGCCATGTTCAGTGTACTTATTCTCCAATAAGCACCTACATATTTGCTTTAGTGTCTCCACACAAATGATAATGACGATCGATCATCCTCTTCCAAAAAGCAAGTAACGTATGTACCAATATCCTCTATTTAGTAATCCATCGATTGGGAACTATTTTAGTTTTAAGCTATCTAAGAATTTAGATCTCATGATTAGCATGATCATCATCATGATTCTAAAAGCATTGTTTAAAACTATGTGTTTATCACATTTAAATATAACAACATTATGTAGATAATATAAACGTATTTAAATAAACAATTCTTTTATTAATAAATGAATAAAATTGTTACAAAGTATATACTTTATCGTCATACATGATTGACTTTTGTGCATATTACTTTCAGGAACACTAAAGCACCATTTTGCCATCTTATTATCATCAATATAAGATTCTAGGAGAAATTAATCAAATCTTTCTACCATATTAGGATCCATTGGCCAACTAGATTTCTAATTTTTCCTTCATCACAAATTGCATTGCACTTGTGGCCCATACATCTGAAGCGTCTACTCTGACCCTCCATTATATTTACTATAAAATGCTCTATTTAGCAAGTATTGTAAAAGAATTGGCCGCAATCCATTCTTGTTGTCTCACTATTAGGGACAACCTTCATATAAATGACACCAAATTACTTTAGAAGAACACGAGTAGAGGAAAGACATTCATTCTCCAATGTTATACCTGCCTATGCATATAACTTATCTTTTCCCTTCTCCACAAACACCATGAAGATCTTGTCAACATCCCAACAATAATTAATGAATAAGGTCCGTGCATGATGTTCCCTCAGTGATAACAACTCTGTTACTCTTTTCAAGTTCTCCATCTGAGCAGCCAAAATAGACTCGTTTGTAATTATATTAGAATTAGAGGAAGAACCTCTGCCCCCAGCTAATTCATCGTATAACGATTCAAGAGCATCATCATTTTCATCACAATAATCAGACCCATTGTAATATTCATTACTACTCCCATAATCCGCCTCTTAATCAAACAAAATTTATACACACCGAGACGTATAGATTGCGATTTATATATGTAGGTATATATCTATAAACTGTAATCAAAATATATTGGATTATTGTTTGTGATGAATCTTGAAAATCCAGATATTCCTCGATTTACCAACACAAAGTGCCAACCTATAAATTTCTTATACAGTAACTCGTATATGATTCGCATTAGTTTGTCTCATTTTTTTTATAATGCCTGACATAATATCCAATAGCACAAAGGGATAATGAAATTCAATTAATGCACATATATCCTAAGAAAACCAACCTTGTGAAGTTCCTCTTAATTTTCCCACTTGCTATGATTAATTCCATTATCCTTTCTTTAACATCACTTAGTCCGTACAAACTGAGATGTGTACAAATATGGTTCATCGTCTCCATTTCAATTTGAAACGGAGAGTCTCTCTGTAAAGGTTTAGATTTTAAATTATTGAATCTAAAGTTTAGAAGCTGTCACCTCGTTTAAAAGTTACTAACCTAACTCTAACTCTAACCACCTCATCTAAAAGCCACTAACATCACTCTAGCCACCTTATTTAAAAATCACTAACCTAACTCATTTCTATTAATTTAATATAACACTAATATATTATTATTATTATTATTATTATTATTATTATTATTATGTTTGTGCGCAAAAAGTATATTGGGGATTGGACTATTATCTTTTGAAGAGAGACTATTAGTCCATTAAGTTCCACAACATCTAAACGATATGTGTTGCAATGATCCAGTTACACTTAAACTTTTATGTTGTGTTCCTCTGAGATATCATGTCACTGTTAGGTGCAGCATTTATGCATAAGCTTCTTCATTCGGGCTTTAGGGCGAGCCATTGGTCATATGTAGGGACGAAACTACATTAGGACTAGAGAGGGCCACGGCCCCCCTAAAGTTTGAAAAATTTATAAGGTTCGTCTCAAGATTTAAAAATGTATCATTATTAAATTTATTATAATTGTAAGTTTGTATAATTGGAGCATAATAATGTATGCGTTATTCTAATTGAATGATACAATTATATCCAGGTAACTAACTTAAACCCTTATTTAATTTTTTTTATTCTTTGTTTATTTTATGAAACTTGATATTTTAATTTTTAAAAGTTTAATGAGTGATCATAATATTGTATATGTTAATTTTATTTGCATATTCAATTTGTTTTCCGGTAACCAACTAAAACATTACTTATTTGATTGTAAATTTATGAAAATTTTATAATTAAAAAGTTTAATAAATGGTTCAATAATATTGATTAACTCATTATTGTAGTGTAGTTAATTGAATTTTTTATTTTTTGTTTTAGAATTATGAAAAAATCACATACTATTGATTCATTTTTCAAGAGAAAGCAATCAAATCATGTTGACACATCTCTGCTTACCCCTGAGTCTAATGTTCAAACATCTCTGCCTACCTCTGAACAAGAACAACGTTCTCAAAAATAACCATGAATTGAAGGTAAAGAATGAGATATTAATTATTTGAAACTTGATCCTGGAAAACGTATCGAAATATGAAAATGTTTTGATGTGATGAAGTTCGACGAGCTTACATCTATTACGGTCAATATCAATACATTCTTTTCGAGTACCGTTTTTTTAAATGTATATTATGTTGTTAAAAAAATTCTTGACCCCCCTAAAAACAAATCCTGATTTCGTCCCTGGTCATATGTGTCGCTTTCTATCAACCGTCCACAATCCTTCTGATAAGAGGTCTTTTCCAGCTACAATTGAACCATTCAGTTACATACAAAATAGACAATCAAATTTTTTGGTCCTATATGTGGCTTTCTATCAACCGTCCACAATCCTTCTGATAAGAGGTCTTTTTCAGCTACAATATTTGAACCATTGAGTCACATACAAAATAGACAATCAAATTTTTATTTTTTATTCTTATATTTTTGGGCAACAGAAGAAGTGGATAGAATGTTATTACATGTAATTTTTCAGATTTTAACAATCACGGCATAAATATCAAAACTTGATTAGTCCCAAAATCAGCACCAAACCCCCCAAAAAGTATATTGTTAGGAGCATGTGAGGCATCTAATGAATTATCAGACCCAAATTGATGAACTTGGATATATCGTGTCTATTATTTTTCGTTTATCTATTTTCCTGTGAGATTATTGTGTAATTCGTTCTTAAATTCTAACACACTTAAAAGAAAAACTTATCACTAAAAATATCATTTTCTTAAACTGAGCATTGTAATTTTCAGATTGCAACAAACATTACATTGGAATCAGAACTGAGTTAGTCCCAAAATCAGCACCAACCCTTTAAAAATGTACCAAATTTCACCACATCCTGCCACCAAAATTAGAAGTCACAAAATGACTCCAAATTAAGTGACAAGAAAAAACAGGACAGGAAATCAGATACAATACATCAAAAGGGAAAAATCAGCATGAACTTAACAAAGGCTTGAGGATTAAGGGGAGGGGTGGGGGGGTAAAGGGGGATGACAATTGGCACGGCTGAGCATCCAACACGTGTCTACTTTCGTTCATCGTTCTTGCTCGAAAGCTTATGATCAAGGCGGGACTTGTCGTTGCCATTGGCCAGCCCCATCTCCAGGGCTGATGATTCATCAACAGTTGGATTCTTGGGTTGGCACTTGTTTTTGCAGTAAATGGCATACAGGATAAGCTGCAGTATGCCTAATCCACACCCAAAGCCATTTGAGACCTGCAAAACCATAATTTTAAATATATATCATCAAATTAAAACATTACAAACTTAAAACAACTAAAATCGAATATATATATATATATATATAGAGAGAGAGAGAGAGAGAGAATAATGGTCATACACCGCTAGCTGTGTATATTTTATTTGTGCACAGTATGCCAAAACTACATCATTTTGGCAGATTTGTGTTTAATTTCTGATTTGGGAAGAGAGAAATTTTTTTTTTTTTAAACAAATCTGCCAAAATAGCGTAGTTTTGACAGACTGTACACAAATAAAACATACACAACTGTGTATGGTCATATTGCCCATATATATATACATATATATATATATATATATATATATATATTTATATACACACAGAGACTTTCCTATGCAGGTAGTCCGTATGCGGACCACCTTTAGTCTTTAGTGACGGACAAAATCGTTGCTAAATCTGTCGTCATAGGGTCTGAACCGTCTCTATAGTCCGGTTCAGACCCTATGGCGACGGGCTTAGCGATATTTTTTTCCCGTCGCTAAATGTGGTCTGTATAGGAAGCGGGCTATATATATATATATATCAAATTTAAAATTCTTACAACTAAAAATTACAAGAAAAAAAATTCTTACTTACAGCAACGAAAGGGTCTTTTCCTAGAAGACCAAATATGAACCATGAAGTGCCACAAAGGAAACTGAACAGTGACAAGAAAAATGGCATGTACTCCACACTCTTTGTTTTGATAACCATTCTCTGCACATTAAAATGATGTATGGTATTAATCCATATATGGAGCAATTTGTTTACTTTTCTACTTAATTACTATTATGCTGCATATTTTTTATAATTTGGCAAGTGGAAGCGTGGAATATAGCCATAAATTTTTGGGGCCACCCCTCCTAATATTTGGGTATATCTAACTTATTCAGATGAAACATACTTCAATGTTTCTTGGAAAACCATAACAATGGATCACCAAAAAAAGGAAAAAAGTTACTTATTTTGTAGGGCAAGTACATAGCACATAAGTGTAAAACTTTTAAATGATCCCAGAGAAAAGGTACATGAATTGTTCTAGTAAAATGATGAAGGGGTCATTCATAGACAATTAAAAATTGACATTTTTAGTCCAAATTATAATATTATTTTTAAAGAAAAACTAGAGTACAACTCTAGAGAAATGATTGATTTATATGTCGATAAAATTATGACCAAATTGGATAGCAACTAACAAGGAACACTAATGTTGCCTTTAGATCAAAAGAATGAGATAATTTTAAGGTGTTTTAAATTTATGTTTAAATTTTCGTTCCATTAGAATGGTTTATCTTCTAAAATAATTATTAAATACATTATTTTTATTTCATTCATTCATTTACTTCATTCTCTCAATCCAAATGTAGTATAAGCGATAAGTTCGAATAAATTAGAGTCGGACCCTTATTAATTCTTTTTTATCTCATGTATCTACATACGTCTGTATTTACTATCGACGTAAATTTGTCGTCGTATGTAGCAAGACTCATAATTGTATAATCGCATGAGGGGTTCTTACCATGACAGATAGGGGTGAACCATACATTATAACAGAGAAAATTGAGGCAGCAAAACCACAGAAAATCTTTCTCTTTTGGTGATGGAGGGCAAAGAGGGAGACTAATGCAACGGTGCAGAACACGATGAGAACAAAGGTGAGGAGTTGGAGAATCTTAAGCTTCTCCTTCTTGGGTGCATATATGAGAAATATGAGCACATAAATGACCTCGATGCCTGCACCAGTGCCATTTACCACTGAAACTAGTATGTTGTTTGGTGATACAAATGGCAGCCCATACCTATTGAAATGATAAAATCAGTAATTTAATCAACATATAACATGAAGGTATAAAGCGGGAGTAGTTAGCATTAAGTTAATTTTGATCAGTTGATCAATACAGTATCGACACACAGGCCAAGAGGTGATCTGTCTCTGCGTGTCAACACTTATTGGTCAATTGACCAACTTACAAAAAAATTAACTTGATAGTAACAAGATGCACGTAAAGTTAAACAAGACAATATCTTTTGAAGAATATATAATAATTGTTTGTAGTGAATGATGCTTGAAAATGCAAATCATTACTCAAAAGATTCTGCCATATGATGAATCAAAAGATTATGTAAATAGTGAAAGATTATTGTTGGACTGCACTCTATAATAGATAAGGGGGAAAGAAGTAAAATAGAGAATTGGGAATTTTTCTGTCTAGGATTAATACCAAAAAAAAGGAGAGAGATATATTATAACATGTAAAAGTATCAAAACTGATTTTAGGAGGGATCTACACTTGGGCAAGGGTGGTCAATTGACCTACCATAATTATATTAATTAATTTACTACTAATATGGGATTTAAGAAACATATAAAAATATAGAGAAAACAAGTTGTCCACCCTAAATATTATTATCTTCGTTCCAAAATAAAGAATTAAATTTGGCATTTTAAAATCAATTTAAGATATTTTTAAATTTAAACTATAAATATTATAACTAGTAGCACTATTTAGATAGTTTACAATTTTCACGATCGTACTTTTTTAAAATATAACTATTTTATATCAATTTTGAATTTACAAATATCTTAAATTTATTTCAAAAGGTCAATAGTGACCTTATATTTTGGAACGGAGGGAGTATGAATTAGTACTTACATTGAGAAAGATGTGTTTGATATCAATAAAAATGAAGCAATTATGAAACAATTTGAAGAATTGAAATTATGATTTTGTAATGAATTTTATGCAATTTTAGTTTTATATTATGTATTTTACTTATATATATATATATATAGGGAATTGATATTTCCACAAAGCTCCCCTCACATGAATGGTAAACGTGACCCACATTCATGTGAGTGAGGTCTCGTGAAAATATCAATTTTTCTTATGGAAATATATATATTGTCATTTACGTTTTTTTATAATCATGTTTGTTAAGTTAAAAGATTGAGAAATCTTAATTAAATTCTTGCGTCCGCCGCTGATCAAGACATATTGCATATGCAAATATAGTACTTACAAACATATCAATGATCCAATGGTAAATATAGCAAAATTGGAACTTAAGGCCTTAGAAAAATCAGGAAAAGATAAATGACGGTAAAGTAAGAGTTAATTTTGAGATGATAAGAAGGTAAGAAAAAACAAGAAACTTACCAGGCAGAAAGCAAGCAATTGAGCGTAGTCATGACATATGGTATGCCTGAAAATTGCTCTGTTGATTTGTTCAAAACTATCCTCTTGAATGTAATCCTATCATTAATCAACAAATCATCGCTATAACCCTGAAAAACCGTCGCTATAGCCTACTGTGCACTACACAGCTGTGTACTTACATTTTTTTCATATATATATATATAGAGAGAGAGAGAGAGAGCAATATAACCTAACACACATTTCCGACAGATAAAAAAGAGAGGAAACTTTAAAGAACAAAATCAAAGAAATTCAACTTCTAATTGAAACAGAGAAACAGAGCAGTAGCTGAACAGAAAAGTATTACAAAGTCTACAATGTAACTTTCAAGAACATAACAGAGGCACAAAAAATAAACATATACATTTAACTTATCATTTTGTCATTGAGACAAAGAAAGAAGAAAACTTTGCTTACACTGGTGCCAGGAATAGGAACAAACCAGTTAAATCCCCTGTTTCCAGAAGGAAAAAAAACACCTTGAATTAAAATCAAAATCATTGTAGACAACACCCAAGAAACAAAATCTCGGAAAAATAGAAATGGAATCACAAGGGAAATGAAAACCCACCAAAAATCCCAAACACTGAATGCAGAGCATTCGTCATTTCTTCAAATCTTATTCGAAAAAGCAAACGAAACGAAACGAAGAAGGTTACTCCAAGAACTGAAAATCCAAAAATTGAAATTGTAATGAGAGGATAGAAGAGAAAGAGGAGAAGAATGGTTTATATAGAACAGAACAGAACAGAACAGAACAAAACAAAACAAAACAGAGGAATGTAAGAAACTAACCACTTGAGCAGTAAAATTAAAGTAAATATCTGTCTTGTCAGTATGAGATAGGGTAATCAAGAAGACTCTGTTTCTCTCTCTCTATAAATATCTGGTTTTTGATCAGTTTGTAGAAAATGGCTATGGTGGTTTATACATTTGAAGCAGTTTGTTTGCCGGTAAAAGTCTAAATTGAATTGAGATTTGGTCCTTGTCTTTTGGCCAAATTACAAAATCGACCGTTCTGCTTTTGGATAATTTGGAGAAGGGTATTACTATACATATTTCTCTGCTCTTTTTCATTTTATGGTGAAAGAATTGATAGTTTCAATAAGATAATGGGTCCCAATTAGGGGTGCAAGATGGTCGTGTTTAAGGCCGTCTGAGTTTACATTAAATGTATGGGAAATTTACGCTTCCTACTATATTTTTTAAAAAAATTACAATTAAAGTGTATTCAAAAAATATTTACACAATTAATATATTTTTAATAGTTTATTTACAGAATTAATGTATTTAGTATCCCCAACCCTCCTCTCCTCAACTCTCAGATCTCCCAAACTCTCAGATCTGACCACCTCCATTTCCTCCCTCTTCCACTGCCACCACCGTCGTCTCGCCTTCCTCCTCTCCTCTCCTCCTCTCCTCTCTTCTCCCTCACCCTCCACCACCTCCACTCCCTCTCTCTCCATCACAAGTCCCAACTTATTACCTGCCACCTCTTGTCCAACCTAACCCTCCTCACCCACTTCATGCACACAAAAACCTCTACTCCAACGTACCCCAAGCTCCGTGTCGACCTTGACGTTGTTTTGCTCCTCCTCTTCTGCGAAGTTTGCCGGCAGGATCCAAAAGTACTTGAAACAACACCAATTAAACGGCGTCTCACTCTTTGTAATTATTATGTTCATGATACCATATTAACATTATCTGGTATTAGTGTTTCAAATAGTGTCGGTACATTTTTTTCTCACAGTGCAGTTGGTAGCCAAACCTTCATACAAAGGTAACCAATTCAGTTTTATTGTGTTATCAATTAATTATAAAAAATTTAAGAACAAAGGTAACCAATTCAATTTTATTGGGTTTTGCAATGGTCGTCGTCGGTACATTTTTTTTCATAGTGCAGTTGGTAGTCAAACCTTCATACAAAGGTAACCAATTCAGTTTTATTGGGTTCTGCAATGGTCGTCGTCGGTACATTTTTTTTATAGTGCGGTTGGTAGCCAAATCTTCATACAAAGGTAACCAATTCAGTTTTATTGGGTTACCAATTAATTATAAAAAAATTGAGAACACTTTCCAAGTGTTACTTGAATTTGTTTTTTTCAACATGTGCAACCATGAACAGTTTTATTGGGTTCTACAATATTGCCATCGGTACATTTTTTTTCATAGTGCAGTTGGTCGCCAAACCTTCATACAAATGTAACCAATTCAGTTTTACTGGGTTACCAATTAATTATAAAAAATTTAAGAATAGTTTTTAAGTGTTATCTGGATTTATTTTCTTCAATATGTGCAACCATGAACAGTTTTATTGGGTGGTGATAGAGGCGGTGGTGGGAACCGACGGTGGCTGGTGTGGTGGCGGAGAGTAGTAGTAGTATCCGAAAGTGGGTGGTGATGGGACGGTGGGCAATTGGAGTTTGATAACGGCAGTGGCGGAGAGGGAAGCAGCGAAGATGGCGGAGGAGGATGGAGAATGGGTTGGCGGTGACGGAGAGTATTAATAATATCCAAAAGTGGGTGGTGATGGTGGCAGTGGGCAATCGGAGTTTGATGACGGCGATGGAGGAGATGGATGCGGCGGAGATAGGGGATGATGATAGAGAATGGGTTGACATGGGTTATCGCAGGCTGAGCACATTGTGCAGGCAGAGAACATTGTGCGGTTACTTCTCCTTGATTTCAGATTTCCTTATTTATGTGAAACTGAATGATCTGATTTTGTTGCCCTCTTTTTGAAATTATTTTATGAATGCAGTAATATTGTAAATATTTTATAAATGTTGTATAGTAGTGTAAAGTACCCTAAATGTATTAGGTTTCGATTAACTACTCACGGACCTAACTACTCATGATAAAGTTCGGGGGAAGGGTCGCCTAGCCCGGAAAGGAAAGAATTTCAGAAAGACACTCTCTCATTCGGAAGGCACACTGTAATAAACTTATTTTTTTAATCATTTGAAAGTTATAATAAACTTATCTTGTTTATCATAATTATAAGTAATTGCAAAGTTATTAAAATCATAAGTAAAAATTTGGCAAAACTAATGAATTACACACTGTAATTGACACGTTTTATTGATTACACCATTTAATTTTTAATTTTTCAAATTACCCCAGTAAACTAATTATTATTTTGAAATTGAGTCATTCCGTTAAAAAAAAGTAAACGGACGTTAATTTTTTATTGACAAAACTAATGAATTACCCACTGTAGTTGACACGTTTTACTGATTACACCATTGAATTATTAATTTTTCAAATCACACCAGCAAACTAATTATTATTTTGAAATTAGGTAATTCCGTTAAAAAAATTAAGCAGGCGCTAATTTTTTATCTACGTGGCTCCGGAAAATAAATTCAAAAATAAAAATATTACTTATGTGGCAAAAAAAATAATAAAATAGTTAAAAGTAAAAATAAAAAAATCAAAATATCTTGGGTACTCAGATATTAGATGTTTATCAATAGAAGAAACTTCCTCGCAAATGAAAAACAATACGTCAGCAGCAGAAATGAAAGCGCGATAATTGGCAATAACCACCTCTTGCAGATGCCTTTAAATTCTCTCTACATCCATCCGTAAAAATTCAGGCTCCTATCAACTCATAAATACAATCCCAACAAAATCAATTTAATCAAATATTACTACTATATGTGTATATATATATACACAGATCTAGAGAGAGATCAGGGACGGAGTGAACCTTGTGTAGTCGATTAAGAGTGAATGAGAGGAGTTTGGAGACATAAGGCTGTTAAGAGTCGGAGGCGAGAGAGAGGAAATCTACTGCAACACCATTTACTTTATTTGTTGTTGTTTTTGTTGTTGTTGTTGGGGATTTCGACTCCATTGTTATATCTAATATTGAACTTTGAACCTCAATTCAATATTTTGAGTACTCGGATCTCAGAATTTTTATAGATTTTAGAGAGAGAAAATACGCAGATCTATTTGATCTGGAATAAGGGGAAGGAGAGATGGGAGGAAGGAAAAGAGATAATAAATCAGATTTCTTTATTTTATTTTTTCTTTTTTATGTCCTTGTAGGATAAAAACTGTAACGATTTAACAGTCGTTAACTAGAGATAACAGAATGACCAAATTTTAGAAGAATAATTAGTTTACTGAGGTAATTTAAAAAATTAAAAGTTCAATGGTGTAATTAGTAAAATGTGCCAACTACAGTGGGTAATTCATTAGTTTTGTCGATAAAAAATTAACGTTCGTTTAATTTTCTTTAATGAAATGGTCCAATTTCAAAGTAATAATTAGTTTACGGGGGTAATTTTGAAAAAAAAAAAAATTAAATTAAATGGTGTAATCAGTAAAACGTACCAATTACAATGAGTAATTCATTAATTTTGCCGTAAAAATTTAAAAGAACTTCAATAAGAGCTACCAAAACTTTATTGTTGAGAGGGAAAAATTAATTAAAAAGAATATTTTTATCAATTTAAATTATGCCAAACTATAATAGATATTACACGACACAATATAATATGTATGAAAGTCCAATAATAATCTAGAAGGGGGTTGAATAGATTATCACTGTTTAAAAAATTATCTTTGGCCTTTTTGAAACTTTTAGTAGATTAACTTATAGTGTTTAGAATTTAATAAGCAGGTTAAAAATTCAGTCAAACAATGCACAAATATTTATTTGGTTCACAACATACAGCTAGAGTATGTTGCTACGTCCAGTCTCAAGCTCCTCTCTAGGACTTGAGATTCTATTACTCCCTGTAATAAATACTCCTTCAATAGGCGGAGAAGCCTTTACAAAGTTTTATAGACAAACTTACAACTATTCACAACTAACTATCTCGGACAGCGAACTCCCAGCTCCTTCCTCAAACTTAGTTGAATCTTCCTTTTGAGCTTAGAACTATTCTATGATTTGGTCTTGAAACAACAATCATTTCCTTACCTTACAAGTATACTAGAGACCCAACTTCCAGCTGACCTCTCTAAGACTCTGGTCTTGGTCAAATTTTTTTTGTCTTTTTCACAAATACATAAAATAAACTAACTCTATATTTTCCTTTTTACAAAAGTTTTGTTTTAGTTTTTGCTTTTAAAGTAAGCAGATAAAATTTAGAATAGATACTTCTCAAATAAGCAGATATAGAAGTTGAGTATTTGATAATTAAAGTTCAAGACTTTTATGTGGCGTGCTTCTGTGTAAGCAGATATATAGATTTAAGCACTTTTTACAAAGGTTTTCCTTTTCTTTAATAAAGAATGTTTTTCTATGGTTTAAAATAGATTTAGAAAAGGATTTCTCTTTAGAGTTTATTTCTATGGTTTTTTAAACAAATATAACTTTGAGTTCAAATAACCATATAAACTTTCATATATTGCAGCAAATAATCTATGAATGAGTTTGTGAGCTATTGTTGTCGCAAACATAATCAATGGGTTGGCGAATCTTATAATTGGGTTCACAGAAGCAAGTTGAAGATGTGCACACATGGGTTAAGCCTGTGAAACTACCAGATGGATATGGTCAAACATTGTAAACAAGTTCAAGACTTTTATGTGGCGTGCTTCTGTGTAAGCAGATATATAGATTTAAGCACTTTTTACAAAGGTTTTCCTTTTCTTTAATAAAGAATGTTTTTCTATGGTTTAAAATAGATTTAGAAAAGGATTTCTCTTTAGAGTTTATTTCTATGGTTTTTTAAACAAATATAACTTTGAGTTCAAATAACCATATAAACTTTCATATATTGCAGCAAATAATCTATGAATGAGTTTGTGAGCTATTGTTGTCGCAAACATAATCAATGGGTTGGCGAATCTTATAATTGGGTTCACAGAAGCATCTTTTGGGAACTGCCTTATTGGTCTACAAATTTGATTCGTTTTAATCTAGATGTGATGCATATTGAGAAGAATGTGTCCGACAATGTGTTTAACACCGTGATGTGTGTTACGGAGAAGATGAAAGATAATGATAAGGCACGGTTGGACATGAAAGATATTTGTAAGCGTCTTGAATTAGAACTTTATGAATCTCCTAATGGTAAGATGGTCAAACCGCATGCAAGGTACGCATTGTCCAAAAAGCAAGTTGAAGATGTGCACACATGGGTTAAGCCTGTGAAACTACCAGATGGATATGGTCAAACATTGTAAGGTTTGTTACTGGTGGGAAATTGCAAGGGATGAAGAGTCATGACTGTCATGTGTTCATGGAGAGACTCATGCCTATAATATTTTGGGATCTGTTTGATAAACCAATATGGGATGCTTTGACGGATCTTAGTCGTTTATTCAGAGACTTATGTTCAAAAACATTAAATGAGAAGGGCATGTTCGTACTTGAAAAGAACATCATTGAGATCACGTGGAAGCTTGAAAAAATATTCCCATCTGGTTTTTTTGACTCCATGGAGCATTTGCAAATTCATCTTCCCTATGAAGCTCTTGTTGGGGGTCTATTTCAAAATAGATGGATGTACCCTTTCAAGAAGGTGATGTGAAACCTTAAGAGGAAGGTGAAGAATAGAGCTTATGTCGAGGGGTCGATATGTGAGGTATACAATTTCGATGAGATATCTACGTTTGTCTTAGACTATTTTCCCGAAGAAGTCTTGACAAAGGCCAATCGAGTCCCGAGACATGATGATGGGGGAAATGTTGAACTAAATGGTCGACTTTCTGTATTTGGTCTATTGGGTCACGCTTATAGAAAAGGGAAGGGCATATTCCTCTCTGAGCAAGAACTACATGTTGTACATACTTACATTCTTCTCAATTGCGAGGAGATTGACTAATTTATGAGGTACACATATAAAATTCATATTTATTGGACCTAACTATATCTAAACTTGTAATGACATACATTCTAATATGTTAATGTTTATAAAATTGTATAGATCATACGATGATGAGTTAAAAGCAAATCAGCCCGCCATAACTGATAAAGATATTCAAATCATTCGTGATAAAAAATTTACACTTTGGCTAAAGGACAAAGTAAGTTAAGTTAATTAAGCACGACATATATATACTCCATTAATTTATAACTTCATTTAATGTAATAGAGTTTTTGTAGGCTTTTACTAAGGGAACGATTCCAGATAATGTACAAGTCCTAGTTATGGGCCCAAACAGGGACCAATTCAGCTGCAATGGTTACAAAATAAATAATTATGAATTTCATACAAACGTATATACTCGTGGTAAAAGAACAACGAACGCTGGAGTGTGTCCAAGGAGATTGTTACAATGAGCTTGGTCATGCCTTTTATGGGGAGTTGGAGGAAATCATAGAGTTGTCGTACAAGGTCACTTACAGGGGTCAGATTAACTTGTTCAAGTGTCGTTGGTTTGATTCAGAAAAAGGGATATGTGTCGATCGACACAGAATCGTCGATATTGACCTCCATAGGTCCACGTATGCCAACACACCATTTATGTTGCCAACTCAAATAGTACAATTATACTACACTCCTAGTCCGGTTAAGAATAGGGATAGACCACCTGCAGATTGGCTAGTTGTAATTCCTACTCCCGCGCGCAGTCGTGTAAAAGTAGTAGACGGGGAGTTCTACCAAGAGGAGCTGATTCATAGACCTACTATAATAAATGTGGAGGACGACAATGAAGTAATCCAATTAGAAGGTGGAGATGAACCTAATGAATTGGATCCTGAGTCAGTACTTGTGACAGATGATATTGATACTGAGGAGGAAGAGTTATTGACTGACATTGACACTGACACTGAATCTGAAGAAGATGATGGTTATGAATCTCCAATACATATACAAAATGATTCTGACTCAGACAGTGGTTAAAAAAATAAAATGTATGTTTAGTATTACTTGTATTACATACAATTACATATATACATGTGCTTTATATCATTTTCGTGTTTATGTACCTTTCATTTATAGTTGTCGTAGTTAACTATTTCATACAATTACTTGTCATTATTTTTATTTTATTTTTATATATGTAATCAAATATAACTCATAATAACATCATGAATTTTTTATTTATAGAGATGACTTCTGAACCAGCTGCAAGAAAGCGCGACTTGGGTAGGGGTCGAATCATGTGCCGAAGGCCCCGGCTAATTAATTCGGATGACTGAATTCTCATACAGATCCGACAACATATACGTTAAACAACATTTATATATAAGCATTTTATATTTTCATTGTTGTAGATATATAATAATGTAAATTGCTTTAAATTTAAAATAAAATGATTTATCTTTAATCTAAATTGTTGTACATTATAGTGATTTTAGAGATACCAAAATTGTGAAGTGCATTTCACAATTATGCTCACTGAACTGGCCTACGTTAGTGATTACGTGGGCGAGCACACCTATCACCCACAAGGATACAGTTTGGGCAATATTTCAGGTATATTTTTTTAAATTCTGACAGATAATATAATTGATAAACTAATATTGTTTAGTAGTGTTAGATTTTGTCAATATAACTTTTTTAATATTATTAGTATTGTTTTATTTACTAAAAAGTATAGATGGGACGATGCGCATGCATCAGTTATTCAGACATTGTTTTGACAGAAGTACGCCGTCCGAACGAAAGATAATTTAAATAAGAAAATACAGAAAACCCTCCATAATGCAGAGATCGACCATCAAGGACAGGGTGAGCAGTTCATACATGAGCATAGCTGTTGGTGGTGCGCACATACCACATAGGTTGAGATGTGTGCCCAGTGGAGAGCTGAGAGTTGGGTCAAGAGACGCAAGAATGCAGCCTCGAACAGATCCTCAGGTTTACCTGAAGGCGAAAAGGCGAAAGGCACCTATAAGGGCGACACTATATCATAGTTGCAACATATTACTGCAAGGGTATGCATTTTGCAAAGTTTCAGCTTTAGTTTTAGTATATCACACATGTTTACTTATTAATATATGAGCATATTAATTTGTAGGAGGCATCATCTCAGGGTCAGCCTATCCACTAGATAGATGTATATGTGGCCACCCGCGATGGTTTGCCTGAGGCTATCCAGATAGCGATATACTTTGATATGTTTATAAATTTTTACGTCCTTCTTAAGCATTTTCTATTTATTGTTAACTATTTAATTTCTAACCTGCTGACAGGACACTTATAAGAGCTTAATGAATGAAGAATTATGGGAGAGGGCGTCAGTTGTGAAGAAGAACTATGTCAAAGGCCAAAGACAACGGCGATGACCGACTATCAGTGGCACAGGCAGCTCTACTAGTCAGTCTACTCAGTCATTCTGACATCTGACGTCGCACACTCCTGCTAACTGTGTGGAGCAATATGTCAGGATCAAAATCTTCTTCTCACACTTGGTGGGCATCTGCAGTCTCTAAGTCATGAGGAGTTAGCAGATGCAGTGGCGAGAGCAGCACAACAGCATGATGAATCCGGGGTAATCTTGTCATTATTTGACTTTATGTACTTTAGCTTTATGTACTACTTTGAATGTTTAGTTTAACTTTACATTCAATAATACATGTTTTATTCTTTTGTTACAGTCCCATCTGGATGATATTGCTCTGTGAAGGCATTTGTATTCCTTCTTTGTCTTGTTAATCGACATTTGATTATTATTTTTACCCACTGAATAATTGAATGCATGTTTATATTGTACGTTGTGACATTTGTATATAAATTTTACTCAGACGGTAATTGTTTATATATATGAGCACAGTATGCGTGGATGTTTATATTACTGTGTTAGTTTTATTAAATTGTATATATGGATATCGATGGATATATATCGATATATGAATTTGTATGGATGTTGGTTTCTTTATCTATATTGTTGTGTGTTGGAATATAAAGCAGGTACAAAACAGGTGAAATTTATTTAGGAAATCCACAAAACAAGCAAAAAAAATTTAAAAAAAATTACTCACTAGCGACCGCATGCGATCGCTAATACTTTTTAGCGACAGCATATGGCTCGAGGGTGTTAGCGACCGCGTCGGTCGCTATTGTTGGTCGCGAACACATGGGCCACGTCAAGCTCAGCGACGAAATCAGTCGTTATTTTAAGGTCGCTGATACGGCGGTCGCTAAAGATGGTCTCTGATGTACACACAACGACCAGATTATGTGTAACCTATATTAACAACCGCAGTCGGTCGATGATGTCCAGTAGCCACCGAATGCGATCGCTGATGGGCGATCGCAGAAAAGCCTTTTTCTTATACTGTGTGTGTACCTTGAACTTGAATTATGGTTGTATTTATAACTTGACCAAACCGCCTCAATTTACAACGTCCGTCCCTGAGTAGGAATAAGAGTCCTCTGCATAGATTCCTTATAACTATAAATTCCATAATTGAATAGGATTTGAATTCCTCAGAAGTAAGAAGTCTTAAGAAGTCAAATCGGATAAGGGAATCATAAGTCAATTTGGACTGTAACCCTTCAAGAATATCTAACTCCTTATTGTCAATATAAATATCCAACCACGTGGCGTGGGTCCCCCAGAATCCTTCGGACCCATCAAATCACACTCCAACATCTCACTCTTTTATTATAAGAAACTTAAAATAAGAGAGTACATCAATTAGTCAGTAAATAATATATCATGTTAAAAAAGTTCAACGAACACCCCAACAAGCCACGTATTTTTTATGTCTATAATACCCTCCATGCACAGCCGAAGCCAATATGTTCCCAGCTTCGGTACCCCAATGACTTCATACGGTCCCTCCCAGTTAGGCATACGTTCTCATGTATTCTATGGATTCAAAAGCCTCAGCCTCCAGAAGCAATAAATTGCTAACCTTGAACCTCCGTTGTTTAACCCTAGATTGTAATATTGAGCAGTTCGTCGCTGGTATTTTTTTGTTCTAACTCCGTAATCTTTATAATAATGGACTTGGGTAATCCCTTCAAGGATGTTCCGGCATGCCGACCCCTCATATAATCTGGCAAAATGACCCGTTGACGACGTTCCGACCATACCCTTCCCTCCTCCGGGTCCCGGGAGTGTGGCTTGCGTCTGTTTTTTCCATTTGGAAAGCCTCCTAATCAGTTGGTACTAGACCAACTATGTGGTGTAGTTTTCCAACGACGGGTAAATCTTGGTCGGGTAGTCGATCCCCACTACGTTCCCGACCACCAGTCGAACCTCCTATAGTAACACCAACAACCCGACGGACGGGTAAATCTTTGTCAGATAGTCGATCTCGATGACGTTCCTGACATACTGACGAATCTCCTGTAATAACATTAACCACCCGGCGGACAAGTTAATCTTGGTCAGGTAGTCGATTCCCGACCACCAGCCGAACCTAATGTAATAACATCAACCACCCGATGAACAAATAAATCTTGGTCGGGTATTCGGTCCCTACAATGTTCCCGACCACCAGTCGAACCTCTTGTAATAACAACATCCAACCAGTGGACGGGTACCATAGTAATGGATTTTAAAATTGCTCTTCTGTGCTGAAGAAATTCACTACTAAAAAAATAGTCATTTGTGATGGCCAAAATCCATCACAAGAACTAGAAAAACCATCATGAAAGGTTTACGTGATGGCTTTAAACATCACAATGGTCGACTTGTAAACGTCCATCATGAAAGGTTTTACGTTATGGTTTTGGCAATCACGCAAATGCTTAGTGCTTTTGTGATGATTAATACAATCACATTAACACGTAATCTATTATAATTGTTAAAGTCATCATAAAAAAATACGACTTTATGGATCAAAGGTAAAAACGTGAATCTTTTTTTTATGGATAATTTATTTTACTCTATTAATTGTATAAATGATACTCATAGGATTCGAACCATCCTCCTATTTGCTAACTAAATAATCAGAGCCGGTCCTGGGTTTTCTAAGGCACATGACAAATTTTCTCAAGTGTGCCCCTTTATACAAATTAAACAAAAAAATAAATAAATTATCAACTAATTAATTTTATTAAAATTATAAGAATTTACAAAAGATAAGAAGGAACACTTTGGGGCCTCCTCAAAGGATCAGGATGAGTCTCCATTTAAAGGTTGAGATTTAAAATTATTGGATCTAAAGCCTAAAAGTTGTTACCTCATTTAAAAACTACTAACCTAACTCTAACAACCTCATTTAAAAGCCACTAACACTCTAGTCACCTCATTTAAAATCCGCTAATCTAATTCTTACCATTAATTTAATATATTACTAATATATTAAATTAATCTATTAATATTATTATTATTATTATTATTATTATTATTATTATTATGAGTACTTTGTTATGTCTCTCATTGTTTTTTAATACTTATTTTTAAAATTCATGTAATTTTTTTAATAGAATAACCGGTATTAAAAGAACATGTAAATTTATGTAGCATAATTTTTTTTTGTCCTTCATAACCTTAACATGATAAAGTGCTTAGCTCCACTCAATAAATATTTAGACAAAATAGGTGCATAATTTCCGCACCAAAAAAGAAGAAGAAGAAAACATAATACAAAATAATAATAATAATAATAATAATAATAATAAATTATTATTAAAAAACAATGAGGAACACAACAAAGTGCTCATAATAATAATAATAATAATATTTAAGTGCAATCATATATATTTCCACAAAATCATGCAATCTGCTATGTTTTTTGAGTTTTTGGACAGAAATAAAAGAAGAAGAAAAGAATGCACACCCAAATAATAAATATTGTGCGTTATTTATTTGAATACATTGCTGTTAATATACACACATGAATTATGTATAACATCACAATATATAATGTGTGAAACAGCAACTATTATATGTATGTATTAACACTCTAGTCAAATTCTCCTTCACATTATTTTTGTTCGTTCCAAAATTAGATATATATTTATATTTCACAATTATAAAGTGGCATAATATTCCTAATTTGTCATTATATTTTACTATTGCTTTCAATATTAAACAACCACGGTTGAATTCTTAACTAATATCAAGGTTATATGATGTCTAGATGACCTGTTAAATGAAGGGTAACTATATGTTGTGAAACTCAGTATAAAATATTAAAATTGAAATCTTTCTTGTCTCTAAATTCTTCTATTTCTCCCTCTATATTTCTAATCAGTAACAAATGGCAATGGAATTTTTTGCTTATGTGACTGCATGGACAGAACAATTCGTTGTAGCTAAGAAGCAAATTGATCCCCAACCAAAATTAGAGCATCAATTTTGTAATACTGTATGCTTGAAAATTGCAAGATATTTTTAATTGACAAACAGAGTAAAGTAATCCATTAACCTAACTCTAGCCATTAATTTAATATAACACTAATATATTATTATTATTATTATTATAAAACATTGAGGGACACAACAAAGTGCTAATAATAATAATAATAATAACAATAATAACAATAATAAATTAATTTAATATATACACATATATACACAAATTTTTGTTTTATTTTTTATTTTTTTATGCACATATATACATAAATTTATAAAAAAAATTGGGCCCCCCTCAACTGGGGGCCCTGGGCGGTAGCCCTGGTGGCCCTCCCCCTGGGCCGGCTCTGTAAATAATGAGTATTACCACTACACCAAAGCCCAAATCATTAATTGTATCAAATGATACTCGTAAGATTCGAACCATCCTCCTATTTGCTAACTAAATAATGAGTATTACCACTACACCAAAGCCCAAATCATGATTACAATTTTAAAACAAAATATAAAAGAAAACTTATGCGAGTTGACTTACTAAACAAAATTACTTCCCCATAACATTTGGTGATTGCAATGGCAATCACAAATACTCTATAATGATGGTAAAGTTAGTCATCACTAAGAACCATCATAAATTTTATTGTTTTGTGATGGCTTGAAAATTCCATCACAAAATACTTTCTTTTTGTAATTGCAAATAAAAGTTGTCACAAAAATTTGTCTTTTTTAATGATTGTCATGGCCGTCATAAAATATTGTTTTGATTATTTATTTTATTAAAATTTTAGTGATAGCTTAAATGCAATCACGCAAAAAAGGTATATCTATAAGTGATAACTTAGTGCGTCACAAAAAGAAAATTTATTTTACGTGAAAAATTTGGTGATTGACATGGCTATCACAATTTTAATACATTGATGGCAAAATTAGCCACCACTAAGAGCCATCATATATACTATTATTTTGTGATTGCTAAAAAAATCCATCACAAATTACTATCTTTTGTGATTGTTTTTAAAAACTGTCACAAAGTTCCGTCACGTATTCTTATTTTTCTAGTAGTGATTCGATGTTGTGACGCCCTTAAATCTAGGTCCCCAGAACCTCGGACATGGTACGTTACGATACATCATTTCTATAACTATTGCGGAAGATATAAACATAAATTGTTTATACAATAAACTTTTACACATAATCCCCAAGGTCTGTAACCTTAACTTAATACCTGCATTCAATAGCCTAGACGACATACAATGTCATTTGCGTTCAATACTATTACAATATTAACCGTACAATAATCCAATCCTGGAACTTGTCTTTGTCTTTAACTGTGTCCGAAGTTTCGTCTTTAATCTGAAAAATTTATCATGATATAGTAAGGGTGAGCAACAAGTTTGCCCAGCAAGTTTAAGTACAAATGAAGATATATCATGATTGAAAAGAATAAGCTTTATAATTTTCAACAATATAATAATTGTGAAAGAGCATAAATCAGAGTTTCAATAAATGAATGACTGAATCAATGATTTTTAATGTCAAGAAGGACCATGAACAATTTTATCTGAACCTTAGGGTAATGAAGGTGATCAGCCTTTCATACCTGATGAACATATGCAACATGCACTAAGTGTGAATCAATAATCAGTATAGATGTGAATAATCAACAATAGTTATTCACTGCCATGCTTTGAAAATATAACTCAAGTTGGAGTTAGGAAAAACTTACCTGTACCGTCGATTACTGCTACATAATTTAAGTTAATCGCTTTATTAAAAAGACCTAACAGTTATAAGATTGATCTTTCAATTAGCATAACATACCTTATAATTAAACTATCTAACATTTAAACACATAGTCAAATATTAGATAAACTTAACCCTATATACACAAGTTTAAACCTAGCACACATCGAGTATTTAATAGTACTCAATATAGTACACTGAGTGGTTTCTCACAAACAACTAACAAATTAGTTTTCATCTAGTCTACACTATTTTCACAGTGAGTTAGATCGGTTACTAATTCGTAGATCCCTTCCTCATATGAAAGTGTCGTTTAGCCTAGCTACTATACATCAACCATTAAAGAGTACGATTGCACTACCTTAGACTTAACACTTACTCGTTCATTTATAAGTTATTATTATAACTCGATAAACTGTTTACTATTCAAGAGACTTAATATATCATTTCAGTAAACTGAAACCAAACTATTTCCTCTTCCTGACATTTTAGTTTCTATTTCAGTACCCTTAAATTATTCATTTCAGGAAGCTGAAATACACTATTTATAAAAATATCAAATTATCTTATTATTTTTCTATCCTTTGGTCAAACACATATACATATATTTCATACACAAAAATAATTTTTCTGGAATTTTTCAACTCCTTTAAGTATTTTTCAAAAATTCATTTTTAGTTAATTCCTTAAGAAAATATCTACCCCACGCTTAACTCCAAAATTCCCCAACTCTTGGAGGGATCTTCTACATGTTATCGTGAGCCTCCAGTTTAAATTTCGTGGCCATCGGAGTTATAGAACTCCGGTTATAACGATTTTTATCTGAAAAATACAAATATTAAAATGGTCATAACTTGCTCAATTTAAGTCGGAATGAGCTCATTTTTTGAACAAAAGTTACTTTATCCAATATATTTTCATGTCCCAAAAGATTGGAATTTATTTCATAATTTAAGTGGACAAAACTGCCCTTGACAAAAAGTGGTAGCGTACTTTTCTCCTTTTTTAGTTTTTTCCTACTTTGCTAAACATTGTCCCGAAGGAAATCTACAAGGAATTTTTCAGTGATTCCACTTAGAAGAGTTAGAAGACTTATAGATCTAAGTCCAATAATTAACCACACTCAAAAATTCAAAATACACTAGGAGATATGGTCGTTTGAATTTTGTGCTACGTTTTTACAAAAATCTAATTTTTTATACTTGATGATTTCTAAGAAAACTTTCATATTCTCACCTAATAACCAACATAATCCATCATCAAGCATCATAACACAAACAAATACCAAATATATTTATGGATCTATCATGATCCATGATCCATTCCACCAAAAATCACCAAACATAAGATAAAACACAACCAAGGATAAGAAAAATTAAGTTTTCTTACTTTTGAAAAATCTAATTTCTATTTCTTAGATTAGATCCAACTTTTGACACTTGAATATGTTAGATCCATACATGAATCTAAAGAAAACACATAGATTAAAGAGTTTTAAACTTCAAATCAAGAAACCCCCTTTTCATCAAATCAATCAAAGAAAATAGAATAAAATTTAGAAATTATATCTTTGCTTGCTCCTTCCTCTCCTTCTTCTTAATACTTAGATTAAGGAACTATAAAGTTTGCAAGAACTCTCTCTCACTCTCTCTTGGCCGAAATTCCCCCTTGCTCTCTCTCTTGTTTATTTGCTTTCTCTCTCTTCAACTTAGGAAATGAAAGAAATAAAATGAAAAGTCTTGTATAATATATATAAAGATAAAAGTATAGATATATAAAATATATCTATAAAATATCTTCCACCCACATGCTTCCATCTCTCCCATCATTAAGTAATATATAACTTGCAAGACTAAGCTAACTTGTGAACTTGGAGAAAATAAAAGCTTGACACCTAAGTGGGTTGTTCACCAACTAAAGTGCATTTAATCATTACATTCTCCTTCCCTTTTCCTACTCTCTAATATCCGGCCATGTAGCTCTAACCTTCTCCCCACTTTTGTTTTATATTATACTTAATACAATGACTAATATAACCCTCCCCAATTGAGCTAAACTTGGGCTTTCTTTTTAATTCCTTTGGGCTTGCTAGTTTAATCCTTTGGGCTTGCATTTTTCTTAAATTACTTACTAACTAAAATAAACTTGGGCCTCCACTATAAATTAAATTGGGTCATCACTATATTTGTCTTATAAATATTATATTGGGCTAGCTTAACAACTTAATTGTTATTAAATCAAATTAGCTACAAGTCCAATGCTTAACTAAATAATTGGGCTACACAAATAATTCTTTGGGCCACAAAATCATCTTAGTTCATTAAATCTATTCTCACTAGAACCAATGCTCAACATTTTTAAGATATACATATTCTTAATTATCTTTATATAAAAAAATAAATGTATACACATTATATTCATTTAATTACACACATAATTCACATAATCAATCACATATTCTAATAGTTTATTAACTAAATAGCCATATTTGGCTTAATGAGTTATAAAAACTCACACTCACATAATCATACAAGATAACCCTTGAAGTCATTTGATTCAAATACCTAATTTATATATTAGGTCACCAAACTTTATAGGTATCGTAGTACTTTATCCTTAATATTCCTTCAAGTACATATAGATTCATTTCTAGGGTTTGGAATTTTGTAACCCATATTTTCTCTATTCTCATTCAAATAGTAAACCATATAGGTTCTACTTTAAAATTTATAAATTATTCCTCAAATTTCCACTCTAGGTTTTATCCTTTAATCTTTATTTAATCATTTAAGATTTTATTAATTTTATAAATTCTCAGATTGTCACAGATGTTGTTGAGTTAGGCTCCAAAACTTTCGTTGAACCTGAATTCCAATTTTCCATGACCGAAGTCATAAAGAAGTAAGCCAAAGTGACTTATTTTTGTAAATTATAGATGATAATAGTGGTGTGGGCTTAGGAAGGCAAAGCCACGGGAAGAACCACTAAAGTGGGTGTTCGGAGCCTTGCAACAGAAATTACTCAAGTGGTGCTACCAAAGAGAAAATAATGGGTTCTCGTGAGTGGCAATCGAAGTCCGAATTGGAGTGGATGGCAACATCATTAGAGTTTGTTGTCTGAAGATGAAGTTCTATGTTCGGTGAAATTGAATTGTGTGAAGGTGGTAATTTGGACTAGCCAAAGACATAATGAAAATGGCCGATGTGATATAGTCTGAAGTGAGTTGCTATCGTCTGAAGTGGGTTGTTATTACCGAAATGGGTTATTGTTACCCGAAGTGTCATGGGTGAACATCTTGGACCATCAAAGTTCATATCAAGCTTGTATATCATGTCCCCCCAGCCAATTCAGCCCGAATAAGAAAAGAAGCTTGAATCTAATATAGCGCCAAACAGATACCAACCTTATATTTTGCCCAAAAATATTTTTTTCCTTCGCCAACTTTGTTGTCGTGCCGAAGAGAGAGACGTTCAACAAAGACATTTGATCACAGAGACATGACTAGTAAGAACAATTTTATTGAAGATTTTAAGTTTAGATCTTCCATTGCCGAAGACCATAGAAAATTGCCAATGGGAGCGTTGAATGTGTTGTCACTAGCTTGTGGCGATGGGGCATAAGTGCGTGTGGCGGAAGTACGGTAGGTGCTGGGGGCACGTGGGCGCATATAGCAAGCGCTGGGTGCGCGAGGGCGCATGCGGCATGCGTTGGGTGCCCTAGGGCGCAGGAGGTAGATGTTGGGCACACGAGGGTGTGCTAGGGGGCGCAAGGGTGCGGGAGGCAGGAGCTGGGACGCGCGAAGGCGTGCAAGGGAACTATCTTTCCTTTTCCCGCTCTTCGTTTAACTTGAAAACAAATTGGTGATTTCAATTCAACACTAGAACAAGGCCCTCCTTGTAACGCCAATGTTAACGTCAAAATCTGTCCATTCACCGAAATCACCAAACAACGAGCTTAAACCTACACAATAAACAAATAAGCATACTAAAAAGCTTGACGACCAGGACTGTCGGGGGATAGCTCCGGTGTGAGAATAACTACAGACCAAGAAGAGTCAACAATGGAGGTACGAACTACTTTAGTGCGTAAAAGTAAGTAAAAGTGTATGTGTACCTTGAACTTGGATCATAACTGTATTTATAACTTGACCACACCGCCTCAATTTACTACGTTCGTCCCAGAGCAGGAATAAGAGTCCTACGTAGAGATTCCTTATAATTGTAAATTTTATAACTGAATAGGATTTGACTTCCCCAGAAGTAAGAAGTCAAATCGGACAAGGGAATAATAAGTCAATTTGGACTATAACCCTTTAAGAATATTCAACTCTTTATTGTCAATGTTAATATCCAACCACATGGCGTTGGTCCCCCGAACCCTCTGAACCCATCAAATCACACTCCAGCATTACCTTTGACTATACATCACTCAATTAATCACAAATGAATGGTTTACATTAATTCTCTGTCTCTCTCTCCCTCTCTCCAAACCAAAAACCTAATGATAAATTTGAAAAGAAAATTTGTACTTTCTCTTACTTTTTTTACTACCTTAATTTGTGTGAAAATTGTCCTTTTGTCATTCTTTCGGGATACGGGGAGTAATATTGCGTTGTCAGTAGTTATAGAGACTATGATCCGTGCCTTTTAGATAAGGGGTATTTATGTAATAAATATATTTAGGCTTTTGCAAAAAAAGAATATATCTATATTCATATATAATATGACAAAATTAAGTTTTTTAGTTATTGGTAATTGGTATGAGACTAGAATTTAACTATTACTACAACACTTTTTAAAACCTCTTGATTTTATCTTATCAACTGCTCTACTAAAACATTTTTGAAACCTAGAATTTAACTAGAACCAAAACACTATTTATGATTCTAAAAAACTTTAGAGTAACTTATTATTTTATAATAATTTTATTTTTTTGTAGAAGTCATTTACTAATATTAATTCTCATGAGCCTAAATTAAAAAACCTACGAATTATTGTTAAATATATAATTAGTACTGATTATATATTTAACAATGATATATCATATAGTAACAAATTATGTCATAATTCTCCTCAAACTAAAATATTAAAACATAACTAACCTATACAAGTATATTTAGTTTTAGGTCTTGAAGAACACGTTAGATATACCTCAACACAAAAACATAGAGAGAATGATCGTCATACTAGTTTCACTTTGTTACATGGTACGTCATATATAATGTGTACAAATTAGAACTTACAATAAAACATGTAACATGATCTATAGGACTAGTAATTGACAGCGACAACAGGCTTTCTTCTTACTCTGTCAACCGAGTCGCTTAAATACTAGAGTAACCATCTCTGCTATTCAAACAAAGTATAACCATGACTGCATGAACTGACAAGCCCCACATGAATTATGAAATATATATATTATGGGAGTGGTTAGTATGAAGTTAACTTTGATCAATTAATCAATACAATCGACACGCAGGTCAGAAGGTGATCTCTCTGTGTGTCAACACTGTAATGGTCAATTGACCAACTTACCAATGAAGTTAATTTCATGATAAGTGGATCCATGTACTATGAAAGATGGTGATAGATCTAACAAAAACTAATGTTATCAATTGTAGGTCTTGATTCTAAGGCCCATAAGAGCAATATAATCTATTTAAACAGTCTACAAAAACACATACATTTAATATAGCAAGAGAAGTGTACTAATACAATACTTGTATTAGTTGTATAATAAAAATGATCTAAAACGCAATTTTCTATATAAAATTAATACAATTTGTTTTTATCCATTTTAAACTTCTAGAATCATGATCCCATAATTTCATACTCATGGTCCCTTCGCAAAATCATTAAATATATGAAATTAATTGAGAGATATCATTAATATATTGAAGTTCTGGACCTAAGACATAGGAGGCTGCCCCCACTTCTTGTGTATTGGTTAAGAGTCCCCTAAATGTGCAATGGGTGTGGCCAAACGAAACAACATATATAAAATCCTCACGCAAGTACAATGACTTCATATAGGTCATTCTTGCATTTCAGCAGCCAATAATTTGTGGATGCAAAGTTTCCTAACATTAATGAACCTTCGTTATTATTCCCTTCGAAATTAGAGATATATTTTATCTTTTGAGGTCAAATGACGACATATTAAATTTTAAAATTGGTATGATTCATAAAAGTTTATAATGAAATAAATTTTGTGATTAATAGTTTTTGTCACATATTATATAATTATAATAATTACATCAACTAAAATTAAATTAATTTTATGATTAATAGTTTTTATTACATACTATACAATTATAATAATTGCATCAATTAAAATTAAATAAATTCACATCAATTTAAAATTTAATATGCTATTATTTGCCATATCTCTCGTCTTATGCTTTTTTTAATCAGTAAAAATAATTTTATTAAAAAACTCAATGTAATACAAATGTGACAAATTCAAAAGATTTGGATGGGATTACAAAGAGTTGCATTATAAGAATTGAAAACCCAAACATTACGCCACAACATAAAACAAAACAACCCTTAATCAAAGCACCACCATATCTTGTAGAAAACTCGACCCATGAGTTGTTAAACGCCCGCCCTCAAAAAAAGAACTCCAATTTGTCAACTAACCATTCAACACCAAAAGCATCAAAATCCAAAGCCTATAATCAACCTCCTTGCAATATTCATGTACCACCATCCCTACCAAAAAACCAACACCAGCTCAACAGTAGCTTTTTTTGGTTTGATCCAAATCTGAAGAATATCTGTAATAAACTCTTGTTAATTACCCACCTGAAGAAATACATAAACGTATCCTTCTTGAAACACAGATACTTAAAATTTTCCAACAAACAGCAAACCATCAACATAGTAACACCAGAGACCAAAAAAATAATCTGAATTACATCCCCAAGTAGCCTAACACCCACCCACCAAACATGAAGAGATGCTATTAAGGAAATAAAATTTCACATGAAGAGATGCTATGAGGTTAAAAGAAAATGAGTATATGTATAGGCACATATATATATACTTAGTGATATGCTATATATATATTTTAGCAAGAGGAATGATAAGGATAAATACAGTATGAGATTTGTGGGACATGTCTCAAAGTTATAAATTATTTGGTATGAATATTTATATTATTTGATTGTTTATATTTTTTTATTATATAATAAATAAATAAAAGAAACTAATGTAACCTAATATATATATTAGGTATGAAAATTAAATAACCTAAGGGTTATAATAGAGAAGGATGTTAGTATTTAATATATATATTAACCCTAAGAGATTTATTTTATACATCTCAATTAATTAATTTTATAACCTAATTAAAGCAAATCTAATTGGGTTAAGAAATTAAATGTATATGAGTGATTATTTAAATTCCAAATATGGGGAATGGAAACCCTAATTAAATAATTAGGGTAAGATATGATTAAAAGTATTGGACTATGATAATTTTCATATCCCAAGAAATTAATTAGAGAGCCCAACAAATTAAATTAAGTGGCCCAAGCTAAGTCCATTTGTTAAGGAACTTGTTAGACATTTAAGTAAATAAATAAAGAAATAAAAACTAAACCAAGAATGGAGGAAAAAGGGCCCAAAATTTTGGCCCAAGGAGGAGAAAAATGGTGGAGCATGTGATGTAATGAGTGGATTTACTAACTCTCTTACCAACTCTCAACCACTCCCTTTTGTGTTAAGCTCTAATTTAAACAACACATTGGAGTTAACTTGCAAGCAACCACTTAGTAATTAAAGAGAGAAAACAAGAGAAGTTGGGGGAGAGGAATACTAGATACACATAACATATCTATACATTTACTAACAAACAAAAAATTAAAACCCATCTTATTTCTCTCTCATCTCTTGTTAGCTTCCAAAGAGAAAAAAGAAAAAGAAAAACAAGAGAGAGAGAATAGAGGATTTTCGACAGCCCCATGAGAGGGAGAAGAGGAGAGAGAAAGGTCATCCATGGAGGGGAAAGAAGAGAAGAAGGAAGAAGAAGATCCAAACAAAATGTATAAAAAAACTAGTTTATTTCCTTTTGTTTAACTTGTTTTGGATGGGATGAAAATATAAGGTTTCAAAACTTAAAAACCTTAGATTTACATGTTAATAAGTGTGTTATCTGTAGATCTATCACTTTTGAGTGTCAAAAGTTAAATCAAAAGCAAGAAAAAGGAAACTAGGTTTCAAAAGTTAGAAAACCCTAGTCTTTACTTTTTCTTAGCATAGATTGTGTTTGGCTTAGTGGTTGTGAAAGTTTGATGAATTTAATGAAGGATCATGGTAGATCCTTGAGTTTAAGGAAGTTTATGATGTATTATGTTAGTTTATGGTGGGTAATGTACAATAAATCAATAGATCATGGAAGATTTCTTAGAAAACATAAGAGTGAGAAAAACTGATTTTACGTAAAACAGAACCTAAAATTCAAACAATCGTATCTCTTATTCTATTTTGAATTTTTAAGTGTGGTCAAGTCCTAGACTTAGATCTATGAGTCTTCTAACATCTCCAAGTGGAATTACTAAAAAAGGAGTTGTAGATTGTCATATGGTCTGTTTTTACCAAAGTAGAAAAAAGCTGGAAAAATCAAAAAGCAATCTGCCCAAACTTTTCCAGGGGCAGTTTCAGCAACTTAATGAATGAAATAAATTCAAACCTTTTGGTAAATGAAAATATATGATATAAAGTATCTCCTGTCCAAAGATGAGCTTATGCTGACTTAAATCGACCGAGTTATGGTCATTTTAATATTTGGGTTTTTTCGACGAAAATTGCTATAACTGGAGTTCTATAACTCCGATGGTCACAAAATTTAAACTGGAAGTTCATGTTAATACATGTAAGATTCTGCCAGGAGTTGGGAATTTTTGGAGTTGAGCATGATATAGCTAATTTTCTTAAGTTACGAACTAAAAACAGGCTTTTGAAAAATGCTAAAGGAAATTGAAAAATTCCAGAAAAATTATTTTTTTGTATGAAATATATATATATGTGTGTGTGTGTGTGTGTGTGTGTGTGTGGCCAAAAGATAAAAAAATAATAAGATGATTTGGGATTTTTCATGGAAATGATTTAGTTATGAATAAATGAATTAAATTAATTGTGTAATGTTAAAAATATAAAAAATGAGATTTTATGACTTAAGAATGCTAGATATGGTATATATAGATTTTTGAAAGGGGTTTTGGTCATTGATAATGAGATATTATGTTTATGGCCTTGTATGGTTGCTGGATTGAAAGATTAGTGAATCCATGTTGCTGGATTGAAAGATTAGTGAATCTAGGTAGGAGGATTAGTGAATCCAGGTTGCTGGATTGAAGGATTAGTGAATCTAGGTTAAAGGATTAGTGAATCCAAGTTGTAGGATTAGTGAATCCAGGTTGTTGGATTGAAGGATTAGTGAATCCAGGTTGCTGAATTAGAGGATTAGTGAATCCAGGTTGCTGGATTGTAGGACAGTTTGAATCCAAGCTTGCTGGATTGGAAGTTAGTTGAATCCAGGCTTGCTAGATTAGATGTAAATTTGAATCCAGGCTTGCTGGATTGGAGGTCAGTTGAATCCAGTCTGCTGGATTGAAAAATAGTTTACTAAATTGAAAGTAGTTTGAATCCAGGTTGCTGGATTAGTTATGTCAGTTTTGTTGTGTTGAGAAACAACAAGTTGTTTGACTCTAGGTTGTTGAATTAGGTATTCGACTTGCTTGATTATAAAGAAGAACTTATAAAATGAAAGATTAAGTGTTAATTCATAAGCTATATGATAAAGTAGTGGTACAGTCGTACTCTTTAATGGTTGATGTATAGTATATTGGCTAAACGATTCCTTCAGGGAGCGGAGGTATATACGAACTAGCTACCTATCTAACTCGCTGTGAAATACAGTGTAGACGAGACGGAAAACTAGTTTGTTGGTTGTTTGTGGAAAACCACTCAGCATACTGTATTGAACACTGTTAAAGACTCGATGTGTGCTAAGTTTATAATTGTGGATACGTATGGTGTTAAGGTGTTATTTAATTTTTGACTATGTGGTTAAATGTTAGATAATTTAGTTATAAAGTAATAGCATTGTGAGATAAAATATGTTATGCTAATTGAAAGATCAATCTTATAATTGATAGGTCTTTTCAATAAAGAGATTAAATTAGACTGCTTAGCGGTAATCGACGGTCAAGGCAAGTTTTCCCTAACTCAAACTCGAGTTATTATTTTCAAAGCATGTTAGTGAATAATTATTGTTGATTATTCACATATATACTGATTATTGATTTGCACTTAGTGCATGTTGCATATGTTCATCAGATTTGAAAGACTGATCACCTTCATTACCATAAGGTTTAGTTAAAGTTGTTCATGGTTCTTGTTCACATTAAACATTATTGATTCAGTCATTCAATTATTGACATTATGATTCTTGCTTTTTCACAATTATTATATTGTTGAAAACTTGAAAGCTTATTCTTTCTTTCAATCATGATATATCCTTGTTGTATTTAAACTTTCTGGGCAAAGTAGTTGGTCACCCTTGCTATATCATGATAACAAATTTCAGATTAAGACGAAGGCTCGAAGAAAGACAAAGACAAAGGCAAATTCCAAGAATAGATTATTACGCATTCATAACTATTTAGTTATCATATGCAAATGATGTTGTAAAACTTTTAAGTTATTAAAGGTATGTATTCAGTTAAGGTTAATAGACCTTGGGAAATGTTATGGAATTAAGTGAAATAAATAATTTATGTTTATATGTTCCGTATTAGTTTATAGAATATGTATGAAGATGAAGTACCGTAACGTACCAGGTCTGGGGTTCCAAGGACCCGAATTTGGGGGCGTCACAAGTCGTGAACACCAAACTCGAGGATAGAGAACCTGGATTTGGGGGCGTCACAGAATATATTAAACCTTGTAATAAACATGTTTCCCCTTACTATATGTCTCAACTTAAATTTATGCATATAAATGATATATAAAAGAAAGACCATGAATACTTAACCTAATGGAAAAAGAATACAAATTTATACCTAACTCACAGTTGGCAAAACATATTCTAAACATCATTATAACCAACATAACCATATCTAAATAGATATCATATCATAACTAAAAATATCATCCAAAATAATGATCACATTCAAATTCTGAACCAATCAAATTCAAATCCAAAACTAAATCAATTAGCATCAGTCAGTAATAACATCCAAAAATTAGTTCAGAATCATCCCATAAAACAAACCCACATTTAAACTAAAATATAGTTCATAATCATCCCATCAAAAACTCAATAATCCTTCCCAACTTTGACATCATCAAAAAGGGTTGCTAGGCTTCATCTGGATCAGTCTCATATACCCCGTCTTCAACTTTCTTGTCAAGATCTTTCAATTTAACATCTAAAGAATCAGGACGTGCCACCAAAGACTCAACCCTATCTACAACTGTGGCTACCCTATCTGATAAAGAAGTGATTGAGTCAGAGAGTGTGTCAACTGTGACAAGCACAGTGTCTATCTTATTTCCCATATTTTGAACAAGATGATAGAGCTCAAAAATTTGGGGGCCAGCAGGAACTATAACAGAGTAATTAGGTGGAACAGAGTGAGAAATAAGAACTGAAGTAGGAGAGTCAGGAGTAGATTCAGTAGGAGCAGAGACGGGGATAGCAGAGTCCTCTATGTCCCAAGATAAGAGACCATCAACACTGACTTTCAATTTTGAATTTCCAAAAATAGTTTCATAAATTACTTAGGATCGGATAACTGAAATACTTCTTCACTTTCAAAAGAGATGTCAAAATGAGAGCAGATTTTAGTAAAAAATCCACCATAGGGAAAACACTTGGATTTAGTTTTGATGCAACTTTTGATGTGATTGATCATTAGTAAAGCACAGTTAAATTTTGTTCCAAATAATATTAGTGCTGATAGAATCAGATCTTGATAGGTCATATTAGACCTGCCACCTGTTCTAGGAACCAGGTTAGCACGAATGATCATATGCACAAGACTGTTCAAAGGTGTTGTTTCAGCAACAGTGGGCAAAGATACAAATTCAGCATAAGGGCAATCTTTAACAACCCTTAGTTGTTCTAGAACAGATAGATTTTCAAATTCAATAGGACCCTTAAGAGTAAAAAGAGAAGGGCCAGTACAGGGGATATCAATCAATGTACCCAACAAAACAAAGTTAATTGATATAGGTTTTTCTTGGACAAATGAATGTATCCTATCTGATTTAACAAACATGTTTCCAAAAAATTGCTTAATCAAAATAGGATAAGCAGATTTGGGAGGAGACAACATAGCAGATAACCTAATTTTTTCAAATAAGGCAGTGACTCCAATATTATGAAAAAGAACCAGGTCAACTGGTTTTCCATAAATAATAGGTTTATTAACCATCAAGTTTTGAAAACGAGTTGAAAATTTTGGGGATCTAAATGTCAGAGTCGTACCATGAACTCTAGGAATATGAGGAGGAGAATCAAGTATACTCACAGTGACAAGGGTTTTGCCCTTTGATGACTGACCTTTTCGTTTCATCTCCTTCGAGGATGCACCCAAATCGGCTGCTATTTTTTGGAGGTTCTGATTCAGTCAACGAGCCTCTCTGGGTGCTACAACTGCTTCCTTGCTTCATTGAAAGGGTTGCCGACCGGTGTTAACGGTGTGCCCTCCCTTTGTCTTCACCATTGATCTGGTAATTTGAGAGGAACAAGAGATCTAGGAAAACCTAGATTTAGTTTTCCAGAGAGAGCGAAAGAGAGCAGAATAGAGAGAGATGGGAGATGAAGGGACACAGTGGGGGAGAAAATAACGATCAAATTGGTATCAAGACTTATACCCTCAAAGTTATATTCCCGCTAAAAATCCTTTAGACCAAAAAACCCAAAAATACCCTGTAATGAATTATTGTTACCAATTTTGCCCTTATTAAATACTGATAATGAAAGCTTAAAGGCAAATATTACATTAGCACATAATTGCAAATAAAGCATATAATGTACCCAAAAAAATTATGTACTATGAACATTGTATAAAGTTTAAAATATATATATATATATATATATATATATTTATTATTATTATTTATAAACAACTTATAATCTTTTAAGTATAGATAAACATGCCTAGTTCTCTTCTCAAAGTACAAAAATGCTTTTCACTTAAAAATTTTGTAAAAATGTTAGCCGATTGATGTTCAGTAGAGACAAATACTAATTTAATTAATCCTTTAGCAACATTGTCTCTTAAAAAAATGATGTCTCAATTCAATATGTTTTGTACGAGAATGAAACACATGATTTTTTGAAATATCAATTGCACTAGTATTATCATAAAAAATAGACACATTTTCACATATCACATTAAAATCATGTAAATTTGTATCATCCACAAAATTTGTGAACAACAACTACCTGCCACCAGATATTCACCTTCCGTAGTAGACAATGCAACTGATGTATGTTTCTTGTTGTGCCAAGCCATAAGGCTTTGACCTAAGAATTCACAAGCTCCGCTTGTGTTTTTTCTATCAACTTGGCAACCTGCATAATCTGCATCTGAGTATCTAATGAGTTCAAAGCTTGGAGATACAGGATAATATAATCTAAGATTAATTGTACCAGATAAATATTTAAATATTCTTTTTACCGTTTTAAGGTGAGATTCTTTCGATTGAGCATGAAATCTAGCACATAAGCATACACTATACATAATATCTAGTCTTGATTCTGTTAAATAAAGTAAATAGCTAATCATACCTCTATACATGGTTACCTCAACATCTTTACCTTGGGTATCAGTTGTTAACTTGATAGTTGTGCTCATTGGGGTTGACTTTGGTTTGGTATTTTCAAAACCAAATCTCTTCAATAACTTCTTTACATATTTTGATTGATGAATGTGAATACCTTCATTGGATTGTTTGATTTGAAGCCCCAAGAAGTAGTTTGACTCACCCATAAGGCTTATATCAAATTCGTTATACATGCATTGGAAAAACCACTCACACAAAGAGTTAGTAGTAGCTCCAAAAATTATATCATCAACATAAACTTGAATAATTAATAAATCCTTATTTTGGTTTTAAAGAAAAGATTAAAGTCAATTTTATCGCGATTAAAATTATTGTCTAATAAAAACTTGTTTAGCCTTTCATACCAAGCTCTTGGAATCTGTTTTAATCCATATAAAGCATTCTTTAATTTAAACACATAATGTGGATATTTTTCATGTTCAAATCCTGGTGGTTGCTTAACATACACTTCTTCATTTAAATAATCATTTAAAAATGCACTTTTCACATCCATTTGATATAAGTTAAATTGTCTATAGCAAACATAGGCTAAAAGAATTCTTATTGCCTCCAACCTTGCAACAGGGGAAAAGGTTTCTTCATAATCTATAACTTCCTGTTGATTGTAACTTTGTGTTACCAATTTAGCTATATTTTTAGTTATTATGCCATTTTTATCAAGTTTATTTTTGAACACCCATTTTGTACAAATTATAGATGCATCTTTAGGAGGTTTAACGAGTTCCCATACCTGACACCTTTTGAACTGGTTTAATTCTTCATGCATGGCAATAGACCAATTCTCATCTTGAATTGCTTCCTTGGCATTTTTTGGTTCTATTTGTGAAAGAAAGGTTGAAAATGCACAATATTTCCTTGCTTTCATTCTTGTGTTCATCCAAGTGTTGGGATCACCTATAATCAGATTTGGAGGATGATTTCTCACAGTTCTGGACGATCTAGGAAGTCTGGCAGTGGTCATTTTCTCTTCAGGTTCAGCTTCTCGTATATCAATTTTTGCCTTTGAATGTTCGTCTGTCTTTTCTTCTAAAGTAGATGGGTCGAGCTGTCTGGATTTGGGTGTCTACATATCTGAGTTTTCATCTAAAACAGATGAGTTGGGCTGTTTGAATTCATTTGTCTATTTTCTAGGTCCATCTGATTTTCCTTCTGATGCAGATGGGTTAGACTGTCTAATTGTTATCAAAACAGAATGGACATACTATATATATATATATATATATATATATTAACTTATCTCAAATAAACCATATTACAGAAGAAGATTTGTCAAGGCTAGTACTTGGTACTATGTCCTTAAGATAATTATGCCCTCCGTACGATGCTCAGAGTTGATAGCACTTATCTCCCAGGATACAATGACAACATATACTATAGTAGCACTCTAAATAGTATACTCAACGAACCAAAGAAATGCTCAGAACTCTCTTTTAAAAATAACTATGAAAATTGATGAAGAAATGAAGACTTCAATACTTTGTAATGCTTAAATGCTTGTGAATTGAATGAATGAAATGGTTGCCCCCTCTTATCTTTTTATAGAAGGGATTAGTGACCCTTCAGAAGGGACATAACCCCTTGAAAAGGTACTATTTAGCCAACACGACGTAGTTTTAAGGCTTAACAGAAAGGGCGCTTCTGTTCGGACCATAAAACGACGTAGTTTTAGTCTTATCAGAATAAAAACTACGTAGTTTTAGTGTTAGAAGAAAAGGCGCGTCCGTTCAGACAAAAACAACATAGTTTTGGGGCAACCGTTCAGACTTATAGGCTTTCCCAAAATGACACAGTATTGACGCGTCTGTTCGGCAGATAACGCATCCCAAAACGACGTAGTATAATAATAAATATTGTTTATCAAAATGACATAGTTTTTATAATAGAACTAAATAAAATAAATTTTAATTAAAAATTTAAATAAATTTTATCCAAAAATTATATACAAGGACCCAGACCCACGAGCCACGGGCCTCGAGCCACGTGCCACGAGCTCGAGCCAGGCCAGGCCAGATGGTCGGTCGACGGCGGCGGCTGCGCGCGTGTGTGGGTTCGAACCAAGCTTTGGCTAGGTCCTCTCCCTTCCACAAAAGTGGGGTGCCCCTTGGGGCCCAAACCCAAGAGCAATTTTCTTACATATAAACACATTAAAATTTTAGTTCTTAACCGATGTGGGACTTGGCTTCTCACATGTATTTATTATTATTTATCATTTCCAAGGGTGATCTGTGGGAGTTAATATCTCATTCATTACTCCATGGATTTGAGCTTCCAAATACTTAATTTAATCTACTCCTGGAATAGAATACATTGATATGTGGATTCACTTTAAATAATTATTAAAAGCCACTTTAATTTTTGGCTCAAATTCTAACAATCCCCCACATGAATGATATTGACTTCCAGTCTTATGCAAATGTTATGCAGACTCTGAGAAAGAGACAGAATTGGAAATCATCTGTATCGAGAGATTTAGCTTTTGGCTTTGAACATTCTCTTGTGAAAGACTATCAGATTTACTGATTGTCCAGTGAACGTGATGTCTTGAACTGTCCAACCGTTTGTGTAAATCGATCTAGAAAATAGTAATTCACAAAGAATCTTTCCAGACATTATTTGGTTATCATGATTTTGTTTATTTTAACCCCGAACAATCCCAGATTTATGAGTGCTTTAGATAAGTATAGCCTTATCCTTCTCATAGAATTGGCTCAGTTCACACTCATATAGGTGATTCTTAATAAGAGTATCCTGCCATATTCCATTTGTTTATCAAGATTTAAGAATCAATAAAAGCATAACTTATCATGTAACCGCTGCAGGTATCACTATCTCGTATCATAGGAATGAGCAGAAGAGACATTAATTTCTTCATAATGATTTAGTTAAATAATTCATAATTTAGTTGTCCCTTTGAACCTAGATTTTGGGATCTCTAGTCAACTAGGTTGGGTTTCCATCATAACGATCCTTATTTATAGACTTTAAACTCATTTTCTCGAAGTTATTTTTACTTGCTCTCTAGTCAAACCTTTAGTCAACGGATCCACTATATTTTCTTTCGACTTTATGTACTCAATAGACATAATGCCATTAGAGAGCAATTGTTTTATGGTATTGTGTCTACGACGAATATGTCTAGACTTACTGGTACATGTAACTATGTGCCCTTCCAATTGCTGATTGACTATCACACTGGATACAAATAGGCGGCACAGGTTTAGGCCACATAGGAATATCTTCTAAAAAGTGACGAAGCAACTCAGCTTCTTCTCCAGCTTTATCTAATGCAATAAACTCAGATTCCATCATTGATCGAGTAATGCATGTTTGTTTAGAAGATTTTCATGATACTGCTCCTCCACCTAGTGTAAATACAAAATCACTTGTGGATTTAGAGTCTTTTGTATCTGATATCCAGTTCGCATCACAATATCATTCAAGTACTGCTGGATATCTTGAGTAGTGTAAAACAAAGTTTTGAGTGTATTTTAAATACCTTAAAACTCTTATAATCGCTTTTCAATGATCTTGTCTTGGATTGCTTGTAAATCTACTCAATTTATTGACATTTTATGCTATGCCAGGACGTGTATAATTCACTTCGCACATAAAGCTTTCAATTATTTGTGCATACTCAGGTTGTGATATTCTCACTCCTTTATTTTTAGACAAATGTATATTTATATATGTTGGTGTTCCCACAGGATTGCAATCGTATTGATTGAATTTTCTGAGTATTTTCTCAATATAGTGTGATTGTGATAACACTAACTCATCCGATATTTTAGAAATTTTAATTCCTAACATTACATTGACAATACCCATTTCTTTCATGTCAAACATATTATTTAACATTATTTTAGTAGTTTTAATGATTCCATTATTACTACCCATAATTAGCATATCATCTACATAAAGATAAATAATGACATACCCTTTCTCAGTGTAATTGACATACACACATTTTTCACACTCATTTATCTTGAAACCATTTAACAACATTGCATTATCAAATTTTTCATGCCATTGTTTAGGTGCTTGTTTTAATCCGTAAAGGGACTTCACAAGTCAACATACTTTCTTTTCTTATCCTGGAACAATGAACCTTTCTGGTTGTTCCATGTAGATTTCTTCTTCTAAATCTCCATTCAAGAAAGTTTTTTTCACATCCATTTGATGTATCTCTAAATTATATATAGCTGCAATGACTATTAACATCCTAATTGAGGATATTCTTGTCACAAGAGAATAAGTATCAAAATAATCCAAACCCTCATTTTGCCTGTATCCTTTGATTACAAGTCTTGCTTTATATTTGTCTATAGATCCATCTACTTTCATTTTCTTTTTGAATATCCACTTATATCCAAGAGGTTTAGAGCCTGATGGGAGATCTACTAATTTCCACGTATGATTGTGCAGAATGGATTCTACTTCACTATTTATAGCCTCTTTTCAATATGGAGCTTCGGGACTCGACACCGTTTCTCTATAAGTTTGAGGCTCATTTTCTAACAAATAAGTTCGAAAATTCGGACCATAAGATTTTGATGTTCTAAAACGTTTACTACGTCTAAGTTCATCAATATCTTCTAATCCATGATCAATATCACTAACAGTGTCATAAGTTCTTTTGTTTGAACTTGTTTCTTGTTAATTAGAATTTGACACTTGTTCCTTTTTATTAGGAAATACTATTTTCAAAGAATTCTACATCTTTTGACTCAATAATATTATTTTCATGTATTTCCACTATTTTTAATTTATTAACCAAAAATTTATATGCACTGGTATTATTAGCATAACCAATGAATATACAATTTATTGTTTTTGGTCCTATTTTCACCTTTTTGGGTGGAGGAACCATTACTTTTGCTAAATACCCCCACACTTTTAAGTGTTTATACGTCCTTTCCATAATTCATAGGGTGACGCATATTAGACTTCTTTTGAGGTATTCGGTTGAGAATATAATTTGCTGAAAGAATTGTTTCTCCCCACAAATTCTGAGGTAGCCTAAAACTTAATAATAATGCATTCATCATTTCTTTCAAATTCTATTATTTCTTTCTGCAACACCATTTTGTTGTGGTGAATAAGGTGCAGTTGTGTGGTGTATTATACCATGTTGTGAATAAATTTTAACAAAAGGAAATTCATATTCCTCATTTTTATCAAGTTGATTCTCAACCTCATTTTTGTAATTTATAAATATTTTCAAAGCTTCATCTTTACTTCTCAACAAGTAAACATAACATTATCTTGTACAATCATCTATAATAGTAATAAAATACTTTTTACCTCCTCTTGTTTATAGATACTTTATATCATAAATATCAGTATATATTAATTCAAGAGGTTATGTACTTCTTTCAATTGATTTAAAAGAAGATTTTTGAAGTTTTGCCTCAACGAAAACTTCATATTTATGATTAGAGTTAATCTCACATTTTGGCAAACATTCCATATTAATTAATCTATGTATATTATTATAATTAACATGTCATAATCTACCATGCCATAAATTAGACGACTCAATCATATAAGTAGGAGATGTAATTTTATTAATATTGGAAGGTACAATAGTCATTACATTCATTTTGAAGAGCCCATTGCTCATATATTCCTTTTGCACATACATCCCATTTTAAGTTAGGACAAACTTGTCCGATACAAAGACCAATTTAAATCCCTTTTAACTAAGAAGGGATCCTGACACTAAATTCTTCCTAATATTAGACACATGGAGCACTGTTGAGGGTGAGTTCCTTGCCAGATGTCATCTTCAGAACCACCTTTCTTTGTCCAGTAATCTTAGATGAAGAAGAATTTCTCATGTATAACTGTTCTCCATTCTCACTTTCTTGATATGTGGAGAACATCTTCCTGTCATAACAAACATGGCGGGTTGCTCAAGTATCTACCCACCATTCCCTGGGATTCTCAACCAGGTTTACTTCAGAAACAACCGCTGAAAGGTTCATTTCAGAAACATCTTGAAGAATACCATCCACTTTCGTTACATTGGCTTGTGCGGACTTCTTGTTCTGGTATTTGCGTTTACGACAATCCTTTGCTCTATGTCTGGATTATCACAAATGTAGCATTTGCCTTGGAACTTCTTCTTTGTTCCTTGTTGAGGCCCATTGCCGGAGTACTTTCTCTTTTTAGACTTTGGACCTTGTTCCACCACGTTGGCTTTATATTCTACAAAAGTCCTTCCTGATTTCTTTTCAGAAGCACGGTTGTCCTCTTCTATGCTTAATCTTACGATTAAGTCTTCAAGTTTCATCTCTTTGTGTTTATGCCTGAGATAATTCTTAAAATCTTACCACATTGGTGGTAATTTTTCAATAATAGAAGCAACTTGAAAAGATTCACTTAAAGACATACCTTCTGCATGTATTTCATGCAGGATTACTTGTAATTCTTGTACTTGGTTAATGACAGCCTTGGAATCCACCATTTTGTAGTCCAAAAACCTGCCAACTACGAACTTCTTCGTGCCAGCGTCTTCAGTTTTATATTTCTTATCCAAGGAATCCCATAATTCTCTTGTAGTTTTAAGAGAACTATACACATTGTATAATGTGTTGTCCAATCCATTAAGGATATAATTTCGACATAGAAAGTCACCAAGTTTCCATGCATTAACAGCGCCAACAACCTGCTTATCTGTTTCACTCTCATTAAGCACAGGGGTTTTCATGAAGAAACATTGCCAAGTTAAGTGTAGTGGGATAAAACAACATCTTTTGTTGCCATCTTTTAGACTCTGTTCCATTAAAATTTTCTGGTTTTTCACCATAGTTCACAGGAACATTTGGTATATAAGGTGTACAAGAAGAAGAACCGATTATAGATAACGAATCGGTAGCTCAATTTATTGCAAATATATATATAGATAATAATTGTCTTAAGATTGTTATCAAAACAAAATGGGCAGACTATATATATATATATATATATATATATATATATATATATATATATATTAACTTATCTTAAATAAACCAAACTGCATAAGAAGATTTGTTAAGGCTAGTACTTGTTACTATGTTCTTAAAAAAATTATGCCCTCCGTACGGTGCTCATAGTTGATAGCACTTATCTCAGGATACAATGGCAACGTATACTATAGTAGCACTCCAAATAGTAAACTCAATGAACAAAAGAAATTAAATGCTCAGAACTCTCTCAAAAAAATAACTATAAAAACTAATGGAGAAATGAAGACTTCAATACTTTGTAATGCTTAAATGTTTGTGAATTGAATGCATGAAATGGTTGCCCCCCTCCTATCTATTTATAGGAGGGATTAGTGACCCTTCAGAAGGGAATTAACCCCTTGAAAAGGTACTATTTAGCCAAAATGACATAGTTTTAAGGCTTAACAGAAAGGGCACGTCTGTTCGGACCATAAAACGACGTAGTTTTAGTCTTATCAAAACAAAAACTACGACTAAAACTACGTAGTTTTAGTGTTAGAAGAAAATGCGCGTCCGTTCAGATAAAAACGACGTAGTTTTGGGGCGTTTGTTCAGACTGATAGGCTTTCCCAAAACGACGCAGTATTGACGCGTCCGTTCGGCAGATAATGCTTCCCAAAACGACGTAGTATAATAATAAATACTTTTTATCAAAATGACATAGTTTTGATAATAAAACTAAATAAAATAAAAATAAAATTTTAATAAATTTTAATTTAAAATTTAAATAAATTTTGTCCAAAAAATTATATACAAGGACCCAGACCCACGAACCACGAGTCTCAAGCCACGAGCCTGAGCTAGGCCATGCCGGCCGGTTGGTCGGCGGCGACGCGCGTGTGTGTGTTCGAACCAAGCCTTGGCTAGGTCCTCTTCCTTCCACAAAAGTGGGGTGCCCCTTGAGGTCCAAACCCAAGAGCAATTTTCTTGTATATAAACACATTAAAATTTTAGTTTATAACCGATGTACAACTTGGCTTTCCACATGTATTTATTATCATTTACCATTTCCAAGGGTGATTTTTAGAGGTTAATATCTCATTCATTACTCCATGGATTTGAGCTTCTAAATACTTAATTTAATCTACTCATGGAATATAACACATTGATATGTGGATTCACTTTAAATAATTATTAAAACCCACTTTATTTTTTGGCTCAAATTCTAACAGATTGAACTGTTTGAATTCCAAGATTCATATTGTCTTTTGCTGCAAAATTAACATTTTCTTCTTTTGATAGATCAAGGTTAAATTCATCAAAGATTACATGCACAGATTCTTCAACTTTTGATTAATCAAGATTATAGACCCTATACGCCTTACTATGCACTAAATATCCAAGGAATATAGCTCGGTTGATTTAGCATCGAATTTACCAAGATTACCATAAGTATTTAAAACAAAACATTTAACATCAAATACTTTAAAGTAGCTAACATTAGGAATCCTCTTATATAGTAATTCATATGGTGTTTTCAATAAAATGGGTCTAAGTAGTACTCTATGTAATATATAGCATGCAGTACTTACAGCTCTGCCCAAAATAGGCAGTTTACTCTTTTGAAGTAGAGTTCTTGTAGTTTCTTGGAGAGTATGATTTTTACGTTCCATCACACCATTTTATTATGGTAATCTTGGTGCAAAAAATTCATGTGTAACACCCTTGTCACTGCAATATGGTATAAAATCCTTTCCAAACTCACCATCGTGATCACTCCTTATACCAATTAGCTTGAGGTTATGTTTTGTTTCAAGATTCTTTATGAGCTTTTCAAATTCTGCAAAAGCTTGATATTTAGTTTTCATAAATAAAACCCATGTAATCCTTGAAAAATCATCAACAATAGCAAAAGCATAATGATTATTTCCAAAGCTAGGATATCTATCGGGTCCAAATAAATCAAGATGTAATAATTGAAGAGGTAAGGATGTTGATACCTGATTTTTGCTTATAAAAGAATTTTTTGCTTGTTTACCTAACTGACATGCATTGCAGATACATGTCTTTTCATATTTCAACTTTGGTAGTCCTTTGACAAGGTCCTTTGCAACTAACACTACAAGAAATCTCACATTTTATGACAATTTTTTTTGTCACGCATAAAATTTTGTCACAATTTGTTAATTAATAATTACGAAATTCATAATCGTCATTAACACTTTTGCTTTCGTGACTACCTTTAATTTTGTAACTATTAATCATTTATATTGTCACTAATTTACACATTTGATGACGATTAACAAAATTTCGTCACAATTTATTTTTGTGGTAGAATTTCGTACCAAAATTTTGGAGGGAAACCTTTTAGTGACATGTTTGAAATAATTGATGACAGTATTTACTGTTACACAATATTTCTTTCGATGACAACATAATAGTTTGTCATTAATTATTTATAAAATTTAGTGACAATGAGATTTCGTCAAAAATGTTCACATTTAGTGACGCCAAATACAAATTCATCACAATTTTATTTGGAGGCAAAAATTTTCTGAAAAATTTTGGAGGAAAATTTTTTAAAGACTAAAAAAATAATAATTTATGACAATTTATATTGTCATAAATACTAATTTTATATGACGAGATAATAATTCGTCACTAATTAGATGTGGATAAGTGACAAAAATGGTTCGTCATAAATTCTTATATTTAGTGATAAAGTACGTAATATCATCACAATTTTATTTGGAGGAAATTTTTTTTAATTTGGAGGCAAATTTTGTAAAGACGAAAAATTAATAATTTATAACAATTTTTATTGTCACAAATACCAATTTTATATGACGAGATAATAGTTCGTCACTAATTAAATGAGTGAATATGTGACAACACTGGTTCGTCATAAATTCTTATATTTAATGACAAAGTATGCAATGACGTCACATTTTTATATGGAGGTAAAATATTTCCAAAACAAACTTTTATTCAAGCGACGTCACCGGTTTTCCTTTCATCATTGGCAACCTCCATTTAGTCAATAACTTCCATTATCAATTTTCAATAATCCTAATTTGAAGGCAAAAATTATTTGACATTTTAGGTATGTTTCTAGATTTTGATTTGAATTGATTAGTAGTTGTTCTAATTGAATAACTACGATTTTGAAATGATTTCATGTCATTGTTCATTACTATAAAACAGTAAAAAGATGACACTTAAACAATAAAGATTTTATAAAAAACGTTGTGATTTTTTTTGCACGACGTTTTTTGAGAAAATGTTGTAGCTAGATATGTAAAAATACACTACTACAAAATAGTTAAAAGATGACACTTAAACAACAACATTTTAACAAAAAAACGTTGTGATTTTTTTGTTTACAATATTTTTTTGATAAAATGTTGTAGTTAGATGTGTAAAAACGTTGCAGATTTAGAATGACAATTTTTGGTTTTAAGGTTTTAACGTTTTTTTTAAAGCAAATGTTATCTTTGTAAAAAACACGGAAGGACTTGACGCGGGAAGCTTTCATAACAAAGAAAAGTTCCACCCGACAAAGCTCAGATCTGGGACACAGCACCTCCTTCGAACGATACTCCCCCTAAAACCCTAAACTTCACCACGATTCTAGTGCTAGTACTAGTAGCTTCACCCGCACGTGCCTCGATGAACCCTCCGACAACGACAGAGCAATGGCGTCCTCGGCCTCGGCGGTCGCCTACGCCATTCGCAATAGCTACATATGCTGCTGCTGCGGAGTATGAATTCTTAGGCAGAGCGGCGAGAGAAGGCGGTTTTGGTGCAATATATCCAAATAAAGTACTATGATGATTTTGGGGGTATCAAAGAATGCTTCGCAGGATGATTTTGGGGTGTCAAAGACTGCTTTGCAGGATGATTTGAAGAAGGCTGCGATCAAGAATCACCTGGATAAGGATGGTAATCCTGAGAAGGTAAGTTACCTTGTCAATTTGTTGAGGCTTTTATGTGGATCTGTTGTAAATTGGTTCTTTTTGATGATTTTTGATATTATTCTGTACTCTTAATTTTACGGTCTTATGCATGATTTATTTTTTCTGATTATTATGTATGCATTTATAAGATTGTATGGGAGTTATTAAATTTTGGTTATGTAATTGCAGCAAATTGCTATGGTTTTTATTTTTGGGTTTTGTGTATTCTTATGATGATATTATTAGTGTTAGACCGCTATACTTGTGGCAAGGATTTGCTATGGGGACGTTTTAGCTCTGTAATTTGTGGGTAGTATGTTTTACTGTTATGTGAGTTTGATTCGTTTTGTCGGCAACTCTTTGGGGTAAATATTAGTCAGATGGAATTTTGGTATATTTATTATGTTTAATGGTTGATATTTGTCTTTGAATTTATATATTTCATGTGTATATTCAAAGATGGAGAAATAGCTTAATGCTTGTGTTTGTATAATAAGAGAATGGTCATCATCATGCACTGTCAACCTGTTAGTTGAACATTAAATCCGTTATGCCTCAGTAGGCAATTCACTAGCACTATTTCATTACCTTGGTTATTGTTCGATCTCCAGGTACTTGTACATTTCATCTATATTATTCGATTTACGTTCAGCTAGATTTATTATTCCTCACCTCCTTTTATCTTTTTGTAGGTATGGCTGGTATGACTGCTTATGCGGGTTTCTATGAGGTTTGCTCTCCAAAGAAAGGGGAGTTTGTTTACATTTCAGCAGCATCTGGAGCAGTTGGTCAGCTTGTTGGGCAGTTTGCAAATCTGTTGGGCTGCTATGTCGTTGGGAGTGCTGGAACCAAAGAACAGGTCAGTGCCCTCTAATGGATTGCTAGTGTTACATATTGGAAGCAAAATAGGTTTGATTTGCTCTCAACCTAAAAAAAATTAATGCAGAGTGTTTCTTCATTCTGAAATTTGTTTGTTCGGCAGGGAACTAATGTTTAGCTACAGGGGCAAATACGCTGGTAAGCCATTTCTTCTTATTATTATTCAATTATTATGATTTTTTTGTTGATCTTGTATGCTATAGATCTTATCATCTTGGGGTTCTTCTGTTTTTAGATCTATATTTTATATTTCGCTTTTCCTATTGACATATGTATTTTAGATGATTATGCATTTGATCTATACTGTGCTTGTGTTTGGTTAGTAGAGAAATTAATTTGTTTGAATGGATTTTGTATCCATGATTATAACCTTATTTCATTAGATTCCCCTCATGATTTTAAATAGTTACATTTTTCAGTTAGTAGCTCCTACCTCTTTTTGCATATGTCAGTGACTACTTCCTATTTAAGCTATAGAGGTTATGCTGTAAACATATTTTATTTCCATGATCTGTTGGTTATGTTTTTTGTATGCCTGTTATTACCTATTTAACCCGGTAGTTGCTCTGGTGAAGTTTTGGATGCATGATCAAACTAGAGATTGGGATATTGGTTGAATTGTATTCTTTTAGTGATCAATTGGCCGGAGATCGAGATTTGGTTTTAGCATACAGTACTCAATTAGATCTTTAATTACATCATAAACTAAGCAATTTGTAAGTATTTTTATGGTTTTGGTTTATCACTTGTGCTAAAACATATCCGAGTTTTGACTTGATGAATAGATTATAGTTATAGATCCTTGCTATATTCGCTTAGGATTTATCAGGTTTATATTAAATGTGCAACTTCCTGTCAGTTTGAAAATTACAGTGAAGATACCTTTGAGTTTGTAGGACAACATTTGCAAGCCTCAACAAAATTTTTAAGATTATCCTGCTTAAACATTTAAATTCCAGTTCAATCACTTTATTTAATAATAATGTGGTCTAAAGTCATAGTTCGTGTCCCCTTGTTCCTATCCTTGAAACACATATTGTCCTCAATATGTCTCAAGTGATTTATAATCACCTTAACTATGATATTCCTCTTTGATCTGTGTCTTACACTATCATACTTTACATATGATCACATAATGGGTAATGGGTTTTCGTTGATACATTTTACAATCCTGACAATGTAATTGTTGTGCAACGATTAGTGATTGATGCATGACAGTAGTGTGGCAAGATTCCCTCAACTCCTTGCCTTTTCTTTTTTTAATCTTTTGGAATTAGGCAAGGCGAAAATCAATATTGCTTAAAAAGGTTTCTATCCAGTATTTTTTTTAGTAGTCAGCTGTTTATTTTGATGTCTGACCAATTTCCTGGATTAATGATGTGTATAGTCAGCCTTTATGTATGTATGATGCAACAAACCCCTTGCAAGGTGCTTCTGTGAACTGTGAAGTAACTTGTATTTTCTATCTGGCAGATTGCTTCTGAAGGACTCGAACATAGTGTTTGAGGTTAGTCTTGCTGATCTTCAGAAAGATGAGGATCAAGCTTACATGAAGATTCGCCTGAGAGCAGAAGATGTGTATGGGAAGAATGTCCTCACTAACTTTTGGGTGGGTACAATATACTGTAACTTTTTTTGGGTTTAAATCGATAAAATTAGAATGTCATTGAACTCCGGTACTTTTTAGGGAATGGATTTCACAACAGACAAGTTGAGGTCTCTGGTACGCAAGTGGCAGACATTGATTAAGGCTCATAAAATTAGAGTGGAACTCCTGTTCATGGGAACCAACCAGACAGTAGTAGCCTCACCATAGGCCAGGTCACAGCTTCCGTTGAATATAGCCGTCCGTTCAGGCCAAAGTGGCGTGGAACTGCAAGACTAATTTTTCAGGTATTCTATCAAATCTTCTATTAATGACATTGGGTACTTTGATTCCTCTTATTATCAACACCTCAGCTAGGTGAGCAGAGTTCTTTGTTATTAACTAAAGGAAATGTCTTTATCATTCCTCAATTGAATGGATAAGCCTTCTCTGAAATTTCTATAATTGGGGGTATTTCTTTGGTTGTCTTCATCATTCCTCAATTTTTACTTACTATTGCTATTTGCTTTAGCTCCTTTGCCTAAAAGAGATTGAATTGTTCATTTTCCCCGAGAAGAATCATGACTTTTTTTGGGTGGAATCATCATTGTTGTAGGTTGATTCTGATGTATCACTTGTATTACTCCTTAAGTTTTATCCCTGGTTTCATTTTGCTATAGTCGTGCTTTATGTGTGGCTTTTGGATTTCAATTACAGTATCATAGGCAAGTATGGCAGGGGAGCAAAGATGAGTCTTGTGGGTAATGACTAGATTCTTATTTGATGTTTTTATTTAACTTAATTAATCTTGTAAGCACAAGCCTTTTGTCTAAAAAATTATAAACATCTAACCAACCGTTTTAATATTTTTCCACCCGTGCAAAAAGAAATTGTGCATTATCAACAAACTATTCATCTCTTCTTTTCTATTTAATTTCATTTTTTTGTACTTTTTTTATGTTGTAAATTTTGTGTGATAATGTTCCAAATCTGTGTTATAGTTGTGTCTTGTAATATTAACATTCCATATTTAGTTTGATTATGATATATTATGTCGAACTCGTACAGAGAATGGGTAAATTGCTTAAATTCATGATAATTAAATGTTGGTTATTCCACATTTAGCTACATTTTTTACTGCAATAAGAGGGGTATAATGATTCTTTTTATCTAATTTGGGTTATACTTTATGTTTGCTTCAATTTTCCTATCAGGTTGCAAGGAAAGATGGAATAATACTATCTGATACAATCATGTTGCTAACTTATACAGGGGATGCTACTTCTACTGCCAAAGGTGAGACTTGTCCACTGTCAATCGCAGATCAAGGTATTTACTATCCACCTACTAACTGTTACTATTATTACTACACAGGTAGATGTTGGATTCGTTTTGTCCTTATAAATGATATTGTTAATTAAAATGCTTTTAAATTTAGCAAATTGAATGATATTCATAAAGATTCACTATTGTTGTAGGAGCTATCTACCGATGATGTCCAAATTTCATGTTTTTTTCCCAAGTGTTGTATGGTTGAGGTTAAAGTCAGTCATACGCTCAAGAAGTTCTCTTACTTCCAAGTTTCATGCCAACCATTAAGCTTTAAAAGTTCTCTTATTTTTGCCCAATGTATCCTTTTTTGTTTTTGGCTTTTAGTATCAAGAAAGAGCCTTGAAATTGATGGCCAAATGATTTTAAGATGTAGGATTGTAGTATTTATCTTGGTATTATCTACTCAATTTTTGTGTTTTTTGGGGGGCTGGGGGGAAGGGGGAGGGAGTCACGGGTGGTGAAAATTTGTGATGGACCTTTTCACAGCCATGCCAACTGTACCCTTTTCTCTGATTTGTCCCATAATTTCTGCCCAATTTAAAATTCTATTTGTGGGTATTGCTAGCTATATATATACGTGCAATAGTTTTATTGTTTCAACACTAAAAATTTGCCTTTGAATATTGCCAAAATCTTTAAACTTTGGCCAAGATTCAGAATGCTCTGCTTTGGGAGTTCATCGACCTGATTACCCCTTTGGTTTCTACTCTCTTTTCATGATGAACATTTTGATTTCTTAAGGGTTTTTTTGCAGGTACGTTTGTAAACTCTCTCTCTCTCATAAAAAATTATGTTTAGGAGATCAGTGGATTAATATGGCACCCATTTCTATTGTTGTGGTTATTTCTTCAACAAGAAAGTAAATATTAAAATTTTTGGGGTTTATGTGGAATCCTTTATCATAGGTTATGGAAGCTGCAGCTATAATGGCCATAGCTCTTGTACATGGAGGGGTATATCTATATGCTTTTATGTAACTATGCTAAAAATTACATGCTACAAGTATAAGTTTAGGCAAGTTTTAAACTTTTTAAATGATTTCATATTGAGTAAGTCAGCCTTGTATATTTTGTGCAAAACAAGGGTCCAGATTATCATGACTTTTGCGGGATCTTGATTTTACTCATCATCAACTCAACCATCAGTGGGCTTCAAATTGATCTTGATTTGCACACTGGGCTTCAAATTGATTTAGAGAATGATTTAATGGGTATCTTCTATATCTATCATCTTTGCTATTTATTATTATTATAAGAAATGTACATTTAAAGGCTGACATTACATTGATACGTGGATATACATGCTTGGTATTACAAAATATACAGGAATAAATGCAAGCTTGGTAACAGGAGAAAGATATTGGTGCATTCCAAATCAAGAGGTTAAAAAATCCTGTTGTTTACTCCCTCTCTATACAGATGCAACTCAGATGCAGCAGTTACACTGATCTCAGTGCTTGCCGGAGCAAATAGGACATTAAAACTATATGTTCAGCAGCAGAATGCATTGTTCTAATCTCCTCACATTTGATCTTTTAGTTTATAGTTTGTTCCTTCTCCTTATTGTCAAAATGGGAGGAAGATTATTGCTTCACCAACCCTTGTTTCCATTTAAAGTAGTTTGTTATTGTCATCTTTGTACTGTTTTTGGGCTTGCCTTTCTACTCCTGGTGGCAAGGCTGAGTTTGTTGCTCAATTCTGCTAGTGTTGTTGTAATAACACGATGATTTTATTTAAAGGGTTGGAATTTATTGGTCATCATAAGTATTTAATTAGTGACATTGAAAAATGTCTCAGAAAGTAATTATTTTATAATATTATTTAAAATATGAAATGACAATGACATAATTGTCATGTTAAATATATTATTAGGTGACGAATTGTTCTGTCGTTATTTATTTTTTTATTTTTGGTGACGATAAACACAATAACATGACGAAAGAATAATCATAAATATGAATATTGTCGTCATTAAAATTAGATGATTTAAATAGATTAACATATTTTCGTCACTAAAACATTATCATTTAATGACAAAAAAAGTTTAGCGTCATTTAATGTACTATGTTTTGATGACGAAACATAATATAGAGTGACAAAAGTTTCATTCAAATAGTGACGCTATTAGCATCACTACAAGTAATTAATTATAGTGACAATGGTGTATATCATCACCATAAGTTAAATCATTTAGTGACGACATCAAATATTGTCAAATAAACATAATACCACGCTCATACGGTGACGGTCTTTGTGACGATTAACACTCGTCACCAAATATTTTAGTGACGAAAAATGAATTTGTTATGACAAATTTTAGCATCATTTTTTGTGTAATTTCTTGTAGTCTAACTTGTTAATCAGCTCCATATGCACATGTCATAACCTTCTATGCCATAGAATAGTTTGGTCTTGAACAGCAGCTAAGTAGATATCTTCATTTTGATTTTCAAAATTGATTGTATATATATTACTTTCCCTGTTAGCTATTAAAGGAACATTATAAGAATCATGAATAATAGCACATTTATCTTTTAAAATAATTACTTTATGACTACTGTCCATAAGCTGACTTACACTAATTAAATTATATTTTAACCCGTCAACATGTTGGACATTATCAATGAAAACATAGCTTACCATTTTCAACTTTACCTTTACCGATAATTTAGCATATGATGTCATCTCCAAAAGTAATCGTTCCTCCTTTCTTTTGCAACAAGTGAGGTGAATTTAGTTCTATCACACGTCATGTTTCTAGAACACCCACTGTCTAGCACCCATTTATTTGATGGCAATTTAGCTTTTAAGCAAATCTCGGATGATTCCTGGTTATTTAATCCGGTGAAGCACAATTGAGCAGTTTCATCATCTTGATCAGCTTCACAATCGGATTCATCGTCACTCCATGTCATCAATGCTTTTTCTTTTATGTTGTTTCCTTTGTTCTTCCTTTTGAGTTGAAAACAATCTCTCCTAAAGCGACCAGACCTTCCACATTCAAAACAAGTTTCCTCGTGTGGCTTTTGCTTGAAGTCTTTCTTGTTGTTGAATGTTTTGCCTTGAAACATAAATTTGTTCTTCTTTCTAATTAGCTCTCTCAATTTTCTTGGCATCATAGCTATTTCTTCATTAGAGTCTTCATCATCACCTTCTATGTAACTTTTAGCTTGTAAAGCTAAGGTCTTCCTATTAGGTCTCACATCTTCTTCATCATACATTTTTAGTTGATTTTCAAATTCTTCAAGCTCTCCAAAAAAAGTAAGAGTTTCCATGGTACTAATTGTTGTTTAGTCTTGAAGAGTTGCAACCTTTAGTGCGAACCGTTTGGGCATGACTCTAAGTAGCTTTCTATTTATTTTCCTTTGATCAATTTTTCGGCTGAGCATACTTAGAGAATTCATCATAGTGAGGAATCTAGCTTGAGCTTCTTTTATTGTTTCATTTTTCTCTAACTTGAATAACTCATATTCTTGCATCAACATGTTTAGCTTGACTTCCCTCATGGCTCATAATGATTGTATCCTAAATTTCTTTTGTCGTATTACATCAAGAGACCTGTCAATTTCAACTTGAACCATACCAACTCAGCAGCATGTTCATGGCTTTGGAGTCATAGGATATCATATACGATTCATTTGGATCCATTTCCATGGGATTCTTGGGTCTACCATCATCATGTCTAGGAATGATTGGTCCATTTTTAATAACTCGCCATTCCATGGGTCCCTGTTGAGATAGATTTTCATTTTGAACTTCCAGAAGTTGAAGTTCTCAGTCTCGAGCAACAGAGGCGGCCTGCTTGTGAACTGCCCTTCTTGAAAATTAAGGTGTGCCATAGGATCTTCCCCTACAACTTGCAAATATCAATACTAGTAGAGCCTTGCTTTGATACCAAATGTAATTTTGTAAATAAGCACACCTAGAGGGGGGTGAATATGTGTAAATGCCAAAAGCGATCAACAGTGGCAAATTTTTCTATTTTACTGCTACAGGTTTAAATCGATCAGGTAACCCTGTCTGATTCTGTGTCTGTTTTAGTATATGTTCTTCGTTAATTATAATCGGACAGAATACCCTGTCTGGATTAGTATATCTTCAAGCACATACCTGAACTGAATGTGTAGAATAATAAAATGCTGACAAGAAAGATAACAAAATAGAAATCACACTAAGATTTTTACATGGTTCAACCCCTATCCTTTAATCTAGTGTCCTAATCCACGTCTAATACAATTGGTATTGGAGACACTTTTTATTAAACTTAATACTCAAAAGATTATAGAAAAAATCCCTGTACAAAGAAGCTCGATTCAGACTTGGACACCACTTTCCCCTTGCACCTCTGCAACTTGTCTCACCAGTGAGACATTGAGGCTTCCTTTGTACAGACTGACCATTATAAGAACACCCAAGCCAACTATGCTTGTATACTAATTACAAATGATTTAGAGAATAGAAATTTTACAGCTCAAAAGAATTTAATAACTATACAATCAATTGTTGGAAATAAGAATAAATAAGCTCTCTGATGTATTATATAGAATGAATTTCAGCTTCAAGTGTTGTACTCTCTTTTGCCGAGCAAGATGAATATATATACCACAGAGAACAACGGCTATATCAATCAGTTAGCTTGAAAGTCTGAGTCTTTGATTAATAAGATAGAGATTTCAACACTTTTGATATTGCTAGCTAACGACTATAAAATATTCCCAAAACAGCAAGTCAAAGATATGGTTATAGATCAAACTAAATTAAAGGAGTCAAAAAGATATTCAATAAGAAGGTTGTTAGAGTCCATACTCTAAACAACTTCAGTAGCGAAGCATGTTTCCTTAAAAGATAACAATTCAATTTAAAATAGATTCCTCAGCTAAACAAATTCCTTAATAAACTCCAATTCAAAAACTGCTTTGACAAAATATATTAAGGAAAGGATTTCCAGCAAAAATGATATGAAAACATTTGGACTTGTATCATGCAATCCTATATGTTATGTCAGATGGACTTATATCCATAGTGGCCCATCATGATAATAAACAAATTATATCATTCTCAATAAACCATTATCAAAATAGCCCAAACAAACTTAATTCAGTCCATTTAAACAACTTACTGCCAAAGATATATTGTCATCATTAAAATTACAAAGCATAAAAACTAAGATCTTTGATATCATTACTCTCGTTTAGACCCAAACTAGAACCTGTGTTTTTCATTTGATCTCTAGTTTTATGAATGTTCTTTCCTTTTCTTCTCCTAATTTAACTTCTCATCTTATGTATTGTTCACTTTCTTGTATTATTGTCTCATAATTCTTATCTATTATATCTATATGCTTAACTTTGTAAATGAATAAAGACTATGCGAAAAGTAATACAATAGTTGTGACGATAAAAGGGACAACCAATTTGAGTTCAAGTTATATATATATATATATAAAAGGTATCAACTTCTGTATTAAAACTTTTGAATTGGCCTATGGCGAGCTTAAATAACCCTATATACTTGAGCATAATGGATTGAGACTTCTAGGTTATTGCACGTTAGGATTAGAGTAATTAACTTGATGAAGGATACCCACGGGTGATTTATTGTTGGGGCTTGTCAGTTCATGCATTCATGGTGATACTTTGTTTCAATGGCAGAGATATATAGTTACTCTAGTATTTAAGCGACTCGGTTGACAGAGTAAGAAGCAAGCCTGTTGTCGCTGTAAATTACTTGTCCTATAGGTCTTTGTTACATGTTTTATTGTAAGTTCTAATTTGTACACATTATATATGATTTACCATGTAACAAAGTGATTCATTAAATGAGATTTAACAAACTAGTATGACGATCATTCTCTCTGTGTTTTTGTGTTGAGGTATATCTATCATGTTTTTCGAGACATAAAACTAAATATACTTTATCCTGATTTGTCTTTGATTTACTTCCTACCTCGTATATAAAACATTTTCTTATACTATAAATTTAAGGAAAATGATATATATCGTGAATGTTTACATCGAGGAAAATAATATATATTGTGAATGTTTACATCAACTTTTTAAGTGTGTGAATAAGTATTAGTGGTAATAATAAGTGGGACCCTCCTATAATTATTATCAATCTGATGTATTGATCATTTTGGTAACTGTAATTCGACACAAATTTATTGCAATACATTATTCTAAATTTAATGAGATTTTTCTACCTTTTATATACTACAAGAAAAAACTCCATAAACGACCGAGTACATCATCAACCACTCAAATTGATAGTTGAAAGAGGCATTAGCAACGACGATCGCCAATGCTGGTTGCCGCTAACACCTCTGACCGCTAGTGTCGCTAGCAGCCGTCACTGCTAGCCCGATCACTAAACAATGTTGTTATTCTATCATAAGTGACTAGCTTACCAGTGTCGGCTTTCAGCCACCGCAATTGGTCTCTGATACCCCTGTAGCGACCATTTGCAATTATTGACTACCAGCCACTGATGGGTCTGTTTGTTATAATGATAAAAATATTTATATTAAATGAAAGTTAGGGTTAATCAGTTTCAGTGAGACAAATTAGAAACATCAACTCAAATTTTAATACTTTAGTTTTAGATATGCAATGAGACTCGAATCTCGAGACAAAACCTGAATCTCATCGTGTAAATATCATTATGGATAAGATAAAAAAGAGGTACATTGTAGCGCTCCCAAATCCAGATCCCTAGAACTTCGAACCTGGTACGTTACGGTACGTCATCTTTAAACATAATATATATTTAATGCGGAATATATAAACATAAATTATTTATTTTACATGATTCTATAACATTTTCCAAGGTCTATTAACTTTAACTGAATACATACCTTTAATAACTTAAAAGGTTCACAAATTCGATTTACATCAGATAACTAATAATTATAAATGCATATAATCCACTCTTGGAATTTGCCTTTGCCTTTGTCTTTCTTCGAGCCTTCGTCTTAATCTGAAATTTGTTATCATGATATAGCAAGGGTGAGCAACTACTTTGCTCAACAAGAATAAATACAACAAGGATATATCATGATTGAAAGAAAGAAATAAGCTTTCATGTTTTCAATAATGTATAATAATTGTGAAAGAGCATGAATCAAAATATCAATAATTGAATGACTGAATCAATAATGTTTAATGTCAACAAGGACCATGAACAACTTTAACTGAAACTTATGGTAATGAAGGTGATCAGCCTTTTATACCTGACGAACATATGCAACATGCACTAAATGCGAATCAATAATCAGTATAGATATGAATAATCAACAATAATTATTCACTAACATGCTTTGAATTAATAACTCAAGTTTGAGTTAGAGAACTTGCATGTACCATCAATTCCTGCTACGCAATATAATTTAATCTCTTTATTGAAAAGACCTATCAGTTATAAGATTGATATTTCAATCAGTATATCATATTATATCTCATAATACCATAATTTATAAGTAAATTATCTAACATTTAACCACATAATCAAATATTAGATAACACCTTAATACCATACGTATTCACAATTCTAAACCTAGCACACATCGAGTCTTTAACAGTGTTCAATACAGTATGCTGAGTGATTTTTCACAAACAACCAACAAACTAGTTCTCGTCTCGTCTAGACTTTATTTCACAGCGAGTTAGATCAATAGCTAATTCGTATATACCTCCACTCCCTGAAGAAATCGTTTAGCCCAGATACTATACATCAACCATTAAAGAATACGACTATACCAAAACTTTATCATATAACTTGTGAATTAACATTTAATCTTTCATTTTATAAGTTCTTCTTTATAATCCAGTAAGCCGAATACCTAATCCAGCAACCTAGATTCAAATAACTTGTTGTTTCCCAACACAATAAAACTGACATAACTAATCCAGCAACCTGGATTCAAACAGAATTTCAATTTAGTAAACTATTTTCCAATCCAGCAGACTAGATTCAACTGACCTCCAATCCAGCAAGCCTAGATTCAAACTGACATCTAATCCAGCAAGTCTGGATTCAAACTGTCCTATAATTCAGCAACCTGAATTCACTAATCGTCCAATCCAGCAACCTGGATTCACTAATCCTTCAATCCAACAACTTGGATTCACTAATCCTCCAACCTGGATTCACTAATTTTTCAATCCACCAACCTAGATTCACTAATTCTTCAATCCATCATACTATACATTCAATATGGCCTATTGAATGTCCAATCAATAACTTAACTTATCTTTTAAACTCTCATTTAATATTATTAATTATTTAATAATATTCAAATCATTTACTAATATTATTAATCATTAAATAATATTTTAAATCAATGATTTAATAACACTTTAATTTAAATGTTATTAATCACTTAATAATATCTTAATATAATATTATTCATCTTTTGATAATATTTTAATTATTTATTAAACTTATAAATAATTTATTTTAATTATTTAATATTTATTAATTTATTTATTTAATGAACCTAAAATGCCATAAACATAATATCTCATCAACATTGAACAAAACACCCTTCAAAAATCTGCATATAGCATATCTAGGGTTCTCAAGCCATTAAATCCTATTTTTAAAATTTTCAACATTACACAAGTAATTTAATTCATTTATTCATAACTAAATCATTTTCATGAAAAATATCAAATCATCTTATTATTATTTTTATCTTTTGGCCACACATATATACATATATTCCATACACAAAATAATTTATTCTAAAATTTTTCAATTTCCTTTAGTATTTTTCAAAAGTCCGTTTTTAGTTCGTAATTTAAGAAAATTAGCTATATCATGCTCAACTCCAACAATTTCCAACTATTGGCAGAATCTTACACGTATTAACATGAATTTTCAGTTTAAATTTCGTGGCCATCGGAGTTATAGAACTCCAGTTATAGTAATTTTTGTCTGAAAAACCTAAACTTTAAAATAGTCATAACTCGATCGATTTAAGTCGGAATAAGCTTATCTTTGGACATGAGATACTTTATATCATATATTTTCATGTCCCAAAAGGTTTGAATTTATTTCATTCATTAAATTGCCAAAACTGCCCCTGGAAAGTTTTGGGCAGATTATTTTTCAGCTTTTGCCTAATTTGCCAAAAATAGTCCATACAAAAATCTACAACTCCTTTTTCAGTGATTTCACTTGGAGATGTTAGAAGACTCATAGATCTAACTCTAGGACTTGACCACACTCAAAAATTCAAAATAGAATGAGAGATATGATTGTTTGAATTTCATATTTTATTTTCTTAAAATCTAATTTTCTAACCCTTATAATTTCTAAGAAAACATCCATGATCTCTTGATTAATCAAACATTAACCATTATAATACATACTATTACTCCTTAAGATCAAGGATCTACCATGAACCATCATCTATTTCATTAAACATTCACCAAACCCAATCAATACATAATCAATGCTAAGAAAAAAAAATAAAAACTAGGGTTTTCTAACTTTTTGAAAACCTTGTTTCTTTTCTTTTGATTTTCAAACAAATCAACACCCACTATGATTAGATCTAAATATAAAACACCCCATAACATGTAGATCTAAGGTTCTCATGTGACGTCCCCAAATTCGGGTCCCCAGAACCTCGGACCTAGTACGTTACGATACATCATTTCTATAACTACTGCGGAAGATATAAACATAGATTGTTTATACAATAACTCTTACAACATAATTCCCAAGGTCAGTAACCTTAACTTATTACCTGCGTTCAATATCCTACACGACATACAATGTCATATGCCTCCAATACTAATACAATTTTAACCGTACAATAATCCAATCCTGGAACTTGTCTTTGCCTTTGCCTGTGTCCGAAGTTTCGTCTTAATCTGAAATATTTATTATGATATAGCAAGGGTGAGCAATAAATTTGCCCAACAAGTTTTAAATACAAGGGAAGATATATCATGATTGAAAAGAATAATAAGTTAACAAACTTTCAACAATATAAGAATTGTGAAAGAACATGAATCAATAATGATGAATAGCTAACAATGAACATGAATAAATTCAACTAAACAATATGGTAATGAAGGTGATCAGCCTTTCATACATGATGAACATATACAATATACACAACGTGCGAATCAATAAATCATAGATGTGATATAATCAACAATGATTAATTACGAACATGCTTTACAATAACAACTCGAGTTCGAGTTAGGAAACTTGCTCAATAAAAGAGTTATAGGAACTTACCGTACCGTTGATTACTGCTACGCAATCTAATTTAGCTTCAGTTAAAAGACCTATTATTGATAATATCGATCTCTCAATTAGAATAATATCATCACATTAACTTTTGTTAATTACAGTTATAAAATAACCTAAACACATTATCATATATTCCTAATAATCAATAAAACACATAAGACTCGGTATCAAATTAAACTATTTCAGTCTGAGTTGAGTTCGGTACTATTTCGACATCCCGATTGCCTAATCGGATATTTATCGAGCCTATTATCAATAAGACTCTACTTAAACGGTTTAGTATTATCTTAAATATTTTATTACTTAATCAAAACATTTTTCAATAGCTCATAATAATTTTCAAATAATTATTATCAATTATAATGATTTTTCAATTCTTAATATTATTTTTAAATGATTTAAATACCAAATAATTCCATTACCATTAATATTTATTTAATTTCAAATATTAATGAAATATATGACATAATATTATAAGTTATTTATAATATTTCAAAGTATTTTTAATACCTTAATATCGCCTTTAAATGAATTTAAAAAATTTAAAATTATTATTAAATAACTGTCATTAATATTAAAATATTAATGTAATTCATGACAAAATATTAAAAGTTATGTTTTATAACTTAAAACATTTTTTATAACCTTTAAATCATTTTTAAATAATTTTTAAAACATTAAAATCATTTTTACATAATTTATTTAATATAATTATTAAATAAATTTATCATCATAATATTAATCTATACCTTCATTTGATAAATATTTAATATTAATTAAATAGTAATTAATTAATTACCTTTAGTTATTATTTAATAAATAATAGCCAAGTAGATCTATTCATTATTTAATGTTAATTAGATAATGAATAATCAAATTATTGTTTGTCTTTAATTATTATTTAATATTAATAAAATAATAATTAATTAATTAATTACTATGTTTCTTTAATTATTATTTAATATTAAATAATTAATTAATTATCCTTGAATAGTAAATAATTGATTTATTTACTTCATTAGTCTTTAATTATTTTTTATTATTATTTAAAGAATAATTAATTAACATTTGTCCTTATTTATTATTTAATAATAATTAATTCATTTCATAAATCTTTAATCATTCTTTCTTATTAAATTAAGAATAATTAATTATTACTTGTCCTTATTTATTATTTAATATTTAAATAATAAATAATTATACACTTTTATGTTAATGTAAGTAAATAATAACATAATCTTACTTAAATATTCTTTAATTATTATTTAATATTATTTAAATAATAATTAATCACTTGATTAACTCTAATTATTATTTAATCTTAATTAAATAATAATTAGTTATTTTATTAACACTAAATCTACTTAATTATCACTTAAATAATAATTAAATAGTTGATTACATTTAATCTTATATGTAATTAATTTGCTAACCAATTAATGGCTTTAAAAATTATTTATAATAGTTATTCATTTTTTATTTAATTACAATTGTGCCATTCTCGCCAAAAAAAATTCAGATTCGGGGTCCTTTACGGAAACACTTGTAAAACGAAATCTACAACTCGAAATTAAATTCCATCAAAGGCATTGGATTCGTATTTTCTTAAACTACAGTTTTCATTTATCAAACACCCAATTCGGATTTGTTTTGGGTTCGGAAATTCGGCCCAAAGTAGCTGGTCAGTTTTAGTTTCCCAGCTTGACCCTCTTGTACTAAAATAATCATAACTTAGTCGTTTTAAAACGTTTTTGAGCGATTCTTAAGCCCACACGAAGCTAACTTCCGGGACTACAACTTTTGTTCTTGGACCATCTTTAAATTCTAAGCACAAAATTCCAAAAATTTCGTGGAAGGGACTGAACCGAAATGGTTTCCCAGTTTTGACTCGGCTACTTTAAAATGACATAACTCTTTCCTCCGATGTCGGATTTAGTTCGTTCTAGAGTCTATGGAAAGCTTATTCAGTGTACTACAACATACCAAAAGCCCAGAATTTTTTGAACAATCTAGCTAATCCCAAATTTTTTTTTTGTGGTAGCAGTATACTAATTTTTCTAAGTTTAAAAACTGTTTTATTTTTTTTTCTTTTAATCAAACTTTTAACACCCAAAATGGTTAGATCTATACATAAAATACTCTAAAACATGTAGATCAAGAGTTTTAAGTTTCAAGATCATAACTTGATATTTCATCAAAAACAAACACAATAAAATGAATAAACTAAATTAGGGTTTTATACCTTTCTTATTGCTATCTTCCTTCTTCTTCCAAGGTAAGAGATGAACTTAGATGACATAAGATTGAACTTCCTCTTCTTCTTCCTATGGTGGCTGCCGAAGCCTTCTTGGTTCTCTCTCTCTTTCTTATTTTCTCTCTCTTTTGTTTCTTTTGTTCTAAACCTTTGTGAAATGAAAAAACTTTTACTTGCAAATTGGAAAGGGTGATATATAATTGGTAAAAGTTGTATACATATACTTCCTATATATATGCATAATCTCTCAACTTCTCTCCATTCTCTCTCTTATATTGCTTACAAATCTATATAAAATAGTAAGGCTTAAATGATGTGGTGACACATAAGTGTAGTTGGTGACCAACTTTGGGAAAAAAAATAAAACACATGTGGTGCATTCCCCTTCTCCCTTATTGCCGGTTATACACTCTCTTTTTCCCCTTTTTGATTTTATTTTATTTGCTAAATTTGCTTATTAACATGACATAAAAGTCCCACAATAATTGGGCCAAAACTTGGGCCATTTAAATTATTGTTTGGGCTTCCTAATTTAATTATTTGGGTCATGTAAAATAGCATGGTCCAATAAATTAATTTTATCTTACCCTAATTATTTAATTAGGGTTTTTAATCCACTCATTTTGGATTTTAAATAATTACTTACATAAATTTAATTATATAACCCAATTAGGTTTTCTTTAATTAGGTTAATATAACTAATTAATTGAGATAATAAATCTCTTAAGTTCATTTACTAGTACATAATTTAAATACTAGCAATCTCAAATAATTATAACCCTTAGGTTAATTAATTCTTATACCTAATACATAAAAATTAGGTTACAATAGTTTTCTTTTATTTGTTTATTATATAATAAATAAATATATATATTCACATAATATTCATATTTATTTACTTCACATATTCATTCTATATATGTCACTAAATAATTTAATATGCTGAGACATGTCTCATAAATCTCTTTCATTTCTTCTTGTAATTTCTATCATTCTCATTTAATTGTTTTACATTACTTAAAAATTTAAATCAAACCGTATAGGTTCTTTAAAATTTTTAATTAATCCTCTAATTCCAATCTAGGTTTTATTCTTTAACCATTAATTTAATCATTTAAAATCTTATAAATTTTCGGGTTGTCACATCTCATGTTCAAGATCATAACTTTCCATTCATCAAAGCAAATATATATATATATATATATAAAAAGTTATGGTTTTATACCTTGATTTGAGAGCATATTTCCTTTTCTTTTTCTTTTTTTCCAAAGTAGCCAAGGAACTTTGATAGTATGAAGATCAAACTTCTCCCTCTTTTCTCCTTGAATATCCGAACCTCTCACCTCTCTCTCTCTTTTCTATTTTTTTTTTCAAGCTTTTTGAAGAGAAATGAAGAACGAGAAATAAAGTAACTTTATTTCTAATGGTGAGAGAGGTGTAATAATTAGTAGAATGTATAGATATACTACTATATCTATACATATCCTCCATATCTTCCATCTTCTCTCTCTTATCTTTCACATAACTTGCACACTTAAACAAAATAAATAGAACTAATGATAAGAGTGACGCATAGGTGTAGTTGATGAACTACTCCTTTGATAAAAACCAAACCATCACGTGCTCTTATTTGGCCCCTAAATGACCGGATACATCCCCTTCCCAAATTGCCCAATTTTTGTCTTATTTTATTTACTTATTTTGCTTAACTAAATGACCTATAAGTCTTTCACTAGTTGGACCAAACCTTGGCCCATTAAAATTGTTGTTGAATTTTTCTATTTAATTTGTTTGAGCTATGTAAATTAACATAGTCCAATACTTTTAATTTATCTTACCCTAATCATTTAAGGGTTTTCTTAACATGTGCCCTAAGGACATATGCTAAGCACACAGTTCAAGAGAATATTCTCTTGAACTGTGTGCATATTCCCTTAATTTCTGCATTTACACAAAGTTCAAGGGAATATGCACACAATTCAAGAGAATATTCCCTTGAACTGTGTGCTTAGCATGTGCCCTAAGGGCACATGTTAAGAAATTCCATCATTTAATTAGGGTTTCCATTCCCCTCATTTGTAATATAAATCATTACTCATGTACATTTAATTTCTTAACCCAATTAGACTTGTTTTAATTAGGTTATAAAATTAATTAGTTGAGATGTACTCCCTCCGTCCCATAATAAGTGATGTTTTAGAGTTAGGCACAACCATTAAGAAAATGATTGTATAGTATTAAATATAGTATCATTTGTCTATAATACCCTTTGTGTTAATAAGAAGAGAGAGAGAGTTAAAAGCATCTGGGTATTGAAGTAGGAGTAATGAGGGGTAATTTTAGAAAGATTGTAATTAATGCTCCTAGATTTTCTAAAACATCAAATCATTTGGGACAAATGAAATCACCTAAAACATCACTTCTTATGGGACGGAGGGAGTATAAAATAAATCTCTTAGGGTTAGTTTATATTTTAAATACTAACATCCTTCCCTATTATAACCCTTAGGTTATTTAAATTTTCATACCTAATATCTATATTATGTTACATTAGTTTCTTTTATTTGTTTATTATATAATAAACAAATATAAACAATCAACTAATATACATATTCATACAAAATAATTTAATACTTTGAGACATGTCCCACAAATCTCATACTGTATTTATTCTTATCATTCCTTTTGCTATAGCACATCACTAAGTATATATATGTGCCTATACACATACTCAATTTTTTTTAGCCTCGTAGCATTTCTCCATTTGAAATTTTATTTCCTAAATAAAATTTCCACATGTATTATTATAAAATTTCTTACACCATTTAGTTTACACCAAATTTATAGGTATCGTAATATCTTATCCTTAATATTCTTTCAAGTATATATAGATCCATTTTTAGGGTTTTAAAATTTTATAACCCATATTTTCTCTATCCTCTTTTAATTAGTAAATCATATAGGTTCTTCTTAAAAATTTTAAATAAATTCTCAAATTCCTATCTAGGTTTTATTCTTTAACCCTTATTTTAATCACTCAAGATTTTATAAAGTTTCGGGTTGTCACATACATGACAAACATTATTTAATTTCATAGTATCACCAACAAAGTCTATAAAAGAATTGGTTGCCATACAATAATCAATGGATGTATATATAGTTGAAGCAGGGACGGTCCAATAGTTAAGCCATTTAAGTCTTGAGATCCCAAAATTGAAAAGGCCCCCAAATTTTAATAATCCATATATGTTAGTGCCCATTAAAAAAGTCCCAAAAAAATTTCTCAAGCAAATCAGTAGCTACAAGTACAATATACAAGAAAAAAAGTCCCAATTTAAGATTTGACTTCAGACCCCAAAAAATTTGGACCGGCCCTGAGTTGAAGTATAGTACTCCTCCGTCCCGTAATAAACGTCATAATTTGATTTTAGTGGTTAAATTGATTATTTTTAAAATAAATAATTCAAAATAGCTATATAAAAATTTTAAATTACGAAACTTGTCATTAGTAATACATTCTTAGTAGTTTATTATGATTATAATCTCTAAGCATATATCTTGAATTTTTTTTTAAAATTTATTATTTTAAAAATGGTCAATTTGATCATGAAAGTCAAACTAGAACGATTATTATGGGATGGAGGGAGTATGATTAAGTCGGTTTTTGAGGGGCAAGCTCTGCTATGTTTATATTTAAATATTATGCTTAATTTTGAGTGTTTTGTAATTAGCTAGGCTGCAAAGTTTAAATTTTGCCCACATAATTTCTTTTGTAAATATAATTCAACACTTGCTAAACTCCCTCCTCAGGCAAGAAACTAGATCTGATATCATATTTTTTAAATATTAGATGATGTTTGGCTAGGACAGTACTAATGTAAATTAAATTTAAAAAAAACTAATAAATTTTTTGGCTAGGATACAAATTTTTAAATATTTAAATTTTATGACCATAAGATCTTCAACTCTTGTTTGGGTCATTTTTAAAAAGTTGGTACAAATAACCACTACATCACTACCCAACTATGAATTTTTTGATGATATTTTATTTCCCATAATCAAGCACATATTTATAGCTAAATATAAGAAAGATCCACTATACTTTTCTAATATTTGATAACAAATAAGTTGGTACAAATAACCACCAAATCACTACCCAACTATTAATTTTTCGATGATATGTTTTTTTTTCTCATAATCAAGTACATATTTATAGCTATATGAAAGATCCACTATACTTTCCTAATATTTGACAACAAATAAGTTGGTACAAAATAACCACTAAATCACAACCCAACAATTAATTTTTCAAAGATATTTTTCTTCTCATAATCAAGTACATATTCATAGCTAAACATAAGAAATATCCACCATACTTATTTTAAATTTGATAACAAATAAGTTGGTACAAATAACAACTAAATCACTACCCATCTATTAGTCCCACTACTATTTCTTCAATTGCATGGTCTACTTTGGACGGATCTGCTACCGAAGTTGGTCTTATACCAAAGTGCAGTTGTGAGGTTATATCCTAATGGGTTTACTAGATCATCATTCAATTTTTATTTATTTCTTTTCCTTTTTTTGTTTTTGAGAACACTAGATCATCATTCTTGATAATTTGTATTATTGTGATTTAAATTTTTAAAGGTCATCACATTCTTATTTGGATCCGATTACCATGAAGTTAACTTCACGGTAAGTTGCTCAATTAACCAATACAGTGCTGACATGCAGAGAGAGATCGCATCCCGGCCTAATAACCAAAAAAAACCCTAAGGAGGCCTTTGTTGCAAATGCAGACAAAGTAAAGGAAATAGACGTTCTTCCGAGCCAGAGAACCTCTTCCTTACGTCTGAAAATGTCCAATATTATTAGTTGAACCTCCTAAACAGAAGTTGTTGTACTTGTCAATTTATGGAAGTTCAAAAGGAAGCATGCTGGAATTTATAACGTATTCTACTTCCATCATTGAACATAGCATAATAAGGGTTTAAATCGATGTAGTGAAAATGGGTTGTGCCAAAAGTAAACTAAGAAAAACAACCGACTTATTCTGAAGAAATATAAAGTACTAACCAGTAACCAGTACAGTAATGAAGAACTTCAAACGTTGCAACCCCTCAAATTCCAATTGCTTTTTCCATATATGACAATAACTGTATAATCAACCTTTCCAGTCACTCCAAAGTCCAAACTAGGTGATGGCTCTGTGGCTTGAAAATCCAGGAAGAGATACTCCTATTAGCCCTTGCATTTCCAAGTGACAGGAAGACGAACACTGTTTAGAAGCTTCCAATACCCAGTACTCTTTTTTGAGGAATATAGGGGTTTGATGTGACTGGGGTGGTAGCATTCAATCCTACTAAACTTACCCCATAAATGGGAATGGTTGGTCCCAAGGTTTGGGGAATTTCAGTATAGGGAAGCCATGAAAAGGGTGTAACACTACTGGGAGAATACCTTGAATTGATCATAGCAGGGGAACTGAAATTTATTGGCCGAGTATATGGTTCGGTGGTTGAAGAGTTTATAGGTGTATGGTTATAGGGTAACATATAAGTAGGTAACTGTATATGGGGTTTAATAGTATTCTGATTAATAACTGAAGTGATGCAGGGAACTAGTGAAGGGGTTTGGTGTTGAATTTTTGGGTTAGTGGAATTTTGAGTGGTAACGATATTAGCAGGATGAGTACTTACTTGTATGGGTCGAGTTTTATCGGCTCTAGAACTATGAATAGCCTCCAGTACCTCAGCGATTCTCTTAACCAGCTCTTCATTAGAGGACTGGATCTTCTGATTTAAATTGGAGATTTGTTCTTCTATCGAACCAAATTGGTCCTTGGTCTGCTCAAAGTTCCTGTTCACCTGATTCTGAATTTGCCCCATCCGATCTTCAATGGTCCTCAGATCTTTTTCATGCTTTTGTAAGCTGATTTTGGTGGTGGATTCTGCCATAATCTCAGCCCAGTGACTGCTTTGATACCATTATTGTCAGAAATGTAAGCTAAATGCAGAAAAATGAGTTATAGAAATAAACTTGGAGAGAAAGAAAAGATAAACAGGAAATTTCATTCATTCAATTGATAATTCATCCATGCAATTCTTACTATTTATACTCCCTAAGCTAACAACCCAGCTACTGAGTTAACTGACCCATTGATACTATGACGCGTGTAGTGACAGATCCAAATGGACTACATGCGCTTAATGACTACTCCTCTCTAAACGACAGTGTTTTATTGACTACTGAAATGACCAAGCTAACCTCCTATCATGATACAGTACAGTAATAAAGAACTTCAATCGTTGCAACCCCTCAAATTCCAATTGCTTTTTCCATATATGACAATAACTGTATAATCAACCTTTCCAGTCACTCCAAAGTCCAAACTAGGTGATGGCCCTCTGGCTTGAAAATCCAGGAAGAGATACTCCTATTATCCCTTGCATTTCCAAGTGACAGGAAGACGAACACTGTTTAGAAGCTTCCAATACCCAGTACTCTTTTTTGAGGAACCTAGCCATACATGTTATACATTTTTTATAAGATTGCAGAAAACAAAGTAACAATAAAAAACTTTTCACTCATCATACTTTCTTTTGCAATCTTATCTTGATATATCACCTGCAAAATACAGTCATTCATGCTTGATGTCCAACCCACTGCGCATAACGAGTTTCCCTTTCTTGGTCCTAGAAAGTATCCACGCGCTACATAAAGATCTGTCCCGAAGTAATGCAAGTACTTTCCACTTCACCAGTTCATATATATGGTATATTCAGTCCTTAATATCTTTCACCAATCTAGCTCTAAACCACCATTTTGGGGGTTCTTGTCTATCCTTTCACACGACCAACCAAAAGAGAATGGCCTCTCCCTTGGAGATAGGAATGGCTAGAAGAGCAGAGTGATGGCTATAAAACTTAGAAAATAGTTGGACCAAGAGGCTCTCCTCCATTCCGCCATCTGGATTATCTACGGAAGAGAATCAAGTTGGCCCTTTTGAACCAGTTAATGAACTATTTCCTTTCAACCCTAAAATCCATGAAATTGGCACTTTGTCATTTTCCTTGAGAGCATTGTCTAGAGATGATGGTGTTGTGTGATATTTCCCATTGGAATATTTTTACAGCCCATCGCATGCTGCCCTTAAGTGTCCATTTAAACAATTTAAAGCTTGGTAGATTTCCTTCCTGTGCCCATGCCTGGTATCTTTAGACAGAAACTCATGTACGCTGTTACCTATTTGGATTGAACTACAACCTGGTACCTTTTCAATTCCCTGATGTCTCATTTCCATCCTAACGTCCAAAGCATCTTGCCACCGTCCAACTGATGACTTTGAATTTGTAATCAGTGTCAAATAGCTAGGATTTGAAGGCTCCTGATCTAATATTTTTCTTGATACAGACTCTAATAACTCTGCATTACCATGAATTTTACAAGCACCGAGTAGAGTGGCCCAAATTATGACGTTTGGCTCCAAGTGCATTCCTTCCACGAACCTGACTGCTTCCTCAAGCTTCCCTGCCCGACTGAGAAGATCAACCATGCAGCCATAATGCTCGATTTGGGGTTTAATGTCATATTCACTTATCATCTGATCAAATACTCTTTTACCCTCGTCCACCAGCCCACCATGGGTACAAGCTGTCAGAACAGCAATGAAGATAACATCATCTGGTTTTAGTCCTTCTAAACACATCATATCAAAGAGTTTTAAGGCTTCTTTGCACTGCCCATTAACGGCTAGCCCTGTTACCATTGTAGTCCATGTAATTATACATCTTTTAGCCATCTTATGAAAAACTACTCTCGCATTTTCCAAATCCCCGCATTTTGCATATATATCTATTAAAGCATTGCCTAATTGATTTGACAACTCAACCTTATTTTTCTTTATGTAGGAATGGATCCATTTTCCATGTTCGAGAGAACCCAAGTGAGTGCAAGCAGATAAAACACTGACCAAAGTGAACTGATCAGGTCTGCACTTACCATCCATCAGCATATGTTGAAACACAGAAAGAGCTTCATCAAACATGTGGTTATGTACATAACCTGCAATCATAGCATTCCACGAAACCTCATTTTTATGTGGCATCTGATCAAACAATTTTCTCGCTGATTCCAGATTTCCAATCATGGTGTATCCCGTGATAATTGCAGTGCAGGAAACTACAGTTTTTACTGGCATCTTATCAAATATACACTCAGCAGCTTTCACATCACCAGCCTTTACATATCCCGATACCATAGCATTCCAAGAAACCTCATTCCTCTCTGGCATTTTCTCAAAAAGTAACCGAGCGAATTTCATATTCCCAGCCTTCAACATCCCAGTAATAAAAGAATTCCATGTCACAATGCTCCTTTCAGGCATCACTTCAAACAACCAAACGGCAGACTCAATCTCCCCACGATCCAAATGCGCCCCAATCATAGTATTCCACGAAACAACATCTCTTTCAGGCATTTCCTCAAACACCTGACGACCCAAATCCAAATTCCTGCAACATTTAGCATAAAAATCCAAAAGGGTATTCTGAACAAACACACTTGAATTAAACCCCAATTTCACAATATGACCATGTAATAATCTACCATCCAATAAAGCCTCAAATGATTCAAAACATCTCAACAGAAAAGTAAAAGTGAAACTGTTTGGTGATACTGAAGACTGAATCATTCGGCTATAAATGCGCAATGCATCTTTATGGGATTTCCCTATGAAGCATTTCATCATGGTATTGTAGGCAACAAAGTTGGGATTGCGCGAAGTTCGAAATACATTAATGGCGTAATCAAGTGAAATGAGATTAGAGGAGAGATTCATGAGCTTTGGTACAAGAAAGTTGCTATTTTGGAAACCATTGGTGATAATCTGGAGATGGGTTTGCTTCAAGTGTTTGATGCTTTTGCAGTTCTCTAGGAATTGGAGCAATCTAGGCTTCATTGCTGCTGAGGGTTACAAAGGGTCCAATTGTATATGGAAAATGAAAATCAAACACCTAGTGTTCTTGGTGAGATGGATGGAAAACAATAACACCCGAAATAAAATTTAGGATGCAACTCATTTTGCATGGTTTCTATATACTCTCTCTGTGCTCAAAATCATGAGCAAACTGTAATTTGTCCGCATATAAAAAAAATAAAAAAATATATGAGAAAAAAAATTAAAATTTATTTTACATAGATATTAAGAAAAGTAAAAATAAAAGAAAGAGAATAAAAAAAATTTAAATTTATCCCCCACAAAATTATATAAAGTGATGACTACTTATATTTTTTTATACTAATGGACGACTCAACTAAATTACATATTTACTCTTTCACTTTATGTATTTTATCTCATCTTTTTAAGAACAAATTTTTTTTTTACTTTTAGTACTCCTTTTGAAAACGGAGGAAGTAATTTTTTTTAATAAAAAAATTATAAAATAAATTGGTTCGAAATTTTGGTCCATCATGATAACTTTATTGAAATAAAAATACTATGCGCATAAGATTTTATACAAATGGAGTTATTATGGAGTACTCTATTTTTGAGAGGGAGTGTTAGCATGAAATTTATTTTTTGGTTAGTTGGTTAATTGGTCAATAGAGTACTGACACGCAGACAGGAAGATGTTCTTTATCTCTGTGTGTCAGCACTCTATTGATCAATTGACCAACTTACTAAAAAATGAATTTCATACTAATCGAATCCCTTTTGAGAGTTTACACCGGAAAAGTCTTTCTTTTCTATTTTTTGTTAACTTTTTCTTATGATTTATAAAGAATATTGAAATTTGTATAACACACTAAATTTTGAACTTGCTATTGAATTTTAAAAGTTATATTTTTATTAATGAAAAAAATAAAAATATATATATATCCGCCTTATCATGCAAACATTAATATTCACAAAAATAATTTAACTAGAGAAATAGGTATCTTTTCGAGAGAGCTTTAACTAATCCGTATTACACTCGGCAGTTTTTTTATAAATAATACTACTATTACATAAAAAGTGGTCACATAAACTTTACATACACATACATGCATATTGTGGGTCCCATGTGCTAGGCGGGATCCATAAATATTCATGTGTGTGTATGTGAACTTTATGTGACTATTTTTTATGTGATAGTAGCATTGTTGTTTTTTTATTGCACAACATGAATATATGCATTGGTGAAATTAAAAACTAAAAAAGAAAACTTAAAACAATAACGAACCAACACGTGGCACTTTATGACCCAGAATGTGATGATGCATTAGATAAGTGGTATCCAAATATGTTAAGGTATGATACTACATCCACACAAAAAAAAGTAAATGATGCCACAAGCCAGAAATTCAAATGACTACAATTTAATTTATGTTCTTCTAGGTTTCTCCATAGAACCAAAACAAGAACCTTACTATAATCCTATCCAAATTTCTAAGCACTAAGCTCAACACTTCTTGATAATTTTGTACAGGAGAAGGGAGAAGTTTACATTTCCCTCTGCCTAAATAAGAGAGGAAATGGGTACAACTGTGTTCAATAGCTTTTGTTTTTCCTCAAAATATAATCAGCAAATGGTTCATTCTCACTCTGTAGGAAAAGGGTTGTCAAGAACAAGAGTTAGTGCTGCAATTTCAAGAGAAAATGGGGAGTTTCTTCATGAAGAAAGTGATGGGTGTTTTGGGATTTTGAGGAGAAGATCAGCTTTGGTTTCTGGGGTTTCTTTGATTTCTTCTGCAGTTTTGGGCTTCCCAGGAGAAAGTCTGGCAGTTGTGAAACAAGGCCTTCTAGCTGGGAGGATTCCTGGCCTTTCTGAACCAGATGAGCAAGGTTAGTTTACATGGTCTCTTCTTGCATTAATTTACATGCTTTGTTAATACTAGCATTATTTCAAGAAAAAAATACAATGATAATTTATGAAAGAATCAGAGTGAAACATAAAGGAACGATTTTTTTTTGAGAAACTATATTATTACAATTCAGTTCTATGGATAGAATTTAAACTTAAGGCCTAGAGGAACCTAGAAAAGGGGCCAAGAGAACTAGGGGAAACCTAGGAAAGGGGCCAAAAGGGAGCTAGGCAGAACCTAGGAAAACTTACCTTCAATAAGTAGAGCATGTTGATTCTAACTTTGTTGAGGGATATACTCAAACATGTGATGTTACACAATAAAGGAGAGGCCTTATATTAGGGCATCACCTTTAGTCTAAAATTGATATAACTATGTTAAATTATCTTCACATACAATTCCCTTCTATTGTAACTTGTCGACAATGGATATCATTTTGCTTGTTAATCATCTCTTGGTAAAACTACTCCCCAAGTATTTGTTGTGCATGACGCATTCTGTTTTACCATTTTTGCTTGTCAAGGGGATTATCCTTTTTACATTTCACCGGGAAACTGAAACTTCATCACCAAAATCAAGTCGAAATGAATAAGGTAAATTTGATCTATTTTTATCCTTCAGGATATTGGTTCCCCAAAAAGCTTGCATGACTTTAGAGCAATATCTGCAGGTTGGAAATTTTACGACCATTTTATAAACCAGGCAAAAACAGTGTACACATTTCTGCATTAAAATGTCATATAGTGATATGCTTTCAGCTGCTTTCCTTTCTATACTTTTTGCTATATAAGCACCATAATTAGCAAAGAAAGTGCTCAGACAGGTTGGAGGACTTACCGCAGACCGGATGAGAAGTCTGGAGGACATGGTGTTGGATGGAGTCCAATAATCCCATATCTCTTTTCAGTACCTCAAGAATGGGAAGAGGTAAAACTCTACCCTAAAAGTCTTTATCCCAACAACTTTGAAATGCCTTTTTAATCTTTACTCGGATATCCCAATATTCTTGACCTCAAGTTTTTGCTGAAGCACCTGCACAATAACAGAAAAATAAAAGTTTTCTTCTTTCCTAACACTTACCTCCATGTCGTATCTATCTTTGCTACAGGTACCAGTATCAATTGCAGATCTAGGAGGAACAGAGATTGATTTGAGATTTGGTAGCCCTAAAGAAGGACGTCTATTTGTCATTGTAGCTCCTGTTCTCAGATTCGCAGATAGTGAGTTAAAATATATTGTTTCATGGTGTTAAATTAATTAGTATCCATTTTAACTCGCTCCAACTTCCCTCAGATTTTAATAAATACTGTTGTCCGATACTGTTCAGATCTTGGCGAAAACGCAACAATAGAAAAGGTTGGAACTCCGGAGAAAGTAATAAATGCATTTGGACCAGAAGTGATTGGGGAAAATGTAGAAGATAAAGTATTAAGTATGGAAGTAAAAGAATACTCGGGAAGAAAATATTACCAGTTTGAGTTGGAGCCACCTCATGCTCTGATCACTGCAACTGCCGCTGGGAATCGCCTGTACTTGTTCAATGTAACTGCAAATGGTAAATGTGTTACCTACTCTCACAAGCTTTATGTCAATCTTAGCTACCACCAAAATTAAGATGACTAGTTTTGTTTTCTGCAGGTCTTCAATGGAAGAGGTATTACAAAGACTTGAAAAGAATAGCTGATTCTTTCAGGGTTGTGTGATTAATGGGTTATCGCAGAATTGAGAAAATCTACAGCAGAATATACAACCAAAACTGGTAGACAGCATGCATACACAAACAGCATAAAATTTATGTATACTATTGGCTTAAATTTAATCATATTGATAGATTATAAGATATTAGAGGTTTAACCTCTAGTTTTGTACATCATTGGAATTGTCTGTGTTTATCTCCAATACAAAGTGATTTTGTATCATAGTCTAATCAATGCAAATCGTTTACATGAATGATACCTAATTCACATTAAATAGCAAACAGAGAACTGTACTCATTCTTCATAGGGTCTATTACAATAAATGGATTTACATAGTATATAATACCTGGTTGAGTTTATACACTACATATTGCATGTAGAGAAGAATTTGGTTGACATAATTAAGCTATTAGAAAAATTCTTCCACAAAACTTTGTTTAAGGGCTGTTTAGCATAACTGAACTGCATCCAGGCGTCTTCTCAAATCCTTTGCTCGATATGACCATCCTCACTCTTTCAGCATTCTCCCATCTTTCAGCAGCTGCATAAATATTTGACAGCAGCACATAATGTGAATTATCACTTGAACTTGCATCAGAATCTGGCTTGCGGACCTCTTCTAGAACACGATCTGCCATATCCATGTCCGAGTGAATGCGGCATGCTCCAAGTATAGACCCCCAGACTGTATCATTTGGTTTCACCGGCATCCCCTTGATCAAATCATAAGCCTCTTTCAATCTCCCGGCCCGACCCAAAAGGTCAATCAAGCAACCATAGTGCTTAATACTGGCTGATAAACCATACTTCTCCAACTTAGAGAAAGTTTCTAAACCTTCCCTCACATATCCCCCATGTGCACAAGCAGATAGAACAGATAGAAAGGTTATGTCATTAGGCTCCTCGCTAGATTTCTCCATTCTGGCAAAGAACTCAATAGCCTCCTTGCACTGTCCATGAATGGCCAAACCTGAGATCATCGCATTCCAACAGGCAACATTCCTTTGCAACATGCCTTCAAAGATTGATCTTGCACTTGTTAAATCCCCACACTTCGCATACATGTCCACCAACCCATTTAAAATAAATTGATTAGCCTTAATTCCTTTCCGGCTTATAATTTGATGGACTTCTTTACCAGCATCTAGCAAACCTAACTGAGCGCAAGCAGATAAAATACTCGCTAATGTTACTTCATCTGGCTCAAACCCCTCCGCTAGCATTTTGGTGAACGCATCCAAGGCTTCCTCGCAATGCCCATTTTGAGCGTACCCAGAAATTAAAGAGTTCCAATTGACCAAATTCCGGACTGGTATTCTATTAAAAATGGCCTTGGCCTGCTCAACAGCATCCTTCTTGAAATACCCAGAAATTAAAGATGACCAAACGAAAAAATTCCTTGTTGGCATTGCCTCAAAAACTTTCCTGGCAGAATCTATATCTCCATTGCTAGCATACCCATCAACCATCACAGTCCAAGTGACCACATTCCTCAGCTCCTGTGGAACCTGATTGAAAAACCGCCTAGCAATTACCATATCTCCTTTCCTGGCATACCCCTCAATCATCTCAATCCACGACACAGCCGTTCTTGTAGGCATTTTCTCAAACAAAAACAATCCAGATTCCGTATCACCATGTCTCATGAACCCTCCTATCATTGCGTTCCATGTTACCACATTTCTTTCAGGCATAAAACCAAACACCTTACGTGCATCACCAATATGACCACATTTTGCATACATGTCAACCAATGAGGTGCCCACCATTACATCAAACATTGCCCCAGCCTTGACTGATTCAGCATGCAAAACCTTTCCACAATTAATCACGGAAAGGGAAGCGCAAGCTTTTAAAAGTAACGGAATTACACCCAATATTACACTTTCTTTACATCTAATTTGGGTATAAACTTGAAGGGCTTCTTTTGGTGCCCCTTGGGAGATGAAATTTCTTATATAAGAGGACCAGTTTGGTGGGTTTGGTATGCCCTTTGTAGAGCAAAATAGAGAGGTTTTCTTGAGGAAATTTTGGGGTTTTTTAGGGGTGGCTGATTGAGTACAGGTGGTTAATTTTCGTGCATTTGCATAAAAATTTCTTGTATTCATCTCAATGATCTCATAATTAATAATGTTATTTCTTTGAACAGTAAAATGGAGGCAGTTTGTGCTGGTTTTATAGTAGAGGGTAGTGACTAGTGACAGCATATGGTGCAATGTACCAGCAATAGTGCACTCTTCATTAATCATCAACATATATTTCTTCCACAAGTTCTCAGAAAAATCTATACAACATATAAAGGTAGAGTCTAAAGTTAGTAATATTATAACCATCATTATTATGAGTTTAGATCATAACTAGATATAAACCCGCGCGTTGCGGCGGAATTATTCATTTTGTTAATAATAAATTTATACGTGCAATTAATAAATTAAAATATAATAAGAAGATGGTAGATTATTGTGCGATGATCAAATTTTGGTAGCATATGTTACATAGAGTTAGGTAAAAGCTTTGTGCGCAAATACATATTCAAGTATAGAATTAATCTGATCACTAAACCCAATGCATTATATAACAGTTGTTTGTGTGTGTGTGTGTGTATATATATATATATATTAATTTCTTGATAAAAATGTTTATAATGTAAACAATAGGGTTAAAAATGGGTACCTCTTTCATTCTAAAGCAGTAACAAATATTTTGAAAGTGTAATGCACAATGTCATCGAGTTATTATATTGATATGATTGATAGTGGCATATTTGAAGTCTGTTACACATTACACAAACCTCACCAAACCTCAAATATCTGACACAGGTACTTGATGCATTTTAAAGAGTCCATGTCTCATACACGCTTACTTGCACCAGAAATGTAACATCCAACGAAAGGGGAAACAGCGGAAGAATGTCCCAGTTTCGGTCCTCAGTCCTGAAGGAAAATTACATGTTACATGCGAAAACTGAAAAGCACGACCATTAATAATTATATTGGATATTCATGTCAAACAAACACCATATCCAAAAACATAACAGTATAGCACCGTGTCATACATTGTAAGACCCCAACTTTTATGAATAAAATTGAATTTTCTCTATATATTATTTTGAAATAGTAAGGGGTTGATTTGATTAATGTGGTAAGTTATGGGTAAAATGCGCAAATATTTCAAAATAAGCAAGTGATTATAAAATATTCATTGTTGTCGGGGAATATTCGTTTGGTCGTGGAATATTCTTGTTGTCGAGGAATATTCGTACGACGGCGCAACCAGTTGTCGGTCCCATAACGGAAAACTATCGGATGAAAAAAACGACAAGAATAAGTTTTTTATAAATAACGGCGTAACGGTTACCGTTAACACTGTTGAAATACCCGGTGGTTAAAATAAAGTAATACGCGTTGTTGCACAGTAGCACACGGTATTGCACAGTATTTTATATTGTTGTTGTTTCAATAATTGTCACTGCACAATATTTTACATTATCAAATCAATAATTCATATCATTTGAATAATATTATTAGACAACATTATTGGCAATGTCTAGGAAGTTCTGTCTAGAAAAAGGGTTAGTTAATCTAATTTCGCGCCAGTAAGGAGAAATCCTTATCGGAAAGCCCCCTCTTTCCTGGAACGACCTGGTTGTCATTATTGTGATTATATAATATTATTTGTGAATAATTAATTATTGATAAAAATGATAAGAAAATATTTATTTAATGGAGGAATTTTTAAAGAGACAATTATTGAGAGTTGATATTTTATCTTCTTCGATAAAATAATTCATTCAAATATATTATTGTAATATTACATTATAAGTGTATGATATAATAATATAATAGTGGTGATATTTTTACAACGAATGCACGATATATGAATAAATGAGGAGGAAGAGAGCAAATTAGGTCCGGAGTATTTTTGTTACAAAAAATATGTTAAATATGTTGGTGGGCCTCACTGGTTTATAATGCTGAAAAATGAAAAAGTCAAAGAGGGAGGCGTTCGATTTTATTTTTTCTACATTGGTGTTCTAAGCATTTTCCTATAAATAGGGTGCTTAGTTAGAATTGAAAATCACACCAGAATCAGAAGTTTCTCTCTCTATAATATTTAGCGTATTTTTGTGAGTATTTAGATACTTTGAGAGTTGATAAACGGTGCAAATTTTCTTCAGCATTACATCCGTTATTCAAGTCAGAAGTACTATTCTTTTGAGGTAAGGAATGTTATATTTTTTTGTAAGGAATATTATTTTTCTTATAAATGATGTTATTTCTTTCAATATCATTTAACCGAAATATTGGTATGAATTTTATTATGAAATTTTTACCTTTTCATGTCGAGGTTACTATTAACGTATATGGCACTATTCACATATACGGCACTATTCACGAATACGGTACTATTCACAAGAAAATTAAATGTTCTTTTCTTTGTCTAAGTTGTTTGTTATGGTTCTTATTTTTGATTGGATCCAAGTTTTGAACTTCATTCTTGAATTTTGCTCCACAATTGATTATTATGAAATATTCTTGAACTTGGATAAACTAAATTACGAATCCCTAATTTTTGTCCTTTATCTCACTAGATTCGTTATTTATATTATTTTTCATCATCCTCAGTCCTAAATGGTGATATAACTGAATATCTTTGGCCTGTAGTGCAAAGATGAATGATTACTTGATGAATATCTTTGGCCTGTAGTGCAAAGATGAATGATTACCTGATGAATATCTTTGGCCCGTAGTGCAAAGATGGACAAGTGTTGAGATGAACATGACCACTAGTGATACAAATGAATATCTTTGGCCAGTAATGCAAAGATGAATATTTGATCCAAGATATATATGGATTGATGTTACAGGGATAAAATATTGATATGGACTTTTAAATCATAGAAGATAGTAGACATCTTCTTCTACTTAACTCTTCTGATGCATTGTTACTTCCGCTGCAGTTGTTGATCTAAAATTTATTGTCCATAATATTTTATCTGATTTGTTGAAGACTGACGATAAATTATTCTTTATTATCTTAGTCATAATATTCTTTACTAAGCTAGTTGAGCTCACCCTTTTCATCTATTGTCCTCTTCAGGGAATGAGAATGTTGCGGGAACTAGTCGGGGAATAGTGTGATGGTCAGAATAGAGCAGTAGTAGTACTCACTATTTTTGTAAAATAGTGTGATAATAATTGTAACTATTGAGGACTGAATTTGAGTGTTTATATTTTGTATTATATACGATTTGTATTGACACTCACAGTTGTGTGATTGTATTTTGCACGACCATATGATATAAAAGATTGTATTTGGATTATGTACCATGTATTTGGCAACTCAAAATGGGTTGGAAGGATTGAACCTATTCTAGGGGGCGTCACAGTTGGTATCAGAGCTTAGAGATATGATCTCTGGCGGAGATCGGGGAATAGAACTAGGAGGGGAGAGACGAGTAAATCTTTCGCTAGTATGTCCTACCTAAGTTTACTTGGTATTTAATTGGTCAGTCAGAGCATAAGGTTAATATGTGATATGTTAATTTGTTTAATTAACCTTTGTTTTGTGGCAGTATTTGAGAATGGCAGCTAAAAATATTAACAATGGAGAAAATGAGACCGTTGAGACACCTTTAATCACCAACCAGGAGAACGTGCAACAGGAAGGCAATATTCCTCCTGTAAACAACACTACCGATCAAACGATGAACGATGTGATGTTTAGAAGCTTTTTACAGTTCATGCAAAACTAGACGAGGGAGACTCGTGTTCAAAATACGGATAGAAATAATAGCAACTCGCGGCTTGTCATCGCCAAACATTTCAAAGAGTTGGGACCACCAGAGTTTTTGGGAAAGCCAAATCCAATCAAGGCGAAAACGTGGGTTAAGCAAATTACCAAGATATTTGATGTCATGGGATGCACGGAGGAATAGAAGGTTCCATTCGCCACCTTTATGTTTCGTGGAGAGGCAGATTACTGGTGGAAATATGTGAAGCGTACCCAGCCTGTCGCACTCAAAATGTCTTGGGAGGCGTTTCAAAAACTGTTCAATGACAAGTACTTTCCAGAAAGTATTCGTCATATGAAAGAGGTAGAGTTTATCAAACTGGAACAGAACAACATGACTGTGTCCCAGTACGAGGCTAAGTTCGCGGAGTTATTCCGGTTTGCATCTCATTTGGTGGAAAATGAGGAACGTATGACGTGGATGTTTCTGAGAAGTTTGAAACCCGAAATTCATCAGCATTTCTCATAAATTTTTTCTATATTCAGATGTTGTGAACAGGGCTCAATTATTAGAGCGAGATAATGACTTTGTTCAACCAAGGGACCACAACCAGGGTCGTACCGGTGGCAGCAGTTATCGGAGCAATGACAACCAGCGGGGAGGAAAGTATCATGACAGAAGCGGTAACCACTCCGAGGGTAATCGTGGCCATGATAATAGAAGAAGTGAGTCGGGGGGAGATTTTAAAAAGAGAAGGTACAACAATAACAACGTGAAGACATCAGCACCAACATCAACTGTTTCTAGGGGAGGAGAACGACTACCAGTCGTATGCTATAAATGTGGACAAGAGGGACACATCAGTCTAAACTGCCCATAATAATTTAAGGTGTGCTATAACTGTGGAAAAGAAGGTCATATAGCTCGAGATTGTCTTGTAGCGAAACCAAGTCCAGCGGGGGTGGTGATTCCAAAGGCTGTCCCGAACAAGTCGAAGTCGGTGGTTCCTGGAAGAGCGTTTGTCGTGACTGCCCAAAACGCGAGGAACCCGAACGAGGTGATCACGGGTAAGCTAATCATAAACTCTTGCGAAGTTTATACCTTATTAGATACCGGTGCTACCCATTCTTTTATTTCACCTACTTGTGCTCAACGTTTGAACTTGACTTCTGAGAAATTAGACTTTGACTTATCTGTTGAGACTCCGTTGGGAGAAACCTTCGTTACATCTAAAGTTTATAAATCTTACTTGATTCAAATTGGTTCCCTCACCCTATCTGTTGATCTTATATCTTTGAAAATACTTGCATTTGACGTGATTTTAGGAATTGACTGGTTAACCACTTATCATGCCAAAACTGATTATTTTCGTAAGGTTGTTAGTTTTCATATTCCTAACCAACCTGTTGTGCAAATCCAAACAACCAAACCAATAAAATCAATCAATGTCATTTCAAGTCATAAAGCTATTCGTTTATTGAAAAACGGATGTCAAGCTTTCTTAGCCCATGTTACTGATCTAAACCAGAATATGTCAGGTTTGAATGATATTTCTGTTGTTAATGAGTTTCCTGATGTATTTCCTGAAGAACTTCTCGGTCTACCCCCAGAACGTAAAGTTGAATTTTTTATTGATCTTGAACGCGATACAAAACCCCTTTCTAAAATCCCATATCGAATGACTCCTATTGATTCAGGAGTTAAAGGTCCAACTACAGGAGTTGTTGGACATCGGTTTTATTCGTCCTAATACATCTCCTTGGGGTGCTCCTATTTTATTCGTAAAGAAGAAAGACGGGAGTATGCGACTTTGTATTGACTATCGGGAGTTGAACCATGTCACCATCAAGAATAGGTATCCGTTACCTCGTATTGATGACCTGTTCGACCAGTTGCAAGGTACACAATTCTTTTCAAAGATCGATCTTCGTTCTGGATATCATCAGCTGAAGATTAAAACTGAGGATATTCCGAAAACTGCCTTTTGAACTCGGTACGAGCATTATGAATTCTTAATCATGTCTTTTGGATTGACTAATGCTCCTGCTGCTTTCATGGTTATGATGAACCATGTGTTCAAGGAATATTTAGATCAGTTCGTTGTTGTCTTTATTGATGACATCCTCATCTATTCCAAAAGCCGTGAAGATCATGAGCACCACTTGAAGCTGGTACTTCAAAGACTTCGTGAAAACAAGTTATATGCCAAGTTGAAAAAATGCGAGTTCTGGTTTGAGGAAGTAGCATTCCTTGGACACGTAGTATCAAAACATGGAGTATCTGTTGACCCGACGAAGATTAAAGTAATACAAAGTTGAGAGCAGCCGAAGTCAGTGACCGAAGTACGTAACTTTCTGGGCTTAGCTGGTTATTATCGGAGAATCGTAGAAGGATTTTCTCGAATTGCTACTCTGTTAACTCAGCTGACTCGGAAAGATACAAAATTCGTATGGAACGAGGAATGCGAGAAGATCTTTCAAGAGCTCAAGAGGAGACTTATCTCGGCGCCTGTTCTGACAATACCATCTGGTTCGGATGGATTTGTTATCTACAGCGATGATTTGGGCAAAGGGTTAGGATGTGTTCTCATGCAACTTGGGAAAGTCATAGCATATGCCTCGCGACAACTCAAGGAATATAAAAGAAATTATCCTACTCATGATCTAGAGTTGGCATCAGTCATTTTCGCGTTGAAGATCTGGAGACACTACCTGTATGGAGAGAAAGTGGATATCTATACGGATCATAAGAGCCTTAAATATTTCTTTACTCAAAAGGAACTCAACATGCGGCAACGACGTTGGCTTGAGCTGTTGAAAGATTACGATCATACCATCCTGGAAAAGCGAACGTGGTAGCTGACACGTTGAGTAGAAGATCATATGCGGAAGCGAGTGCGATGCTGTCAACATAAAGGCCTATTATGTGTGACTTACAAAAGATGGAGATAGAGTTCAAGACTCCGGGGACCCACGTGATGGTGTCAAGTATACGCGTAGAGCCAACTTTAATTGATAAAGTTAAAGCTGCTCAAGCTACAGACCAGAGCTGATGAAGATGAAGAAGAAAGTGCAAGAAGGTGCTATTTCAGAGGCAAGAATCGATGAAGAAGGAATACTTCGAGTCAACTCCAGACTTTGTGTTCTTAATGATTCTGATTTGAAGTATAGAATCATGATGGAGGCACACAACACACCATTTGTAATCCATCCTGGGAGTACCAAAATGTATCGTGATCTTCGACATACATTTTGGTGGAGCAATATGAAGAGAGAGATCGCGGAGTTTATCTCGAGGTGTTTAACGTGTCAACGTGTCAAGGCGGAGCATCAAGTGCCAAAGGGTCCATTGCAACCACTTGAGATTCCAAAATGGAAGTGGGAACACATTACTATGGATTTCGTTATGGGTCTTCCCAAGGTTTCTCAAGGCATAGATGCGATTTGGGTTATTATTGATAGATTAACCAAGTCTGCTCATTTCTTGCCAATACGGGAAACTTATTCCCTTGAACGTCTTGCTCGTATGTACGTGAATGAGATTATGAGGTTGCATGGCATGCCAGTATCCATAGTTTCGGATCGTGACCCAAGATTCACGTCACGATTTTGGGTCAGTTTGCAAAAACTTATAGGCACGAATTTACGATTCAGTTCGGCATATCATCCTCAAACGGACGGGCAATCGGAAAGGACTATTCAAACTCTTGAAAATCTATTGAGACTCTGTGTTCTCGACTTCAAAGGGAGTTGGGATAAGTACCTACAATTGGTGAAATTTTCTACAACAACAGTTATTAGGCAAGTATAGGTGTGGCTCCATTCGAAGCGTTGTATGGACGAAAGTGTCGTTCTCCAGTATGCCGAGATGAGGTGGGTGAGACAACATTATTGGGACCAGAGTTGGTACGTATGACTACGAAAAAGATCCAAATGATCCGACAACGTATACAAACGGCACAGGATCGACAAAAGAGTTATGCGGATCTTCATCGAAAGGACGTGGAATTTAATGTTGGAGATCATGTATTGTTACGTGTTACTCCATGGAAAGGAGTTACGAGATTTGGAAAGAGAGGGAAGCTCAACCCACGATTTATTGGTCCATCTGAGATTCTTGACCAAGTAGGAAATGTGGCCTATAGACTCGCTTTACCTCCAAGCATGTCTCGTGTTCATAACGTTTTTCACATATCCGTGCTTCGTAAATATGTGAAAGACCCAAACCACATTATTGAGTTAGAACCAAATGAGATAGCCGAAGATTTAACGTATGAGGAGGTACCTGTCAAGATCTTGGATAGGAAGGAGCATGTCCTACGCACAAAGGTTATACCACAAGTCAAAGTTTTGTGGAGAAACCATGCTATTGAGGAAATGACATGGGAGTTAGAATCAGAAATGAAAGCGAGGTATTCCCACCTTTTCGAAACACCAGGTACGCACATCAATTTCGAGATCAAAATTTCATAAGGAGGGTAGGTTGTAAGACCCCAACGTTTTATGAATAAAATTGAATTTCCTCTATATATTATTTTGAAATAGTAAGGGGTTGATTTGATTAATGTGGTAAGTTATGGGTAAAATGCGCAAATATTTTAAATTAAGCAAGTGGTTATAAAATATTCATTGTTGTCGGGGAATATTCGTTTGGTCGTGGAATATTCTTGTTGTCGGAGAATATTCGTACGATGACGCAATCATTTGTGGGCCCCATAACGGAAAACTATCGGATGAAGAAAACGACAAGATTAAGTTTTCTATAAATAACAGCGTAACGGTTACCGGTAACACTGTTGAAATACCCGGTGGTTAAAATAAAGTAATACGAGTTGTTGCATAATAGCACACGGTATTACACAGTATTTTATATTATTGTTGTTTCAATAATTGTCACTGCACAATATTTTACATTATCTAATCAATAATTCATATTATTTGAATAATATTACTACCTCCGTTCCTTAAAGAGTGCAGTTTTAGCAAAAAGCACACAAACCAATAAGTGGGATAAAATGACAAAGCTAGCATTTCTCTTCTTTTAGTTCATTAACTTTCCCATTTAGTGCATTAATTAAAACAATGGCATATTTGAAAAAAGAAGGCTTTGGGTTTCTAAAACTGCATTCTTTAAGGAACAATTTTTTTTGCTAAAACTGCACTCTTTAAGGAACGGAGGTAGTATTAGACAGCATTATTGGCAATGTCTAGGAAGTTCTGTCTAGTAAAGGGGTTAGTTAATCTAATTGCGCGCCAATAAAGAGAAATCCTTATCGGAAAGCCCCCTCTTTCCTGGGAACGACTTGGTTGTCATTATTGTGATTTTATAATATTATTTGTGAATAATTAATTATTGATAAAAATGATAAGGAAATATTTATTTAATGGAGGAATTTTTAAAGAGACAATTATTGAGAGTTGATATTTTATCTTCTTCGATAAAATAATTAATTCAAATATATTATTGTAATATTACATTATAAGTGTATGATGTAATAATATAATAATGGTGATATTTTTACAATGAATGCACGATATATGAATAAAATAAGGAGGAAGAGAGCAAATTGGGTCCGGAGTATTTTTGTTACAAAAAACATGTTAAATATATTGGTGGGCCCCATTTTTGACTTAAATTTGATTAAAGCCTGCAAGCTCGTCCGTATGTAAATTTGAGTCATTTTTCGTTCAGAATTTGGAAAATCTTTCTTCTACAAAGTTGTAGAGAATTAAATTTCATATAGAATGGACATAAGATTCGTATTTTTCTGAAAAAAGGTGTAAGACCCCGAATTTTATGAAATAAAAGTATTCAATTTTTCTTATTATTATTATTATTATTATTATTATTATTATTATTATTCAGTAAATGGTTAAATTGATAAAAGGTTAAAGTTAAGGGTGATATATGTAAATTTTATAAAGTAAGCAAGTTGACATAAAATATTCGTTGTGTCGGAGAATATTCGTTTGGTCGGAGAATATTCTTTTTGTCGAAGAATATTCGTACGACAAGAATGAGTTTTCTAAAAATAACGGTGTAGTTGTTACCATTAAAACTGTTGAAATACCCGGTGGTTAAAATACAGTAATACGCGGTGTTGCACAATAGCACACGGTATTGTACAGTATCTCTGATTATTGATGCTTACGTAAAAAGTCCCTCAGTTTTATTCAATAATTGCTACAGTAGGTGCTGTATAGTATCTCATATTATTGATTCAATTATTGTCACATTATCATCTGCACAATATTTTATATTATTAAATCAATAATTGAGATGACACATTTATTCATATTATTATTTGCATTATTGATAATCTCTAGAAAGTTCTGTCGAAGAAAGGGGTTAGGTTATTTAATTGCGCGCCAGTAAGGAGAAATCTTTATCGAAAAGCCCCCTCTTTTCTGGGAACGATCTGGTTGTCAATATTGTGAGTTATAATATTAATAATGAATAATTGTTGAAATATTAAAAATGTGTTTATTGAAGATAAATGAATTACAAAAGTTGAGGGGGAATAATGCAAACTTGGAAAATTTTAGGGGTACCAAAGTGTAATAAGTTAACCAATCCATGTGAACTTGAATCAACCAATCAGAGAAGAGATGATGCAAGCATGATATAAGCATTAAATCATCCTTAAAAAAACACAAAGATGATGTAAGGATGATATCATCATCATGATGTCACATGGACTAAAGGTGCCATTAATGAGGTACTAAACTGTAATAAGTCGAGCCCCTAACGTGCAATTTATCGAAACTATGGTTTTCTATAAATAGAAGATTATTTCTTCTTTCATTTCACCAATTCACTAAATCACAAGAGAATCTATAGAAAGAGAAACTATAGAGAGAAAAAAGAAGAGTATTTTACTACTTCACTATTGCAGTATCCAATCTCCTACTAAAGTAAGGGATATTATTTTTCGTATTCGTAAGGGATATTATTTTTCGTATTCGTAAGGGGTATAATTTCTTTCGTATTCATGAAGAGAGTTATTTTCTTTCAATACTCGTAAGGGTTGTTATTCCATTCTTTATTATTCTGTTGGAATAACCTATCTACGCGGATTACCGCATGCATGGTGAAATCATATTGTTATTCCATTCTTTATTATTCTGTGGGAATAACTTATCTACGCGGACTACCGCATGCCTGGTGAATAACCCTTCGTATTCATTGTTATTAAATTGTGAAAATGATCTGTAGGCGCGGACTACCTCCTGACGGATGAAAATCCATTTGCAGTTTCGTATGTTGTTTCATTTCAGATTCCTAACTCTAAATTTACTATGGTAAGTATTGCTTCTATAATTCCTGAAATGATCAAAAAATTTCTTGAGTTTTGCGCTTCATCTAGTATAATTTCACCGGAATAATTTTTTGAACTTTCTCGTGAAATTTTTAACTTTTCATGTTGAGTTACTATTCACGAGTTACTATTCACGTGTTACTATTCACGAGTTACTATTTATGAGTTACTATTCACGGGGTGCTATTCACGGTAAAAAAATATTATTTTTTTTATCCAAATTATCTTTACTTTATGAATCTTACCCTTGAAATTAGATCCATGTTTTGATTATATTGTTCTTACTATGTCTATTCATTATATATAACATTTATATAATCATGGTGATGGAAGTTCTCCTTGACTTGAGTGTAAAAATGAGTAGATTATTGGTATGACCATGACTATGAGTTCTCTTTGGCCAGTAGTGCAAAGATGAATTGTTGACTGGTATGATCATGACCATTGAGTTTACAATTGAATATCTTTAGCTTAAGTGTAAAGGTAAATTGATCAACATGGTTATAAATGTTGTTTCTATAAATTTTGAAATGATTAAATATTTCTTTGAAATTTGAATATCTTTGGCCTGTAGTGCAAAGATGAGCTGTTGATGAGTGTCTTTGGCCTGTAGTGCAAAGATGAATGATTAATGGTTGAATATCTTTAGCATGTCGTAAAAAGATGAATTTATTAGCATGATTATGAACAGGAACTGTGATTTGGTATAACCATGATCTTTGGTGTTTCAGGTAAAGACAAATGATGAAAATTATCTTCGTCCTGGGAGCGAAGAGGAATTTAGCAACACAATTATGATTATGAATTATTCACATGATTGTGGACAAGAACTGTTGATTGATGTTACTGAGATAAAATATTGTTAGTGGACTTTTAACATGGAGAAGATAATAGACATTATGGTCTATTTGACTCTTCTAATGGATTGTTCATTCCGCTGCAACTATGGTTGAAAAGTTTTATCATCTACCATACGTTCTAAATCTCTGATTTATTACTGACGAATGTTATTGATAATTTGATTATCTTTAGTCATTATATTCTTTACTGGGCTATTTGTGCTCACCTTTTTGTTTCACAATTCCTTTCAGATAATAAGAGTGTAGCCGGGTCAAGCGGGGATAACAGGGGAATAGAACGAGGATCTATAACTGTTGAAGTTTCCCACCAAACCGTATGAAAATAATTTTATTGAGAACTTTAAATGTGTGTATCGTATTTTATACGTCATTTAACAGTTGATTTTGGTGAACCAAATAGGGTGAGGTGAACCCAACTTTGGAAGGGTGTTTTGCCACTATCATACAAGATGTCTAACCACGTACGATTTCATGTTATCATAAGACATGGTTGTGCACATCCGCTTGCTGATTATATCTGTGGGCACTACCTATATAATCTTGGAGTACGGTTGAAATATAATTCTCAGTTTGAGACAGTGGAGATAATCATATGGCAAGAGAAGACCCACCATTGGAATGAACAAGATAGTAATCTTCTCGTTTTTCTTTGGGATCTATTAGGTCAACCAAAGTTAATTCTCAAGTCCTACGATATCTATTATAACTTAGATGCATGGCCGCCCATGTACGAAGGTTTCCTTGAGTATTTTTTAAAGATTTTAATTCCTAAAACAGTTATTGATTGTACCTTTATGTAACATATCATTGATAAGGAGTGTGGGTACTGTATTTATATTAAAACTCACACTTTATATGTGGTTGTATTATGCACGACAATTGGATATAAAAGATTTGTATTTAGATTCTGTACCATGTATTTCTTGGCGACCCATAATAGGTGGGTTGTGGATTGAACCTATTTTGGGGGCGTCACAAAAGGGCTATTTATTATAAATTATTGAAGTTCCGAAATATTGGATCTGAATTGTTTTTAGGGTTATATTTTTTTTTAAAACAAAAACGTGAAAAAGGGAAATGTGTGAATATTGGTGGGCCCCACTTGTTTATAATGCTGAAAAATGAAAAAGTCAGGAGGCGTCCGATTTTATTTTTTCTGTATTGGTGTTCTAAGCATTTTTCTATAAATAGGGTGCTTAGTTAGAATTGAAAATCACACCAGAATCAGAAGTTTATCTCTCTATAATATTGAGAGTATTTTTGTGAGTATTTTGATACTTTGAGAGTTGATAAACGGTGCAAGTTTTCTTCAGCATTATATCCGTTATTCTAGTCAGAAGTACTATTCTTTTGAGGTAAAGGATGTTAGCTTTTTTCAAAAATGATGTTATTTCTTTCAATATTATGACACCGAAATATTGGTATGAATTTTATTATAAAATTTTTACCTTTTCATATTGGGGTTACTATTCACGTATACGAAACTATTCACGTATACGACACTATTTACGAATACGATACTATTCACAGAAAAATTAAATTTCTTTTCTTTGTCCAAGTTGGCTATTATGGTTTCTATCTTTGATTGAATCTAAGTTTTGAACTTCATTCTTGAATTTTGCTCTTCAATTGATTATTATGGAGTATTTTTGAACTTAGATAAACTAAATTACGAATTCCTAATCTTTATCCTTTATCTCACTGGATTCGTTTTTTAAAATATTTTTCATCATCCTCAGTCCTAAATGGTGATATAACTGAATATCTTTGGCCTGTAGTGCAAAGATGAATAATTACTTGATGAATATCTTTGGCCTGTAGTGCAAAAATGAATGATTACCTGATGAATATCTTTGGCTCGTAGTGCAAAGATGGACAGGTTTTGAGATGAACATTACCACTAGTGATACAAATGAATATTTTTGACCCGTAGTGCAAAGATGAATATTTGATTCAAGATATATATTGATTGATGTTACAGGGATAAAATATTGATTATGGACTTTGAAATCATAGAAGATAATAGACATCATCTTCTACTTAACTCTTCTAATGCATTGTTGCTTTCGCTGCAGTTATTGATCTAAAACTTGTTGTCCATAATATTTTATCTGATTTGTTAAAAACTAACGATAAATTGTTCTTTATTATCTTAGTCATAATATTCTTTACTAGGCTAGTTGAGCTCACACTTTTCATCTATTGTCCTCTTCAGGGAATGAGAATGTTGTAGAAACTAGTCGGGGAACAGTGTGATGGTCAGAGTAGAGCAGTAGTAGTCCTCACTATTTTTATAAAATAGTGTGATAATAATTGTAACTATTGAGGACTGAATTTGAGTGTTTATATTTCGTATTATATACGATTTGTATTGACACTCACAGTTATGTGGTCGTATTTTGCACGACTGTATGATATAAAAGATTGTATTTGAATTCTGTACCATATATTTGGCGACTCAGAATGAGTTGGGTGGATTGAACCTATTCTGGGGGCGTCACAAATTCGGTGGCCAAAAATGTTCAATTTAATTATAAAACTTTAAAGATATTAGGGATTAGTGTCTTAATGTAACACCATAATCCCACATCGAAAGATATGAAATTTTTTTGTTTAATTTGTACTTAAAGAATTAAGTTACTACCAATAGTAACTTCAGTCATGACCTTTTGGGTGAGCCTGTAGTGAGCTAAGATGACCCAAGAAGATACTATTGAGATAATAGTTTAAGGATTTATTTGGATGAATTTAATTCGATTCGAACTTGGGATTTGACCAGAAATTTGTTCCGGACTCGAGATTTGACCCGGTTTGTTTCACTTAAACTTGAAACATTATGGTTTAAGTTGTAAACTGAAAAATAAATGATAGAGACCTTAAATATTTTTGGAAGCACAGAATATTGTAGACGTGATTAATTTGTGATTAAAAAATAAAAAGGAAGAAAATCGATGTCAGTATAAACGATGGATACCCTTAAAAGACTTGGTTATCCTTTCATTTCAAGTCACGTGACTTGTTTCGATAAAAATTCTAATTCAGTGGCCAAAATGTTCAATTCAATTATAAAAATTTAAAAATATTATGGTTTAATGTCTTAATGTTGAAACATTATGGTTTAAGTTGTAAATTGAAAATTTTGAAGGTTTAAGTGACGTTTGGTTTGTGTCAAATCAATGTAATAGCCTAGCCCATTACAGACATAATGCTATTACATCATTTTTTAAGCTTTTCATTACATCCTTTAATTGAATATTGACTCATTACGTCCCTAATGCAATAAGTCATAAAAGATAAAATAGTAATGACTACAACTTATTTGACATTTTGACTTATAATTTACTTTATTCATTAAATACAACTGTATAATTTAGTGAACCAAACACAATTTTGAACATAATGTAATAACATTACATTTACTACATAAATATACCAAGAACCAATCAAACAAATATGTCGTAATAATCTACTACCATTACACTACAACTCTATTGTATTACGTAGACTATTGCATTACATCAAACTTCTATTCCGCGAATTAGACCCCACCTAAGTGTATCTAAGCCTAAGTGGATTGACATTTACTTGGTATGACTATATATGGTCCTAAAAGTAATGGAATTGTTATGTGTTTCTGTACAATGAAGTTCATAGAGGCAATGATAGGCATTCAGTAATTTTGTTTCTAAATTCTGGATGGTATCCAAGATGCTTGAACTACTTGAACCTTCAAAAATGTGTAAGGGCGATTTTTAAGTCCTGTTTTGTGGTCGTGAATATAGCTGCAACAGTTTCTTAGCAGATGCAGTAAAAAAAATGTCAACAATATTGAAGCAAAGAATATTGTAGCTCTAGATAGTGATGATTTCTTCTGATGCAGCAGGGTCTAGTGATGATTTCTTTTGATGCAGCAGGGTCTAGTCTTAGTTATGGGCTTGTGGCATTAAACTTGGAATGTGTAAATGCTTTTTAAACTTCATTTCCATTGTATGTACTATGCAGTAATTAATGATTTGTATTCCTGTATCTCATCATGTAAGGTAGTGTTTGGTTCTGATCAAATCAATGTAATAGTTTTATATTACATGTATTAGCTCATTACATAGGCAACAATTTTTCAGTTTTTCATTGCATCCTCCCCTTGATGTATTGACCTATGTAATGCAATAGTTATTATAAACAAAACATGTTAAGTTTATCATTATGACTATTTTGGTGCAAAATTTACCAAAAAATACCATTATATCGTAAATTAAATCAAATAAGACAATAATATAATATAAGTGAATTACATATTTCGCACAAAATTCAACAAGCCAAACAAAAGAATACTAGTAATAAAATAAACCAAATCTCTTTCCACTGTTTTAGAATATAGGGATCTCCTGTCTACTAAAATAAATGTTTCACTTGTGATTGTGAATAATAAGACTCCTTATCCTCCTAATTCTTACTGCATTTTATATCATTTGAACATTTCAAATTCTTTGCCAAATAATGTAAGTATGTTTAGTTTAATATTTAAAAAGTTATGCATGTATTGCATATAATAATAAACAATTCTTTAGTATTCTCCAATATTTCAGTTGGAAAAAAAACAGTGCAGCATCAAAAGATACAAACTTTTAGAGAAAAAATGACAAGAAAAAATGGTAATTTCTCAATTGCAAACAAATAGAGACTATTAATAATTCATTTAAATGGCCAGAACGTGAATAGAATAACCATTTTAATCATAATATTCGTAAAGGAATAGAAAGCACACTGACTTAATGACCACATTGTTTGACCAAATTTTCAGTTGGTTATAATATCCGAACTGAATTTCCCAATTTATAAATATTCTTTTGACTAGTAGTACATGCGATTTCTGTTTCGAGATTTTTTTTATTTTTTTTTTATTAATTTGTATTTTTGTTGTTCATAGTTCGAACAAGATTGCCATCAATACTAAAAATAAAAATCAACTAAAAAAATCAATTGTTCAACATATTATAGATGGAGTAAACGTTTGAGCTTTTATATGGAAAATATTCTATAGAATCAATTTTCTTTTATTACTTGACCTCACAAATTGATGCGACATCAGTCCTGGATCAAGATGTAAGGTAGCTTATTAAATAAATATTTAAAATAATGAAATTATGAGAGGTTATGTTGGAAAGGCAAAAAAAAAAGAAAGAAGAAATTGAAGGAAGTTGAGAGAAAAATTTGTAGATCGTGGGAAAAAGGCACATAGAAAATAGCTAAGTTAAACGGAGATGTTTTAATATACTTAGAAAATAAATTCAATTAAAAGAGAGGTGTTTTTAGGAACATAAGAAAGTTTCACTTTTTTTGTATACACTAAAAAAGTTGTTCAACTATCCTCCCGCTTTATTAATGAATAATATTATGTGCATAAATTGTATACAAAAAATTATGCACAAAGAGTAAGATTTATGTATTGTTCACCATTAAAAATGCAAGGTTTTCAGAACCAGATCGTTCATCGAACCGAAAAAGGTAACGGGTGGATGGGTCACTGGTCCAACCAGTGGTCGAACCGCTGTTGACCTAGTGACATCATTAATATATAAATATATATATATTTTTAGAAATTAATAAAAATTTTAAAAATCTCATTTTTTATGAACTAAAACATAATAAAGATTAGTTACAATATTAATAAAAATGGTTAATTTTAATATTAAATTTTTTTTGGTAAAAAAAAAATAAAAACCGGGTCAACTGAGTCAATTAATTGGGTTTACCGGTTGAACCGGTGGTCAACGGGCTAACTCGTGTTTTGACCAAAATCGGGTCATTGGTCCAAACCGGACCGAAAAGCGGACCGGTTCCGGTTTTTACAATGTCCAAATTATGGAAAAGTAAGTGTGTTAGGGTTCCAATTTTGTCTTTTATCTCGTCCATGCTATTTACTTGCACATAAAGTTGAAAACTTCTTTGTTGACAAAGCAATGCTTGTCAGTTTTTTGGTTGGTACGATCCTCCAATGTGTGACAAATCAAGATAAATAATCCCCGGATTACTTCGAAAGATTAACGTAATAGAGCGAGAGATGGATAACATGCATGCAATAGACAACAAAGGAAGAATAAAATTAATTATTGCACTTGTTTGTTCTTGATTATTGTTTTTAATCATGTTATTGTAGCCTTGTATTAATATTGACGGAGTCTTTTTGGAAAAATGAGTAAATTGTTCTATTTGCCTTTCCAATGTGCTTTAGATGGCAGTTTGATTAATCAAGTGTGCTTTTGTTTCATATACTGCGAAATTAATTTTGGCTTGTCAAGAAACAAAATAAGAAAGTGAGTTTTAAATTTCACTACTGTTTAGGCCTTTTAAATTATATTAAAACTGGTATAAGTTGTCATTTTGTATCAAATCAGCTTCTCATTTTTGGAAGTTACATTCATAAACATTCAGTGTTAATCACTTTTTTCTTTCACTACTTGAGATGATGTTTATGATGTTGCTGGAACTTTATTATCTTAAACCACTAAGCTTCCTAGTTCTTACAGCACGGATAAAACAGAGGATTTGCTTGTTTCATGACATTACTCCAAAATGAACTTTTATTATATGTTGATCACAAAAAAAAACACAAATCCATCAAAGGAATAAACTTATATAGAAAAGGGAAATATGACTCAGAATACAATATAAACATTCTGAACAAATATGACTCAAAATACAATATAAAATAAGATAAGGATCATAGGTTCACCCAACTAAAAGCTCACCCAACTCACCCTTCTTTAGCGACGGACCGGACGACGGTTTGGTCCGTCCCTATATATACAACCGTCGTCTATATGTTGTCGGTCGCTATATGTTGTCCGTCACTAAAAGTTAAGACGACGGTTGTATATATAACGACAGACCAAACCGTCGCCCGGTCCGTCACTGAAGGAGGGTGAGTTAGGTGAGCTTAATATCTGGACCGATATAAAATATAAGTTAATAAACAAGTAATCGAAGAAATTGATATAAATGTTCATGCCTTCAGTCTATCAAAACATCACCAGAAATATGCCAAAAACTTCTCTTCGCATATGTCCACACTGAAATGAATAAGGAAATGTTACTAAATAGATCTGCACCATTACTTAACATATATATTTTCACACTTTACTGGGGTTACAAACATATGTATTCTTTCAATGTGCCCCAATGAAATAAACGATAAAAATACAAAGTTAACAAAATCTTACAAATATCTCTCAAACTTGCAAGTGAAAATTTCAAATATTATAAAACAGCCAACGTCAGAATTTTTCTGCTGAAAAGAAATTACAATAAACATTTAAGTAGTAGGCCCAAATATACTGCAATCTCTAGAGTGAAAGAAATTTAGATTCTTTAAATGCCTTAAGATGTCATACAAACTATAAGTTTCAGCTTAAGATATCATACAAACTACAAGTTTCAGCCCCAACAAAATGAATATTGAAATAAAAAGTTCTTGATTAGCGTAACTCATCAACTTTCTGTCTAGCCGTAAAATCCTGTCTTCATCGAGGGTGGGGAAAATAGAGCAAGTTTCTCTGTATGCTTATACACACCTACAGAATAATTCTCTGTATGCTGAAAATCATATTCCCAAACCCAAACAAGTACAAAGTGAATAATTCTCCAAAGAACCTACAGACTTGCTGAAAAATCTAAGAAGCCAAGCCAACAAAATCAAAATATTAGTCGGAATCCATCTTCTCCATCTTTTATCAAGTTACATATATCAGAGCACTCCACTAGACAATATGGACGACTTCGGAATCCTTGCCTGAAATTATTGTCAATGCACTAATGCAAATTCCACAAAATCCCAACTTACGACAGAGAACAAGACAACAAGCAAACTAACTCATGCTTTCGGTCACATCCTGAAATCCAATTGACAAAATCTATAAGGATGAATGCAAAAACTGTCAAATCCATACCAAGAGAAATTGAACCGAAATGATTCATGAACTGTATCAAAAGGAGCATGACATAATTAGCACTAAAATGATACTTTTGCAATCCAGCCACTTCTCTATTGTCACACAATATCAGGCAAAATTAAGAGAGCAATACAATACCCATGAGAAAGCCTTTTACTTTTTTCAGAAGCCTTTACTATTACCACTACTACTACTAGCTTAGAGCTCAAGTTCCAAGAAAACTGTTATAAATCATGGGAGAGTCGCACCTTAAAAGTTAGCTATTAAGGTTGGAGAGCCCAAAGTTTATGAATATCTCACATCAAAGTCTCATACCATCGATGTGGGACACAAGTCTCATACCTTGCAACTAGGATCATAACATTCCACCACGCTCTGCAGTCCCGGCGCCCACGCGGGCTGGCTTTGCGCTAGACGAATCTAGCCCCGGGCGAACACTGCAATACCGACGTCACCACCCGTGCTGCACGATTATAACCGGGAGGTAGTGGACGGCTCTGATACCAATTGTTATAAACTATGGGAGAGCCACACCTTAAAAGCTAGCTATTAAGGTTGGAGAGCCCAAACTTTATAAATATCTCACATCAAAGTCCCATATTATCGATGTGGGACACAAGTCTCATACCTTGCAACTGGGATCATAACAAAAACATAATACATATATGCAGAAATTCTGGACAAGAAAATGTGAAAATTATGGAAAACTGAATTCCCAAACTACATTACACTTTAAAGCTAACTACAAATTTTCAGACTAAACCCAATAATCAAAACAATAATACAGACTTAATACACTTGGATCACTATTATCATTACCTCAGAATTCAGAACTCTCTGTTGTTATAGCAATCTCAGTTGAACCTGGAGGTGAATCACTATCATCATTATCTACACTTGGATCCTGAGTAGCATCATCATTTGATGCTCCAGTTCTACATTTAAACAAATAACAAAGTCAAATTTAAACAAATACCAAAGTCAATTTTAAACAAATAGTAAAGTCAAAATAAGTGAACTTGCTTACAGATTATTAAGCATCAAACAGTTTCTTTTATCGTGTGTAACACCAACTTTGCCACATGCATGACAACGTCTACTCTTGGTACTTTTTGCTTTCCCCTCTTTTTTTGCCACCCTTCAGCCTTTTGCCACACCCTTTTGCTTGCACGTGGTTCGGCTCAATGTAACTATGTTCATAAGTAGAAGTCATGTTAACTGACTTGGATACACTAATTCCACCACACTCCATTTCCTTGTTTCTTTCGGAATCATTCTTCCTAATAATTTGCTTGATCTTTTCATATCCATTATCTAAATAGTATTTTAATACATTTGTGGCTTCTTCATTTGTGAGAGCACTATCAATTAAATCTAAAGAACTTTGAATCAATTGACTCCACAAGAGTAAGTATGACTTGTCATCTTTTATCGCCACACCATTATCATCAATTACACCACTTGATTTTGATGTCTTTGTCCACCTCTATAAAATGTATTTTGTAGGCAACTTGTCAAGATCATGATACTTATTCAAGTAAACTAGCACATGCCGACATAGGATTCCCAAATTATCAAACTTTTTGCAAGTGCATATTGCATAATCCTAAGATTTGTCATAATAAATTTCTCTTACATTACACTTGTTGACATTCCTTCGGCAAATCTTATATACATGGTAGTTAACATCCTCCTTCATAAGTTCAAACTTATAATTCAAGGTCTCACACAACTCATCTTCAGATTTATAATACATAGAGTATGTATAAATGTCAACTATTTGACTTAAGAAGTGATTGACAATTTTCATTTCCAGGTCTCTCAATCTAATCTTTGTTATCTGATTCCAACTCTACATGTCGTTGATGTTGAAGGCCCCGACCAAATTGAATCATAAAATCCACTAATGAATTTCTTTTAGAAATAATTTTTTTTAAAAATGCATGAGAACTTTTCGCTCGTTGGCTACTTGGCATGCTGGTTGAGAAAATATGATTCATATGTGCGGGTACCCATCTACAACGGATGTCATACATTGATTGTAGGCATTTATTAGCAGTCAACCCACTTTTCTCCACCAGCTCCACCCAAGTGGAGTTAAACTTTTTGTTAGAAGATATGATATTGATAGAAGATATGATATAGATTTACCGTAATTATATCTTCCATAATCAGTGTGTACACATTGATGTAATTTAGGAATTACTTGTGTATATATACAATCAATCTATGCAATATAAAATATTCAATGAAATAAATAATTCTTAGTGTTTACATGGTATCAGAGCTTGCTTCTTTTCCCAAAAGTTTTCTTCTCTTTTTCTTCCTTTTTTTTCCCGCTGTCGTTCACAGTTTAATTAGAAAACTAGTTGAACGACTTGATATGGAGAAATTGAGATCATAATTGGGTTCTATAGTACTTGGCAACCCAACCTGAGTTTTTAATTTTCTGACCCGCCTCCACACTCGCCCCCACGCACCGCCCACTCACCAGACTGTCGACGCCACGCGCCGGTGCGTGAGACCTTTTTCGGCCATTTTTTTCGGCGCGATTTTCTTCCAAGCTGGTCGGTTTTTGTTCCTCTTGCTAACTATAGTGGTCGTATATGGTAAAATTCAGATTTTCTTGGTATTAAGCTTACTGGTGTCATTTTTGGCCTAGTATGCTTACTGTTCGTTCTTCAAAATCTAATACAGTGACTTTGTGTCCTTAAGTTCCATCAGTGGAATTTTCTTTTGAGCCTTTTTAATTATCCTTGTTTCTATTTTCTAGGATAATTGTTATTGCTCTTCCTGTTAGCCCTATTATTTAGCCTATTGTTGGGGCTCTGCTAGATTGCTCCTACTACATTATCATGGCAGAGTCGAGTTCTTTTAATAGCGGTGTTTATGCTGAGACAAATAAAGAGCAGTTGATTATGAATTATTATCTTAACTCTGCTTTGGTTCTCGGCCCATTTAAGTTGGATGGAAATAATTATCTAGCTTGGTCTCAAGCATGTCGTATGTCAATTGAAGCTAACCGTATGCAACACTTCATCAATGGTACAACAACTATGCCTACACAAGCAGATATAGCCCAAGAAGAATGGAAATCTGATAACTCTATGGTGAAAATATGGATCTTTAACTTAATGGAACTTAGTATGCGGAGTAGTTACATGTTCTTAGACACTTCATATACACTTTGGGAGGCTATTTCTCAAACCATCTATGTTTTTGGTGATATGTCTAAGGCGTATGATATCCGTAAACAAATCCGTGAGTTCAGACAAGGAGAGAAGCCTGTGGCACAATATTTTACAGAAATTAATGCTCTTTGGCAGGAGCTTGATCATTATCGTGTATTTTTCGCCAAATATCTAGAAGATGCAGATGCTTATCAAAAGTTTGTGAGTGAAGATAAAGTTGTGGATTTCTTAGCTGGTTTGAATATAGAATTTGATCAAGTTCGAGCACAGGTGATTGGTCAGACACCTTTTCCATCACTGTGAGAGGCTCATGCTAGAGTCCAACAAGAGGAAAGTAGGCGTCGGGTGATGGTTTTAAATTCTGTTGATCGATCAGCCATGGTTGCTTCATATCCTAAGTTTGGCTCCACTATCCCATCTCCTGTTGAGAAAGATTCCAGCGAATGTGATTACTGTGGGGATAAAAATCATACCAGGGATCGTTGTTTCAAGCTTAATGGACGTCCTAAAGGACGAGGGGGTCGATTTGGTAGTGGTTGTGGACATGGATTTCAAGCCTATGTGACTACTACAGCAACTCCTGCTGATACATTCAGTGCTTCAGACACTACTACTGCACTCACTCCTGAGAAAATTTTAGCTTTTCAGAATTCTATTCCACATCTACTTCCTCTCATTATGCTCAGTCAGGTATACATTCTTGTGTTTTTAATGTTTCATTAATTTATCCTGGTTGGATCATTGACACAGGTGCTTCTGAGCATATGACCGGATCCTCCAACCTTTTTACTTCATACATGCCTTATTCAGAAAAAGACAAGGTTTGCGTAGCTGTTGGATCACTCTCTTCTATCTCTGGGAGAGGCTCTGTAGTTTGTACTCCTTCATTGACATTGTCATCTATTCTCCATATTCCTTCATTCACTGCAAATTTGTTATTTGTTCAACGTCTTTCTGAATCCTTACACTGTTTAGTAAACTTTTTCTCATCTCATTGTGTTTTTCAGGACTTGGTGACGAGGCAAAAGATTGGCAGTGGTAATGCAGTTGGTGGTCTCTATTACTTTGATGTTCCCTCGTCGAATATGTTCCCTACTGAGGCTCTTCATTCTATGTTTGACTCAAGTCTGACTTCTTTCCATCAGTGGCATCGACGTTTGGGACATCCCTCTTTTTCTATATTAGAGTCTTTGTTTCCATCTTTAGTTAAACAATGTAATAAAACTCAGTTTTTGTGTGAACCATGTGAATTGGGAAAACACAAACATTCTGTTTATTCTGTTATTAACAGTCGACATTCCGAATCTTTTGCTATTATACATACTGATGTGTGGGGACCCTCTCGGGTTATTTCCTGTTCTGGTCATAGATGGTTTGTTAGCTTTATTGATTGTCATTCTCGTATCACTTGGATTTATCTTCTTCGTTCCAAAAATGAGGTGTTTGATTGTTTCCAGGAATTTCATAAAATGATTCAACCCCAATTTGAAGCTAAAGTAAAGATTCTCCATAGTGATAATGGTCGTGAATATAGTAATAATAATGCTTTTGCGTCTTATCTCTCTCAGTATGGCATTATTCTTCAAACCTTTTGTGTCAAAACTCCGGAACAAAAATGGAGTGGCTGAAAGAAAGAATCGTCACTTATTAAAGGTAGCCCTCACTCTTATGTTCACTATGAACACCCCTAAATTTTTATGGGGAGATGCTGTTTTGACTGCTGTTTTTCTGATAAATCGACTTCCTTCTAGAATTATTGGGAACAAAAGTTCAATCTCATTGCTTCAACGCACGACAAGTCCTTCTCCGTCGCCTCGAGTCTTTGGTTGTGTGTGCTATGTTCATGATAAATCTTTCACTCGGGGAAAATTAGATCCCAAGGCTCTTAGGTGTTTTTCATTGGTTATTCTCCAACCCAAAAAGGTTATAAGTGTTATCATCCTCCCTCACACAAAGTATTCGTCATTCGGGATGTAACTTTTTGGGAATTGGAACCTTTTTATTCTTCTTCACCTCTCCTCAGGGGAGGATGTTATTGATGAGGAAAAGCTTCCTCTTGAGGCTGGCATTACAAGTTCTAGTATACCTTCTTTTCCTGTTCCATCTTCCCCTGTTCCTGTTGATGCTTCTGATAATTTTACACAGGGGGAGTTACAGAATGAGCCTGAGTTGAGAACCTATGTTTGAAGAGGCAAGCATAAGGTCGTTGTGACATCCCCAAATCCGGTATCTTAATTTTCATAGGATTTGGTGTTCACTGTTCCAATATCATACAACTATCTACCCATAAATAATGAAATTCATTTATTAGATAAATAAATCATCATCTTACATCATCTGAAATAAAATACATCATAAATCCCAGGTTATACTTAACCTTAAATCTCTGTTGCGGAAACGTAAATAAATAAGTCTTAAATCATCACACATAAATCTTAAACTTTAACATTGTTCATGACAACACAAGTCTTCATCACTTGTTAGCTTTTCCTTTGCCCTTGCTACTAGAAGGTACATCACTTCGTTCATTATTAGCTGCAATGTTATTATGCAAGAGTGAGCACGAATGCCCGCAAGTATAAAAAAATATGACAAAATAATAACATGCGAGTGAAAGAATTCTGAATAACAGAAAGCTCAACATTTGAATCAAGAATATTAATCAATAGTCAAATTACTTCTCAACTTTTGAATCAAGAATATTAATCAAGAGTCAAATTACTTCTGAGGGTCATTAAGACCTTGAACCGAGTCTTAGGTTGTCTAGTATATTAACCTTTCCAACCTTTAACAGTCATAAGACTATAGACTTTACTTCTCGTACTTAGGGAGATCAGCCCTTCGTACTGATACTGTGCACACTATCTTAACGCTTTAAGCATCTTCATTAATTCCCTATATTAGGGTTGTTCATCTCAGTTTGACATCAGAATCCGCACCAAATAAAGTTGGTTTGGATAACTTAATAAATGATATTCAAATTGAATATTAACTTCTCAAGGTATACAATCGAATAAGTATTGTACACTTAAATGATATTTTTAAAAGAATCATGGTATCTCATGTGAAATTCTAAACTTGGATATTCAAGAGTAAGAATTTGCTCAACAATAGTAATTAAGCATAGCAATTGCTTAATTTAAAGAGTTTAGTTTAGGAGACTTGCCCAACAATAATAGTAAGTTAGGGATAGAAAACTTGCATCGTGCACAAGCTACAATTATTTCTCACTTCTTTAATTACTCTTACCTATCACACATTTACAATATCAATTAATCACAAGTTTGATATGATTATTGATTTACAATAGTATTCTTCAAACTCATTATTAAGTTTTCAAATAATGGTTTACGTTGATTAATTAACTTGTTAATTAATCACGTAACTTAAGTTATTAACTTGTATTAATAACTCATTACATACATAACATGTCTTCATATTAATTAGATTTAAAATAATGTCTTAATGTTTATAACACATTATTTAACATTTACAAATAATAGTTTAAGTCACGTAATTAATTTATTAATTAATTACATAACATAAATTATTAAACTCATATCAATATTTTATTATATTTATACAACCTGTGTTCATGTTCATTAAACTCAAAACACAATTTCACAAATTTCCAACACTTAGCATTTTTTTTTCAAAATTTTTGGACAGGGGCGGCCGCGCACCATTTTGCCTTGCAGCCAGCGCGCCGCGCGGCTGCGGAATTTCAGAATCTAAAGTTCACGAACGAACACAGATTTTCTCCCATTTTCTCCTAATTCACATCATTACACTGATTAATAACGTTACCCATGAAGTATAAACTTCACAGAAACATTATACAACACTTATATCATGTTCTTAACAATCATAATCACATAGTTACACAATCTAACACCATCAATTTCACTGTTCTTCATAAATTTTATAAAATTTAATAAAAAATATATAATCTAACATTACGGATTCGTTACTACATCGAATCCACTCATTCCAATTCCATTCTCTTTATTTTAACATACAAAATCATATTCATGTTTTAATTTAAATATAAACATATGATTACCACATCTATTTCACCCATATGGGTTATTCCCCATATTCAACACTCTGTCTTTTATTAAACCCATTTATTAACAAAATTACTTGATTTAATCACTGTGAATCATGAATGTATAGCATAAATTATATCATGGACATATGTTCATATATATATATATATATCCATGAAATCATCAATTGTCAACTTTCTCCATTTACAGAGGACTTTTAAAAAAAACACGAAAAATGAAAAACTCTGTAAATCTTTGAAAATCCAATTAAGGCCAAATTAAATAAAATTGATCCTTTAAAACATGATTATATGTTAGAAAAATACGTTATGATCCCATACCCATATAGATAAAGCCATATCGTAACCCAATTGGAAAACCCAATTTTCACAGAAAACTTAAAAGTACGTATTTAAGAAATCTTAATTTTGAAAACTTAAAAAAAGAATTACCCTTTTGGTATGAAGATAACACAATCACAGATAATACTTAAGATTTCTCAAATTCCTTTCTCTCAATCTCTTCTTCTTCTTCTCTCTGAAACTTTCTACGTTTTTCTTTCTCTGACTTCTCTAATTTCTTCTAATAAAATGACTTAGGAAGATAACGTACACATATATATAAATATATAATATATCCGTTGTAATATAACTCCCACAAGGGCCTTGTTTGGCTTCTTCTTCTTTTATTTTTCCATTTATTTTAATAAACTAATTTACTATATAGTTAATTATCACATCACTTATTAATTAATTAATTTTATTTAAATCAATTAAATAAAATAAGATAATTCACATTAAATTATATTGTCACATAATTAATATTTTTATTTATTAATTATGTTAATTCACTAATTCTTTAATTAAATATTAAATTAATTAAAGTAACACATGCTTATTTAATTAATTCAACTAATCAAATAAACTCAATTAATTAAATACTTTGAACTATTAAATCACTACACATTAATTTAATTAATGTAACACTTATAGTTAAATTAATCTACCATAAATTCATGACTTAATTATTTAACTCAATAATTAAATCATTAAAAATATTTATTTATTTCAATAAATATTCAAATATCTTTACAAAATTCTCGTTCGTCACAGTCGTCATTTCTGCCCCACTACTCCAACCCTGCTCAGAACCTAGTCTTGATAATGCTAATGGTGAGAATCCTAATCCTACTTGTTCATCTGATGATACTGATATTCTTATTGCTCTTAGAAAAGGGGTTAGAGCTTGTACTCAACATTCTATCTCTAATTTCGTAGCCTAAGATAAATTATCTACATCCTATCTCTCTTTTATTTCTTTCTTGTCTTTAATATCTGTAACTCAGGGATGGAAAGAAGCAATTAGTGATGAGAATTGAAAACAGGCTATGATAGAGGAGATGAATGCTTTGAAAAAGAATGATACATGGGAACTAGTCTCACTTCCTTACAAAAAAAAACCAGTTGGTTACAAATGGGTATATACAGTCAAACAGAAACCAGATGAGACAGTTGAGCGATTCAAAGCCAGGCTAGTTGCAAAAGGATACACTCAAACTCATGGAATTGATTACCAAGAGACATTTGCTCCTGTGACAAAGATGAACTCTGTCCGTACCATAATTTCATGTGCAATAAATTTTGGATGGGATATTCAGCAATTGAATGTGAAAAATGCGTTCCTTCATGGCGACTTGGAGGAGCAAGTATACATGAAAATACCCTCTGGTTTTGCTTCATCTGCTACCAAGGGTAAGGTATGTAAATTACAAAAGACTTTATATGGTTTGAAGTAATCTCCCAGAGTCTGGTTTGGTAAATTTTACAAAACAATGATAAAATTTTGGTACAAGCAGAGTCGAACAGATCATACTCTATTTGTCAAACATATAAACAATAAGACTACCATTCTTATCGTTTATGTTGATGACACTGTGGTGACAAGAGATCATGGAGAAGAGATAGTTAATCTCAAAGCGAATCTAGCCAAAGAGTTTGAGATTAAAGATCTTGGTTCTTTGAAATATTTTCTTGGTATTGAAGTTGCAAAATCTTCCAGTGGGATTTTTCTATCTCAAAGGAAATATGTCCTTGATCTTTTAACAGAAACTAGCATGTTGGGATGTAAGCCAGCTGATTCACCTATTGAAGTTAATCATCATCTAGTAGGGGGCACATGACCTATAGTTGATAGAGAAAGATATCAACGTTTGGTGGGACGATTGATATACCTCTCTCATACTAGACCTGATATATCTTATGTTGTGGAAATAGTAAGACAGTATATGCATGATCCTCGACATTGTCACATGGAAACTGTTTACAGAATTCTGAGGTATCTCAAGTCTGCTCCCGGAAAAGGTTTATTGTTCGTACCACATGGTTATATGAAAGTTGAAACTTTTTTCGACTCAGACTGGGCTGGCTCAATAGAGGATCGTCGTTCTACATCAGGTTGTTGTTCATTTGTTGGAGGTAATCTTGTTACTTGGCGTAGTAAAAAATAGTTTGTGGTAGCAAGATCTAGTGTTGAGGCAGGATATCGAGCTATCGCCTTGGGTATATGTGAACTAATGTGGCTTCGAACCTTGCTAGAAGACTTGGATGTTACAACTAAAAGGCCTATGCAATTATTTTGTGATAATAAGGCAGCCATTAGTATTGCAAACGACCCAGTACAACACGATAGAATGAAGCACATTGAGATTGACAGGCACTTTATCAAAAAAAAGTTAACTAGTGGTCTTATCTGCTTACCTTTTGTCAAAACAGAACATCAGCTTGCTGATATTTTGACTAAATTTCTTAGTAGTAAGATGTTTCATCCACTATGTTTCAAGTTGGGTATGCGAAAAATTCATACACCAACTTGAGGGAGAGTGTTAGAAGATATGATATTAATAGAAGATATGATATAGATTTACCGTAATTATAGCTTTCATAATTAGTGTGTACACATTGATGTAATTTAGGAATTACTTGTGTATATATACCATCAATCTATGTAATAGAAAATATTCAATGAAATAAACAATTCTCAGTGTTTACACTTTTCCACAGTCTCTGAATTCCAAATGCAATTTGAAAACTCTTTATAATAAGCACTGAATTTTACTTAGTCAATATTCTCTGAAAATTTGGTCAAAATGTGCCAACTACAATACCTATGAAATGTGTTACGAAGGATCTGTTAAATGGCATTTGTCATAGCCGGATCCTGGTCAGTGATAATCATCTTAGGTGCATCACCACCTGACATTACTTCCAAAAAACACTTGAAAAGTCAAACAAAAGTATCTATGGTCTCATCACTTAAGAAAAGCACAACCAATTACAATAGTTTAACCATGGTTATTAACCCCTATTAGTGGTGCAAATATCATTCCATAACGATTAGTGTTGTACGTGGTATCAAAAATGACAACATCGCCGTAAAATCTATAAGCCCGTCTAAAAGTTACATCGGCCCAAAAACAACGAGTAATTCTTTTTTCATCGTCTATGTCAATTGTAAAAGTGAATGAAGTATTCTTTTGTTGTTCTAACTTCAAATACTCATTCAATATATCGTCATCTTGTCCCTTCAACTCATTACGATTGTCTCTTTCAAAGTTATACAAATCTCGTTGCGTGCAACCAATATTTTCAATCCATCCCGCCTGCACTGTAAGAAATTTGTATTGTTGGCATTGTGGTATATTCACCGTGCCAAGTTGTTGACTCAAAGATTTTTGGGCAGTTGACACATTACGGTGCGATCGTAAAAGATGTCTCTTATGTGGGGTTGACAATGGGTGACAATGGCCTTCCTCACTTATAGTAACTACGTACAAGTCATTTCTTTTTACCACTACAATTCTTGCACTACAACCTTCTTTGGTAGATCCACAGTTTCTTTTTGACTCCACATCGGCTAATAGTTTGCCCTTTCCTTGCTTATAACACACATACTCCTTCCTAAATATCTCACCGCTTCCCACCCTTTTTTTCTCAGTATGCTTTCGCACACTAAAACCAGCATGCATTGCATATGTATTATAAAAAGTGTGAACATCGTCTAATGTTTGAAACTCTTGACCTAGCTTAGGCGTAAACTCATCGGCTACTTGAGGTTAGTAGACAACAGTTTTAACATTGTTCACATCCAACCCCTCTTCACTCAAGTCATCCCTCTCCATTTCCATTTCAAAATTGTAAATGCAGTCTAAATTTATTTTTGCATTATCCCCACAACTACCTATTTCATGGTTCATGTCATCCATTTTTAAAAAATCTGTAAATAGTAAATTTAAAATAATGATTAGGTCCACACTCAATAGATTGATCTTTACTCTTCATTTCAAGCAAAACATCCCAAAAAAAATAAAAAAATAAAAAAATAAAAAAGAAGAAGAAAAACACACAAGTAAAAAAAGAATACAGGAAAAAAGAGAAAATAAATTCTTGACAAAGAGTTAGATTCACCTAAAATACCAACAAGGGTACTTACTAAAAGTAGTTTTTAGAATAACATCAGGCATTAATATAATGAAAACAACCTATAATTTAAGAAAAAAACAGAGGAGATAATTTAAACAACCATTTTCCACTAAACAACCTGATTAATATTTACCTCATCAAGCACAACCACATTTACAAGCATACCAAAATACAGATCATTAATCAAGACAAATTAAGAAAAAGACAAGAACCACTAGTTCATTCATTAAAATTAAGCTAATGGGTATTCATATACATGTACAGATAGTTAGAGACCTTGAAATATTGATTAATGAAATTGAAATTTAGTTAAGGGTCTATCGAGATATTGTTAAGATCTGGTCTCTGTTCAATTTGAAGGTGGATGATTCCCCTGGTCTCTGGCAGTGTTTGCTAGCGAGGAAGATGGGTCGGTGGAGGGTGGTGATGAGTTTGGGAGGAGAGTTTGGAGGAGGGAGTTTCAGACCTGAGATGGAATCGGAGAAGTGAGGCCGTACGGTGGAGGGGGGGTGATGAATTTGGGAGGGGAGTTTGGAGGAGGGAGTTTCTCGTCTCTTCCTATCTCAAAAATTTATTATGTGCCCATCTCGTGGAGCGTCGATCGATTGTGAGTCGATTTTTGTTTTGGACAAGAAAGAGAGATGGCTGAGTCGATTGCGAGGAGAGAGAAGAAATAAGGGGGAGTTTAAATAGGTGAGTTGGGTAAGTTAGATAAACGGTAAGCCCTTGATCAGGCCTATCTATATATATATGACTTTTGACTTTTGATTAAAGGTGTTATATACAAATACTTTAATAAAAATAAATGAATGAGTTAATGGTATGAATAATGTATTAAAGATTTGGGTTAAGGTGTCTTCAGGTTTATATATATTGCTCGCTTTTGGATTCATGTTCGTTTGTAGATTGTTATTGGTGATTGGCATTGCGCTAAAAAAATTAAATTATTTTTTTAAAATGGAACATTTTAATTCATTGTCGTGACCATTTTTGTAATTTAGATACGGTTTTATAAAGCTCACGTGACGAAAAAATATCTGTACATTAATATTGGTCCCGGTTTGAACTTCCAAACCGTGACCAACATGTGAAACGAAAACCCGTATCTAAAAGCGAATAGTCACGGTTTAAAATCGTATCCAAAAGTTATTTCTGTACCAATGAATATCATATCAAACACAGAAGATTATTGGAGGCAATCTAATTATCATATAAAAAATGTCCCTCTATCGTTTGTCTATTAAAATCGAGCTCAACTGTTTCGCTCTGTCTTTGTGACTAATAATACGCGTTACCCTTATAATTCTGGTTGCATTTCACACCCTTTAAACATTTTAAATTATTTGCTAAATATGTAGGAATTTTTAGTTTAATATTTAAAAAGTTATGCATATGTCAATAATAATAATAGACAATTCTTTAGTATTCTCGAATATCTTAATTAAATACAGAATGCACCATCTAAAGATAAAAATGGTGAAGAAAAAATAGCAAAGAAAATGGTAATTTCTAAACATGCAAATTAATAAGTATAAGAAATAGAGCTACAATATAGTCGCGACCTGAATAGAATAACCAATATTCTCATAATATTTGTGAGGATACATATAGAAAGCACACTGAACTAATGACCACCTTAACATGGTTTGAGCAAATTTTGGTTTGTTATAATATCCAAACTCGATTCGCATGAATTTTTCCAATTAATACTTATTCTTTTGACCAAGGATCATGCGATTTCTGTTTCAAGTTATTTTTTATTTTATTTTTAAATGGTATTTTTATTGACCGTTGTTGTTCATAGTTCTACCAATACTAAAAATAAAAATATATTAAAAAAAACATTTATCCAACCTATCATCTCCGGCTTTCCGCCTATATTTCTAAGATTCCGAAATTCCTTGAAAAGTATACAATCAAATTAGTTTGAGTTGTTGTATAGAAAATTCTATACAATCAGTAGTATCTTTGAAGCAAACCACATAATTAGTGTGTGATGAATAAGAAAAATGAGAAAACATGGGAACCAATATAAACGATATATATCATTAAAAGACTTTGTTAGTTCCCAGTAGGCACACAATAGATCTAGAAGGGGGGTTGAATAGATCCTTTGAATTTATAAAGTCTTTTGCATTTTAATTTGTATAGCTAAGAAGTTAGCATATGACAAATATAAGAATCATTTCAAGCACAGCGGAATAAGTTAAATCTCCCCTTCATTGATATATTGATAAACATTGATACATTATTCTTGGAGTTAGTTTAGTTGTAAGTAGTTAGTACATACATAGCAGTTATAGCAGCTAGGTACATAGTGTAAAGACATAAAGTAAATGATAGAATGTAAAAGGCAAAAAAGGGTTTTAAGTGGTTTAGAGCCAACTCGACTCCTAATCCACTCTTCTGCACTCTCGCAGAAAATCCACTAATGAATGGGCAGCACCCTGAATCACTAAAATTCCTTCAAGGCCAGCAGCCCTTGAACTTCAGTTCACTTTTGAACTCTTCAAGCCCTTCGGCTTGGAACTCCTTTAGTTCACTAAAAACTCTTCAAGCCCTTTGGCTTGGAACTCTAGTTCACTAAGAACTCTTTAAGCCCTCCGGCTTGGAACTCATTTAGTCCCTCCGGACAAGGACCCTTTGGCCCTTGCTACTTGTAGTTGTAGTTGTTGTTGTTGTTTGTGCTTTGCTGCTAAGATGTCTTGAAGCTTGATCATCTTGCTACTTAGCAGCTAGGCTTGGTCCTCAGCATTCTGCTTCGAGTCTGGACCTCTTCTATGGTGCAGCTGATCTTCAGTCTGTTCAGCTCATCTTCACTTGCTGCCAGCTGTGCACTATCACCACATAGGACTGCTAAAGCTTTTCATTGTGGGTCACCTTCTTCTAACCCTTAGCATCCTTTGAACCCTTCTTGAATGATATGCAGACATGGTTCTGCATCTTTTCATGTTCAGCTTTTGGTTCTTCATGGTGATCTGTAGAGTGGCTCTTCTGATCTTCTTTATGCTCAGCCACCTTCCTGAATGCTATCTTCTTGGCCTTCTCGGCTCTCAGCTTGGCTGCCATATTCAGTGGTATTCTCATCCTTGTTGAGTGAAGCTTTAGTCTGTTCAGTCCTTCTTTAAGTCTGCTTCACTTCCACCTTCGTAGTCTCACTGCCACTGAGACTTGTTTTCTTCAGCTCTGGTGGAACTCGTAGAGTCAACAATATAGCATTCCAACAACTTGATGAATCTACAACTCAGCAACAACTCTTATCTTTGAAGCTTGTCCTTTAAATACCCTTCCATAATCTTCCCGTTGGAAAGTAGCCGTTGGAAGCTATTTGAATTGCTTCGCAGATCTCAAGTTATTTGGTGCAGACTGCTGATGTGACGTGACAACTCCTTTTTAACTTTACTGACACAACAGTCTACTTTCTCTCTACCATATCAAAGATGTCACCGTTCCATGTCAGGCTGATAGTCCTCTTTATTACTCCTCTCTAATTCCTTGATTCGAATCCTTAGGAGTTGTCCTTCTGCATCGATGCTCTTAAATAGCAACGTTCGGATGTCAGTCTTCAGATTAAACCGTTGCCAATGCTTCAATCTTCAGATGTCAGAACTCTACGATTCTGATGCAGATGTTCTTGGACCTTATGCGGTACCCCCCGTTTTTTTGTTCCCTTGTCTTGAAGAAGGTGCCCGTAGTGCTAGGAGCCGCAGATGCATTGACTGATTTTGTATTCCCTTCGCTCTAGGAAGCCCGCCCCTGATACGGTCTTCCCCCCAACTTGTTCAAAGCTGTATCTTATGAGCAATTCCGAACCCCCTTGCAGGCGCCCGGCCCGCGTTAGGGGGGAAGATTCGCAAAGCGGGAAAAGACAGAGGGAGGGGGAGCACCGGGATCATTCCATACAGCTATAATAAGAGGTGAGGACACATCTCATCTTTGCCGAATCGGGTTGATCAGTCATTAGGGAAACCTTCCTCTGCCTTGAGTTATCAGTATTTATCAAATCTATTCCTATCTAACGGAACGCTTCGTAGTGTATCATATTGAATGTTGCTTTGACTGGCAGAGACAACACTACGATTCTGATGAGTGTTCTTGGAACTTCAATGTAGAACATTTCTTCCTTCATTTGTGCAGTGTTTCAACACTTCTGCTTGCCTTGACTGATCTCAGGAACTAATATTTTGACTTGTCGTCCTGACCTCTTCTGAATAGCAAGACACTTTAGATTTGTGGCATACCCAGCTCCTTCCTCCTGGTGATCTCCCGTTCACCTATCTTCAATGGTCTGACCCATGCTTAATCACTTCTGTCTTGTTCTTCACAAATTGGCCAGTATCTCTGTAGATTGTATGAGTTCCTTCTTTACTTTGGCAAACACTATGATCTTGAGTGATTCTCAAGATCGTTGTCTTCTGTTCTCTTAATAGCTACTGCACTTGCTGACTTTCTCTAGTCAGTCACTTTGCATGAAGTCTTCTTCTGATTAGCTTGTGGAAGACTTCATCTCGAATGGCCTCACAACTCAGTCTACATATTGATAGAGTGATGCTTAGATCTTCTGTTAGCTTGCATGCCATTCAGTGAGTGCTCTCTGGTACTCTTCATGTAGGATGTATCTTTGTAGCTCAGACAAGAGGCTTCATGCTTTGGATATATTGGGAGTGCCCATTTGATGAGAATCGTGTTGACACTACGATTCTTCCCTTAGTGTTGTTGAGCAACCCTTGTGGAAGCCTTAGTTCTGCAGATTACGATTTAGCTTAGTTGCTGCAGACACTACGATTTCGAGATCAGACCTTGACAGACTACGATTCTGCCTTCATGCTTGCTGCCTTCGTCTGATCTTCCCCGACTACGATCTCTGCCTCTGATGATCATTAGACTCCACTACTTTTAGTGTGATCTACAATTCTTGACTTAGTTCTGGCAGTTTCTCGGTCGGCTCATAGACAGGCTGTCTCTTCTATTCTGAACATGACTTCCTCAGCAGACTACGGCTCCGAGGAAATTCTTCTCGACACACTACGATTCTTCCTCGTTTCTCCTGGCAGACTACAAACTCCGAGATCTACTATCCTGCAGACTACGATTACGCCTTGATAGCTCTCGAGTCTCCTTTGTCTCTCCTGGCAGACTATGATTCTGATGCAGTGCTTCGACAATCAGACAGCCTATTTATTATATTATAAGATCAACCTAACAAGCTTGATCTTTCTATCTTTATAGTCCTTGTACATCATTTCTTTTTAAGGACTTTACAAAGCTGTTTTGCTTATGTAGGATCAACCTAACATATTCGATCATTTCAGTCTAAGTCCTTGTACATATATTCATGTTATCTATCAAAGGACTTTACAGCTTTTATCAATGCAAGTATACTTGCATATTCATTCATTTATATCATAATCAAATCATATATAAATAGGAATAACATTCTTATGTATATTCCTAACAGACTTAATTATCCTTTTATATTGAGTCAAGTGACTTATTCAAATACTAAATTCGGTAGTCAAAGGTTTTACTTATAGAAGTATAGAGATATTAAAGTTTAATGTCTTAAAGTTAAAAAATTAAGGTGGTGTTTGATAAAATTGAGTAATTAAAATCTGAATGGTTAATACATCTTAATAAATTAGATCATCTGAATGAAATAACATCTGGATCTGAAAAACTGTTTGATATCTAAAAAGTGTAAAATATCTGAATGACACTATTTTACCATTTTAACCCTCTGAGTTATTTAAAAATTTTATTTGAATGATCTTAAATTTTAAAATTGAAGTAGTACAATATTTATTGAGACTATTTTTGTCCATAATTTTTAAATAAACTATTAAGAGGCAACTCTTAATAGTTAAGATTTGAGTTTCTGTCTTAACGATTGAGAGGCATTAAGATGCAAAAAAAATTAACAAATAAGATTTGCCTCTGACCGAATCAGAGGCAGGTGAATTAAGAGGCATTCAGACACAAACAAGCACCACCTAAGATTTAAAGTGTAAAAAACAAAGAATTTTAAAGTTTAAAATATATTTAAGTTGTGACGCCCCCAAAATAGGTTCAATACCAACCCATTCTGAGTCGTCAAATACATGATACAGAATTCAAATACAATCTTTTATAACAAAAGGTCGTGAGAAATACGACCATACAACTATGAATTTCAATGCAAATCGTATATAATACGAAATATAAACATTCAAATTCATTCATTATTCATTACAATTATTATCCCACTATTTTATAGAATAGTGAGAACTTCTACAGATCTAACTCTGATCATCACACTGTTCCCCGACTAGTCCCCGCAACATTCTCATTCCCTGAAGAGGACAATAGATGAAAAGGGTGAGCTCAACTAGCCCAGTAAAAAATATTATGACTAAGATAATGAAAAATAAATTATCGTTAGTCTTCAACAATTCAGATAAAATATTATTGACAACAAGTTTTAGATCAATATTCGTAGCGAAAATAACAATTCATTAGAAGAGTTAAGTAGAGAATGAAGTCTACTATCTTTTATGATTTAAAAGTCCATCATCAATATTTTATCCTTGTAACATCAATCAATATACATCTCGAATCAAATATTCATCTTTGCACTATGGGCCAAAGATATTCATTTGTATCACCAGTGGTCATGTTCATCTCAACACTTGTTCATCTTTGCACTACGAGCCAAAGATATTCATCAGGTAATCATTCATCTTTACTCTACAGGCCAAAGATATTCAGTTATATCACCATTTAGGACTGAGGATGATGAAAAATAATATAAATAACGAATCCAGTGAGATAAAGGACAAAGATTAGGGATTCGTAATTTAGTTTATCCAAGTTCAAGAATATTCCATATTAATACTTTGTGGAGCAAAATTCAAGAATGAAGATCAAAACTTGGATCTAATCAAAAATAAGAACCTTAACAAGCAACTTGGACAAATAAAAGAAACTTTAATTTTTTCCGTAAATAGTGTCGTATACGTGAATAGTGCCGTATATGTGAATAGTAACTCCGACGAAAAAAGTAAGAATTTCATAATAAAATTCATGATAATATTTTGGTATAATGATATTGAAAAGAATAACATCATTTACGAAAGAAAATAACATCCCTTACCTTAACAGAAGAGTAGTTTTGGCTGGAATATCGGATATTATGTAGACGAAAACTTTCACCGTAATCCACACTCAAACTATCATTATACTCACAAGAAATACGCTCGATATTATAGAGAGAATTTTTTTTGATTCTGGTGTGATTTAATTTCTAACTAAGCACCCTATTTATAAGAAAATGCTAGGATGCCAGGATTGACTAAAATTTACGCAGGTGCAAAATAAGGGTTGCTGCCTACAAAATTGGATTTTCAAAAATCAATATTTTTCCACACAACAAAAGTGGGGCCCACTATTTTATTTAAAAAAATATTTATTTTGAAACTTCAATAATTCATAATAAATAACCTTTTTATCAGAAAAATACTAATTCTATGTCCTTTCCATAAGAAGTTTAATTCTCTACAACTTTGTAGAAGGAAATTTTTCTAAATTCTCAACCGAAAATAGCCGAAATCCACAAACGGATGATTTTTCAAAGTAAAATACTGATAAAAACACATCAGCACTAATTCCTTCTTTTATATCCACAAAAAAATATTTTTTTATCATATAAATTAATAATTAATTATTCACAAATAATATTACAGAACTACAATATTGACAACCAGGTCGTTCCCAGGAAAGAGGGGGCCTTTCGATAAAAATTTCTCCTTACTGACGCGCAATTAAATAACCCCTCCTAGACAGAACTTTCTTAGACATTGCCAATAATGCTATCTAATAATATTATTCAAATAATAAGAGTGACAATTATTGATTTAATAATGTGAAATACTGTGCAATGACAATTATTGAATCAATAATATAAAATATCAACGTAGCAATTATTGATATAAAATATCAACGTAGCAATTATTGAACCAATAAAATATTATGCAATTGTAGCAATTATTGAATCAATAATATAAAATATTAAACAGTAATTACTGTAACAATTATTGAGTAGTGACTTCTTACGTAAAAACCAATAATTCGAAATACTGTGTAATACCGTGTGCTACTGTGCACAACGCGTATTACTGTATTTTAACCACCGGATATTTTCAACAGTACTAACGGTAACAGTTTTACCATTATTTATAAAAAGGTTATTTCTGTCGCTTTTTATATCCGACAGTTATTCCGTTGTGGGGCCCACAAATAACTGCGCTGTCGTACGAATATTTTTCGACAACAAGAATATTCCACGACCAAACAAATATTTCCCGGCAACTTGAATATTTTATAACCACTTGCTTATTTTGAAATATTTGCACATTTTACCCATAACTTTTCACATTTATCAAATCAACACCTTACTATTTCGAAATAATATATAAAGAAAATTAAATCTTTATTCATAAAAGTTGGGGTCGTACAACATCCCCTCCTTATGAAATTTCGTCCTCGAAATTGATGTACGTACCTGGTATGTCGAAAAGGTGAGGATACCTCGCTTTCATTTCCGATTCCAACTCCCAGGTCATTTCTTCAATTTCATGATTTCTCCATAAAACTTTGACTTAAGGTATAACCTTTGAGTGTAGAACATGTTCTTTCCTATTCAAGATCTTGACAGGTACCTTCTCGTACGTTAAATCTTCGGCTATCTCGTCTGGTTCTAACTCAATAATGCAGTTTGGGTCTTTCACATATTTGCGAAGTACGGATATGTGAAAATCGTTATGAACACGAGACATGCTTGGAGGTAAAGCAAGTCTATAGGCCACCTTTCCTACTCGGTCAAGGATCTCAAATGGACCAATGAATCGTGGATTGAGCTTTCCTCTCTTGCCAAACCTCGTAACTCCCTTCCACGGAGCAACACGTAATAACACATGGTCCCCAACATTAAATTCCACGTCCTTTCGATGAAGATCCGCATAACTCTTTTGTCGATCTTGTGCGGTTTGTATCCATTGTCGGATCATTTGAATCTTTTCCGTAGTCATACGTACTAACTCCAGTCCCAACAATGTTGCTTCACCCACCTCGTCCCAGCATAATGGAGAGCGACACTTTCGTCCATATAACGCTTCGAATGGAGCCACGCCTATACTTGCCTGATAACTGTTGTTGTAGGAGAATTCCACCAATGATAAGTACTTATCCCAACTCCCTTTGAGGTATAGAACACAGAGTCTCAATAGATCTTCAAGAGTTTGAATAGTTCTTTCTGATTGTCTGTCCATTTGAGGATGATATGCCGAACTGAATCGTAAATCTATGCCCATAGCTTTCTGCAAACTGACCCAAAATCGTGAAGTGTATCTTGGGTCACGATCCGAAACTATGGATACTAGCATGCCATGCAATCTGACAATCTCATTCACGTATATACGAGCAAGACGTTCAAGGGAATAAGTTTCCCGTATCGGCAAGAAATGAGCAGACTTGGTTAATCTACCAACAATAACCCAAATCGCATCTATGCCTTGAGAAACTTTAGGAAGACCCGTAACGAAATCCATGGTAATGTGTTCCCACTTCCATTTTGGAACCTCAAGTGGTTGCAATGGACCCTTTGGCACTTGATGCTCCGCCTTGACACGTTGACACGTTAAACACCTCGAGATGAACTCCGCGATCTCTCTTTTCATATTGCTCCACCAAAATATGTGTCGAAGATCACGATACATTTTGGTACTCCCAGGATGGATTGCAAACGGTGTGTTGTGTGCCTCCATCATGATTCTATACTTTAAGTCAGAATCGTTAGAAACACAAAGTCTGGAGTTGACTCGAAGTATTCCTTCTTCATCAATCCTTACTTCTGAAATAGCACCTTCTTGTACCTTCTTCCTCATATTCATCAGCTCCGGGTCTGTAGCTTGAGCAGCTTTAACTTTATCAATCAAAGCTGGTTCTACACGTATACTTGACATCATCGCATGGGTCCCCAGAGTCTTGAACTCTATCTCCATCCTTTGTAAATCACACAAAATAGGCCTTGATAGCATCACATTCGTTCCCGCGTATGATCTTCTACTCAACGCGTCAGCTACCACGCTCGCTTTTCCAGGATGGTATTGGATGGTATGGTCGTAATCTTTCAACAGCTCAAGCCAACATCGTTGACGCATGTTGAGTTCTTTTTGAGTGAAGAAATATTTAAGACTCTTATGATCCATATAAATCTCCACTTTCTCTCCATATAGGTAGTATCTCCAGATCTTCAATGCGAAAACGACTGCTGCCAACTCTAGATCATGAGTAGGATAATTCCTCTTATATTCTTTGAGTTGTCGCAAGGCATAGGCTATGACTTTCCCATGTTGTATGAGAATACATCCTAACCCTTTGCCCGAAGCAACGCTGTAAATGACAAATCTATCCGAACCAGATGGTATCGTCAGAACAGGTGCCGAAATGAGTCTCCTCTTGAGCTCTTGAAAGCTCTTCTCACATTCCTCGTTCCATACAAATTTTGTATCTTTCCGAGTCAGCTGAGTTAATGGAGTAGCAATTCGAGAAAATTCTTCCACGAATCTCCGATAATATCCAGCTAAGCCCAGAAAGCTACGTACTTCGATCACCTACTTCAGTTGCTCCCAACTTTGTATTGCTTTAATCTTCGCCGGGTCAACAGAAAATCTATGTTTTGATACCACGTATCCAAGGAATGCTACTTCCTCAAGCCAGAACTCGCACTTCTTCAACTTGGCATAAAGCTTGTTATCACGAAGCCTTTGGAGTACCAGCTTCAGGTGGTGCTTATGATCTTCACGGCTTTTGGAATAGATGAGGATGTCATCAATAAAGACAACCACGAACTGATCTAAATATTCTTTGAATACACAGTTCATCATATCCATGAAAGCAGCAGGAGCATTAGTCAATCCAAAAGACATGACTAAGAATTCATAATGTCCGTATCAAGTTCTGAAGGCAGTTTTCAGAATATCCTCAGTTTTAATCTTCAGCTGATGATATCCAGAATGAAGATCGATCTTTGAAAAGAATTGTGCACCTTACAACTGGTCGAACAGGTCGTCAATACGAGGTAGCAGATACCTATTTTTGATGGTGACATGGTTCAACTACCGATAGTCAATACAAAGTCGCATACTCCGGTCTTTCTTCTTTACGAATAAAACCGGAGCACCCCAAGGAGACGTACTAGGACGAATAAAACCGATGTCTAACAATTCTTGTAATTGAACCTTTAACTCCTGAAGTTCAATAGGAGTCATTCGATATGGGATTTTAGAAATGGGTTTTGTACCGGGTTCAAGGTCAATAAAGAATTCAACTTCACGTTCTGGGGGTAGACCGGGAAGTTCTTCGGAAAATACATTAGGAAACTTGATAAGTACATAATATTCGATGATTACTATTCCTTTATGTTTAGTTTTATTACATGTTTCATGTGGATATGGGTTTAATTGGTATGTTTATTGTTTCAGGCGAATTAAGGCGTAAAGGGCTAAAATGATGAAAAAGAATAAGTTTGTGGGTTTTTAAACCTAATTCGAAAATAGAATGCTCTATGGGCTGAACAAGTATCTCACGGATCAGCAGCTTGGAAAAGGATCAGCAATTCACGTGGGGAAGCTCACTCATTGCAATTAACGAAATTGAGCAGCTTTGGAATTAAGTTGAGCAGCATATAAAGAAGCTTTAAACGAAATAATGCTTAGTAGCTCACGTGGGCTAGTGGAGCATACATGTGGGCCATGATTTGAGCAACAAAGAGGAGCCGGCGGGATCAATTGGGTTGACTAATTTGGCAATTGATGGACTAGCAAGTGGGCCGCCGTAAGTGGGAAATTCACATGAAGTCCAAGTAGTGGGCCACGTCAGCATGCAATTAAAGAGAGTATAGCAAGTAATTAAATTGCATGTTCAATTCCTTCCAAGTAGTGGGCCACGAAATACAAGCAAAATCGGCAACCAATTATCCTAGCAGCAGGTCATTCCAAATTGGAAAAGGAGTCTAGCAGCCAAAGTGGAGAAGGAAATCCCATCATGCCTAATTATCATCATCATCACGTGCATGCAAGGTTGGAGAAGGCTTAAACAAAATAACTTCCTAAGCCATTCATGTGGGGCCATGCAAGCCCATTCCGAATGGGAGAAGGTTTCATAAGTAATTAAAGGAATTAGCAAGGGGCTGGACAGTTAAGAGGCGCGGGTTAACAACACTTCTCCTTTTCCCACTCGGACGGAGCAAAAAGGAAAGGGAGATGAGGGCTGCAAACTTAATGTTATTTTTTATTATGGAAACTAGTTATGTTTTGTAATTCCTATTAGGATTTGGATTCCTAGTTCTTATAGGATTTAGGTCCTTGTCTAGCACTATAAATAGAGGATGATAGTTAAGGTTTTATTCATTCAATCTTCTACCAACTATCATACCTCATTGAAGTGCAGACTTGGAGCATGTCAGGCTAGTTTCTTTATTCAGTTCTAAAGGGAGGTGGAACCTTGTTACAAGTAATGAATTAATTGAGTATTATTATTTATTCCTTCTTATATGAAATTTCTTCTGATAATCTGTTTTCAATGATTGCGTGCTAATTGATCTAATTAATTTGATATGGCCAATTGAGTTAATTTAATCATTATCATATGCTAGATTAAGATTGGTATTACGTGTAATTGATATCTGTCTTCATCACAAGTAGTAAATTAGTGATACTGATTGTGGGCAAGCTTTTGTGTATTGCTAAGATTATCAGAAAACGAGTTAAACAAATCGAGCTTATGTGTTTGTTGCTTGGATTAGCCTAATTCTCTATTTCTTAATGCTTCTATCATATTAAATCTAGAGAGCTTGTTCTAGGTTATATGCTAGTTGAATCTGGTGAAGAGCTTGTTTCAAACAGTGAATATCTAAGGAGAATTTCGGATAGCAGAGCTTATTGTTATCTAGGGTTAATAGTTTCATTGAAGGGTAAAGAATAATAACTTGATTAATTGATTGCTGTGCTTGGTGAAACTGAACTACAGAACTGAAGTTTTTACATATTTGGTTAATCTCTTTATTTAAATTCTGTTTTTCTTAGTTTAAAACAATTTCAAAAATCCCCCATCTTTATTTTCTGTTAAAATAGTAGAATAAATCTAAAACAAACTTACTCTCTGTGGGATCGATCCTTGCTTACTACTGTGCTAATTATTTAAATTCGTGAAGTGAAAGTGAGGTTAATTTAGGAGTGTAAACGACAGCTTCCAAATTTTGGCGCCGTTGCCGGGGAGTAATTGTGCGTTTTGTTTTTATCATATTATTTCTTTTGTTTTTGTTTTATGACTCGATCTTCTCAGGCTACTATATTAGATTTTGATCCAGAGATTGAGAAAACTGCAAGGAGGCTAAGAAAGCAAAAAGTTCAACAGTCTACTGCAGATTTAGACGAGGCTTCTGCATCATCACCGGGCCTCAACTTAGCTTTGGAATTACTTTCTGACAAATCATTCATCGAATCAGACGAAGAAGAAAAGATGGCGGAGCCCAACAACAATCGGACATTGAAACAATTGGCTACTCCTAATCTTACTCATCAACCTTTGTGCATTGAATATCCTGCTTTAAATGCTGCATTTGAACTTAAATCCGGACTAATTCATCTTTTGCCTACTTTCCGTGGTCTTACAGGTGAAGATCCATACAAGCATTTGAAGGAGTTCCATGTGGTGTGCTCGACCATGAAACCACACGGAATTTCAGAGGAACAAATCAAATTAAGAGCCTTCCCATTCTCCCTAGCAGATTTAGCGAAGGATTGGCTGTACTATCTCCCATCCGGATCAATAAATTCATGGAGCGACATGAAAGGGCTATTCTTAGAGAAATATTTTCCTGCTTCAAGAGTGGCCAACATAAGGAAGGAGATTTGCGGGATCCGACAATTTAGTGGAGAGACACTGTACGAGTACTGGGAGAGATTCAAGAAATTGTGCTCCAGCTGCCCTCCCCACCAAATCGACGAGCAACACTTGATCAGTACTTCTACGAGGGATTGATACAAATGGAAAGAAGTATGATCGATGCGGCTAGCGGAGGAGCATTAGTGGACAAGACACCAGAGGCTGCAAGAAATCTGATTGCAAACATGGCTGCTAACTCACAACAATACGGAACAAGGAATGATCATACTCCGAAAAAGGTAAATGAGGTAAGCACAAGTGAATTGGTACAACAGATTTCTAACTTAACTGCTGTGGTGCAACAATTAACAACAGGAAACGTGCCGGCTGCGAGGGCTTGCGGATTATGCTTAATGGCAGGGCATGCTACTGACGCGTGCCCAACATTGCAAGAGGATGAGAATGCACAGCAAGCCAATGTAGTAGGTAACTACCAAACACAACCAAAGAAATATGATCCCTACTCAAACACTTACAATCCAGGCTGGAGAGACCATCCGAACCTCAGTTATGGCGGGAACAGGCCACAAACACAAGGAGTGTTCCCATCAAGGCAGCAGGGCTTCCAACCAGCCCAACCCCAATATCAACCTAAGCAAGCAGCACCTGCACCTACTGGAACAACATTGGAGGATATGTTCAAAGCATTCATGGGACAGACACAACAGTTCATGAATCAGACACAGCAGTTCCAGCAGGAGACAAAAGCTTCGGTTCAAGACTTGAGAAACCAAGTAGGACAGCTGGCTACAACTGTGGGGATATTGGAATCCAAAGACTCGGGAAAATTACCATCTCAAACAGTAGTCAACCCAAGGGAGAATGCAAGTGCCATAACTTTGCGGAGTGGAACACAGTTACATACACCACCTACCCCCGTAGAGTTTGAGGAGGAAGCAGCTAAGGAGGAAACAGAAAAATCCAATGTACGACCTAACCCTCCTACTCAGCTTAAAAACATTCCTCTTCCATTTCCTCCCAGAAATTCTAAAACCACAAAGAAAGATGAAAAAGAAAAAGAAATTCTGGAAACTTTTAGAAAAGTAGAAGTAAACATCCCTCTCCTGGATGCAATCAAACAAGTGCCAAGATATGCAAAATTTTTAAAAGAATTATGCACTAATAAAAGAAAATTGCAAAATGATGAAAAAGTTACTGTTGGAGAAAATGTATCTGCTGTCCTTCAAAGAAAAATGCCTCCTAAATGTAAAGATCCAGGAATGTTCACAATCCCATGCAAAATAGGAAACACCAGATTTGAAAAGGCCATGCTAGATTTAGGAGCTTCAATTAATGTTATGCCTTTATCTATTTATGCCTCTTTAAATCTAGGTCCTTTGAAAAATACTGGTGTGATTATTCAATTGGCAGATCGTACTAACACTTACCCCCGAGGGGTAATTGAAGATGTCTTAGTGCAGGTGAACGAACTAATCTTTCCTGCAGATTTTTACATTGTGGACATGGAAAACGATATATCACCAAACCCTTCCCATATCTTGTTAGGAAGGCCATTCCTAAAAACAGCAAAAACCATGATTGATGTGCATAATGGGACCTTGACAATGGAATTCGATGGAGAAAAGATTCAATTTAACATCTATGATGCCATGAGGTACCCTAGTGATATAGGGCAGGTTTTTGCTATTGATGTGAGAGATTCCTTAGTACATAGAGCTTTGGAAAGAATACATAGGGATAGTTTGGAGGTTGTCATCACCAACAGTATGGATATGGACAAGGAAGATGAAGTTGAGCGAACTCAGGAATTGAATGAAATTGTGGCTGCACTACACTCATTGCTGAAATTCTCAGATAAGTCAGCAGTACATTCTATTCAATTACCTATTTCTCATCAAAAGTTACTACCATCTGTTGTGCAAGCTCCAACCCTAGAATTGAAACAATTACCTGTACATTTGAAATACGCATATTTGGGGACTAATGATACTTTGCCTGTTATTATTGCTAGCAATCTAACTAAAATGCAGGAAGATAAATTGCTGAGAGTCCTAAGGGACCATGTCACAGTTTTTGGTTGGACGATAGCGGATATCAAAGGTATTAGTCCTGCGATGTGCATGCATCGGATATTATTAGAGGATGGAGCTAAGCCCACGAGGGACGCACAAAGAAGATTGAATCCACCCATGATGGAGGTGGTGAAAAAAGAGGTGCTCAAACTGCTTGATGCCGGCATAATCTATCCCATTTCCGATAGTCAATGGGTGAGTCCAGTGCAGGTAGTCCCAAAGAAATTCGGAATCACCGTTGTCAAGAACGATGATAATGAGTTGGTACCCACACGGATACAAACAGGATGGAGAGTGTGTATTGACTACAGGAAATTAAATGCTGTAACAAGAAAAGATCACTTTCCTCTTCCTTTTATTGATCAAATGTTGGAAAGATTAGCTGGGCACACTTATTACTGTTTTCTAGATGGTTTTTCAGGATATAACCAGATTGTGATTGCACCCGAGGACCAAGAAAAGACCACATTCACATGTCCCTTCGGCACATTTGCATACCGACGTATGTCATTTGGACTCTGTAATGCTCCTGGTACTTTTCAGAGATGCATGGTAAGCATTTTTTCAGATCTTTTAGAAAACTGCATCGAGATCTTTATGGATGACTTCACAATACATGGCGATTCTTTGGATGCATGCTTAGATAATTTGAGTCGTGTTTTGGATAGATGCAAGGAAACTAATCTTGTTCTAAATTGGGAAAAATGTCATTTTATGGTAGAACAAGGAATAGTACTTGGTCATGTTGTATCATCTAAGGGTCTCGAAGTTGATAAAGCTAAGATAGATATTATTTCTGCTTTGCCTTACCCCGTCAGTGTGCGGGAGATTCGTTCTTTTCTTGGTCATGCAGGATTCTATCGAAGGTTTATCAAGGAGTTTTCGAAGATTGCATTGCCCTTGTGTAAGTTGCTACAAAAGGATGTGGACTTTCAGTTTAACGATGAGTGCAAGGAAGCTTTTGATATCTTAAAGAAATTACTGACCTCTGCCCCTGTGATCCAACCACCGAATTGGAAATTTCCATTTGAAATCATGTGTGACGCAAGCAACTATGCAGTGGGGGCTGTTTTGGGACAAAGAATTGACAAAGTTGTTCATGCTATCTACTATGCTTCTAGAACTTTGAATGGAGCTCAGATAAACTATTCCACAACTGAAAAGGAACTTTTATCTGTGGTTTTTGCTTTAGATAAATTTCGATCATATTTGCTTGGCACTAAAGTTATAGTTTATTCTGACCATGCTGCTCTCAGGTATTTGCTAACTAAGAAGGACTCTAAACATAGGATTATTAAATGGATTCTCCTTTTGCAAGAATTTGACTTGGAGATCAAAGATAAGAAGGGTGCAGATAACTTGGTAGCGGATCACCTGAGTAGGTTGTTGAGAGAAGAGGATGAACTACCCTTGCGTGATTCCTTCCCAGATGAGCAGTTACTTTCCATCCATGCTGAAACTCCATGGTATGCAAATCTGGTGAACTATTTGGTAAGTGCATATTTTCCTAAAGAATTTTCCAAATCCCAAAAGGAAAAGCTAAAGAGTGATGCTAGACACTATGTTTGGGATGATCCATACTTATGGAAATTTTGTGCTGACCAGATAATTAGAAGATGTGTGCCAAATAATGAATTCCAATCTATTCTAGTTTTTTGCCATTCTCAGGCTTGTGGAGGACATTTTGGTCCAAAAAGAACTGCTAACAAAGTTTTGGAAAGTGGTTTTTATTGGCCGTCACTTTTTAAAGATTCCTATCTGTTTTGTAAAACATGTGATAATTGCCAAAGGACGGGGAATATCTCTCAAAGAAATCAAATGCCCCAAACTCCTATTTTAGTTGTTGAGATTCTAAAGTTGTTGCAGATTTTGTCAGGACTAACATATTTGTCAGGTTTGGAGCACCACGGGCCATCATTAGCGATCGCGGAACTCACTTTTGTAATAGGGTATTAGCGGCTTTGTTCAAGAAGTACAATGTTTTGCACAAGGTTTCTACATCCTACCATCCGCAAAGTAATGGCCAAGCTGAGGTGTCCAACCGGGAGATCAAATCCATTTTGGAGAAGGTAGTCAACCCAAGCAGGAAGGATTGGAGTCTGAGACTAGATGATGCACTTTGGGCCTATCGAACGGCATTCAAAACTCCTATTGGGATGTCACCATATCGGATTGTGTTTGGGAAACCCTGCCACTTACCAGTTGAGTTAGAGCATAGGGCCTTTTGGGCAATCAAGCAGTGCAACATGAGTTTGGAAGTAGCTGGAGTACACAGGAAGTTGCAGTTACAAGAATTGGAAGAATTAAGGAATGAAGCCTATGAAAGTTCAAAGATTTACAAGGAAAAGACCAAGGCCTTTCATGATAAGCAAATTGTGCGGAAAACCTTTGTTGTGGGACAGAAAGTTTTGTTATATCATTCTCGGCTTAAGTTATTTCCGGGTAAATTGAGATCTAGATGGGTTGGTCCTTTTGTTATCACTAATGTGTTTTCTCATGGTGCAGTCGAGATTCATAGTCCAAGTACAGGAAAGATTTTTAAAGTGAATGGACATAGATTGAAACCGTTCTATGAGGGACATCAGGTGGAAAATATTGAGATGGTGGAGCTAGATGATCCGGTTTATGAAGAATGAGACGGGAGACATGATGTCAAGCCAATGACAATAAACAAGGGCAGCTGCTTGGGAGGCAACCCAAGAAAGCAGATTTGATTTTTCTATCCCTTTACTATTTAGTTTTTTTTTATTTGCATATAGTTCTTTCTTCTTTGCATGATTTTCTTACATTGGGGACAATGTAAGGTTTGAGTGTGGGGGGAATGATTTAGGTTTTTATTTTAGTTTTAGGGATATTTGATCTGCCAATTTTGAGAGGAAATAGGACCATCTTGATGCCTTTGAAAATTTTTGAAAAAAATTGATTTCCATGAGTCTTTTTGCCTATGTGTTTGAAGGTTAAAGTCAAAAATTGAAAATCAATGCTAAAAATTCAAAATCTGTTTGATGCTTAATTGATTAATGATTGAGAAAAACTAAGTCATTATCCATAGTAATTGATTTGAATTGAATTTGTATCTCATGAGTACTTGAACATGTGATATATGCTTAGTTGGCTAAGTTATCTGTGGAGTTGTCTATGTGCACTAATCTCATACTCTAGAACTATTGAACTGCTTATGTTTTTTTTTGCAGGACCATGTAAAAAAAGGAAATTTTAAAGTTGAAAATCAATTAAATTGTTAAAAAAGACGCAAAAGAGAAGTCATGTGGTGGGATGAGATGGAGCGTAAAACGCACTCTCCCATAAACACGTGCGAATAAGTGAGATGGAGCATAAAATGCACTCACTTACCAAAGAATGATTGAGGAAGGTGAAACGGAGCATAAAATGCGTTCACCGGAAACAAATAAAAAAATGAAATGGTTCTGGTAAAAAAAATAAAGCAGAAAAAATATATTTTGAGTTTTTGAGTGGTGTGCACGGTTTTTGCTTTATGGTAACTAAGTTGAGTAAGTGTGTGGATCATAAAAGAGGACTTATGTGGTTACAATTTAATTTAATGAAATTCATTGGTGAAGTGGCGAGGTGCTTATCTTGAGTTGATTGATGAAGCGTTAATTATATTTTTGTAGGTTTAGTATTGATAATCATGATTTGATCTTAAAATCTTTTGACATACTGGTTGAATAGAATTATTTTTGAAAATCAAATTTTTGGTTTACACGAGGACGTGTAAAGGCTAAGTGTGGGGGAATTTGATAAGTACATAATATTCGATGATTACTATTCCTTTATGTTTAGTTTTATTACATGTTTCATGTGGATATGGGTTTAATTGGTATGTTTATTATTTCAGGCGAATTAAGGCGTAAAGGGCTAAAATGATGAAAAAGAATAAGTTTGTGGGTTTTTAAACCTAATTCGAAAATAGAATGCTCTATGGGCTGAACAAGTATCTCACGGATCAGCAGCTTGGAAAAGGATCAGCAATTCACGTGGGGAAGCTCACTCATTGCAATTAACGAAATTGAGCAGCTTTGGAATTAAGTTGAGCAGCATATAAAGAAGCTTTAAACGAAATAATGCTTAGTAGCTCACGTGGGCTAGTGGAGCATACATGTGGGCCATGATTTGAGCAACAAAGAGGAGCCGGCGGGATCAATTGGGTTGACCAATTTGGCAATTGATGGACTAGCAAGTGGGCCGCCGTAAGTGGGAAATTCACATGAAGTCCAAGTAGTGGGCCACGTCAGCATGCAATTAAAGAGAGTATAGCAAGTAATTAAATTGCATGTTCAATTCCTTCCAAGTAGTGGGCCACGAAATACAAGCAAAATCGGCAACCAATTATCCTAGCAGCAGGTCATTCCAAATTGGAAAAGGAGTCTAGCAGCCAAAGTGGAGAAGGAAATCCCATCATGCCTAATTATCATCATCATCACGTGCATGCAAGGTTGGAGAAGGCTTAAACAAAATAACTTCCTAAGCCATTCATGTGGGGCCATGCAAGCCCATTCCGAATGGGAGAAGGTTTCATAAGTAATTAAAGGAATTAGCAAGGGGCTGGACAGTTAAGAGGCGCGGGTTAACAACACTTCTCCTTTTCCCACTCGGACGGAGCAAAAAGGAAAGGGAGATGAGGGCTGCAAACTTAATGTTATTTTTTATTATGGAAACTAGTTATGTTTTGTAATTCCTATTAGGATTTGGATTCCTAGTTCTTATAGGATTTAGGTCCTTGTCTAGCACTATAAATAGAGGATGATAGTTAAGGTTTTATTCATTCAATCTTCTACCAACTATCATACCTCATTGAAGTGCAGACTTGGAGCATGTCAGGCTAGTTTCTTTATTCAGTTCTAAAGGGAGGTGGAACCTTGTTACAAGTAATGAATTAATTGAGTATTATTATTTATTCCTTCTTATATGAAATTTCTTCTGATAATCTGTTTTCAATGATTGCGTGCTAATTGATCTAATTAATTTGATATGGCCAATTGAGTTAATTTAATCATTATCATATGCTAGATTAAGATTGGTATTACGTGTAATTGATATCTGTCTTCATCACAAGTAGTAAATTAGTGATACTGATTGTGGACAAGCTTTTGTGTATTGCTAAGATTATCAGAAAACGAGTTAAACAAATCGAGCTTATGTGTTTGTTGCTTGGATTAGCCTAATTCTCTATTTCTTAATGCTTCTATCATATTAAATCTAGAGAGCTTGTTCTAGGTTATATGCTAGTTGAATCTGGTGAAGAGCTTGTTTCAAACAGTGAATATCTAAGGAGAATTTCGGATAGCAGAGCTTATTGTTATCTAGGGTTAATAGTTTCATTGAAGGGTAAAGAATAATAACTTGATTAATTGATTGCTGTGCTTGGTGAAACTGAACTACAGAACTGAAGTTTTTACATATTTGGTTAATCTCTTTATTTAAATTCTGTTTTTCTTAGTTTAAAACAATTTCAAAAATCCCCCATCTTTATTTTCTGTTAAAATAGTAGAATAAATCTAAAACAAACTTACTCTCTGTGGGATCGATCCTTGCTTACTACTGTGCTAATTATTTAAATTCGTGAAGTGAAAGTGAGGTTAATTTAGGAGTGTAAACGACAGCTTCCAAAACTCATTAACAACAGAAATATCATTCAAACCTAACGTATTCTGGTTTAGATCAGTGATATGGGCTAAGAAAGCTTGACATCCGTTTTTCAATAAACGAATAGCTTTATGACTTAAAATGATATTGACTGATTTTAGTGGTTTAGTGGTTTGGATTCGCACAACAGGTTGATTAGAAATATGAAAACTAACAACCTTACGAAAATAATCAATTTTGGCATGATAAGTGGTTAACCAGTCAATTCCTAAAATCACATCAAACGCAAGTATTTTCAAAGATATAAGATCAACAGGTAGGGTGAGGGTACCAATTTAAATCAAGCAAGATTTGTAAACTGTGGATGTAACAAAGGTTTCTCCCAACAGAGTTTCAACAGATAAGTCAAAGTCTAATTTCTCAGAAGTCAAGTTCAAACGTTGAGCACAAGCAGGTGAAATAAAAGAATGAGTAGCACCGGTATCTAATAAAGTGTAAACTTCGCGAGAGTTTATGATTAGCTTACCCATAATAACCTCGTTCGGGTTCCTTACTTGTTGGGCAGTCACGACAAAAGCCCTTCCCGGAACCATTGACTTCGACTTGTCCGGAACTGCCTTAGGAATCACCACCCCCGCTGGACTTGGTTTTGCTACAGGACATACTCGAGCTATATGTCATTCCTTTCCACAGTTATAGCACACCTTGGATTGCTGTGTGCATTTGGGACTGATGTGTCCCTCTTGCCCGCATTTATAGCATACGACCGGCGGTCGTTCTCCTCCCCTGGAAACAGTTGATGCTGGTGCTGCTGTCGATTTTTTCACATTCTCATTGTTGTACCTTCTCTTCTTGAAATCTCCCCCCGACTCACTCCTTTTATTATCATGGCCACAATTACCACCGGAGTGGTTACCGTTTCTGTCATGATACTTTTCTCCCTGCTGGTTGTCATTGTTCCGATGACTGTTGCCACCGGTACGACCTTGGTTGTTGTCCATTGATTGAACATAATCATTATCTCGTTCTAATAACTGGGCCCTGTTCACTACATCCGAATATAGAAAAAATTTGTGAGAAATGAGGTATTGACGAATTTCTGGTTTCAAACCTCTTAGAAATATACGCGTCATACGTTCCTCATTCTCCACCAAATGAGGTGCAAACCGGGATAACTCCGCGAATTTAGCCTCGTACTGGGACACCGTCATGTTATTTTGTTCCAGTCTGATAAACTCTACCTCTTTCATGTGACGAATACTTTTTGGAAAGTACTTGTCTTAAACAGTTTCTGGAACGCCTCCCAAGACATCTTGAGTGCGGCAGGCTTGGTACGCTTCACAGATTCCCACCAGTATTTGCCTCTCCACGGAACATAAAGGTGGCGAATGGAACCTTCTGTTCCTCCGTGCATCCCAAGACATCAAATATCTTGGTAATTTACTTAACCCATGTCTCTGCCTTGATTGGATCTGGTTTGTCCTGAAATTCTGGTGGTCCCAACTCTTTGAACTGCTTGGCAGTGACAAGTCGCGAGTTATTATTTCCACCTGTATTAAGAACACGAGTCTCCCTCGTTTGGTTTTGCATGAACTGCAAAAAGCTTCTAAACATCTCATCGTTTATCGTTTCTTCGGCAGGGTTGTTTACAAGAGGAATATAGCCTTCCTGTTGCACGTTCTCCTGGTTGGTGATTAAAGGTGTCTCAACGGTCTCAGTCACTCCATTGTTTAGATTTTCAGCTGCCATTTTTAAATACTGCCACAAAACAAGGGTTAATCAAACAAATTAACATATCACATATTAACCCTACGTTCCAAACGACCAATTAAATAACAAATAAGCTTAGGTAGGACACACTAGCGAATGATTTACTCGTCTCTCCCCTCCTAGTTCTATTCCCAGATCTCCGCCAGAGATCATATCCCTAAGCTCTGATACCAACTGTGACGCCCCCAAAATAGGTTCAATACCAACCTATTCTGAGTCGCCAAATACATGGTACAGAATTCAAATACAATCTTTTATAACAAAAAGTCGTGAGAAATACGACCATACAACTATGAATTTCAATGCAAATCGTATATAATACGAAATATAAACATTCAAATTCATTCCTTATTCATTAAAATTATTATCCCACTATTTTATAGAATAGTGAGAAGTTCTACAGATCTAACTCTGATCATCACACTATTCTCTGACTAGTCCCCGCAACATTCTCATTCCCTGAAGAGGACAATAGATGAAAAGGGTGACCTCAACTAGCCTAGTAAAAAATATTATAACTAAGATAATGGAAAATAAATTATCGTTAGTCTTCAACAATTCAGATAAAATATTATTGACAACAAGTTTTAGATCAATATTCATAGCGGAAATAATAATTCATTAGAAGAGTTAAGTAGAGAATGAAGCCTACTATCTTCTATGATTTAAAAGTCCATCATCAATATTTTATTCCTGTAACATCAATTAATATACATCTTGAATCAAATATTCATCTTTGCACTACGGGCCAAAGATATTCATTTATATCACCAGTGGTCATGTTCATCTCAACACCTATTCTTCTTTGCACTACGGGCCAAAGATATTCATCAGGTAATCATTCATCTTTGCTCTACAGGCCAAAGATATTCAGTTATATCACCATTTAGGACTAAGGATGATGAAAAATAATATAAATAACGAATCCAGTGAGATAAAGGACAAAGATTAAGAATTCGTAATTTAGTTTATCCAAGTTCAAGAATATTCCATAATAATACTTTGTAGAGCAAAATTCAAGAATGAAGATTAAAACTTTGATCTAATCAAAAATAGGAACCTTAACAAGCAACTTGGACAAATAGAAGAAAATTTAATTTTTTTCGTGAATAGTGTCGTAAACATGAATAGTGCCGTATATGTGAATAGTAACCCCGACGAAAAAAGTAATAATTTCATAATAAAATCCATGACAATATTTTGGTATAATGATATTGAAAAGAATAACATCGCTTACGAAAGAAAATAACATCCCTTACCTTAACAAAAGAGTAGTTTTGGCTGGAATATCGGATATTATGTGAACGAAAATTTTCACCGTAATCCACACTCAAACTATCCTTATACTCACAAGAAATACGCTCGATATTATAGAGAGAAATTTTTTTGATTCTGGTGTGATTTAATTTCTAACTAAGCACCCTATTTATAAGAAAATGCTAGGATGCCAGGATTGACTAAAATTTACGCAGGTGCAAAATAAGGGTTGCTGCCTACAAAATTGGATTTTCAAAAATCAATATTTTTCCACACAACAAAAGTGGGGCCCACTATTTTATTTAAAAAAATATTTATTTTGAAACTTCAATAATTCATAATAAATAACCTTTTTATCAGAAAAATACTAATTCTATGTCCTTTCCATAAGAAGTTTAATTCTCTACAACTTTGTAGAAGGAAATTTTTCTAAATTCTCAACCGAAAATAGCCGAAATCCACAAACGGATGATTTTTCAAAGTAAAATACTGATAAAAACACATCAGCACTAATTCCTTCTTTTATATCCACAAAAAAATATTTTTTTATCATATAAATTAATAATTAATTATTCACAAATAATATTACAGAACTACAATATTGACAACCAGGTCGTTCTCAGGAAAGAGGGGGCCTTCCGATAAGAATTTTTCCTTACTGGCGCGCAATTAAATAATCCCTCATAGACATAACTTTCTTAGACATTGCCAATAATACTATCTAATAATATTATTCAAATAATAAGAGTGACAATTATTGATTTAATAATGTGAAATACTGTGCAATGACAATTATTGAATCAATAATATAAAATATCAACGTAGCAATTATTGATAAAAATATCAACGTAGCAATTATTGAACCAATAAAATATTATGCAATTGTAGCAATTATTGAATCAATAATATAAAATATTAAACAGTAATTACTGTAACAATTATTGAGTAGTGACTTCTTACGTAAGAACCAATAATTCGAAATACTGTGCAATACCGTGTGCTACTGTGCACAATGCGTATTACTGTATTTTTATCACTTGTATTTCAACAGTTTAACCGTAACAGTTTTACCGTTATTTATAAAAAAGTTATTTCTGTCGCTTTCTATATCCGACAGTTATTCCGTTGTGGGGCCCACAAATAGCTGCACCGTCGTACGAATATTCTCCGACAACAAGAATATTCCACGACCAAACAAATATTCTCCGACAATAATGAATATTTTATAACCACTTGCTTATTTTGAAATATTTGCACATTTCACCCGTAACTTTTCACATTTATCAAATCAACACCTTACTATTTTGAAATAATATATAAAGAAAATTAAATCTTTATTCATAAAAGTTGGGGTCTTACATAAGCCGTTAAAGTTAGTGCCTTAGTGGAGTGCGACAACCAATTTTTAAATTTATAGTTGAACATTAAAATTAGAGTAAAATACACTCACACCCCCTGCAGATTACTATAATAACACTCACTACCTCTCTAGTTTTTCAAGTAACACTCCCTACCCCTGCAGATGTTTATTATTGACCAAATAAGCGAAGTTACGTATTTATCCTCAAGTTTTACTATTTTAAAATATAATGAATTTATACTTATTTTGCTAATGACAAAAGTACCCTATTTTTACTTATATTATCAAGTTACAGTCTCCATTCTTAAAGCACTAGTCACCGTCGTCATACAGGGGAGGGTGAGAGGGAAAGTTTTGACGTGAAGGAGATGATCAAAGGAAATTGACTTGTCTGGCTACGATCGAGGTTTTTTGGGTTTAAGGTATACATGTTTTTCCCCATTGTCGTCTCTACAAACGTTTGTTACCACTCAATTCACTCAATTCTCCTAGATTATGAAATCAACCTTTTTTCACAATTGATGAAACCCGACAAAAGCACTGCTCTCTCTCAGTTACTCACTCTCATGAAAATTAATTATTTGTATCCACATAGATAATCACATCTATATATATGTATGTTTACAGATGTTATGTATATATATATATGTACTCCCTCAGTTCCAAAAAAATAAATTTTATTTGCATAATTTGTAAATATTCATTACATACTTTTGTGAATTGTGATTTTATTTTTGTTTATTTAACAGGAATGGTTGAATATCATGATATTCATGTTCACTATGGGAAAAAAGTGAATGTGATTTTAAATATTGATGGAGATGTATACTGCCATATGGATATGCTCAACGAGGTTTCTGAATTGCCATTGAGTCAAGTACCAACTGGAATGGGTTTAGAAATCAAACTATTTTATTTTATGCCTGGAACATAGGTCGAGATGCCATTAAACAATGATGAGAACATGTTACTTATGTTTGAAATGTATAAGGGGATTAAAATTGTTGATATTTATATACAAGTAATTGATCCATTAGAGGAGTGGAATGATGATCAGATTGTTAATGGGGTTGATTATAGTGTTGGTAAAGATGGAGTTGGATCAAAAAATGTAAATGAGGTTGATGAGGGTATTTGAAATGATGAAAAGGTACAAGATAATATAAATAGGGTTAATGAGGCGACTTACAACCATCGGTTATGGGCTGAAACAGTAAATGAGTATGAAACTACTGAAAAACATCATGATGAGGTTGTAGCTAAAAGTTACAAAAATAGAAAAGGCAAACAAATAATTGTAGAGGATGGTTATAAGGATGATGATGTTTATGGCTTATCTTCCGAGGATGAGGATTTTCAGTGTGATAATGAAGAAGAACATGCTAGTGATTTTGAAATAGACAATGATGAATTTTTGGATGAAAAACTTATAAATGAAGTGATGACTAATAATGATGGCCTATCAGATTACTCATCAAGTGATGAATGAAATAGAGTTTATTATGATGAAGATGATGATGATGATGAAGATAATCAATTTGTTGAAGATGGTCAAGCTATTGGGGGGAGACAAGTTGATTGTGGACAACTTGGTAAGGTGTTTGACCACTATAGATACGAAAATGTATTTGTAGATGTTAGGAAAGAGAAGATCAAGCTACATGAAGGCCTTTTGTTTTTAAATGTACACAGTTTCTGACAGGTTTTAAGAGATTATACAATTCAAGAGGGTTTCAAGATTGAGAGGATTAAAAATGAGAAAAAAAAGAGTTACGTGTAAATGTGCTGCAGTTGGTTGTCCATGGTGAATACATGCATCCCCTCTTCCCAATAAGGTGACTTATAAAATCAAGACATATTGTGGCACACACACTTGTATTGTTGTTTCCACTAACACTGAAGCAACATCGACTTGGATTGCAAACAAATTAGGTGATACATTGAGGGACAATCCTGACATGAAGATAAATGAAATTCAGACCAAAGTGCATAAGAAATGGCAGATTGAGTGCAATAAAATGCAGTTATACAGGGCCAAAAATAAGGCACTTGCTAAACTTGATGGTTGTCATGTAGAGTCTTATAAAAGTTTGAGGCAATATGGTCAACAAATTTTAAGTACAATCCTGGAAGTATAGTAAATATTAACACTGATAGGTTATCAATTGACATGAATCCCACATTTAAGAGAATGTCTATAGCATATGAGGCATTGACTTCTGGATTTAGAATGCATGTAGACCTTTTGTAGGTGTTGATGGATGCCACCTAAAAGGGCCTTATGGTGGTGTTTTGTTGGCTACAGTAGCTCTAGATGGGAATAATGGACTCTTCCCAGTGGCAATTGCCGTGGTGGAAACTGAGTGCAAACAAAGCTGGAAGTTCTTTTTTAGTAATTTAAGGACAGTTCTTGGTGCAAATGACAATGGCGTGATGACATTAACATTCATTTCAGACAAGCAGAAGGTATTATTGAAAATTTTGCTTTTTTAGAACGAAGAAAATATTTATGAATGGATTATATGTATATACTGGATGTTATTTCTTCTTCTCAAAAGTCAAACCAGTTATTGTGCATTTATTTATATGAACATCACTTTTTGAGTTTGTATAGAGTTACTACAATTTCATTGAAATTGATATTAGGTGAAATAGTTTTATGCTAGTCCAGCAGAACTTCATAAAGAAGAAACCTGTTGAAATGAATGTCTCTACCTCATTTGGGTTGTTCTTCATCTCATTATTGTAATAAGTACAACTTCATCACAAACAACCTCCTTTATACAAGCAAATTAATTGTCAATAAGAAAATTAATGATTTTAAATTTTTAATTATAATTAGTTTATGCTCAATGCTGAAAAATTGATGATAATTTTTGTTTATATTCTTTCAGGGTCTTAAATATGCACTCAATGAGGAATTTCCACATGCACTTCATAGGACATGTGCTAGGCATTTGTTTTGTAATTTTAGAAAAAAGTATCCAGCCTTGATGTTAAAAAATAACTTTTGGAGGGCAGTTAGAGCTTATAATGAACACGACTTCAACCTAGCAATGGAGGATATTAAGAAAGAGTCTCAATCTGCATACAATTATTTGATGAAAGAGCCTCTTGAAACATGGACAAGATATGGCTTTGATGAGAGATGTAAAAGTAATCATGTCACAAGTAACTTTTGTGAGTCCTTTAACCATTGGGCTGATGCTATGAGGGGTAGACCCATTTTGAAAATGTTTGAAGGGATTAGCTGTAAGTTGATGCAAAGAATTCAAATGAGGTATGAAAATGGGTGTGCTTGGGATGGATATGTTACTCCGAATATTAGAAAGAAATTAAACTTCAATCTTGGTAAAGCTAGAATTTGCTGAGTGATCTATGGTGGAGGGAATAAATTCAAAGTCATTGATGATGGATTCACATTTTTGGTTGACATTGGACTAAGAGTTTGTGATTGTAGAGCATGACAGGTTTCAGGCATTCCTTGTAAACATGGGGTTGCTGCTATTGCATCTAGGAGAGCCAATGTTGAACAATATTGTGATGCATATTTTACAAATCATGCATACTTAGTTGCTCATGGAAAAATGATTCACCCTACCAAAGATCAAAGAAGATGGAAGTGATCCATTAGACCCCCCACCTCTTCATAGGTTGCCTGGGAGGCCGAGGAAAAATAGAAGGAAAGAGTCAGGTGAAGTTAATGCAGGGAATAATTTTGTAAAAAGAGCTCTAAGTGTTCAATGCTCTAACTGCAAACAGTTTGGTAATAATAGATTGACCTGCCAAAGAGATCCACCTGAGTTAACTGGGAATGGGGTTACTCTCGATGGTGTAACTCAAGAGGTAATATAATATATATTTTTAATAATAATTGCTTATTACAGTTTACTTATTTTATATTATATTTTATGATTCTAATAACTTGTCTGTTCTTTTATTACAGGTTGGTGAAGGTCAAACACAACAAGCTGGTGAAGACCAATCAGAACCACTTGGTAGAAGTGGGAATGTTAGGAAGAAAAAGAAAGGAGTCGATCGAAGAAATAATGAAGAGGTTGTAACAGAACTTGGTGAAGGGGAAACGTCAAATAAAAATGGAAGAGGTTTGGGGAGATGTCAACAAGTTTTATCAACTAATGTGGGAAAAAATAATTCGGGTAAAGAGAAAGGAATTCGATTTCAAGGAAGGGGAAAGGTTGTCATGACAAGATCGAAAAGAGATGGTTGGCTTGTTTATCCTATAGATAATGGTAATCTAGTTTCGAAGGTGAGATATTTTACATGTAATTAGTTTTAAATAAAGCATGCATATTGTTAATGAAAGAATATTTTCTATATTGTTTAAAGTTTGACAATAGTGTTTTGTTGAACGAACAGACGGGAGCTCATTGGGTTAATATTACACCTCCGAACCAAATCAATAAAAGGACAATTCACTCTATAGGTAGCAAAGGTGGTTTAGTTGTTGAAAGAAAAAGAAGTGGTGGGAATCAAATTGCTGAGAATCAAGCTTCTATTGTAAATCAAACTGCTGAGAATCAAGCTTCTATTGTGAATCAAACACAATCACATACTGTTGGGAATCACACTCAAGTTGCATATGTTCAATTTCCTATTAGGAATCAAATTGGTGGTAACTTATGAATACAGAATTTGATTTAGTACATATACTCTTGGGAAATTGCTACTATTAGGAATTTTAGAATTTAATAATTGGTGGTACCAAATTATAATAATGCCTTGTTAATATACATGATTGTAGCTTATAGAACTGCAGTAAGCCATTTTGTAATGGCAACACATTACTACTCCCTCTGTCCCAAAAACGTAAAAAGTCCTCTTTGCAAATTATGATTTTGGAAAAAATAAAATTCCCATTTATTCTGATGTTCTCAGGTTTACCATCTCAAATTTATTAACATCACTACTAAATTAAATACTAAATAAAAAATATATCCTTAAAAGTTTGTAAATTTTACAAATGAGACATGTTTTATAATGGAACAGAGGGAGTAGGATTAAGAGATCAAACTAAGGATCTATGCAGTGTAATCTGCTGTTAGTTTATACAATTAATTACACAGAAACCAACAGCAAACAAAAATGAAGAAAATCACGTGAGATGATATAAATTGAAGGTATACTATATACTTAAAGGGTATATTAGTCATCAAAAATTGAAGGTATAATTGTCCTTACACTAGTTATGGACATTTTAGCCATTTTCTTTTTAAAAATTGATGACATCATCAAGTCAACCATCTTAGGGGTAGTGAGTGTTACATTATGTTAACTAGAGGGGTAGTGAGTGTTACTTAAAAAATTAGAGGGATAGTGAGTATTATTATGATTATCTACAGGGGGTGTAAGTGTATTTTACTCTTAAAATTAAAGCCAATACATTTGTGTAGTGCCAAATTAAGTAATACTCTCTCTTTTTTAAAACATAAGACCATGAATTTTTTATTGACTTTTTGAAATTAACTTAATATATTTTCAAAATTAAAACTCATATGAATTTATTTAGTATTAATTAATAAAATGACTGATACGGCAAATTATCTAAAAATTACTAGTTATTGTAAGATTTATTTTTTTATAATTTTTAATAAATCATCTCAATTTCAAATTTAAAAATATATTAAATTGACTTTCAAAAGCCAATAACTATCTTTTAATTTAGAACAAAGCAAATACAAAATTTGGTAATAACGATTGTCAGTTAGTTACAGTTACGCATCAGGTTTATCCTTTGCAGGATTGATCCTTATCAACGGACTTTATCGTCGAAGCCAATAGGCTCGTAGTTATAGTGAATTTGCGAGTCGACGCCACCTAAGATGGGACGACATCTTTGTTGCCAAGGAAGTAAGGTATTTTAGAGTTAAATGCACTTTGAATTCCCTCAAGTCTACTCCATTTTATATATTGTATCATATATTTTAAAATGTGACATTTTGCATCCTATCTTTTTAGCAGACGACACATAACACTCTCCGACCCAAAATTCGTCACTAAAAGTGCAAAATTCGTTACTTTTAAACACTAACCCCATCACTTTTATCGACGAATTTTGGGTCGGGAATGTTATGTGTCAGTTCGTTAAAAATGCGAAATGCAAAGTGTCACGTTTTAAAGTGTATGATGTAATGTTCAAAATACGGTAAACTTACAGAATGAAAGTGTATTTAACTCTTTATTTTTATCAGCAACCATTTTGACTACTATTTGACAGGATTTTAGGCGACGGATTTGGTGCATGTCGTCAATGTTACCACATTAGTCACTAATAGATTCTTGTCTCTAGCAACGGATTTGTCCGTCGTTGATTAGACAAATTCTCTCCTTATTTTTATTAGAAAAATGGAATCATATTTATATTTTCTTTTTCTCTCATGGTTCTTCAAATATTTATGGTTTTTCTCTCTTTCTCTCTCATGATTCCACTTGAATTCGTGAAATTACTATTTTCAACCAAAATTTAATTAGAGTTTAATTTAATTTTCTAACTATCTTTCTACCACATATTAAGGTTTGTTTAAGATATATTAAAATTTGAAATTTGAAACTTAAATTAAAATTTGTTATGAAAAAAATTAAAAACATAAACATTATGGTAGCTTAAATAATGTCCTACGCAAATCTTAATGTGCTAAGACAAAAATAATTAATTTAATGTAGACTCTAATTTTTGGGAGGAGAGACGTGACGTATTTTCAGTTTGAGCTTGTTTACATTTTACTATTTTATATTTCCTTATTTATGCTTAGTGAAAGAATCATTCTTTTGAATTAAAATTAAAACAAAGAATAAATCAAAGATACATGCATATATAAGAGCAATAATGTTTGAGGTGTCATAATAAATGGATTAACTTTGATTATTTTGCAAATTTTTTACTGAACTATTTTGTATACCTAGGCCACAAAGTATAATACTCCCTCCGTTCCAAATTAAATTAATATTAATTTTTTAAAAGTTAAATTCAAACATTTTTAAATTAAAATTGATATGAATTCCTTGAGTACGTACTACTACTAATATGTTTTATTATTTTAAAAATTTAAATGAATCGTGTCAATTTTAAATATAAAAAGATCTCAAATTAACTTTTAAAAAATTAATATTGATTTTAAAATTTAGAAGGAATGGGGGTAATAATTAGTATTCTTTTCTTCGTTCTTTAAAATTAGCTTGAAGCAAATTAAGAAAGCCAATCCAACTCTTTCTCTAATAATGGCTCCTAAACAATAAATATTTAATTATTTTCATTTCATAAAATAACATCGGATTCATTGACCTGAATATGTATGGGCAATGCTACTATCACATGAAGCTCACATACACATAGACTTGGCAATTTAATTTTTAAGTAATGGGTTGGTTTGATTTTGAACCCATATTATTATTACAAATATGGGTTGGATCTAGTTTAACTAGTTTTGACCCATATTAGTCTATAATAATTTTTTGCACTTTGAAGAGCTAATACATCAACATGTATGTATTATTACACTATATTCTTATATAACACATATACATTATATATATTACATACTTTCGTAATTTCTACACTTGTAATTATGTATAAAAATCATTTCACTAATTATGGAATTAATCCATAATAAAAATAACACTTTTAGTGTAACGAACTACTAATTTAAATAATTAATATATCCTCCCTTAATTAATTAAAATAACTCATTTAAATTATACAATTTATATTATATATTTAAATTTTATTTCCTACTTCTCTCCATAAATTGTTTTATATTATATTATATAATTTATTTTTATTTCCCCCACACAACCCCCACCCTCACCCCCATGCCCACCCCCACCCCCCAAACTTACTCCTCACCCCCCAAAAAATGAATATTTATTGATTATGTATACATTTCCACTCCCACCTCCAGCCCACCCCAGCCCACCCCACACCTACCTTCACCCCACCTCACCCCACCCCACCCCACCCCACTCCTCAAAAAATAATATTTATTAATTATGTATACACCCCACCACATCGCCGCCCCTGCGCACCACCCGCCCCCCGGTCCGTCTCCCCCCACCAAAAAAAAAATATTTATTGATTATGATAACACTCCCACCTCGCCCCCTGCCCCCCACCCCCACCGCCCCCCCTGCCCCCCCCCCCCCCCCGCCCCCGCCCACCCATCCTCCCCGCCCCCCGCCCACCCATCCCCCCCCCCCGCCCACACCCCCTCTGCCCCCTCCCCTTCTCCCGCCAAAAAAATAATATTTATTGATTATATATACAGCTCGCCCTCACCTTCACCCCCCGCCCCTACCCCTCCCACGCCCCCACTCCCCCCCCCCCCCCCCCCCTCCCCAAAAAAAAAATATTATTTATTAATTATGTATACACTCTCACGTCCCCGCCACCCCCTCCCCCCCAAAAAAAAATTAATATTTACTGATTATATATACACTACAAAAAAAATAATATTTATTGATTATAGTAATAAAATTCTCAATAATTTCATTAATTTTAATTAAGGTAATAATTATTAATGTAATTTTTTTGAAAGTGCCTATAATCACAAAAATAATATTTTTAATACTCAAATTAGTCACATCAATTAAAATTTTTGGTTTCAAACTTAGGTCTAAAAAATTAAAATAAGACTCTTGTAGTATAACAGAAATTAAGATTTTAGTGAAACTATAATTTGAAAAATAGGTAGACCTGGATTCGACCCATAACCATTTAAATCCAAACCACATAACCCATATTAAATATAGGTAATATGGTTTTGATTTCAAAACCAACCCAAACCTATTTTATGTAACCTAAAACCAACTCAAACCTATTTTTTGCAAGATCTACATATACACATGCATATTTGCGGGCCCTGTATTTCACGCAGGACCCACAATATGCATGTGTGTATGTGAGCATTATGTGATCCAAAATTATGTTATAGTAACATTATTTAATATTTATTCATTCTTTAGAGAATAATTATATATACTTTTTGTCAAAAAAATATTACAATAACTTAATTAATTAAAGGAGTTGCAAACTTTCCTGATCTCTCCTTCTGTGCCCGTCTTCACACCAATTCGACCCATCTTCACTATTGCTATACCAAAATCTCTCATAAACGGCGGCCCGGTATGAGGAATATTTGTAGCAGAAGTACTATTTTGAGCATAAAAATCGACCAATTTCTTAGTGTCGCTATCCTCATAGAGCCTAGCATCTGACGAAATTACGGCGAACCCATTCTTAATATTTTGCAAAATTTGATTATCAAATTTTACGTCACTGTCCGGATCAAGCGGTAATCGTACATTAACATCTCCATTTCGCGGGCACTCATCTCGGAGTTTCGATAAAAAGGTACCGTTGATCGATGGATCGGAGTCGTTTCCGCCGGAAAAATTATAGAGTCGCTTGGGCATGAAGAAACACGCGGTGGTACCAATTGTATGTGCGCCTGAATGTTGATGGAAAGTCGTGAAACATTAGTAGAAATTTATAATTAACCAAACAGATTAGGTTCGATTCGTACTCGTTCGATTAAAAGTTTGATTCAAGATCGACTCAATTTCCCCCCCGATATGTGTTTACATAAAATTATTTTGGCACAAATAAAAAATTTTAAAACTCAAACACAACTATTGAATACAAAGGAAATAATAAAAAGAAGAATGTTGTGTATTGCAAACTTATGTGTTGACTTTTTTGTTACCGGTATGTCACATAAATATTAGTGAAAACTCTTTCAAAGAGATGTGACATCTCATGTATAGATGTATTTCGTAATTATAATTTAGAATAAAACTTTCGCAATACATATCGTATCGTGGCTCTAATAAATATACAGAATTGTGAAATTTTCATATTGTTCCTTTTACATGAGTAACGACTGCACCCTATATTTATTTGAGAGACTTATATGAAAATATCATATTTTGGATTTGGCTCCCCTCCGTTACATGTTTCCTCCAATTCAATCCAATACACTAACTGCTGATCTTAATAATTTTGTTAATAATGACTAAAATATATTACTAAATAGTTGATGATATTAAGATCAATCCTACAAAAAACTAGAATCATAAAAAATATTTTCACCGTTAAAAGTCTAAAAGAATTTTCATTTATTGAAATTTTGATGAAAAATCCACATGTTCGTCAAATGGTGAAAAAGTGTCGGATTATTTTCATTTTTGAAACAATTATATTATTCAATATAATAAATTAGTTGACAATTATCGATTTCAATTATATTATTCTTAACTATAAAAATATGGTGTATTAAATGAAATTATAGAGAATATGTAATAGAGGGGATCTAAATCCCATATTTTTATGTAAAAATATCAGTTTACTCTAAATAATCGAGATTGCAAGGGAAACCTAATCGCTAGTAATCAGGATGTAATTGGATTTATTAATTAGCCAGTGTGGATTATATAATATATATTTTTAATTTTTTAATTCAGAAGAAGCTTCGAATTGTACTATTAATTTTAAAAATCAATTACTTTAGTATATAATCACTTAATCAGCAGGTGGATATAAAATATCATAAAGAGCAGAAAATAGTAAATACCCGAGAGGAGGACTAGTTCTATCGATGAAAGTCCCTTGTTGATGAACTTAGCCTTGAGACTCTCAATTGGCTCATCTACATCCGGCATATCGGCTGCTAGTGTCTCATCGGAAACCCGACCGTCTCTCCGTCCAGTCTCAACTTCATAAAAAGTACCACCGCTCTGCAAAATTCATCAAACGAAAAAAGTCTAATCGGAATGAAACAAACGAAAAAAGTCTAATCGGAATGGCCGAACGCCCAGCACTGTGCGCCCTCCTAGAGGGTTGCGACGTTTCCCCTGTCCAACCGGCCATAGACCGGATGTCCCGTCGACCCGACAATAAGCTGGGGTCGCTCGCCCATCACTGGTGCCAAGCGCCTAGGCGCCTGAGTAGGGGGCAGTATCAAGCTCCCCCCCGATGTTCTTGAATGCCCTATGACGCATTTGTGCTGAGGGCATATGGCAAGGCAGTCGGGGTACGCCTGACATGATTTCCGCTGAACCGACTTGCGATCAGGTTCTCTGGTTCCACAAATTGATATTTTCACGTGATCCCGAATAATGAGCGAGTCCTACCTCTATGTGAGAGAGACTCGTGTTAACGTGTGGAAATATCAGTTTCCTTAATAATATTAGTGCTATCGATTTTATAAGCACCACTTGTAAACTAGTGTTTTAACACCGTTGAATAAGAATTAGACAATTTTGTATTTTAAAAAAAATATAAGAAATTTTGGTTCTTTTAATAGATTACGTAATATTATTTACATGGTAAAATTCATTTAGTTATTTTAACACAATCAAAAACTTCTTGATTTTCTCTTTAAAATATAGAGTTGGCGTTCTTATCGGATGAATGTTATAAAAACACTAATTTACAAGCATTCCTCATAGAACTTATTCTCTAATAGAGTAATAGTATATATATATAACTCTGAAATAAAACTCTTTCTATAATTGAGACTGCGAAGAATAAATTCTTTCAGCCATTTAATTTAATTTTTTATTAAGCAAGAAGTAATTATCCAGACAATTTTGATAAATATAAATATATTAAAAAACACCAAAATGCTGACATGTCTGACTAGGTGCCCAAATGTAATATTTGACTCTATTTTTGTGAAATTAAACCTATTTAAAAATCACGAAAACAAACTGAAATTAAATGTGTTGTAATAATTCAAATGAACATGTTCTTTTTTCTTTTCTTTTTTTTGAAGTTCCACTTTTTGAGGAGTATAATACTCTCTCTGTTCTAGAATTAGAATCCAATTTGACTTTTGACGTCAAAATAAAGGCATATTAAACTTCAAAATTGGTATGACTCATAAAAGTTTAAAATAAAATAAATTTGTGATTAATAGTTTTGTTATATAATATACAGTTATACTAATTGTATCAATTATATAAATTAAATCAATTTTAAGTTTAATATGTTGTCATTTGATCTCAAAAATCAAATTATATATCTTAATTTGGAACAACTTAGTATCTCATAATCAAGTATATCATCACTATTACAATATCAATAATCAATCAGCCGTCATTAGAACATGAAGAAAAAAACTCACAAACAAGTGTCACATAAAGAAAAAAATATATTTCGTATAAATAAAAAAATAAACTCACCTAACTGAAAACTAGACTTAAAGATCACGATGTAATTTAGTCTTAACCATTATAGGCTAATATCTCATCGGCAATGAACATGTTCAAAACAACTACAAATTACATATGAGTTGTGTATTTGATTGTTAAACTAAATAGAGCAAAAGGAATTGAGAAGAAATTAACTATATGTTTGGAACTTGAAATATATATATAGAAAAAAAAGAAAGGAAAAGAAACACAAAAATTAATATAAAAAGGAGGATTATATTGTAAGTAAGATATATAATAAATAACGTTTGTCAACAATAAATGTAGTGGTATATAGTAGACGAGACGGTAGTTGATGTAGAAGATTTAAGTTTTTTTTTTATTTAGGAAATTGATAAAAGTGATAGTTCAACAAGGTCCTTCTCACATGAACAGTAAATAGGTTCCACATTTATGTAAGTAAGATTTTGTGACAATATCATCTTTTTACTTGTGAAAATATCAATTCTCTTTTTTTATTCAAGTATTGTTATGTCATGTCAGCATAAAAAATTGTAGTCCCTCCATTCCAAAATATAAAAATTATTATTGACTTTTTAAAATCAACTTAAGACATTTTTGAAATCAAAATTGATATGAATTACACTAGTTTTAAATTTGTGTTTTAAATCATTATTGATTTTTTAAAATCAACTAAATCATAATAAAGTTGAATTACAATATTACTAAAAATGGTTAATTTTAATATTAAAAAAATTTTGATACAATTTTTTTTAACTGGTTTTACTGGTTAAACCACCGGTTCGACCGGTGGTCAACCGGGTAAATCGATTTTTAACCAAAAATTGTTTAAATGGGCTCAAAACGGACTGAAGTGCTGATCGATTTCGATTTTAACCGGTTCAACCGACGGTTCGATCCCGATTTTAAAACCATGTATCCCGATTTAAGCTTTTTTTATCCGAGTATTGTTATGTCATGTTAGCATAATGATGTGTTATCACAGTTATACTTAAGAAAATTGATATTTCTACATGTTAAATGATATTTTCACATGAATCTCTCACACAAAGGTAGGATCCACTCACTATTCATGCGAGAGAGAGATTATGTGAAAATATCAGCTGACTATACTTAATATCTTCTCGTTAAACTTTTAATTAAATTTAATTTTTCTTTTTTTTTCTTTGCATTCTAATTTTCAAAGTTCCAACGATATCATTAAAAATTGTAGTCCCTCTATCCAAAATACAGAAATTATTATTGACTTTTTAAAGTCAACTTAAGACATTTTAACATAATAATATTAACATGAATTATACTAGTTTTAGTCATCAATACAAGAATATAATGACTATTATAAACTATCTACAAAATATTAATTATAAGATCTATTATTTTATAACTTTTAAAGATTGAATTTAATAATATTTTTAATTTACTTTCAAAAGTCAACTGTGAACTTATAACTTAAAACAAAACAAAACAAAAGGAATATAACTTACCAAGACGACAGCATCTCTAGCTGCCAAAGCAACAATGTCTGCACAAGAAACCACTCCGGGGCATTGGGCTTCCAACTGAGCTTTGGCTTTCTCTACCTCTACATATCCTTGCACACCTAGGTGACCGAATGCCTTTTTCTCGGGGCGTTCCGTATTGTCAATCAAAATTGATCCATCACAACCCTTTGCCAAACAAAATAAAAAATCATGATCATATCCGCTACTAATTAGTATGCATACATGTATTTATAAATCATAAGGTATTACCTTAACCAAAACCGTGTCATAAGATTTACGCAGTGACGAAGCCATAAACTTTTATCAGTGGGGTCAAAATTATTACTAAACTACAAATAATTTGACGGGAGTTTGGGGGTAACGCCCCCGAGCCAATTTTTTTAATACTTTATTCTTTTGGTTCACACACACACACACACATACATATATATATATATATATATATATATATATATATATATATATATATATATATATATATACTATATTACAATGAAAATATAATAAGTAATAATATATGGTATGTATACACTATATTGACGCATAATAGACTTTTTTAATTACAACTGTTTATAAGTAAGTTATTCATTATTTATTTTTAAAAATAATATAAATTAGATTATTATTTATTGTAAAATATTATAGAGAGATATACATATATTGAGAGGATATGAGTCATATGTGGTTAAAATTTGATTGACAACGTTATAAATTTTCAATTTGACCTCGTATAATAGAAAATTTATAAAATTTTAGTGGGGTCAATTTATATATAATACTTAAAAATTTTAAAATTTACCTCACATTATAAAATAATTTTTTTTTCACAAGTTCTATGTGACTTCGCCACTGGATTTACGTATAAAAAATCTAACTCGAGAAAAATCAAGGGCGAGAAACGAAAAATATTACATATTTGATCAAAGTGTGAAAAATACAAATCGTGAATATTTCTAAAAGCTATTATATATATATATATAACTGATATAAAAAAAATAAAGACATATATAATGGGCCCCACTAAACCTCATATTTCTTTTATTTTAAGTCGCTGCACAAATTAATTCAAAGCAGGTCAAAAGTTGGATCCCGAACAAGAATGAGAGAGAGAGAGAGAGAGAGAACCTCAACATAGCAATCGTGGAAATGGAGCCTAAGCAAAATGGCAGGAATTCTTGAATTGGTGGCTGTGGCTTCTTTAACAACAGAGGCAATTATGGACTCCGCATTTGGGCATGTTTGGGAGTAGAATCCAACTCTTAGTTCCCCTTCTGCGAGCAATAAGCGCTTGAAATTACATAAAATTATTAGAGTTAAAATCAGATTTGAGAAGTTCATGATCAATGATCAGAAAGAAGAAGAAGAAGAAGATGATGAGAGAGTGCAGTTAAGTCAAGAATTTGAGTAATTACTCTCTCTCTCTCTCTCTCTCTCTCTCTCTCTCTCTGTGTGTGTGTGTAGATGTGGAGTTAGCTGGTGGATTCTAATTAATTATATAGATGTAGATATAGTTTCTCTATGTGTCAAACAGTTGTATTGCATGCATGCCTTCTTGTTCTTTTGCCATCTAGCACTTAATTAATAGACTCGTGATATATATATATATATATATAATGGATCCCTCTCTTCAGCGAATCATAAAGAGCGAACTAAAAACGAACAGATTATAGTGATGATTTTTTCCGTCGTTATAGCATAGAAAGCCGTTTTTTATGCTATAGCGACGGAAAAAACCGTTGTTATAGCCGGTTCATTTTTAGTTCACTCACTATGGTTCGTTAGAGAGTCTGACCGTGTGTATATATATATATATATATATATATATATATATACAAAAAATTTCTCCAACAAACCGAAAAAGACGAATCAAAGACGAACCGGCTATAACGATGATTTTATTAAGAATAATAAAGTTAATTAAGAGTCAAATTGTACCATAAAATTATTTTACAGGTACGTATGTAGCAATTATTATTTTGTAATAGTCATTAATTTTAATAATATCTTAAAAAGCAAAATCATTAAAAAAAAAAGAATTTATATTTTTACAAGTGAAAAATAGTAATTTCAAAATATCTTCTTTCATACTATCAATGGTGGTACCCGTTTATTATTAATGTGAGTAGAATTTTGTGGAATTATTAGTCTTAAGGAAAAATGAAAAGCTATTGATATATATCCATAAATAAATTAATTGTGGTATCTGATTATAATAATGCATGTTTTGTTTATAAATAATACTTCCTCCTTCCTTTTCATTTGTCTTTTTAGAGAGTAAAATTTGTTCGTTTTTATTTGTCATTTGTAGATTTTAAAGAAATATTAATAACTTAGTTTATTATATTATCCCTACATTAAATATTAATTTATTTATCTTTTATCTTTTCGATGAATTTTGAAGGGTGATATTGAGATTTTATATTCATTTTAATCAAGTAAACAAAATATTAATTATATTTTTTAATTTTTATAGTGTCTTCTAAAATGTTAATTAAAAAGAAACGGAGGGAGTATGAGTTTTGATATCATGCACAATCTGCTTGTTAAAATTCGATTATAATGTTGGACAATGGGGCATTAAAATCTTTGAAATTATGCATTAAAAATATAATAAATCTTTGGGAAATAAATTATGTAAATCTTTGACTACTTTTTGATTATAATGATTGAACACGTGGGACATTAGCATCTCTTAAATTATTATGTAGAAGGAATTTATATTTTCACAATCGCATTTGATATTTACATTTGATAGATGTACTATTTTTAGCACCAAGCTACCTCAAGTCAAACAAGCAAATAAAAAGGCTAAATATTTTGTGGCATAGCTCAAGAAGTTGCTAGTCGACTTTTATTTAGTGCGCGCCCAAATTAAATTTCAGCTTATTAAAAACAATAAAATTATGTTATATATTTTGAATTTTTTTGTCGAATTATGATTATAAAAAATTATTAATATATTAGATTGAATAAAATTATATGAGTGATTGGCCACCATATTACTTATATTCTTAAAAAAATTATTATCCACATAGTCAACTAAATATTCATACACAAAGTCACAAGATATATTATTTTTTATAACAATATGTTTTTAAGTAATTTAAATATTTTCAAGTGCATATTTATTTGTAAAGATTATAATCCCGAAATTATAATAACTGATTGAACATAATATGAAATAGTCTCCCATATTAAGTTATTTTATAATCTCTGAATTAATAGTTCTAAGTTCAAATTTAAAAATAAACAAAACACATGAGATTAATAGTTTTATCTCAAATATAAATCTTGCAAATAAACGTAGCCCAAGTGTCTTATCAATTTTTATTCATAATATATAAATATATATTTTCGTGCTACTTATTATTCTATGTTCCAAAAATAGGCCCCAATATCCATTAAAGTGTTGTAAGCTATGTTTGACCATAAAAATTAAGTAATTAATATAGGGTTTATTTCATTTATTAGCTTGAGTGAACGGAATTGGATAGATTAAGAAATGGAATGGAATGGAATGGATTAAAAAATGGACTGAAATGAGGAAAAGTCATTCGTAACTTATGTTTTGGTTTTTATCTATTTTATTATGCTAAGAATTAACTGACCTACCAAGGGGATGACAGATTGATCGGGCCAAAAATTTTCGTCAATTTATTGATTCGAGCGTTAAGGGTTTAACAAATGATTTCAAGTAATTGGGCTAAAAAGTATTCCAGGAAATTCAATAAAGCAGTTATGCCTCAATTAATGAATTTGACCCAAGCATTATTAGACCACCAGAGCGCAATTTAAGCATTATTGGGCTGACCCAATTCGCTAATTTAATTCAGCTCATTCCTAGCAGCCAATTGATTCAACATAAATTCCTAGCAGCCCATGGATTAGATATTACATAGAAACACAATTTGCTAGCCAATTCAGAAATTAGAAAAGATTTTTCCCTAAAATATTAGACTGATTATATTGTATTTTGTTTCCTTTTATTTTAGGTAATTTAGCATGAATATAGGAGGGTTTTGATTTATTTAGATTGCAATTCTAGAGACTTCTATTAGGTAAAAATTATGGCAACAATTTTAGGGTTTTTATTACAATAATAAGTTTCTAATTGCTTTATAGAAATAGAGATTTCTATTCCAAATTGGTTTGTAATTCCTATTATGATTAGGTTTTTTGTAACTAGTATAAATAAAGGTTACATTAATTGTAATTGACAACACATTATTATTATTATTCAATATTCAGATTTATCAAATTCTTGTGAGATTATTCACTACTTTTGGTTATTTAAAGAATTCCTAAGTTATTTTCTTAGTTTTTCTTTGAGATTCAATTTGACTTATCATACAACAATACATAGTCATGTGTGGCGTCTTCTACTGCATCAATCGTTGATTGTACCAAGGTTACCGCTTACATATAAGCGAGGGGTCAAGGTGTCATTGATGTTTCATTCAACGCAGATGTTATTGCTTGATTTATTATACCAAGGTTATTGTCTCTTTATAGGCGTTGGATTGAGGTGTCGAGAGAGTTATACCCTTATAACTTTGCTAGAAACGATTCGGGCGACGACCACCTCACGCAAGTGTGCCGTAAAGTCTATCATTTGGTATCAAAGTTAAGTTTTTCTAGCGAGTTACTTATCTTAAATTTCTATTGAATATATATTGAAAAAAAAATCGTGAGTAAAAAAAAGGAATAGAAAAAAAATTCAGAAGTTATTTCCATTGTTCTAACAAAACTTATGGCACATCATACATCATTCGATCAATCATCATCAATTCTGAAATAGAGCTACAATTGATAAATTCAAAGGCTTACAAGGGGAGTACAAGGCGATCAAATCGTAATTTTTGATTGGTATTCCGATAGTCATACCCTCTATATTTTGTTTTTGATAAGTTATTTTTGAATAGTAAACTGTGGATTTATTTGGTGAATTCAAAAAGAACCTATAAGAGGGAATATTGAGCGGTAAAAGGCAAGAGTGTGAGCTTAATTGAGGGTAACAACCAATTGAGTGCATACACGAGAGATTTATCACTCTTTGAGCGAAACGCGTAAATGAGTGTGTTATTAGGTTTGTATATTACGTATACATGCAATCAAATTACATAAACAAAGCGGAAGCATGATAAAATCATATTTTAAAATTTAACACAAACCATCACCATAATCATACCTTGTGCTCAATTATCAATCAATAAAAAAGAGATGGAGAATCAGAATCATACCCTTGTAGAACCGTGCTTTCTCATGTACGAGTTCACCTCCAAATCCTTTCACGTTCTTCTTGAATTCACCGGGTTAAATTCATTTCTTTGATTAATGTCAGTCACCCAAGTGTTTGACCTTTAGAGGTGATCCACCAAGGAAGTATGTATTCAAGAAGAGGGGTGTTGGCAAATTCCTAGTTTCTATCTCTATAGAAATTATAAGTACTCTCCCAGCTCGTGGAATTAAGTGTGTAACACGAACACATAATAAGACTTCTCTTATTTATAGATGTAAGCTACTTTCTTAAACTATTTAGAAATAGGGTTTGTTTTAACTAATTAAACTCTTTTAATTAATTGTATTCCTAATTCAATTAGGAATTAATGAGAGTACTTTTATTAACTAATTCCCAAATCCTTTTAGGAATTAAGTAATAATAATAGTAAGACTGCTCTTATTAATTTATATTTAATATTTTCAAAATATTAAATAATATATATTAAGCTATTTAATTTATTCTATCACCATAGATTAAAATAAATATACTTAACTTATTATTATGATTATGTCGTTTACTTCTTAAATAAATATTTTTCTTGTGCGGTGTGACCCTTTAGGTTCTATATATTAATCCGGTTGTGAATAAATCAATTAGAACAATTCTAATCTTATTTAAATAAATAAATTAAACTATTTAATTTATTTAAATAAATAACATTTATTCTACAATAAGGGTAAGTCCCCTTATCGGTCAACGACTTTTTAGATAATATAGATTTCAACATTAATCACAAAATAACCTTTCAGTGAATAGTAATTGTATAATTCAATTCTTTTGCCATACAATGTCCCAATTAAATAAAAGACATGGAATTACTGTCAAGTCTTATTTTATTTTATTATATGTATTTTGATTCTGAAATGCAACCCTATAAATAATGCAAATTAGAAACTCCTTTATAATTTCAATCTACCTTGGTCAAGGATTCTTGACTTGTCATTTATCAAATCACATATGACATTCTCTCCTTTTACAAGAAGTGGTAGATTCTTTGTTGATAATTTATTATCTTCATGTAAAACTTATTATACCCAAGCATACCTTTTGATATACCCTAAGGGTTTTAAGGGACACGTCAAAGTATAACTCATCATACACAAGATATTATGACGATCTCAAGTTCAAGGATCACTTGTACTACTATCACTAGAGGAATTCCTATTAACAGACAAGTAAAACTCCATTAGGTATTCCTATAGCGAGCTACATTCAGTGAACTTATTCTCCAATAAGCACCTACATACTTGCTTTAGTGTCTCCACACAAATGATTATGAGATCAATCGTCCTCTTCCTAAGAGCAAGTAAAATATGTACCAATCTATCCGAATTCACTAAAACTTTTTTTAGTAATCCAATTATTGGGAACAATTTTAATTTTTAGCTATCAAAGAATTTAGATCTCATTAGCATGATCATCATCATGATTCTAAAAGCATTATTCAAAACTATGGGTTTATTACATTTATAATAACAGCATCATGTAGATAAAGTAAAAGCCTTTTATTAAATTAACTTTTATTATTAATAAATGAATAAGATTACAAAGTATATGCTACATCATATCAAATATGATTGGCTTGTGTGCATACTACTTTCATGTGTGAGGAATTTATTTATTTTATCTACTAACCCTTTTTTTGTAGCAAACATGCATGATTACAATTATTTGAGTACTTATGAATATCAAAAGAGATCTTTCCATGGTAGAGCTGATCCTGATGCATATCTGAGATGAGAGAAAAAGATGGAGTGAGAGTTTGACTATCATGACTATTCTGAGCGGAGGAAGTTTAAACTGGCGATTCAAGATTTTTTTACTCATGCAATTACATGGTGGGATCAATTTGAGTGTGATAGAAGAAGATGTGGAGAATGTCCGATCAAGACATGGAAAGAATTGAAAACCGTGATGAGAAAGGGGTTTGTTCTAGTAAAACTTAATAGGAAGAAAGAGTATGCATTTCCAAGACATGTAGATCAACCTTCAAGGAGATCAACTTGGGATGATGAAAAAGGGTTCAAAGGCATGAGGAATCACATCGGAGACATCCAAGAGAAACTCCTAAGGTATATAGGGAACCATTATTTCGAAGGATTTCATGGATTCACTTTGTAAGGGGATGAAAGATTATTGGATGCAGCTACAAAACACTTCAAAGGCGCAAAAGGAATAAGATCAGACGAGGAAGGAAGACGATGGAAAAGAGTATGCAGTCCAAGGAGAGCTATTAGATTCCAATGTTCGTGATGAAATCAATGATCAAAAGAAAGAAAAAACATGTGAAAGTGAACGACAAAAAGAAAGTGATAAAATATTGAGAGTGACAAAAAGAATGAATTTGAAAAAAATAGAGAGAGTGAGAAAAAAGAGAATGAAAATAAAAGAGATTGAAAAAAATGAAAGTGAAAATAAACTAGAGAAAAATAAATGAAAGAGCGAGTAAAAAGAAAAGAGAGCATAAATATGTGACCGTGAAAAAAAGAGTGAGTTGAAAAATGAATTGTATTTTAAAAGTCCAATGATTGTACATTCGTACAAGAACGCGCTTTTGGATACTAACCAAGTTAACACTTCTTTGTCTAGTTCTGTTATTTCTCTTATACAGGTGCAAGATGACATACAATGTGCTATCTTTTCGTATCAATCAACGTATAGTATTCCTGAGGAAATGACAGAGTCTCCAAGGCAGTTTGGAGAAGTGAGGAGTGTGGTATCGTTAGAGAAAGCATGAGTTCGTGTGCTAATTATGAGACCATAGTATCTAAGGAGGATTGTAAGACCCCAAATTTTATGAATAAAGATTTAATTTTCTTTATATATTATTTTGAAATAGTAAGGTGTTGATTTGATAAATGTGATAAGTTATGGGTGAGAAGTGCAAAGTTTACAAAGTAAGTGGTTATAAAATATTCGTTGTGTCGGAAAATATTCGTTTGATCGAGGAATATTCTTTTTGTCGGAGAATATTCGTACGACGGCGCAGTAATTAGTGGATCCCACAACGAAATGAATGTCGGATATAGAAAACGACAGAAATAACCTTTTTACAAAAATAACGGTAAAACTTTTACCGTTAAAACTGTTGAACTACCCGGTGGTTAAAATACAGTAATACACGGGATTGCACAGTAGCACACAATATTGCACAGTAATTCTTATTATTGATTCTTACATAAGAAGTCACTACTCAATAATTGTTACAGTAATTACTATTCAAAATTTTATTTTATTGATTCAATAATTGCTATGTTGGTATTTTATATTAGTGATTCAATAATTGTCATTGCACAGTATTTTAAATTATCAAATCAATAATTCATATTATTTGAATAATATTATTAGATAGCATTATTGGCAATGTCTAAGGAAGTTCTGTCTAGGAAAGGGGTTAGGTAATTGCGCGCCAGTAAGGAAAAATCCTTATCGGAAGGCCCCCTTTTTCCTGAGAACGACCTGCTTGTCAATATTGTAGTTCTGTAATATTATTTGTGAATAACTAATTGTTGTATATATGATAAGAAAATATTTATTCAATGTGAATTTTAACGGAGGAATTTTTAGCATGTGACAGTTGTTGAAAATTGGTATTTTATTTTTTTCGATAAAATAATTCATTCAAATATATTATTATAATATTATATTATAGTAGTATGATGTGATTATATAATAGTATGATTTTTATAATTAGAATGGTAAAATTATTATAGTAAATTCATGGTATAAAAATAAAACGAGGTGGAAGAGTGCAAATTGAATTTGAACTCTTATGATGCAAACAATGATGTCATCGGAGCGATGAGGTAAGCAATGATGTCATCGGAACGATGAGGTAAGCAATGATGTCATAGGATCGATGATGTAAGCGATGATGTCATAAATTATGACAAAAAGACTAGTTTACCCTTACTCTGCCAAGCCTATAAATAGAAGCTCATTTATTCATTATTTCTCACCAATTCACTAAAGCTATAGAGAGAGAAAGTATAGAGAGAATAAGAGAGAAAGAAGAAGAGTATTCTGCTATTACACTAGTGTAGTCTCCAAATCTCTATTAAGGTAAGGGATATTATTTCTTTCGTATTCATGAAGAGAGTTATTTTCTTTTAATACTCGTAAGGGTTGTTATTCCATTATTTATTATTCTATTGGAATAACCTGTCTACGCGGATTACCGCATGCATGGTGAAATCTTGTTGTTATTCCATTCTTTATTATTCTGTGGGAATAACTTGTCTACACGGACAACCACATGCTTGGTGAATAACCCTCCGTATTCAATTATTATTAAATTATGGAAATGATCTGTCTGAGCGGACTACCACTAGACGAGTGAAAATCCATTTGCTGTTTCGTATATTGTTTCATTTCAGATTCCTAACTCTGAACTTACTACGGTAAGTATTGCTTCTATAATTCCTAAAATGATCAGAAATTTCTTGAGTTTTGTGCTTCATCTAATATCATTTCACTGGAATATTGGTCGAAACTTTCTTGTGAAATTTTTATCTTTTCATATCGGGGTACTATTCACGAGTTGCTATTCACGGTAAATATATATATATATATATATATATATATATATATATATCTTTGATTGGATCCAAATTTTGATCTTCATTATTAAATTTTGCTCCACAATTGATTATTATGGAGTATTCTTGAACTTGGATAAATTAAATTATGAATCCCTAATCTTTGTCCTTTATCTCACTGGATTTGTTCCTTATATTATTTTTCATCATCCTCAGTCTTAAATGGTGATAGAAACAAATATCTTGGCTTATAGTGCAAAGATGAATAATTATTTGATGAATATCTTTGGCCTGTAGTGCAAAGATGATTACCTGATGAATATCTTTGGCCCGTAGTGCAAAGATGGACAGGTGTTGAGATGAACATGACCAACTGGTGATACAAATAAATATCTTTGGTCCGTAGTGCAAAGAATAATATTTAATTCGAGATGTATATTGATTGATGTTACAGGGATACAATATTGATGATAGACTTTTAAATCAAAGAAGGTAGTAGACATCATTCTCTACTTAACTCTTCTAATGGATTGTTATTTCCGCTGCAGATGTTGATCTAAAACTTGTTGTCCATAATATTTTATCTGATTTGTTGAAGACTAACGATAAATTATTTTTCATTATCTTAGTCATAATATTCTTTACTGGGCTAGTTGAGCTCACCCTTTTATTTCATTGTTCTCTTCAGAAAATGAGAATATTGTGGGTACTAGTCGAGGAATGGAGTGATGGTCCGAATTAGAGCTGTAGAAGTTCTCACTATTTTATTTGTAAAATAGTGTGATAATTATTGTAATAAATGAGGACTGAATTTGAGTGTTTATATTTCGTATTATATATGATTTGTATTGAAACTCAAGTTTGCGTGGTCGTATTTTGCACGACCGTATATTATAAAATGTTGTATTTGGATTCTGTACTATGTATTTGGCGACTCAGAATGGGTTGGTATTGAACCTATTTTGGGGGCGTCACAGTTGGTATCAGAGCTTAGGGATATGATCTCTGGAGGAGATCTGGGAATAGAACTAGAAGGGGAGAGACAGAATAAATCCTTCGCTAGTGTGTCCTACCTAAGCTTATTTGGTATTTAATTGGTCGGTTGGAACATAGGGTTAATATGTGATATGTTAATTTGTTTGATTAACCCTTGTTTTGTGGCAGTATTTGAGAATGGCGGCTGAAAATCTAAACAATAGAGTGAATGAGACCAATGAGACCGTTGAGACATCTTTAATCACCAACCAGTAGAACGTTCAACAGGAAGGCAATATTTCTCCTGTAAACGACATCACCGATCAAACGATTAACGATGGGATGTTTAGAAGCTTTTTGCAGTTCATGCAAAACCAGACGAGGGAGAGTTGTGTTCATAATAGAGGTGGAAATAATAACAACTCGCGGCTTATCACTGCCAAGCAGTTCAAAGAGTTGGGACCACCAGAGTTTCAGGGAAAGCCAGATCCAATCAAGGCAGAGACGTGGGTTAAGTAAATTATCAAGATATTTGATATCTTGGGATGCACGGAGGAACAGAAGGTTCCATTCACCACCTTTATGTTCCATGGAGAGGCAGATTACTGGTGGGAGTCTGTGAAGCGTACCCAGCCTGCCGCACTCAAGATGTCTTGGGAAGCGTTCCAAAAACTATTCAATGACAAGTACTTTTCTGAAAGTATTCGTCATATGAAGGAGGTAGAGTTTATCAAACTGGAACAAAATAACATGACTGTGTCCCAGTACGAGGCTAAGTTCGCGGAGTTGTCCAGGTTTGCATCTCATTTGGTAGAGAATGAGGAACGTATGACGCGAATGTTTCTGAGAGGTTTGAAACCCGAAATTCGTCAATACCTCATTTCTCACAAATTTTCTCTCTATTCAGATGTAGTAAACAGGGCTCAGTTATTAGAACGAGATAATAAGCCCGTTCAACCAAGGGACCACAACCAGGGTCGTACCAGTGGCGGTAGTCATCGGAGCAATGACAACCAGTGGGGAGAAAAGTATCATGATAGAAGCGGTAACCACTCCGGTGGTAATCGTGGCTATGATAATAAAAGAAGTGAGTCGGGGGGAGATTTCAAAAAGAGAAGGTATAACAATGACAACGTGAAGACATCAGCACCAGCATCAACTGTTTCTAAGGGAGGAGAACGACCACCGGTCGTATGCTATAAATGCGGGAAAGAGGGACACATCAGCCCAAACTGCCCACAACAACTCAAGGTGTGTTATAATTGTGGAAAGGAATGTCATATAGCTCGAGATTGTCCGGTAGCGAAACCAAGTCCAGCGGGGGTGGTGATTTTAAAGGCGGTTTCGGATAAGTCAAAGTCAGTGGTTCCTGGAAGAGTGTTTGTCGTGACTGACCAGAATGCAAGGAACCCGAACGAGGTGATCACGGGTAAGCTAATCATAAACTCTTGCGAAGTTTACACCTTGTTAGATACCGGTGCTACCCATTCTTTTATTTCACCTGTTTGTGCTCAACGTTTGAACTTGACTTCTGAGAAATTAGACTTTAACCTATCTGTTGAAACTCCGTTGGGAGAAACCTTCGTTATATATACGGTTTACAAATCTTGCTTGATTCAAATTGGCACCCTCACCCTACCTGTTGATCTTATATATTTGAAAATACTTGCATTTGATGTGATTTTAGGAATTGACTGGTTAACCACTTATCATTCCAAAATTGATTGTTTTCATAAGGTTATTAGTTTTCATATTTCTAACTAACCTGTTGTTCGAATTCAAACAACCAAACCACTAAAATCATCAATGTCATTTCAAGTCATAAAGCTATTCGTTTATTGAAAAACAGATGTCAAGCTTTCTTAGCCCATGTCACTGATTTAAATCAGAATAAGTCAGATTTGAATGATATTTCCGTGGTTAATGAGTTTCCTAATGTATTTTTCGAAGAACTTCGCGGTCTACCCCTAGAACGTGAAGTTGAATTCTTTATTGACCTTGAACCCGGTACAAAACCTATTTCTAAAACCCCATATCGAATGGCTCCTATTGAACTTCAGGAGTTAAAGTTCCAACTACAGGAGTTGTTGGACATCGATTTTATTCGTCCTAGTACGTCTCCTTGGGGTGCTCCTGTTTTATTCGTAAAGAAGAAAGACGGGAGTATGCGACTTTGTACTGACTATCAGGAGTTGAACCATGCCACCATCAAGAATAGGTATCCATTACCTCATATTGATGACCTGTTCGACCAGTTGCAAGGTACACAATTCTTTTCAAAGATTGATCTTCGTTCTGGATATCATCAGCTAAAGATTAAAACTGAGGATATTCCAAAGACTGCTTTCAGAACTCGATACGGGCATTATGAATTCTTAGTCATGTCCTTTGGATTGACTAATGCTCATGTTGCTTTCATAGATATGATGAACCGTGTATTAAAGGAGTATTTGGATCAGTTCGTGGTTGTATTTATTGATGACATCCTCATCTATTCCAAAAGTCGTGAAGATCATGAGCACCACCTGAAGCTGGTACTCCAAAGGCTTCGTGATAACAAGCTTTATGACAAGTTAAAGAAATGCGAGTTCTGGCTTGAGGAAGTAGCATTTCTTGGGCACGTAGTATCAAAACATGGAGTATCTGTTGACCCGACGAAGATTGAAGCAATACAAAGTTGGGAGCAACCTAAGTCGGTGACCGAAGTACGTAGCTTTCTGGGCTTAGCTGGTTATTATCGAAGATTCGTGGAAGAATTTTCTCGAATCGCAACTCCATTAACTCAACTGACTCGGAAAGATACAAAATTCGTATGGAACGAGGAATGCGAGAAGAGCTTTCAAGAGCTCAAGAGGAGACTCATTTCGGCACCTGTTCTGACAATACCATCTGGTTCGGATGGATTTGTCATCTACAGCGGTGCTTCGGGCAAAGGGTTAGGATGTGTTCTCATGCAACATGGAAAAGTCATAGCCTATGCCTCGCGACAACTCAAGTAATATGAGAGGAATTATCCTACTCATGATCTAGAGTTAGTAGATGTCGTTTTTGCATTGAAGATCTGGAGACACTACCTGTATGGGGAGAAAGTGGAGATCTATACGGATCATAAGAGCCTTAAATATTTCTTCACTCAAAAGGAACTCAACATGCGGCAACGACGTTGGCTTGAGCTGTTGAAAGATTACGACCATACCATCTAATACCATCCTAGAAAAAGCGAACGTGGTAGCTGACGCGTTGAGTAGAAGATCATATGCGGGAACAAATGTGATGCTTTCAAGGCCTATTTTGCGTGATTTATAAAGGATGGAGATAGAGTTCAAGACTCCGGGGACCCATGCGATGATGTTAAGTATACGTGTAGAACCAGCTTTGATTGATAAAGTTAAAGTTGCTCAAACTACAGACCCGGAGCTGATGAAGACGAAGAAGAAAGTGCAAGAAGGTGCTATTCTAGAAGCAAGGATTGATGAAGAAGGAATACTTCGAGTCAACTCCAGACTTTATGTTCCTAACGATTCTGACTTAAAGTATAGAATCATGATGGAGGCACACAACACACTGTTTGAAATCCATCCTGGGAGTACCAAAATGTATCGTGATCTTCGACATACATTTTGGTGGAGCAATATGAAAAAAGAGATCATGGAATTTATCTCGAGGTATTTAACTTGTTAACGTGTCAAGGCGGAGCATCAAGTGCCAAAGGGTCCATTACTTGAGATTCTGAAATGGAAGTGGAAACACATTACCATGGATTTTGTTACGAGTCTTCCCAAGGTTTCTCAAGGCATAGATGCGATTTGGGTTATTATTGATAGATTAACCAAGTCTGCTCATTTCTTGCCGATACGGGACACTTATTCCCTTGAACGTCTTGCTCGTATGTACGTGAATGAGATTGTGAGATTGCATGGCATGCCAGTATCCATAGTTTCAGATCGTGACCCAAGATTCACTTCACGATTTTGGGTCAGTTTGCCGAAAGCTATGGGCACGGATTTACGATTCAGTTCGGCATACCATCCTCAAACGGAAGGGCAATCGGAAAGGACTATTCAAACTCTTGAAGATCTATTGAGACTCTGTGTTATAGACTTCAAAGAGAGTTGGGATAAGTACCTACCATTGGTGGAATTCTCCTACAACAACAGTTATCAGGCAAGTATAGGCATGGCTCCATTCGAGGCGTTGTATGGACGAAAATGTCGTTCTCCAGTATGCTGGGACGAGGTGGGTGAAGGAACATTGTTAAGACCAGAGTTAGTACGTATGACTACGGAAAAGATTCAAAAAATCCGGCAACGTATACATACAGCACAAGATCGACAAAAGAGTTATGCGGACCTTCATTAAAAGGACGTGGAATTTAATGTTGGAGATCATGTATTGTTACGTGTTGCTCCGTGGAAAGGAGTTACAAGATTCAGGAAGAGAGAAAAGCTCAATTCACGATTTATTGGTCCATTTGAGATCCTTGACCGAGTAGGAAAGGTGGCCTATAGACTCGCTTTACCGCCTAGCATGTCTAGTATTCATAATATTTTTCACATATCCATGTTACGTAAATATATGAAAGACCCAAACCATATTATTGAATTAGAACCAGACGAGATAGCCGAAGATTTAACGTATGAGGAGATACCTATCAAAATCTTGGATACGAAGGAACATGTCTTACGCTCAAAGGTTATACCTCAAGTCAAAGTTTTATGGAGAAACCATGAAATTGAGGAAATGACCTGGGAGTTAGAATCGGAGATGAAAGCAAGGTATCCTCACCTCTTCGACATACCAGGTATGTACGTCAATTTCGAGGACGAAATTTCATAAGGAGAGGAGGTTGTAAGACCCCAAATTTTATGAATAAAGATTTAATTTTCTTTATATATTATTTTGAAATATTAAGGTGTTGATTTGATAAATGTGATAAGTTATGGGTGAGATGTGCAAAGTTTACAAAGTAAGAAAGTAGTTATAAAATATTCGTTATGTCGGAGAATATTCGTTTGGTCGAGGAATATTTTTTTTGTCAGAGAATATTCGTACGACGGCGCAGTCATTGGTGGACCCCACAACGGAATGAATGCCAGATATAGAAAGCGACAGAAATAACCTTTTTACAAAAATAACGGTAAAACTTTTACCGTTAAAACTATTAAAATACCCGGTGGTTAAAATACAGTAATACACGGTATTGCACAGTAGCACACGGTATTCCACAATAATTCTAATTATTGATTCTTACGTAAGAAGTCACTACTCAATAATTGTTACAGTAATTACTGTTCAATATTTTATTTTATTGATTCAATAATTGCTATGTTGGTATTTTATATTAGTGATTCAACAATTGTCATTGCACAATATTTCAAATTATCAAATCAATAATTCATATTATTTGAATAATATTATTAGATAGCATTATTGGTAATGTCTAAGGAAGTTCTGTCTAGGAAAGGGGTTAGGTAATTGCGCGTCAGTAAGGAGAAATCCTTATCGGAAGGCCCCCTCTTTCTTGGGAACGACCTGGTTGTCAATATTGTAGTTCTGTAATATTATTTATGAATAATTAATTATTGATATATATGATAAGGAAATTTTTATTCAATGTGGATTTTAATGGAGGATTTTTTAGCATGTGACAGTTGTTGAAAGTTGGTATTTTATCTTTTTTGATAAAATAATTCATTCAAATATATTATTATAATATTACATTATAGTAGTATGATGTGATTATATAATAGTATGATTTTTATAATTAAAATGGTAACATTATTATAGTAAATTCATGGTATAAAAGTAAAACGAGGTGGAAGAGTGCAAATTAAATTTGAACTCTTATGATGCAAACAATGATGTCATCGGAGCGATGAGGTAAGCAATGATGTCATCGGAACGATGAGGTAAGCAATGATGTCATAGGATATGATGTAAGCGATGATGACATAAATTATGACAAAAAGACTATTTTACCCTTACTCTGCCAAGCCTATAAATAGAAGCTCGTTTCTTCATTATTTCTCACCAATTCACTAAAGCTATAGAGAGAGAAAGTATAGAGAGAATAAGAGAGAAAGAAGAAGAGTATTCTGCTATTACACTAGTGCAGTCTCCAAATCTCTATTAAAGTAAGGGGTATTATTTCTTTCGTATTCATGAAGAGAGTTATGTTCTTTTAATTCTCGTAAGGGTTGTTATTCTATTCTTTATTATTCTGTTGAAATAACCTGTCTACATGGATTACCGCATTCATGGTGAAATCTTGTTGTTATTCCATTCTTTATTATTTTGTGGGAATAACCTGTCTACGTGGACTACCACATGCTTGGTGAATAACTCTCCGTATTCAATTGTTATTAAATTATGAAAATGATCTGTCTGAGTGGACTACCGCCAGACGGGTGAAAATTTATTTGCTGTTTCGTATATTGTTTCATTTCAGATTCTTAACTCTAAACTTACTACGGTAAGTATTGCTTCTATAATTCCTGAAATGATCAGAAATTTTTTGAGTTTTGTGCTTATCTAATATCATTTCACTGGAATATTGGTCTGAACTTTCTTGTGAAATTTTTATCTTTTCATATCGGGATACTATTCACGAGTTACTATTCACGATAATATATATATATATATATATATATATTTATCTTTGATTGGATCCAAGTTTTGATCTTCATTCTTGAATTTTGCTCCACAATTGATTATTATGGAGTATTCTTGAACTTGAATAAATTAAATTATAAATCCCTAATCTTTGTCCTTTATCTCACTGGATTTGTTCCTTATATTATTTTTCATCATCCATAGTCTTAAATGGTGATACAAACGAATATCTTGGCCTGTAGTGAAAAGATAAATGATTATTTGATGAATATCTTTGGCCTATAGTGCAAAGATGATTACCTGATGAATATCTTTGACTCGTAGTGCAAAGATGGACAGGTGTTGAGATGAACATGACCAACTGGTGATACCAATGAATTTCTTTGGCCCGTAGTGCAAAGAATAATATTTCATTCGAGATGTATATTGATTGATGTTATAAGGATAAAATATTAATGATGGACTTTTAAATCAAAGAAGATAGTAGACATCATTCTCTACTTAACTCTTCTAATGGATTGTTATTTCTGCTGCAGTTGTTGATCTAAAACTTATTGTCCATAATATTTTATCTGATTTTTGAAGACTAACGATAAATTATTTTTCATTATTTTAGTCATAATATTCTTTACTGGCTAGTTGAGCTCACCCTTTTCTTCCATTGTTCTCTTCAGAAAATGAGAATATTGCGGGTACTAGTCAGGGAATGGAGTGATGGTCCGAATTAGAGCTGTAGAAGTCCTCACTATTTTGTTTGTAAAATAGTGTGATAATTATTGTAATAAATGAGGACTGAATTTGAGTGTTTATATTTTGTATTATATACGATTTGTATTGAAACTCACAGTTTGCGTGGTCGTATTTTGCACGACCATATATTATAAAATGTTGTATTTGAATTCTGTACCATATATTTTGCGACTCAGAATGAGTTGGTATTGAACCTATTTTGGGGGCGTCACAAGGATGGGACGACGAGTTTGTGCATCGATTTTGAATTGGTAAACAAGTATCGTTATTCTTTTCTTTGTTTATATAATATGTTTGATAAATTGCATAGTACTTATGTTTTATCTACATGTGATGATTACCATGTGATGACAATGCCTAATCAAGTTAGCTTAAGAGGTTGAGGTAAATGGGGAATTGTGTGGACATGTGACTTGTACAGATAGATATTTATTTCTGTTAGATTAACTGATGCATCTAGTGTTTTTCTGAGTTATTTAAAACATGTTTTGCATGCTTCCATTAGGAAATTTTTGCTTAGCTATTTTGAGAGTATAATCGTCTTTATCATAAACTATGGAGGATATTTGATATTTGTTGAATTAGTATATGAGCATGTGTTGTATTCTCATTTTCAATGTTCTTACTTGCATGAAATTCATTCTAGATTTTCTTATCCATATGTTGAGTTAGGTTTTCATGCTATTCAATCTTTGCATACTATGTCGTTAGTTGACAATGGTAGTGATCGTGACGTTCCATTTAAGCAATATTCATTGCATGATTTGCTATCCTTTGTTATCGATTTGAAAAGTGTTTATCATCAAACTATAATGGGATATGGTTTACATGTGTGTAATTAGATCATTTGGATTAGCTATTGCATTACGTGCTTACACGGGATTATTGGGCCATATTTTGCATTGTTTCATGGGAAAGATTGTCATTCCTATTTTGATGGTATTCTTTAGCACATGTTAAGTTTGTTTGTGATCATAAATATGCTATTAAGTTTTTATCTCGTACATATGGATGTGACCTTTTAATTCCGTTGATACCATTACTTTATTTTGAATGTGTTAATGTCAATGGAAAGGGAAATGTTATTTTTTTGTGTAAATTTGGGACGGGATCATACTCATCGAGGAGAGCGATGTGAGTTGTCTTGCCAATGAATCGGAACACTGCATTGAGAGTTTACATGGAAGTGTTTTGATATTTGATCTAGTAGACTATGCATATGATTTTGAGTTATGTGATTTTTAGTGATTACACAAAAGATACATGTTGATTGGTTTTGTTTTGTGTTTAATCTAGGAATACAAATACAAGTGTGTTTGCATACGCAATGTGCAAGGTTACAAAATTTGATATTTGACCCAGGTGCCTTGAAGTGGATATTTTTGCGAATGGACGAGATCATTATATTAAATTTTGATTCAGGAATTCGTAAATGGGTGAACATGCAACATGAAGAGTTCTATATTCTGATATGTGATCTAGGAGGAGATCAATAATAAAAAATTGACATTTGGACACGGTTGAGAAAAATTAGGGACACAGTGGCAACAAAATATGTGACAATTTTTTTTTTAAGGGTAATGACCACAGGATTAGGTAGTCAAGTTTAGGTATGGTGATTTATCGGGACTAATACCGATATGTAATTTTTTGATCACGATAATTTATAATTAACGTGATTATTTTTATTTATGAATTTAAATACAATTTGCTCATCGTGACTGTTAGATTATTATCATAAAAAAAGTTTGTGCTATGACTAATTTTATATTTTTTAAAGCACGGTATTTTATGTTCACGTACCAATTTAAAGTCCGTAATTTTCCCCCAAATATCAGCTTTTTCGCTCCCACTTTTTCCCCCCAAATCAATATCATTTCAATGTCATTTTAGCCGCACTTTTTCTCATCTCCAAATCTTAGATCTTGGGCTCCCAATTTCTTCTTCCCTTTCTTCATAATCTCCATCTCAAATCTCGTTTAAACATCCTTGCCCGATCTTAAGCTAGCGCTGCTTATCTAGGGCACTCAAATCACTTCTCACTCTGCCTTAACGGCGGAGTTTAAGTATACCTCAAGATCAGTCCCCTCTGCTCACGACACAGCAAACCCAGCTACAAAAGGTAGAAAGTGATGATGATGGTGTCACGAATCTCCCTTCAGAAGTTAGACTCTTTTCTAACCCTCGTGGGTTTTAAACAGTGCTCTGTATCGAGGCTTGGCTTTGCGTGGGTTGCCTTCTTGCTGATTGGTGTTGCGCTTCCGGTTGTTGTTTTAGAGATCTCAAATTCTTCTCGTTGCGATAAGTTTCAAATCAAAAGCTTTGAGCTAGATATTATTGCTTCCCAGGCCTGTTTAGCAGCAGTTTCACTGTTTTGCGATTCATTCAATTTGCGCAAGTATGGTCTTCGTAAATTCCTCTTTGTTGATCGCTTCAGTGGCCAAGTGGAATGCTTTTCTAAATATTACATAAAAAGTATTTCGGTTAGCATTTACAAATTTTCTTTTGATCCAATTACATTCATGTTGAGGTTGAATTGGTATGATTTAGGATTACCCATGTTAATTCTTAAAGAAATAATTGCAACATCCACCACCGATTACAGTAATTAGTGGATAGAATGTGTTTGAGTTTCACTAAGCTAACATATAATTATAATATCAGGAAACTCCACCGTTAGTATACCTACTTGAACTTGTTTCAGTAGCCTAATTGTGTAGAATATATGCCTTGCATCTTCTATATATCCATTTAGTATACCTACTTGAACTTGTTTCAATAGCCGAAAAAATGCATATATTGACCCATTTCATAATCTGTGGTATGCAGCGATTAACAAGGACATGAGATTTGATTTTCTAAACCTTTTCATTAGTAGGTGGGGTTTTCTTTCGCTTGCTGGACTGTGGGAAAAAAGTCACCTGATGAGACAAGTAGAGAAGTATGATCCTCCTCAATCATCTATTTTGTCAAAATCTCTTATTTTATATACTCTTCTCTTCTGGTCCACACTTGAATCTATCTTTTTGTTTTCATTTACCAAAACCTACAGTGCAGGTATGCTGATATATATACCTCTAGGGTTTCTAATTTCCACCATTATACACCATTTCAGGTTATTATTATTTATTCTAAATCTCATGCGTTATTTTACTTTGTTCTTGATACTCTCTAATTAGTCATTATAAGCTATTCTCCAGTGTATTTATTTATTACTATTAAAATTTTAATTTGTAGTGGTGCCTTGGTGTATATGTTTTCTTGGATACCAAAATCTTGTATTTTGAAAGAAATTTAGAGCATTATGTTTTTATTCAATTGAGAAACATTGGTGAGCAAACTCAACTTAGTATCACGTGCTTTCCTCTAAGGTAATGATATTTAATTTTTGTAATATAATATTTCAGCAATACAGGACTCAACCAAAGTATTTATGAGGTGCCATTCCTGATTGTTGCAGCTAAAGATGATCTGGATCCTTATATGACAGCAATACATGACTCTACCAGGTTATTTATATTAATCCGTGGTTGATTTGTTATGTTTCAATACGTAATTAGCTTGATTAATAGCTTGTGTTCTTTCCAGACTCGAAGCATTTAACATATTTTTGTAGGAAGACACTTGTTGTCATGGTCCTGGTTTTTAAAGTTTGTTTTGTTCTGTTGGCAAGGTTTGCTGGTGCTTAATTGTTTGCCAGAACTTTTTGATTTTATTTGGTTTACTTGGATTACTTTGCCCAATGATTCTGAGTATTAGGGTGAATTTTTTCCTTTGCCATCTAATAAATGTAGTCTGATCAAATACAAGATGAACTTTGGTTGTTTCACTACAATTTCTAATTTGATAAGATTAGGTGGTATTTATACTGCATGGCAGGAGTTATAATAATTCTTCTAATTAGAAGCGCAATACTGTCAATTCTAAATTCAACAATATCGAATTTGGCAATATTAGTGATTTTCTTTTGTCTTGCGAGTTGAAAGTCTTCTTTGATGAAAATTTGTGATTTTCTTTTGTCTTGCGAGTTGAAAGTCTTCTTTGATGAAAATTTGTTCAACTCCTTTCTTTATAAGTTAGAAAGGGCATACTATAGAAATGAAAGAATAGCTACAAAGCCTACACAGTAATTTTTCATTTTAAAGTTTCTACTAGTGATAGGTTGTGTTTTCTGTAGTTTTAGATATGGACCAGTAGCTCTTGAAAGACCTGACTGACATGCTAAATTTGTTTTTAGTTAAATTGTTCCTTTTCAATTCACTGTTTGGCGGAGTTGTCAGTTAAACTTGACCATTTTTAGAAATCTTGTTTTTATAGGTCAGTCAGGATATGGGGATAGATGCTCCTATACCTATCAGCACAAAGTTGGGAGATTTTAATAATGTATTCAAAAGAATTATTAATGCTGCGGAGCACCCTCATTTGAGCATTCCTGAAACGGAAGCTGGGAAAACCTGCAAGCAGTACCACCGACTTATTAACTGTTCTCTTATGTTTGTATCAGGTATATCTTTATAATATGAGTAGTTGAATTTTTTTGATATAAGCTCTTAGCCTTTAATTGTATTGGAACTAGTAAAATCCAGAAGTTTAAAAAGTTTATTCGCTTTTGAAAGAAATTTAGAGCATTATGTTTTTATTCAATTGAGAGACATTGGTGAGCAAACTCAATTTAGTATCTCGTGTTTTAGTAATGATATTTAATTATTGTAATATAATATTTCAGCAAATTCTCGCCTTTAATCTATGTTGGAAAAGAATTCTTGCCCTATTTGTTGTGTGGCCTTCTTTTCTACTTCTTCAGATTATTAAAGCAAGTGACAGATGCTCTTTGTTCTATTTCATTACATAAAGGAACTAGAGTGTTTGATCTGTCATTACACGAAAGTAATTGTAAGTTGGAGCAAGGGTTTGATGGAAAAATGTATCTTACTTCATTATTAAGATAGATCAGGATTTCATTGGTTAACAGTACTTTAAGAAGGAAAGGTTATAAAAATGGAAGTGTTTGCATATTGGTCGATCATCTCTATAATTTGTATGTTTGGCATGCTTGTGCTTTGATATACACACAAGTGTGTATGCATTCATTTATTTAAAAGGTAATTTAGAAGTTGTTCATTTGGATTTTTGCAGAATGATTTAGTGGTTTGTAGCACATGGTATTGGGTGCTCAATTTATTACAGGTATGTGAAAATTACTCTTTATGTTGTCTCTACTTAATGTACTTGTTTATTGACCGAGTACATATGATTCTGTTTTTCAGTTACCCGTTGCAGAAGTATTTGGGTATGATTGTTCTAAATTGTACAAGGAAAACAAGAAGAGAAGTGGATCAATTTCATAACTCCGTACTTGGAGAGAAGCTAATGAATTATTGGGGTTGTTCTATATATATATATATATATATATATATTATGAGTTTTGACTTTTGATTAAAGATGTTATATACAAATATTTTAATAAATATGAATGAATGAGTTAATGGTATGAATGGTTTAATTTATGAATTGTTTGGGTTAAGGTGTCTCCAGGTTTATATATATTGTTCGCTTTTGGATTCATGTTCATTTGTAGGTTATTGATGATTGGCATTGGTTTAATGTATGAAAGATTTGGGTTAATGTGTCTCCATGTTTATATATATTGTTCGCTTTTGGATTCATGTTCATTTGTAGGTTGTTATTGGTGATTGGCATTGTGCCACAACTTTTTTTTTATTTTTTAAAATGGAACATTTTAGACACGGTGAAAATCGAAACCAATGTTCACGTTTACGGCTTGTATAAAATTTTGTGTGACAAACTAATTATAAACATAGCTATTGGTCACGGTGTTATAACTATCACTGTATCCAATACCTACATATATTTTCTATCACTCATCATTTTAGTCACGGTGTAAAATTAAATACGGTTTAAAGAATGAAATCGAAACGGTGGAATCACCGTGACCGAAATTTATCACGCAGCCTATAGACACGCGACATGTGAAAAGAAAATTCGTATCTAAAAGCGAATAGTCACGGTTTAAAACCGTATCCAAAAGATATTTCTGTACCAGTGGATAGAGCTTTCCATAACTTTACTTGTAATTATTATTTCTACATGCATTTATGTTATCATGTAGAAATTTTGATAACTTTGTTGCTAGAGTAGCTAACTTAGTTTGTTTTGATGTAGGATCAGATTTGTGGATGAATCATTTTCAAGAGGGGGAGATGCCAGATTTGAAGAGTTGGGGAATGATGGCAGACTGATCGGGTCAGAATTTTTTGTCAATCTATCGACTCTGTGACGCCCCCAAATTCGGACTACCATAGGGTCTCTCGAATTCGGTTCGTCACGTTCTCACAATAATATAATAATAACTAAAATCATACATTCACATTGAAAGATCTAATCTAGAATAAAATACAATGATTTATTATAATTATTCCCCAAGTCTCGCAACCTACAGTACTTAATAGATTACATAATAACATCGAATAAAGACTTATTACATAATCCTACTAAAGCTTAAACATAGTTCGAAAACAGTCTTAATATAATCTCAGAAATTTTAAAACACAAAGGGACTAGCTAGTCGGTAGCCTTGCCCTTATCTTTCCCAGAGACACCTCCCTGTTCCGCCTTAACTGAAAGATTTTAAATAAGCAATAATGAGCACGAATTGCCCAGCAAGTAATATACAATAAGGGTGAAGAGTTTTATAACACGAGTTTGAAATATCAAAGTATAATCTCGAAGATAGTTCAGAGTTTCAAGAATAATATCATGAATAACGAGTACCAACAATTCTCAAATCAAATCTTTGAAATATGAAATGATAGTTCAATTAATATAGATCAACAGATATATATATATATATATATATATATATATATATATATAAATTCAAAGGCAATCAACGTATCTAACTGGATAAAATAATTTTATACTGAGCAGTAACTAAGGACTATTAAATATCTACTAGAATCATCAATATTAAACTGATAACCCAAAAGAAATAAGTATGATAGATGATCAGTCTACAATACTCTATGTTATGCATAACATCACAATAGTTGTCACGCGTGTGTTGGGGCTTCCAACAATATATATTCCCCTTACCATAAGGGTTGTTCAACTCAGTTTTCAAGATTTTCACACCAATCAAATGGTTTGGACAGTTTTCTAAACATATATATAGTCTAGCCGAATCAAATGGCATAGACACTTTCATGATATTCAAGAATAATACCAATTTCAACATGAATAATAGCTTTAATAAGACTCAAATGAAATAAGAGTTTAAGCATACTAGCTCAATTTAAACAAGTAAGTAAGACAACTTGCTTACGATATTCCTTGAATAAAGTAAATACAAGGATAGAATACTTGCACCGTAAAAGAGTTTAAGTTAGAGAAACTTGCCTTAAGCGTAGTCTATCCACGTAAAGTAAATCAACACTTTTGAATCCCTATCGTAATATAATTACGTATATATATGATACCTATTAGTCATATAGTTTAACATCATGCTTTATCTTATACCTATAATCAACACATAAGTTAGGTTTTAGCCTTGCTACACAGTATATGTCACACATAGTACTATACTACTTCACGACTCTCGATTGACATAACTTTTATTGTCTTTTATCCTTAAAGTTCTTCTTTTCAAGTTAAACATCTTCATACATCACCACTATCACATGAGATCACAACCAGCACCAAACATACTTTATTTAGCAAGTTATAGCATCAATATGAGTTACTATCAAAAATTAGATTAAGTAAACTGTCCAACTCAGATTCCAGACTGGCGCAGCCGCGCCATGGCTAAGCCTAGGGCCGGCGCAGCTGCGCTGCCCCCTGGCCAAGCCAAGGCTGAGCTGCTGCCTTATGGTTTCTGTCCGGCATGAATGCAAACAATATAATAACATGTTAAAGGTACTTTTAGGTTCGTATAATCCTTCCAAGTTCAATCATACATGATATAGTTCTAAATCACGGTTTTTAATGACTTAGGGTCATATAACGCCATAAATTTACTTAAGTTATCATGCTTGTCATGTAAACATGTGAAACGATCATATAATCTATTAATAATCATGCTCACATGTTTCTATATCATATATGTATTACTAGCATCGTTACAACTTGGTTCATGCTTCACTTGTGCCTAACTTGCTTTCATGGCTTCTATCATGGTAGATATATATGTTTGATACATTAGTGAGGTTAAGAGTATTATCAAACATGTCCATAAATATCAGAATTCAAATCTCAATGTAACATGTCAAGGTGCACGTTCAAAACTTTTACTTTCGTTAGTAAAGTTCACTAATAAGGCCTAACATGTTCATGCTATATATATACTTATGTTAACATGTCCATCATGCATTTCAAGGCCATATAAACATGCTCGCAAAATCAGAATATAGATATGGTACATACGAGTCAAAGTTTGCTTTATATTTTTGTTAGTAATCGTCCACTATTGAGGTCCACATGCTCATGTTACATTATGAAACCCATATACATATGTTAACATGCCTTTCATGCATTTTTAAGTCATACTAACATGCTTACAAAATCAGAACATCAATATGGATATAACATGTCAAAGTTTGTTTATAAGATTTTAAGTTCGTTTTCAAGCTATAAGCTTTTTCATCAAGAATGTATGTTATCATGGTTAAACGTACTCATGCTATGTTAATATACTTGCTTATACATGTTACTCATGTTATCATGCTTTGTCTAAGTCATAATAACCATTTACCCATAACAGATTTTCTGCAGAAAATAACCAATTGAGTCCAGAGCCCGGCGCATCTATTAAACCGGCGCAGCTGCGCCGTGTCTGGTTCGCACCAGACAGTTGCCTTCTACGGCAGAAGTCCAGCCCAAACACAGAAATTTTATACGAATTCAATTGAAAACCCACTACATTGCCTTACTAACACATGTATTAGCTTATATAACAACCAATTAACATTATCCAATCACAAAATCATGAATTCCAACTAATATCAAGAATTTAAGAAATCTCAAAAATTGCAGAAAACATGAATTGAAGAATATAGAGTGTATATTATACCTTTGTAATGCAAATTAAGCTTGCTAAAATTGAAGTCTCTCTCTGTAACTCACAATATACTCTCAATTCTTAATCAAAAACTCAGCAATGAAATGAAGAAGTAGAGAGTTTCCTTATATAGAGGAATGAATACACAGTCAATGCTTCAATCTCCCAAATTAAACTAACGGATTAATAAATTATTTGATGGCTAATGAGAAGTTGGTGGTAGTTGGTGGAATGCATCATGAAAACCACTCCTTATTGCATGATTGCTAGCCTAAGTTTGCTGAGTTTGAGGATGTAGGGAATAGGATATCTTGGAATATTTCATGTGAGGAAGAGATAGTGACTATCAATATGGGACAAGGGAATGCAGATCAGCTATTGGTCAATATGGGTATATACAACCCTTATGTTATACATTTATACATAATATCTACACTTAGGTTATAATTGAAATGTCACAATGCAACTCCCATAAATAATACTTCAATGTAGTAAATGTAATTTGTACATATATAATTCATGTACATTTTATCATACCGGTATAATTTACTCGGATGTTATCACATTACATTATCTCCTTTATTATTCAATTATATTACACATTGAAATGTCACCAACTAGCAATTGTTTATTATATATACAAGAGTTACTCAATTAATGTCCACACACACATATTTCCACATAAGCATTGATATGTAACTTAATAAATATTAATATATGGTTTCTATATATAATATAGTCACATTGCACTTTACACTTCATATAATATATAGGTAGCTACTATACATTATACATTTAATTATCACATGCTTGCACATAGCAATAAATTGAGCAAATATTATATTAATTAAGTAATCACTATATTATCAATTCATTTTCATAAAAAAAATTTATTAACAATTATGCGATTCATTATCGCATTCCTCGATAATTAAATAAATATAATCTTATTATATTTATAAACAAGTTACTTATTATTATTCTATTATTCGCAGTAATAATAATCAACATACTATTAATATATTTCTCATAAAAACAATTGATAATTAACATAGATTAATTGTTCACTTAATAATTCCTTCGTCCATGAATTAATTAATTCATCATCAAATCTATTCTCGTGCCACACAAGGCATTTCAACGAGCTTATCATAAACTTCATATTTTCCTTAATTATATAAATTCAATTTGAATTCAATTGAAATAAATCTCAACTCATAACACATAATCATTTATATTCGAATAATTATTCATTTCCAATAGTATATTCATTTAATAATATTCAGAAATTCTCGGGTATTACATCCTCCCCCCCCCTTATAAAAATTTCATCCTCGGAATTGCTACAAGGTTACACAAATAGATGTGGATATTCCCTCATCATCCTATCTTCTAATTCTCACGTAGCCTCCTCGACATCGTGGTTACGCCAAAGTACCTTTACAAATGAAATAACTTTATTTCTTAGGGTTTGCTCTTTCCTATCAAATATTTGGACAGGAATTTCTTCGTACGCTAAGTTCTTCTCCACTTGAATAGGCTCATAGGAAATCACGTGCTTGTACGGACGCAACACGGAGATGTGAAACACGTTGTGGATGTGCTCCAACTCGGGTGGTAATGCAACTTTGTATGCCACTTCGCCCACTTGCTTCAGTATCTCGAACGGTCCTATAAATCTTGGACTCAACTTTCCTTTCTTGCCGAAACAGATCTTTCCCTTCCATGCAGATACCTTCAAGAATACGAAACTGCCGACTTTAAAGTCCCGGTCTTGTCGATGCAAGTCTGCAAACTTTTTCTGGCGATCTTGAGCTGTTACTAGTCTGGCTCTTATTACCATCACCACGTCTGCGGTTTGTTGTACTAACTCTGGTCCGAGTATTCTTCGCTCTCCGACTTCATCCCAGCATAATGGCGTTCTGCACTTTCTCCCGTAAAGAGCTTCATACGGTGGCATGCCGATACTCGCATGGTAACTATTGTTATACGCAAATTCAACTAAGGGTAGGTGGTCGTCCTAATTTCCCTTGAAGTCCATCACGCAAGTCCTAAGCATGTCGAGCGTTTGTATTATTCGCTCACTCTGTCCGTCTATCTGAGGATGATAAGCAGTACTCAACCTCAACTGTGTTCCCATTCTCTCTTGCAAGCTTTTCCAAAAATTTGACGTGAAGCGCGGATCTCGATCAGAGACAATTAACACCGACACTCCATGTCGTGAAACAATCTCTTTTACGTACAGACTCGCTAACTGATTCAAACTATAGTGGATCTTGATCGGTAGAAAATGTGCGGTCTTCGTTAGTCGATCCACGATAAACCAAATGGCATCATATCCCTTCTGTGTGACTAGAAGTCCTACCACGAAGTCTATAGTAATGTGCTCCCATTTTCACTCCGGTATTTCCAATGGTTGTAGTAAACCACTCAGCCGCTGGTGCTCTGTTTTGAAGCGTTGGCAAGTCAGACATCTACTAACGCACTCTGCGACTTCCCGTTTTAGATTGGGCCACCAAAAATATTGCCACAAATCTCGGTACATCTTCGTGCCTCCCGGATGAACGGAATATGTCGTATTGTGTGCCTCGTGAAAAATTTCTTCTCTCAACTCGGTTACTGCTGGTACCCACACTCATCCTTCGAATCTTAAGATACCGTCTTTATCCATTCGAAATTTCTCTTCTTCATTTTTTGCGATCCTCTTTCTGATTTTCTCGCACTCTTCATCCTTCTCTTGTGATTCCTTTACTCTATCCAACAATGTTGGACGAGCTTCCATTACGAACAAATTTTCTTCCGACCTCTCTGGTCCCTTTACTTCTATCTCTAATTTCTCCATCTCTCTTATTAACTCATCCTGAGTCGTCAAGTGAAACACTTTTTCCCTTCCCTTCCTGCTTAGAGCGTCGGCAACCACGTTTGCCTTTCCCGGGTGATAAAGAATATCACAGTCATAGTCTTTGATCAATTCTAACAACCTCCTCTGACGCATATTCAATTCCTTCTGTGTGAAGATATATTTCAGACTTTTGTGGTCCGTGTATATCTCACATTTCTCTCCATACAAATAATGTCTCCAAATCTTCAACGCAAAAACTACTGCCGCTAACTCTAAGTCGTTAGTAGGGTATCGTTTTTCGTAATCCTTCAATTGTCGTGATGCATACGCAATGACTTTGCCGTGCTGCATGAGCACACAACCAAGTCCCTTATGTGATGCGTCACTATACACCACAAAATTTCCCGCATCATCTGGTAGTGATAACACAGGCGCCTCGCTCAATCTCTTCTTCAACTCTTGAAAACTCTATTCACATTTGTCTGTCCACACAAACTTCACTGTCTTTCTCGTCAGATTGGTCAACGGGGTTGCTATCTTAGAAAAATCTTGGATGAATCTTCGATAGTACCCAGCTAACCCAAAGAAACTTCTTACCTCCGTTGGTGTTCTCGGCTGCTCCCAATTACTTACTGCCTCGACCTTTGTAGGGTCCACTGAGAATCCATTCTTATCCACCACGTGACCTAAGAATTGAACCTTTTCCATCCAAAATTCACACTTAGAAAATTTCACATACATCTTCTCCTTCCTTAGTGCTTCCAAAACAATCTTCAGATGTTCGGCGTGTTCTTCCTCAGTCTTTGAGTAGATTAAGATGTCGTCGATGAAAACTACCACAAATTTATCCATGTATGGCTTGAAAACTCGGTTCATCAAGTCCATAAATGTTGTCGGAGCATTGGTCAATCTGAATGATATTACTAAAAACTCGTAATGTCCATAACGGGTTCGAAACGTAGTCTTTGGTATGTCCTCGTCCCGTACTTTCAGTTGGTGATAACCTGTCCGTAGATCTATCTTTGAGAAACACTTCGCTCCTTTTAGTTGGTCAAATAGGTCGTCTATCCTCGGTAACGGATATCTGTTCTTGATCGTTACTCTGTTCAATTCTCTATAATCGATACAGAACCTCATCGATTCATCCTTTTTCTTAATGAATAACACTGGTGCTCCCCAAGGAGACACACTTGGTCGTATGTAACCCTTATCTAATAACTCTTGCAGTTGTATCATCAATTCCTTCATTTCTAATTGCGCCATACGATATGGAGCTTTCAAAATCGGTGCAGTTCCCGGTGCTAAGTCTATTACGAATTCGATTTCTCTGTCTGGCGGAAGACCAAGCAGATCGTCCGGAAATACATCTTGAAATTCATTCACTACGGATATATCTTTAATTTCTACTCCCTTTCTCTGAGTATCTACGATGTAAGCTAGATAACCTACGCATCATTTCCTTAACAATTTCTTGGCCTGCATCATCGTAAGACAACAAGATTGCTTAAGCAATGAGCTACCATAAAACACTACCTTAGACTTACTCGGAGTCTGAAGGTTCACACATTTGTTCTGACAGTCAATTATTGTAGCCTGGTTATACAACCAATCCATTCCCAGTACTACGTCAAATTCTCCCAATCTAATTGGAATCAAGTCTACGCTCAGTTCATGTTCTCTAATATTCGTGGGACAATTTCAATAAACGTATTCTACATGGATTACTTCCTTATTCACAACTTCTATGTTCAAGGGATCTTCTAATCGTTCTCGGGGTGTACTAAGTCTACTAGCAAATTCTTCAGATACAAAAGAATAGGTGGCATCCGAATCAAATAATACATAAGTATTTATATCATTGATTGGGATTATACCTTACACCACGTCTTTCGCAGCCACTGTGTCTTGGATGGTCATATTAAAGGTTTTGGCGGTCGATCGGTTGGGCTGCGCTGGTCCACCAATCATTAACTTGCTACCTCCTCCCTGGCCTCCGCCAGTCCCACCACTTCCTTTCTTTGGGCAATCCTTTATCTGGTGCTCCGTTGATCCACAAGAAAAACATCCCCTGCTCTTTTTCGATTTTGGGCAATTCGGCGATATGTGCCCCTCTTGGCCGCAGTTATAGCACGTGCTCTTTCCTTTCCAGCACTCCCCCGGATGACTTCTCCCACACTTATTACAAGCTTCACTCCTTTTCTTAAAGTTCCCCTGGTGACTCCCACCTTGATTATTGTTTCTGTTGTTGTTGTTTTCCCATTTTCTCTTTTCGGAATTACTCCCTCCGATGCTGCTTCCTCCACGATACTCTCTACCAGTGTTCTTGTTTTTCTTCTCCTTATGGTACAGACTTAAGGCCTCATTGCCACCTCCGCAATGATTGCCTTCTCTAGCAATGTCGCAAAGGAATCAATTTGAAGAACTGATACCTTATTATACAGCCACGACTTCAGCCCTTGCTCGAAGCGTCTCGCCTTCCTCTCTTCATCTCCTACTTGGTGTTCCGCAAATCGCGCTAGTTCATTGAACTTAGCCGCGTACTGTGCCACCGTCATCTCACCTTGTCTTAATTCTAAGAATTTCACCTCCATTCGGTTCTTCATGCTCTTCGTGAAGTAGTTCTCGAAAAATAACGTCTTAAACCTATCCCATATAATCGTCCCTTCTCCAGCTCTCTGCTGATTAGCCTCCCACCAGTAGTTCGCTTCGCCTCTCATCATGTACGTAGCAAATACCGTCTTCTAGTCTTCACCCACGCGAGCTATAGTGAAAGCCTTCTCGATCTCTTTTATCCAGGTTTGTGCAATTATTGGGTCCGTAGTACCCTCGAACTCTGGGGGTCCTACACTCCTAAATGTTATCACATATATCCCCTAATATCACAAAAGAAGGAGAATATACCAACCTCCTACCCCTCTAACAAAAGCTTACTCGGGAGTCACATCACTATCCCATATCTTACACAAAAGATTGGGATTTCAACATAGTATATACATCACATAAAGTAAACACTACTAAACTACTACTAGTCTAGCTAATGGTCTTATCCCATCATCCCACGCTCCACAGCACTCTTATACTCGATCTGCGCTATGTACGTTATCAACTCTAGGCTCAAAGTATGTAGGGTCTGTCCCTGCTCCGCCGGGTAGTGGTATACACCATCAATCACCCTCTCAAAAGCCGAACGGAACACGTACCCCATCTTTTTCATCTTCCTCTTCTTGCATTTGACCTCATTCTCTAGGTCGTTCGCTCTCTCGTTAGCCGCTTCCCACTTCTCCTCGAAGTGTATCCTATCCATAACCTCCAACCCTAGCTGAGTACGGAGTGCTTCCTTCTCTGTCTTCTCACTCAACTCCCTCTGCTCTACCTCTTCCAGCTTTCCTGCCAGATCCACGTTCCTAGCTACTGACTTGTAGAATAAGGTTCCCATCTGAATCCCTGCATCCTTGTGGTAAGCAATCTCTACCTCTAACTCTTGCATGTCCAACTTTCTCTGGTGGTCCTCGTCCCTCAGCTTCTGGAAGTCAGACTCTCTTTCTTGGGCCTCAGCCTCCAGCTTCTGGACTCTTCAGTCCAACTCTAGAATACGCTCCTCGTACTCTCCCAGCATATGCTCCTCTAGGTTAGGCTCGTAGGAGTCCTCCATGGGCTCCTCCTCTATAGGCTCGTCCTCAACCGAATCGTCATCCTCTGAATCAAACTCCAACACGATCTCATCCTCGTCGTCAGACTCGGATGGTGCAATAGCCTTCACTGGCACAGCCTCTACAGGTGCCTCGTATACTACATGTATATCTCTGGGCTCCTCCTCGGCCACTCTACTAGATACTCCCAAATCTGCCATCCTACAATCACAAACACAAGACAAACAAACAGCAACTCCATTAGAATGATAAATAAAATATAAGTTCATTGTATAGAATGAAGTTACATTTCATAACACACTAAGTCTCTCAAGGAAAAACTCTATGTGAGTTTTATCTCCTTTCTAACTTCTAAGTTCTCCTAAGTTATAATCTAAGGACACTCGCTCCTAAGGTTTATAACTACAGCTTTGATACCAACCTGTGACGCCCCCAAATTGGGACCACCACAGGGTCTTTCGAATTCGGTTCGTCACGTTCTCACAATAGTACAATAATAACTAAAATCATACATTCACAGCGGAAGATCTAATCTAGAATAAAATACAATGATTTATTATAATTATTCCCCAAATCTCGCAACCTACAGTACTTAATAGATTACATAATAACATCGAATAAAGACTTATTACATAGTCCTACTTAAGCTTAAACATAGTTCGAAAAGAGTCTTAATACAATCTCAGAAATTTTAAAACATAAAGGGACTAGCTAGTTGGTAGCCTTGCCCTTGCCCTTATCTTTCCCAGAGACACCTCCCTGTTCCGTCTTAACTGAAAGGTTTTAAATAAGTAATAATGAGCACGAATTGTCCAGCAAGTAATATACTATAAGGGTGAAGAGTTTTATAACACGAGTTTGAAATATCAAAGTATAATCTCGAAGATAGTTCAGAGTTTCAAGAATAATATCATGAATAACGAGTACCAACAATTCTCAAATCAAATCTTTGGAATATGAAATGATAGTTCAATTAATATAGATCAACAGATCTATATATATATGAATTCAAAGGCAATCAACGTATCCAACTGGATAAAACAATTTTATACTGAGCAGTCACTAAGGACTATTGAACATCTACTAGAATCATCAATATTAAACTGATAACCTAAAAGAAATAAGTATGATATGCATAACATCACAATAGTTTTCACGCGTGTGTTGGGGCTTCCAACAATATATACTCCCCTTACTATAAGGGGGGTTCAACTCAGTTTTCAAGATTTCCGCACCAATCAAATGGTTTGGGCAATTTTCTAAACATGCATATAGTCTAGCCGAATCAAATGGCATAGACACTTTCACGATATTCACGAACAATACCAAGTTCAACATGAATAATAGCTTTCATAAGACTCAAATGAAATAAGAGTTTAAGCATACTAGCTCAATTTAAACGAGTAAGTAAGACAATTTGCTTACGATATTTCTTGAATAAAGTAAATACAAGGATAGAATACTTGCACCGTAAAAGAGTGTAAGTTAGAGAAACTTGCCTTAAGCGTAGTCTATCCACGCAAAGTAAATTAACACTTTCGAATTCCTATCGTAATATAGTTATGTGTATATATATATATATATATATATATATATATATATATATATGATACCCATTAGTCATATAGTTTAACATCATGCTTTATCTTATACCTATAATCAACACATAAGTTAGGTTTTAGCCTTGCTACACAGTATATGTCATGCATAGTACTATACTACTTCACGACTCTCGATTGACATAACTTTCATTGTCTTTTATCCTTAAAGTTCCTCTTTTCAAGTTAAACATCTTCACACATCACCACTATCACATAAGATCACAACCAGCACCAAACATACTTTATTTAGCAAGTTATAGCATCAATATGAGTTACTGTCAAAAATTAGATTAAGTAAACTGTCTAACTCAGATTCCAGACTGGCGCAGCTGCGCCATGGCTAAGCCTAAGGCCGGCGCAACTGCGCTGCCCCCTGGCCAAGCCAAGGCTGAGCTGCTGCCTTATGGTTTCTGTCCGGCATGAACGCAAACAATATAATAACATGTTAAAGGTACTTTTAGGTTCGTATAATCCTTCCAAGTTCAATCATACATGATATAGTTCTAAATCACGGTTTCTAATGACTTAGGGTCATATAACGCCATGAATTTACATAAGTTATCATGCTTGTCATGTAAACATGTGAAACGGTCATATAATCCATTAATAATCATGCTCACATGTTTCTATATCATATATGTATTACTAGCATCGTTACAACTTGGTTCATGCTTCACTTGTGCCTAACTTGCTTTCATGGCTTCTATCATAGTAGATATATATGTTTGATACATTAGTGAGGTTAAGAGTATTATCAAACATGCCCATAAATATCAGAATTCAAATCTCAATGTAACATGTCAAGGTGCACGTTCAAAACTTATACTTTCGTTAGTAAAGTTCATTAATAAGGCCTAACATGTTCATGCTATATATATATATATATACTTATGTTAACATGTTCGTCATGCATTTCAAGGCCATATAGACATGCTCACAAAATCAGAATATGGATATGGTACATACGTGTCAAAGTTTGCTTTATATTTTTATTAGTAATCGTCCACTATTGAGGTCCACATGCTCATGTTATATTATGAAACCCATATACATAAGTCAACATGCCTTTCATGCATTTCTAAGTCATACTAACATGCTTGCAAAATCAGAACATCAATATGGATATAACATGTCAAAGTTTGTTTATAAGATTTAAAGTTCGTTTTCAAGCTATAAGCTTTTTCATCAAGAACACCATTTAATGCTACCAATCCTATCAACATAGATGATGATAAAAAGGAAGATATGGATGAATGTAAGAGTAAAATGAATTTGATTGTGTGGGAACATTTTGAGGTATTAGGGGGTTATGAAATGGGTAAAGAGAAGGCAAAATATAAATAACTAAAGTTGTAGTGGGATGTAACATTAAAAAGAATGGCACATGCTCAATGGTTAATCATTTGCATAAATTTTGTGTTAGATCCCCCTATGAATCAATAATGAAAAAAAACAAAACACTTTAGAATTTGTTACTTTGGCAAAGGAAGAGAGAGAGGGAAAGAGGGAGAGAGAAAAGTGTGAGCACAACTTATAACCTTGAAAGTCATACATTTAACCAAGAGAGGTTAAGGAAAAGAATTGCAATAATGTGTATTAAAGATAAACAACCTTTTAGTATTGTGGAACATGAGGGGTTTAGAGAATTCACAAGTGATGTGGAACCAAAGTTTAAGATGCCATCTCGATGGACAGTTACTAGAGATTGTCTAAAAATTTAAAAGGAGGAAGTGGTAAAATTGAAGCAAATTGTCACCTCACAACGAGTCTCCCTCACAACGGATACTTGGGCATCCATTCAAAACGTTAATTATATGTGTCTAACAGCTCATTGGGTTAACGATGATTGGAAGCTTTGTAAAAGAATTCTAAACTTTTTTCAAATTGAAAGTCATAAAGGGGTAGCAATTGAGAAATTGGTACAACTTTGTTGACAAAGTGGGGGATAGATCATGCGTGTATGTACTATCACGGTAGATAATGCCTCTTCGAATGACACCGTTATCTCATACTTGAAAAAATTTCTTCGGGGCCTTGAAGCAATATTAGATAATAAATATATACATTTGAGATGTTGTGCTCATATTTTGAACTTGGTTGTGAAGGATGGCCTAAAAGATCAACATATGTTTTTCTAGTATACGAAATGCGGTGAGGTATGTTAGATCCTCTCCAGCAAAGCTTGAAAATTTAAGACTTGTGTGGAAAAAGAGAAAATAAAGTGTGAGAAAATGGTGTGTCTTGATGTTGAGACTAGGTGAAACTCCACATATACGATGTTGGAGATTGTCGTAAAGTATGAAGGGGCTTTTGATAAAATGCTTATTGAGGATCTTTATTATGAGAGATTCTTTAAGCACGAGGAGGAAGAGCCTGATTGGGAGGATAATACTAAGAGAAGAAAATGGTTGAAGGGCATCTGGAGTGTAATGATTTTGAAAATGTTAAGTGTTTTCATTCAATTTTTGAAGATCTTTTATGATGTCACGATGAAAATATTAGGTTCCAAATATTGCACTCCAAATATTTTTTTTCTTTGAACTTGTAAAAATGCAAGAGGCAATAGTAAAATTGTGTTCAAATGGGGATCTTTTGATGAGAGACATGGCTAAAGGGGTGAAAGAAAAATATGACAAGTATTTGGACAATATGGATAATTCTAATTTCTTGTTATATGTCTCTGTTGCTTTGGATCCAAGATATAAGATGCATTATTTGGAATTTTGTTTTGCTAGACTTTATGGGAAAGGATCTCCAAAAACTACATTAATGTGTGAAAAAGTGATGAAGACTCTATAAGAAATGTTTGACTATTATTAAGATAATAATGGAGGTGACATTTCTTCTTCTTTTTCTAGTGTAAACATGGAAGGGGATTTAGATTATGACTTTGAAAACTACATGCAAGAACAAGTTGAAGGGGTTAGGGGGAAAACAGAGATTGATATATATTTGGTGGATGGTAGAGAGAAGAAATATGAAAACAATTTAATGTTTTGGGTTGGTGGAAAATTAATTCGGTGAAGTTTTTAATTCTTTCAAAAATTATTAGGCATGTATTGGGTATGCCTATTTCTACAGTTGCTTCGGAGTTCGCCTTTAGCACCGGGGGGAAGGACTATTGCAGTTCACTCTCACCTAGGACGGCCGAAGCATTGATTTGTACTCAAGATTGTGTGCGCAATTCACATACTTCTGTCAACATTCGAGAACAACTGGAAGAACTTCAACAATTCGAGAATATTGAAAAAGGTAGATATTTATTGCATTTTTTAATTCTTTATTAGATTTTATTGTACTTTTTAAATATTCTTACATATAAATTTTTTTAGTATGCCTCATAGATGAATTCAATTCGCTTGAGCAATGTGTGGTCGATGAGTGACTAATGGAATGCAAATAGGTAAGCCTTATTTTCAGCATTCAGTTTTATGTAGTAAACTTGTAATATGTAATTATTTTCCTTTTCATGTTATTTTTTTCACTGTTTTAGGTTGTAGCAGTTGTTCTGCTGCAATCGTTCTGTTGTTGTTATTATTGTTTTTGTTGCATGAGGACTGATCTAGGATTATAATATGTATGAGGCTTTAATTTACATAGATGCCATGCATATATATGTGAAGTGGAGATCACAACTCATTGTGAATTATTGAACTGGCATGCAGATTTGTTTTTCACTTTGTTGAATTATTGCTTATTTGTAAACTTTTTTATATTAAACGAATGGGTTGATATAGTGTATACATATATATGCAAGTTTATGGATTTATGGCTTATGCAGTTCACTTCAAGAGTTCAAGTGCAACAGAGTCCTGGATTGAGTAGCACTGTCAACATGGAGCATATCAAGAAGCATTATTATGGAAGTCACCCTTCAGTTAATCCATTTGGAATTATCTTTTATGTAATTAACTAATTATCTCTGTTTAGAATTTTCATATGTAAACAGATAATATCATGTTCTATTTAGCTTTTGTTTATACAAAATATGGGCAAAGGTCCAAAAATGCCCCTGACGTTTTCCCCGATGTCCCACTTCCACCATGAACTATTTTTTTTCCAAAAGTACACTTAACGTTCTAATTTTTAGGTCAACCGTGCCCCTGCTGGCAATGGACGTTCCACCTAGACTAACTCTGTTTACACGTGTACATTATTTACTGACTAGGCACGTAGACAGAGACAGAACAAAAGTTATGCTCGGTTTTGAAAAGGGGCAAAAAAGCCCTAATCAATTTTCTGCAAACAGAGAAACAAAATCGAAGAGGAGATCAAGAGGAGAAGAAGAGGCGAGAAGAAGGTGAAACCCCGTTTCTGCCATTTCGTCGAAGAGAAGACAAATTTGCAAGGAGGAAGCCATTGCTCTATGTGTGTGCTCTGCAATAAGTTCGTTGAACGAACTTGAGGCTAATCGAAGGCATAAAGTCGAAGGAAACTTTTAAAAAGAAGAAAAGGAATCTCTCAGGTACTTGTATCTATGCTTTTGATTAATAAAATGCATGTGGTAGGGAACATTACATGTGCAGATAATGTTTAAGTTGGGTGTTGACTGGTAGGGGACATGCGGTCCCCTATATTATTGTTTATAGATTCTTAATACTTTAGAGTTGGCATTTATCTTGTAATTTATTGTTTATTGTTATGTGAAGTCTGAGTTTTTTTTTTACTGACAGAATGGTTGGGCGTGTAGATGTACATTTACATCATGGGGGCATATAGATAAAGGATCATGTATGGAGCTATGTGGGAGGAGATGTCTATATATGTAATAATTTTGATGTTGATTACCTATTTATTATTTGCATTAAGAATACATATAAAGAGGAACTGAATTATGACAATGTATTTGAAGTCTATTATCTGGAACCTGGACTGAGTATTGAAGAAGGACTTTTTATACTTGAGGGTGACCATGGGATTAAGAGACTTCTGAGTCAAATAAAGTCGGACACAACTGTCCTAGAGTTCTTTGCAAAACATGATATAGATGAACCTATAATGAATGATCAAATACATCCTGATGTTCCACCTGAGCCCCTAATAAATTCACTTGAAGAGGAGGGTGAGGATTGTGAAGACATTTTCATGGAAAGTGCTAAAGTACTTAATGCTTTTGATAGCATTAATAGAGCATATGAAAGAAGGGATGATCCTAATGTGGTATTAAACACAGAGGGTAATAGGGTTGGTGAGGAAGATATTAGTAGAGGTACTTGTGGAAATAATGAAGGCTTAAATACTGATAGTAGTGAGGACAGTCAAAATGCTACATATGAAGAGGAGAGTGAGGAGAGTGAGGAAGGTGATGATATTGATGAAGGTGATGATAGTGATGACAGTGATGATAGTGAGAAGGGGGGTGAGGGTCAGGTGCCATGTGAGAGAAGACATCATATCCGTTTCAATGTAAATGACCAGACACCCTATTTCAGCTTGGGAATGACATTTACTAGTGCAGCTAAAGTTAGGGAATCCATATCAAAGTATGCTATATCTAGGGGAGTGGCATTGAAATATGTGAAAAGTGTCCAATGTGAGGCTGGGTGTCCTTTTGTCTTGTATGTGTCAAAGGACGGTTGTAACCCTGGGTTGGCTGTCAAGACATTAAATGAAGACCACAAGTGTTATAGGATTTTCAACAACCCTAGGGTTTCAGCAAAGTTCTTGGCCAAGCTTTAAAAATAAAAAATTCTTGAGCAGCATGACTACAAGATCAAAGACCTCAAAAAAGATGTGGAGAAAGAATGGAGAGTGAATGTTGGATTTTCCAAGTGCAAGAGAGCCAAGAGGATGGTTATGGATGAATTCTCAGGGAGCTTTACTAGTGAGTATTCTGAGTTAGAGGCTTATGCAACAGAACTGGTGAGGAGTAATCCAGGGTCTAAAGTGCAAGAGGAATTATCCACAGATGAATTAAGGGAAGGGAGAAGTCTTTAGAAGAATGTTTGTTTGTTTAGATGCTTGCAAGAGAGGTTGTAAGGAAGGATGTAGGCCTATTATTGGCCTTGAAGGGTGTTTTTGAAGACACAGTATAAGGGGGAATTGCTTGTAGCTCTAGGAAGAGATGGGGATGAGCAGAATTTTCCCATTGCTTGGGCATGTGTGAAGAGTGAAACTAAGGTCAACTGGACTTAGTTTCTGACTTTGTTGCAAGAACAACTTGATTTGGGAAATGGCAGTCAGTACACCATCATATCTGATATGCAAAAGGTATAAATGTTTTTGAATTTTAATGTTTAATGTTTGTTATGACATTTTATTTTGTGCAACTTTGAATGTAACTTTGTGTAGTCAGTTGATCTTCATAGCTTTGTGTAACTTTTAATGTTTTACTTGTAGGATTTAATATAAGTTGTTATTGATGTACTTCCTGAGGCTGAACACAGATGGTGTGCTCGCCATATATATGAAAATTGGTGTAAGAAACACAGGGGTGGAGAGTTGAAGAAATTTTTTTGGAATGCAGCCTGGTCTACCTGTGAGGAGGAATTTAAGGACAACATGAAGATGCTTGGTGACATGAGTTCAAAGGGAGCAATTGATCTCATGAATTATCCACCTCATACATGGTGCAGAGCCTACTTTAGTAGCAGAAGTAAATCATGGGCAGTAGATAACAACATGGTGGAAAGTTTTAACTCTTGGATTCTTGAAGCTAGGCACACGCCCATTAGGACTATGATGGAATACATTAGGCAAAAAACCATGGACAGGTTGGGAACTCTTGGGTAATCATGTGAGAAGTGGATCAATTATATATTTTAGTCCTTACAGCAATGACATTTTTCAGACAAATAAAAGCATAGCAGTTGGATGCACTGTGCTCTTTAATGGAGACACAGGTTATGAAATTAGGGAGGGTAAGGACACCCACACTGTGTTCTTGGACAAGAACTCTTACACATGTAGGGCATGGGATCTCACTAGAATCCCTTGCCAACATGCTATATGTGCTCTAGTTCGCAACAAGCAGGACCCAATGAACCATATTTCCAAGTTGTATCATAAAGATGTATACCAAACTGCTTATAAGTACAAAATTATGTCAGTGAGAGGGAAGAGATTCTATGAGATGGACAAATATCAACCTGTCGAGGCACCAAAGGTTGAAAAGAACAGGGGAAGGCCTAAGATTAAGAGAAGAAGAGAGGAAACTGAGATCAGACCTACAAATAAAGTCACAAAGCTATCCAGGAAAGGCAAAGGTATCACATGCAGTCTGTGTAAGCAATAAGGACACAACAAAGCTAGTTGTTCAAAGGTAATGCACTTACCTAATTATGTGTCTTTCAATATAGTGTATACATATTGACATTTTGGTCTATAGTAGAATCAAATCCAAGGAGAAGGAGGAAGTTCAGTCCCAGCTCAGTCTTAAATAGGGAAAAGGACATCTACACTTAGCAATTCAAGCCAACCACAAACTGAAAGTTTAGTCCCACCTCAATCCCAAGCTGAATCTTCAGTGTAAACTCAAGCACAAGGTGGCCCATCAATCTCACCTCCAAGTCAAGCTGAACCAGGTTTTTTAAATATACATGTTGTGGTGATTATAATTGTAACACATTTAAGTCTTTGGTGCAGATAATGGTATTTGAAATATACAGTTAATATACAGTTAATGCAGCTAGTACGAGTTTTGGTGTAGATAATGGTATTTGAAATATACAGTTAATATACAGTTAATGCAATTAGTATGACTTTTGGTGCAGATAATGGTATTTGATACAGTTAATGCAATTAGTTAATGTTTTGGTGCAGATAATGGTACTATATGGTGTGGTCAGTTATATAAGTTAAACTTTGCATTTTGTAGTTTACTTTAAATGTTTAGTGGTTGGTATAGGGTAATTGAAATAAATATATATACTTCTTGGTATAGGGTATATCAATCATATTTTGTAGTTTACTTTAAATGTTCAGCCAGGAGTGCACCTCCTACTTCAAGGCCAATGCAGTCGAAATTACAAGTTCGATCTGCTGCAAGATCTCATTCTAGAAAGCAATCTAGTCATGGTGAAGGTTTTGGGTTGTTATATTATGACAACACTGGTTCAGTAACATACAAGGTAATTTATATGTGCTTCATTATAATTGATATACTATGATGTGCAAGCTTCTTATTACAATTCTTAAGAGTGGCACATCATCAACAATTCTCAATGAAGGAAGTCAGACATAGCCACTTATGGTTGACCCTAACAACAAATTTTCAATCCCTAATGAAGCTCAACTAAGAGCAGACAAAGATAAAAATAAAGCATCCTCTTCAGTTGGCAATAGAAAAATAAACCATAGAGGTGATGGTGGCCCTGTAAACATGTCCAACATGACCTTCAGACCTCCAGGATTGCAATGGAGGGGTAGAAGCTGCATCACTACCACACAACTTATGGCAGATAGGGATGAAAGTATTAGTATGAGCAATAATGCAAGCATGTCACAAGGAATTCCTCCCAATTGTAGTGGACATAACTGAACTTCTAACTGTTGCAGATGTTTGGAAAATTGACCATTAGACTTATTTTGTAATTAGAGCCTACTTAGTAATTGTACTTCTTACAGTTATGTTTTTGGAACTGAGCAATTCATTTTGGGAATATATTTTGTACAATGTTGAAGTGTTTATGCTCTCAGTTAAAAGAAATGTAATGAACATGGTTGAGAAGAAAGGATGGAGATGACTTAGGGCTTCATTTCTGCTCCTCTTCGACGAAATGGCAGGAACGTGGCTTCACCTTCTTCTCGCCTCTTCTTCTCCTCTTGATCTCGTCTTCGATTTCGTTTCTCTGTTTGCAGAAAATTGATTAGGCCTTTTTTGCCCCATTTCAAAATCGAGCATAGCTTTTGTTCTGTCTTTGTCTACGTGCTTAGTCAACAAATAATGTAAACGTGTAAATAGAGTTAGTCTAGGTGGAACGTCCATTGCCAGCAGGGGCACAGTTGACCCAAAAATTAGAACGTTAAGTGTACTTTTAGAAAAAAAAATTAGTTCATGGTGGAAGTGGGACATCGGGGTAAACGTCAGTGGCATTTTTGGACCTTTGCCCTACAAAATATTATAAGTAAGGTTGTGTGTGTTATCAAAGTAGTATTTAATATTGTGTGATGCTAAATTGTTAATTTAAATTGTATAAAATTTTGTTGTTTCAATTGATTTTGAAACCGAAACCGCACCAAAATGAAACTGTCCCACACTAATCACAAGCAGTTTCATGTGCGATTTTGGATTTGTCAAACCGCACCTAAGCGGTTTCATATGCGGTTTGGGCTTCAAACCGCACCATGCTCACCCCTAAAAATATATGTGAAAATATTAATTCTCAATTTTTTATCAAATTATAATTATGATATATATTAATACATAAAATAAAATAAAATTGTAAAATTAATTATAATATTAACTATAAATAAGTTTAAAAAATATAGTCCGAGTAAAGGTATAAATGAACCGAGTCGAGTCGAGTATTGAGTTGCTCAGGTTTTATTCATAAAATTTATCGAGTGTGAAATAAGATTTGATTGAGACTCGTTTAGCTATCAAGTCGAGTACGATCTTGAATCGAGTCCGAGTAATTTGAAATTTTCTAGCGAATATAATCCGAGACCAATAAAAATTTATAATTTGAAAATATTCGAATAATTATCGAATTTTAAATTTGTTCATATATAAATCATTTATATTTGGAGTCCACCTCAAATCAAATTTTAAATCGAGCAATCAAGCCCGAAAGTTCATTTTACATCCTTCAACTCCAAGCCAAGTCAATTTTTAATCCAATAAAAACTGCCTATATCCGGGAAAAACCCAAAACCCGATCCAACACAACGCCCGGTTCTTATCAAAAATTATTTATACGCAACACTCATGCATATTTCATCTCATCTTTATTCTCTTCTCCAATTTCCATAATTCCATTACCTTCTAGGGTTTTAATCCCAATATCTGAGATATATATAAGAATATATGCATATATATATATATATATATATATACAGAAATCATTATTTACGTGTTGTAGATTTTATTTGATTGGGACTGTGAAGAAATCATGCCTAAGCGTCGACACGACGACGATGATTTGGAACCGGAGAAGGATTACGAGTTTGATGAAAAGGAAAAGTATGATGATTACGATGAAAAGCGCCGTAAATCCAGCGGCCGTAAGCGCCGGAGATCGCAGTTTATTGACGATGTAGCAGAGGAGGACGATGAAGAAGAGGAGGATGACGATGACGATGACGATGAGGACGAGGATTTCGACGGCGGTCGTCGAGGTGGAAGGGGTGCTCGCCGAGCCAAGAAGCAGTTGCCGTCTGTTGCTGAATACCTAGACATTGAATCTCAGGTGGATAGTGATGAGCAAGGGCGAGAGGCAGGATTTTTTTTTCTACTAGGCTACTAAGTAATTCATCAGAAGCCTCTAGTTGTTCTAGGCCTAACAAATGGCATTGATTTAGGAAAAATTTCAGCTTAATTTCCATTATACTAGATATACTGTTAGAAGACCAACAATTGATGAATTGAACTATACCACATGCAAGCTTACCTGACATTTTTAGTCAGGTTCTAAAGAAAGAGACTACCCCCAAGCTCCAGAACAAAAAAAAATAGTTTGCAGAAAATCCATCAAAATCCATGTTGCTCTGCATGACCACAACTAGAAGATTGGCAAAAAAACATCAAACTAGTGACCAAAAAGAGAACCCTTTATTCAAAAGATAAATAACATAATGTATAAATAGAAGCAGGTAACATATTTCTTCTTTGTTGTTTGGTTATGTCCATCAAAATAAGAGTTCTGGGTCAAAATGGCAACTATTTTGAGATGTGACCGTTATTGTTTGATAGCACAAAAGTAAAAACTTCTTTCTATGACAGAAAGAGTACCAAAACACATTTTTCTTTCATCTTCCCAAACAGTTTTCTAGCAAACAAAGTAAACAAAGTTACAATGAAAGTTTAAAACATAAATTAAAGGAAGTGCTTGGAGAAAAAAAACAATATTGTAGTATTATATAAATATAACAACAAAAAGCAGCAAAAATTATGAAAAGAATGTCACTGTTATCAGTAAAAAATTCTGAAAAATTATCAATAAAAAATTCTGAAAAGCATATGTTCCAACAAAATGCATTTACTGTGGAGCTAAGGACTAAGGAGTATTAAAATTCATTTAATATTAATTGAACTTTTGTATCACAGTATCAGAGTATAATCAATTGAATTCAAAGCAAATGAATAATGAAAAAATTATAAGTAAAAAATTAAAGATAACTTTATGTGGTTAGAGCAAAGTAGCAAAGCAAGTAAGGAATAGAGCATACTTTATCCAATTTCTCAAAAGAATCCGCCTTTCTCGGTACCCATCCCGTGATAGCTTCACCGGCCAAAAATGTTATGGCAAAAATCATAGAATTTGAGGAAGAAAAAGCGAAATCAAACAACCCAAGGTCATTAGATGCTAATTGCTACATGAAAATTAATTATACCTTCAATTCGAAGTTCCAATAGTTGAACTCCTTGCTCGGTTGCTCCTCTTTCTTAGCCCTAGATTAGATGTGCTGCTCCCGCTCTTGAATGAGTTGTTTGATGTTTCAGAGTATCCTGTTCTTTTTTTTTAGAGTACTTGGGCTTTTGTTTGTTGGGTTAAATATTGGGCTGGGATAAGATATATAAGTAAAAAAAAAATTTAACTTACCCCGGGCTTCAGCCCAACCCAGCCCCTACATGGCTCTGCCCTTGGTGATGGGGACGAGGAGGAAGAAGCCGCCGAAAATGGTAGGGTTTCTCTATAATCCCCTTTTAAAGTTTGGGTAGTCTTTTTCTGACTGCTCGAAATTGCTAATATGTTGTAAGTTTTGGACCTTAGAATTTGAATGTGTCAAGAATGCAAGGCTTAATAAGGAGAATATATCAGTTAGCTCCAAAAGCAATGTTTAATTATAAGTTATTTTATTTCCAAAAATAGCCCTTGACACATGTCTTCATTTAGTAGACAAGGTTGTTAGAGAAGCATGAGAAATGTGTGAGCAGCTGACTATATAGCAGTGAGGATGATGTATTAGTGGATAGGGAAAAATCTATAAACATTCTTCTGTGATATTTCTCTCTGCTTTACTCTTTTTGCAAGTAGTTAGTTCATTCGTATCAAGTGGTATCAAAGCACCTCCTGGGCCAACCATGGCCGACGTATCGGCTAAGGTCAGTCTTCATAGGCACGAAATGGAGCTCAAGGCTTTAAAAGGAAGGATGGAACAGATGCAGGAATTAATGGCTAAAAACCTTGAGCAGACGTCGACCCAGATGGGAGTAATGGAGAACCAAATTTCCCAGATCAGTCAGAAATTGAAAGTCTCCAACGAAGAAGTAGTCCAGAAGATTACAGAGGCAATCGAAGCTCTTTATCGATCGGAGAAGGAGAAATCGGTAACGACGGAGATTTCCACCGTTGCTCCCAGCCTTGCCCAGTCCATTACTACTGTTGATCCACCACTGCCACCACCTCCGGTAACCTCTATCGTAATTCCCCTGCCTTGGGGTAAGACAACCACCTTCATCCCTGTATTTAATATTGGGGCATCCCCATTAAATCAGCATCTAAGACCTCACACAAGCATCCCAAATCCAAACCATGTGGCTTCCAATCCATGTACACAACCTACATGTACAGTCGTAAACCTTGAACCAAGGATCCGAATTCCTGCTGTAACTCTGATTAGCCCCAAAACAAACCAACCCCCACCATATACCATTCCTATGCTAAGTGGGTATTTCCAAACAGAGGCCCCTGGTCCTATGGGAACCACTACTCCAGCTTATACCTACCCAAACCACCTTAATTCAACCTCACACCAGATGGTTTACAGCCCTTTGACCCAACCACTACCAATCTATACCACCACCTACGGACAGCCTCACCTCAGTACACAATTCTCACCTGCAACTTCCCCCTACAACTCCCTCAGTTTTACACCAATTACTAATACTACTCCCACACACCAGACCAATAACAACCAAATTCCGTTGCAGGGCACACCATCTTGGTACCCACCTGCCGAAGGAAACCAATCCAGACAAAACACTAGCCTCTTCCAACAATTTCCCATGCCCAAAATGGACTTTCCCCATTTCGAAGGAAGAGATCCAAGAGGATGGCTGAAGAAATGTGAGAAATTCTTTCAATTGAATTCTATGATAGATCCTAGATCCAAGGTTCTGTATGCTGCACTTTATTTGGAGGGAGAAGCTGATATTTGGTATCAGTCCTTGTAGGATGAAAAGCCATGGTTGCTATGGAATGAATTTGCATATTATATCAGTCAAAGGTTTGAAAAAGGAGGACATGAAAATCTGATTGGACAGTTTAATAAACTGATTCAAAGAGGGAAGGTTGATGATTATATCAGGAAGTTTGAGGAGCTGAAAACATACATGCTAATTCAAAATAAGGGAAATAATGAAGAATACTTTATTGAGAGCTTCCTCAGTGGCTTAAAAGATGAGATTGCCAATGCCTTGTATTTGGTAAGGCCTCAGTCTCTCAGAGAAGCCATCAATCAAGCTCGAAGACAAGAGGTGTTTCTGGAATCTCTGGACAGAAGAACCCAGAACACAACTAAGGTGGGAGGACACAGTCAGATGCAAAGGGCCAAAATGAACACTGCTATGAACAAGGAGGCCTTCCAAACAACAAGAATGGGAGCAGGGCAGAAATCCTTTCCAATTAAGAGATTAAGTACAGCAGAAATGACAGAAAGGAGAAACAAGGGATTGTGCTACCATTGTGACGAAGTATATACTTAAGGACACCAATGTAAACAAAAACACATTTATCTCATGATAACTGATGAAGAAGAAAAGGCACTGGCAGAGGAGTCAGAACCGGAGTTAGCAATCATCACACAAGAAGAAGGGGAAGAAATCTTACTGATTGAGGATGATTGTGAGATATCATGTCATGCCATCACCGGGACTCATGGGGTTCACACTATTAAGCTGCAGTGCCAAGTTAAGAATAGATATATAAGCATGCTGTTGGACAGTGGGTCCACTCACAATTTTATATCACAAGTCTTGGTTAAGGAACTACAATTAACTACTGAACCTTGCACTCCAATTAAAGTCACAGTGGCTAATGGTGAAAAAATAAGGTGTGATAAGAAGATTAGTCAGTTCAAATGGGATTTAACACAAGGTGAGTTCCAAAGTCCTATGTATGTTATTCCCTTAGGAGGCTATGATGTAGTACTGGGAGTTCAATGGATGCAAACAGTTAGTCCTATCAGTCTTGACTATGGGAAAAGAGAGGTCATCATACATTGGAAAGGGAAACAAGTGGTACTAGAAGACAAGGAAGATAATGGCCAGTTCTACACAGTGAAAACAACAGATAAATTTAAGTGGAAACCCAAGGAAGAGACATATTTTCTGGTGCAGTTAGCAGCAGTGGAGGGAAATTTAAAACCAGAAGATCCAATTCCTGAGGAAGTGGAACAATTGGTATCTACCTATAGTGACATCTTCCAAGAACCCCAAGGGTTGCCTCCTTTAAGATGGCAGGACCACCACATTCCAATCATGGCTGGCTGCAATCCTGTCAATGCAAACCCTTACAGGTACCCCTACATACAAAAAACTAAAATTGAAAAGATGGTTAAAAAGATGTTGCACAGTGGGATTATTAAACACAGTACTTCTCCATATGCTTCTCCAGTTCTGTTAGTTAAGAAGAACGACAATTCTTGGAGGTTCTGTGTTGACTACAAGGCCTTGAACAACATCACTGTCAAAAATAAGTTTCCCATTCCTCTCATAGAAGAATTATTGGATGAACTAAAAGGAAGCAAACTCTTTACTAAGCTGGATCTAAGGAGTGGTTATCACCATATTAGGGTCAGGGCTGAAGACACACAGAAAACAGCTTTCAAAACCCACCAAGAACACTATGAATTTCTGGTCATGCCCTTTGGCTTAACCAATGCACCGGCCACCTTCCAGAGTATAATGAATGAGGTATTTGGCCCATATCTAAGAAAGTTTGTGTTAGTCTTCTTTGATGATATATTAATATATAGTCCTTCATTAGAGAGTCACAAAAATCACTTGCAGCAAGTGTTGGATGTTTTGAGGAAAACCAGGTTCTGTGTTAAGAAGACCAAATGTACCTTTGCACAACCACAAGTGGAATACTTGGGCCATATTATCAATGAGCAAGGGGTGGCTGCTGACAAAAGCAAAGTAGAAGCAATGATGCAATGGTCCAGGCCTAAGACAATAAAATCACTAAGGGGATTCCTAGGCCTTACAGGATATTACAGAAGATTTGTGCAACACTATGGGGCTATTAGCAAACCACTGACTAATCTGCTAAAAAAGGGGGCATTTCAGTGGAATGAAGAAGCTGAACGAGCATTTCAGAACCTTAAGGAAGTATTATCCAACACTCCAGTGCTAGCATTACCTGATTTCTCTAAAGCCTTTGTAATTGAAACAGATGCATGTCATTCTGGAGTGGGAGCAGTGTTAATGCAGGAAGGTAGACCACTAGCCTTCTTGAGTAAAGCTTTGTCTGGAAAACACTTGGGGCTTTCAACTTATGAAAAGGAGTTGTTAGCTATTATTATAGTCGTGCAAAAGTGGAGGACCTACTTGTTGGGACAGCAATTCGTTACCAAAACTGACCGTGAAGCACTAAAATACTTCATGGAACAGAAATTAACAACTTTGGTTCAGCAGAAGTGGATCTCAAAAATGTTGGGCTTTGATTACATCATACAGTATAAGAAAGGCAAAGATAACTTAGTGGCAGATGCCTTGTCCAGAAAACATGAAGGGGAAGGTAGCTCTGTAGTGATACAAACGGCTATGCCTAGCTAGAGTGTTGAAGTAGCTAACAGCCTAGTTGAAGATAAGGAGGCACAAGAACTATTGGCTCAAATGTTGATAGACCCTAGTAATTGTCCTAACTACAAAACACAGGAAGGAATCATCAGAAAAGATGGTAAGATTTATTTGGGCAGCACTGGAGACTTGAGGAAAAGGATCATGGAGCAGATTCATAGTAGTCCGGAAGGGGGCCATTAAGGTGTTACAGTTTCAGTCAAGAGAGCTGAACTCGTATTCTATTGGCCTACACTAAGGAAAGATTTGATAGAATTAATTGCAAGTTGTGAGACCTGCCAAAGGAGCAAGGGAGAACATATCCCAAGTCCTGGGCTCTTGCAGCCTATACCTATTCCTAGTCAAGCATGGGAGGTTATAACTATGGATTTTATAGAAGGGTTACCCAAATCAGATGGCAAAGATACAATTTTAGTGGTGGTTGACAAACTAACAAAAGGATGTCATCTCATGGCACTCACACATCCTTTTACTGCTTCCCAAGTAGCCCAAGTCATGCTGGATTTAGTTATCAAACTGCATGGTCCTCCCCAAACTATTATCTCTGATAGGGATAAAATATTTGTGAGCACCTTTTGGAAGGAACTGTTCAAGACATTAGGAACTAAAGTCAAGTTAAGTTCAGCATACCATCCCCAAACAGATGGCCAAACAGAGAGGGTCAATTAATGTATTGAAATGTATCTAAGATGCATGACCAGCACTAAGCCTGCACAATGGAGTAAGTGGCTGCTTATGGCAGAATGGTGGTACAACACTTCATTCCACACAGCTACAGGAATAACTCCCTATAAGGCTCTATATGGCATCAACCCTCCTGTTGTCAATTACCACCAAGCTGGAACAAGCAACAATCCTCTAGTAGCTGATTTTTTGAAAGAAAGAGAAGCAACACAGCAGCTATTGAAGGATAATTTGCAGAAATCTCAAGAGAGAATGAAGCAATACGCAGATAAGAAAAGAACTGAAAGAGAATTTAGGGAAGGAGATGAGGTGTTCTTAAAGTTACAACCATATCGGCAGATGTCAGTTTCACAAAGAAAAAACTTTAAGCTTTCTGCAAAGTATTATGGACCTTATACTGTGACCTAAAAGATTGGGAAGGTAGCTTATAAACTGCAGCTTCCAGCCAGTGCCAAAATACACAATGTGTTCCATGTCTCGCAGTTGAAGAAGAAAATTGGAGAGGCCAAAGTGGTTCAGTCAGACTTACCACAAACAGACCATGTGAAAGAATTAAGACCACTACCCGTGGCCATTCTGGATAGGCGATTGATAAAGAAGGGACAACGACCAGCGACAATGGTCTTGGTTCAATGGTCTCAAAAGATTCCGGAGGATGCAACCTGGGAGGAGTGGAGCAAATTACAGGAACAATATCCAGATTTTAATCCTTGGGGACAAGGATCTCTTCAAGCAATAGGGAGTTGTCAAGAATGCAAGGCTGAATAAAGAGAATATATCAGTTAGCTCCAAAAGCAATGTTTAATTAGAAGTTGTTTTATTTTCAAAAATAGCCCTTGACACGTGTCTTCATTTAGTAGACAAGGTTGTTAGAGAAGCATGAGAAATGTGTGAGCAGCTGACTATATAGCAGTGAGGATGATGTATTAGTGGATAGGGAAAAATCTATAAACATTCTTCTTTGATATTTCTCTCTGCTTTACTCTTTTTGCAAGTAGTTAGTTCATTCGTATCAGAATGGTTTAAAAACTGGAAACTTTGTTGGAATAAAAGCATATGAAAATATGCACCGCGAAATGATGCGGTTTGAGGTGGGAATTGGAATGAGAGCAAACCCATGTAGGTATTGTGTAGTGATTCTATTTGAGGTGGGAGTTAGAGTAAACTAAGGTGGCAACTCAATACTAAATTCCGGAATTGTAGTTGAAAGCATTGGAATTCTCGGAATTTAGTTCCCAAGCATGATTTGAATGTTTCGACTGGTATGAAATTGAAGTAGGAGTTGAAGTTGTGGCAAGATTAGGGTGGAGTAAATTTTGTTTTTATTCTTTTTGACTTGATCTTTTTTGGAGTTGATTGATAACTTCGACTTTTTTGTTTCCACTAGACTTATACTTTTCCATTTGTTTTTTTTATTTACGATTCAATCAGTCCTATGTAAATCAATTTCCAGAACCTTTATTTGCTACAAAGGTAAAACCAATATGTTGTAGTATATATCGATGAAAATTAGTTCTACATTGTAGAGGAGGTATACTGGATATGCATAGTTAACATAGTGGAGACACAGGCAAAAAGGATTGTTAGGCAAGAAGTTGATTGGAATTTATAACTGAAGTAAAACAAAGATACCTTGAGTCAATACCTCGAGTCAAGGCCTTGTTTTGATAGGTATGCTGAAGACGAAGTGGACTAGAAGACAAGAGTAAGATTCTGGGAGGGCCTCATGTCCTTGCAGTCCTCTTGATTGCATATTGGTCCAATGATGCGGCATAGGGTAGCTAAAACAATTGTCTTAAAAATATCAGGCATGAGGAAAATGCAAATAAAGGATTACCTGGTTCAACATTTTGAATATATTGGGTTTCCATTATAATGATTATTATTAGAGATTATATGAGTGAGGTTGTCCATGAAATGAAGGAAGAAGTTAATATGGTTAGGTGATGTTTGTTAGTTGTTACTTTGTTTTCTGGATTTTCCATGGGAGTACGTATTCATAAAACTCTGGTTAAGGGTGAGAGAGTCCTTCTAGAGTTCTTCTGGAGTTCTTCTAGTGCTCTTCAACGCAATTGAGAATCTTCTCCACGTTTTAAGAAATGCACGCAAACAAATTCTTTCGCTTTAAGTAGGTTAGAGTAGTTTGATTGCTAAGAGAATGTGGGGTTACTGAAAAAAAGTGATTAGTGCTGTTACTTGCTAGTTGCTAATTCTGCTTATAAGCAGTTTTTAAAAAACAAATTATGTTTTGGTAATGAAAAAGTACTTAAAAGAGTAAAAAAGAAGATAATATATGGAATTGAAGATATTGCTCATCGCTTATTTCCATAAATAATGACTTAAATAGATACAATAATATATAGCAATAAAGTACGGTTGGAACAGTAATAAAGTAAAAATTAAATAAAGTAGGAATGAAATAGTAATATACTTTGTTCAACCTACTTATTTGAATTCTACTCATAAGTAGAAGCACCAAATTGATGCTTTTGCATATTTTCATTAAAAGTGCTTATATAAGTAGTTTCAAATAGCAGTTAAACTAACAATTTTTGCTTTTTAGAACTGCTTATAAGCATATATGACTGCTTATAAGCAATTCCAAACACCCTCAAACACTCATTCACAATGAGCAACTTATTTTTTGAGGCTTATAGGTGGCTAAACTTGTTACCTTTACCTAGTAACAACTTGCCCAAAAAAAAAAAAGAAGAAGGAGTTTTGAGCATTTTATACCATGTTTGATGCTGATATCAGATTGGTGTTTGTTATTATCATTTCGTCCATCCTTTTCTCAGTCTTATGAAACCTAGATGAAGCTGAGGCTTTTTTGTTTGGTTAAAATTGTTTTTATGTTTTATTCTGTTGTCACTACTAATTAATATAAATCTTGTATTATTGGTCTGTGTGTTATTTGTTTTCCATCGTTGCTAATTTAGTGGGAGCTTTTAACACAGGTTTCATAGATAATGGTGAAGCTGATCTTTCTTATGAAGAAGATTCTAGACAGATGCATCGTCGGCCTCTCCTTCCACGTGAGGACGACCAGGAAGACGTTGAAGCTCTTGAGAGAAGCATTCAGGCTAGGTATGCCAGGTCAAGTTATACAGAATATAGTGACGAGGAGGAGACAACAGATGTGGAACAACAAGCTCTTTTGCCATCTGTCAGGGATCCGAAGTTGTGGATGGTGAAGTGTGCGGTATGATTAATGATGCTTCTTGATTTCCTGCCTGGTGTTGTATACTGGTTTCAGCATTGTTTGTTCATGAATTATTCTTTGTCTGCTAGATTGGCCATGAGCGGGAAGTAGCTGTTTGCCTAATGCAGAAGTGTATTGATAAAGGATCTGAGTTGCAAATTAGATCAGTTGTAGCACTTGATCACCTAAAGAACTATGTATATATTGAAGCAGACAAAGAAGCCCACGTGAGAGAGGTATGTGAGTTGTCACCATAATTCAAGCGTATACAGTAGTAGATTGAGGATATTTGTGTGATGATCGCGATTTAGTAGATCAGTATTGTTATCCTGATTCAGGCTTGCAAGGGTATGCGCAATATTTTTACAAGCAGTAAGATTCTGCTTGTCCCTATCAAGGAAATGGCCGATGTTCTTTCAGTTGAAAGCAAAGCAATTGAACTTTGGAGGGACACCTGGGTCAGAATGAAGATTGGTACATATAAGGGGGACCTTGCAAAGGTATGAATGCCCTCCCTCACCCTGTCTCTTGATGCTGTTGTCTATCATTTGTATAATATATTCTCTACTCTGTTTTATAGGTTGTGGATGTGGACAATGTGCGGCAGAGAGTCACGGTGAAGTTAATTCCAAGGATTGACTTACAAGCTTTGGCAAATAAATTGGTGTGCATTCATAATTTGAATAGCAATTTTTTTTGAAAACTGCAATATTATAGCTACACACTTGATGTGTGTGTGTGTGTGTGTTTTCTCATCATCTTGTATGTAAATACTTATTCAAAATTCCATCTCGTCTCTTGTGGTAGATATCCCATCTTGTGTAATTGCATTGACCTAATAAAACAAAGTTCTACATTATGTCCTGGTAATTGTGAAGCAACCTATTTTGTTTCAGGAAGGTAGAGAAGTTCCAAAGAAGAAAATATTCACTCCGCCGCCACGTTTCATGAATGTTGATGAAGCTAGGTAATTTTTTCTTAATTATTTTCTAGAACAAGCAACTGTTACACATTTCTTATTGATCGACTTGTCTTGCATTATTTATTCTTATCTTCAGAGAAATGCATATTCGTGTAGAGCATAGACGAGATCCAATGACTGGTGATTACTTTGAGAACATTAATGGCATGATGTTCAAAGATGGTTTCTTATACAAAACTGTATCCATGAAATCAATTAGCACTCAGAACATTCAACCAAGTTTCAATGAACTAGAGAAATTTCGGCAACCCGGTGAAAATGGAGATGATGATATGGCTAGTTTGTCTACCTTGTTTGCGAACCGAAAGAAAGTCCATTTGATGAAGGGTGATCGAGTCATAATTATCAAAGGAGATCTTAAAAACTTTAAGGGATTGGTTGAGAAAGTTGAGGAAGACACTGTCCATGTCAAACCAAATGACGAGGGCCTTCCGGTAAAAGATAAACTGGATTTCTTGTCTCATTTTTCTTTGTGGGGACAATTTTTTATTGTGTTCATAAAATTTACTCCTCTATTCCACAAAAAGAATCACATTTGACTTTAATCCTAGTAATTGACTAGGAAGAAAAATCAAATGGTACCCCTTTTGTGTAATGGAGTGAGTATAATTTTTGGAACATAAGCTTGTTTTTGGATTGAGTTCCTGTAAATTATTGCAAAGCATATTGCATAACCAATTATATATTTTCACTAATTTTTCAGAATACTCTTGCCGTAAGCGAAAAGGAGCTTTGCAAGTACTTTGAACCTGGTGATCATGTGAAGGTTGTCACTGGTGCTACTGAGGGTGCAACAGGTATGGTTCTGACAGTTGAGAGGCATCTGGTGACAATAGTATCTGATACAACCAAGGAAGTTGTAAGTGTTGTATATTTGTTGATTTGTACATTTTTTACGTATATTATTATCATTTTCTTTTTATCTTATGAGTGATGGAATGTATAAATCAATGAATGTTCTTTGAGATCAAAGTATTTTCTGACAATGTAGTGGAAAGTTCTGAAGTGACACCTGGTAAAACCAGAATTGGAGACTTTGAGTTTCATGATCTAGTGCTGCTGGAGTAAGTTTTTGTTTACAAAGGCATGATTATTTCCTGCTTACCATGCAATTTGCCTAAATGTTTATTCATTTTTCTCCAGCAACATGAGCTTCGGTGTAATCATACGTGTTGAAAGTGAAGCTTTTCAGGTGAAGATATCATAGTTTGAATGACCGGAATGTCATTTTAAATGCGTACTTGAATTTATGTATAAATTTCAGGTTCTTAAGGGAATGCCAGATAGACCAGAAGTTGCACTTGTCAGACTAAGAGAGATCAAATACAAGATTGACAGGAAGGTTTCTGCACGTGATAAGTTGAAGAACATAATATCAGTGAAAGATGTTGTGAAAGTTCTTGATGGTCCATGGAAAGTTAGATCCTTATCCTTTGTCTTCTACATGCATAAGCAGATGTATCTTTTGATTAAATAGATACAACTTCTGTCATGTTTAGGGGAAGCAAGGACCTGTTGAACTTGAACATATCTACAAAGGTATTTTATTTATACATGATCGTCACCATCTTGAGCATGCTGGTTTTATCTGTGCTAAATCCCAATCCTGCATGGTTGTTGGTGGATCACGTGCAAATGGTGATAGAAATGTAAGTGTCTTCTATTTTTATGTTAATATTTACTTTTTCCAGTGATATCTCAAAATTTGTTGTTCACTATGTCTTCAATCTTTCCCATCATGTTTTTAGGGTGACTTGGCATCAAGATTTGCGCAGCTCAGAACTCCTGGTCATGTTCCTCAATCTTCTGGTAGAATGCCTAGAGGACGCCCTCCAATAGACTGTATGTTTCTTAAGTTTGAGGCCTCTTGATTATGCAGTTACTTTTTATTCTAGTCTTCTGAAGTTTGTCATGATTAATTTGCGTGTTTTTCAATTTCATAATTTGGATTGTTTCTTTCTGAAAATTTGCTCGTTTTTCATTATCATATTTTGGATTATATGGTTTGAATAAGTATTATCTTACTATTATATCCTCAATTGTGCAGCTGGAGGAAGGTTTAGAGGTGGAAGAGGGCATCCTGCTTTAATTGGTACTAGCATTAGAGTTTGTGTGGGTCCCTTCAAGGGCTACAGTGGGTTTGTTAAAGATGTTAAAGGGCCATCAGTTCGGGTTGAATTGGAGTCCCAAATGAGGATTATAACAGATTAGTTACTTTTGAATTTAGGAATTTCCTCTTTCTGCTTGATTTTTCTGTTTCTTTGTGGATCACAGCTGCTGGTTTGTATTTCAGTTAATCGTGACCAAATCTCTGATAGTGTGAATGCTTTGAAGCCATTCCGGTACTTAAGGACCTATCTTTGTTTGTTTTCTTGTTTAGAAAATTTAGTACTTTTTGACTGATTAAATTTTTAGCAGGGAGCCACCTCGATATGGTGCCAGAAGTGAGACTCCCTTGCCTTCACGAACTCCACTGCAACCTTATATGACTCCTATGAGAGATCCTGGAGGTGGGATCTTCGATCCGCAGTAATCCGCAATTCTGCTACCAAAAACAGCCATGCACTTTATCTAATGTTTATTTCTGCTCTTTTTTTTTTGTTTTGTTTACAGCCACGCCTATTCACGATGGCTTGAGGACACCAATGCGTGATAGAGCATGGAATCCATACACACCAATGAGTCCACCAAGGTTTGTTCCTGATTTTTTTTTCAACATATTTATGGGCACAAATATGTTTATTAGTTTCTACTAGTCTATTAGTTTGAGAAATTTTGCGCTCTGAACTTGGTCTTATTAATTTATAGTTTAGTAACTGAATTTATAAATTTGGTGTTTCACACACAAGGTTAGATTAATGCGTGAAGTCTGCCAAAAAATATGGTTAATGTTGTGATGGCTAGAATTGTTTTTATGGATGTAATTTTCATTCCTGCGTCTGCCTTGAACTTAACGGGTGCATGTTAAATTTCTTGGTTAATTATTAAGTCCTCTATTTGCCCGATGCGGACGGTGCAATTCTGTTATCTTTAATAATGATGTGTGGTCTTAAGTGTTTGTTTTTACTAATCGTCAATACTTGGTATAAAAAATTAGGGATAATTGGGAAGAAGGAAACCCTGCTTCTTGGGGGACAAGTCCACAGTATCAGGTTATTACTTGCTCAGAGTAATGTCTAGATAAATAAAGTATTACTTGTTAACTCTATGTAAGGGATGCGCAATGCGTTGCTCAATTTTCAGCCAGGAAATCCTCCTTCAAGAACATATGAAGCACCTAGTCCTGGCTCAGGTTGGGCCAACACTCCCAGTGGCAATTATAGTGAAGCTGGAACACCAAGGGATAGCAGTCCAGCCTATGGTAATCAAAATAATATTTTCACTGTTCATTCACCTTTATCAAAAGATGGAGCAAAAGAGCTCCTTATTTACTTGTTATATGGGCATTAAACATTAAATTTGTCTCCATGCAGCAAATGCTCCAAGCCCTTACATGCCATCAACTCCTAGTGGTCAGCCTCCCATGACACCAAATTCTGCATATTTACCTGGAACACCTGGTGGTTTGGATATGACGTCGCCTGTAGTAGGTATGTTTTTCCTTTCTCACACTAATAAATATATGTTCAATTGTATTGAATGTGTACATTAAGTATGATCTGTTAAAAATTTGTCAGTCCAATGCAGATTGATTTCGTCATAGTTCCTGCATTTGAAATCCTAAATCCAGTAAAACTTGATGTTACCGCTTGGTAACGGTGATGTATAAAAACTATAGCGTAAATAAGACAATAGAGGGACCCAGAAGTAGATTAATTATAAATGCCGTACCAACATGTATGATATTTTTTATGTGAAAATATGTACTGGACTGTTCTGCATGCGACAAAATTATATTTGAATGTAAATCTTCCACTACACCTATAATTCTACATGTATTAAATATACTCCCTCCGTTCCACAAAAAGAGTCACATTTATGAATTTGGATGATAACAGTCACTATATGGCAGGTGGGGATACTGAAGGACCTTGGATCTTGCCAAACATATTGGTTAATGTATGCAAGTTACGTGAAGATGGTTCTTTGGGCGTTGTTAAAGTACATTTGTTTAATTATTAAGCTTAAAATTAGTCAATTTGAACATAAAAAATCAATTAGGACAAGTAAAGTTGGTCAGAAGTATGTTATATGATTACTTGTGACAAGTTAACTATTTGTGAAAGTGATGCTTTAAAAATGTTTTATCTGCAGCATTTTTATGTCGTCGGTTAAATTTATTTATTTCTCTCTATGTTCAACATTTAACCAACAGTTGTGTTACGTGGTAACAGGATGGTTCCTGTAGGATAGCTTTAGGTTTAAGCGGCAATGGTGAATCAGTTACTGCTGTCCCTGGTGAAATTGAGGCAGTGGTGCCGAGGAAGTCTGATAAAATCAAAATAATGGGCGGTGCATATCGTGGGGCGACAGAAAAGCTGATTGGTATAGACGGTACGGATGGAATTGTGAAGCTTGATGATACTCTAGATGTTAAGATATTAGACATGGTCATTCTGGCTAAACGAGCCTAATCTGTATAGGTAAAAAAGTTTTAACAAAATTAGAATGTGTATATATATATATATATATATATATATATATATATATATATATATATATATATATATATATATATATACGGTTCGAATTTTAAACTTACCTTTTATTTAACATATCTTGTTTACCCCTTTTAGCGACGGATCGGGCGACGGTTTGATCCGTCGCTATATATCCAGCTGTCGTTTTAACTTTTAGCGACGGACAACATATAGCGACGAACAATATATAGACGGCGGTTGTATATATAGCGACGGATCAAACCGTCGCCTGGTCCGTCGCTAAAGGGGGGTAAGCAATGTATGTTGGATAAAGGATAAACTTAAAATCCGGACCATATATATATATATATATATATATATATATATTAGCTACCTCGGTCACATTTTTTGTTGAATTCATTCTCTCCCCTTTTCTGTGTGTCGGCGTCTCTCCCATTTGTTAATTTCAACCGACATAAACAATGGATCCTCCGTACAAATCAGGATTGGATTGTCTGCGAGTTCAGTTTGGTTTGGCTATACTTGAGTTTGTTAAATGAGTCGAGCTTGAACAACTGTTGTTCCTTTTTTTCCATTATGCTAAACATGCCGAGCTCCAATAATGTGGTTTGCCTCGTTTAGGCCCCACTTGAGTAAACCTGACTCGTTTAGCAATTTAATTAATTATTGTACTTATTTTTTAATAAAAAAACAAAGCAAGTCGGACTTAAAATTCACAGAGCCAATTTAACTAGGTTCAACTTGTTTAAACATGATGTGTTGTCGAGCTCGATAAGTCAAAATCCAAGTGCTTTCTCGCTTGATTCTCATCAAAATCATCCTCGGCTTTAGACTTGGCAAACGGGTTGAGCCATTGCCGGGCCAAAACAGTCCAGGTTTTGATGGGTTGAAAAAATAAAATACAAAGCCTGGCCCACGGGCCTGGACTGATTTATACTTACAATTTGACACGGGTTAGGCCCAAACGGATCGGGCTATCACTGGGCCGGGACATCGGTGGGCCTGATCAAAAAAATTCAAATTTTGATGGGTTAAAAATGTAAATCCCAAATCCCGGCCTGTGACAGACAGGCCAGCCTGCAGGCTTGGGCCGATTTTTGCGGGTCTACTCGATTAATTCACTTACAGCTCTAACCACAAAGGACATAAAAGTTCAAGACAGATGAGAATTAAGTAGCAGGCTGGAGTTGTTGCTGCAGGTTCCTAATCGCTAGATGGAGAATGGACCATGCATCACCATCAAACATATCTATCACGAAGATCCATTTATTCACAGAAACAAACAAAACCAAGATAAAATGAACAAAATTTCTAAACAAATAACTCTTACCAATATTAAAACAACAGTATTGCCAGTACGTGAATTCACCGGATTACAACATAAACAAGAAAAAACTTCATGGTCCAGAAAATTTGTGCACAAGAACAGTCGTACGTCTTTCATTTTTATTTGTAACATTTTTGAAAGAACTACTGGAAACAAGATCCTCACGCAGGGTCATCAAATCAATCCATCCGGATGATGCATCGAAGGCCTTCACCTTTCAGCATTAACTCAAAGGCCTTGTTGATCTCAGCAAACGGGACTTCATGGGTGATGAACTTCTCTAATTCAAGTTCCTGAAGTAAGATGGACATTGATTGGATAAGAGCGCCACAAAGTTTTTTCGTTTGGGCTAATATGCGTGAGAAATTTGTGCTAAGCAAAAGAATCCGAGAAAGTTTTACCTTGTTCATGTATTTTTCAACAACAGATGGAAGGTCTGATCGAGGTTTGTAGTTTCCGAAGAAGGTACCCTTCAGAGTCCTTTCGTTCAATACATTCATTGGATTAGTCTTAAAAACGGCGTCTTTATGTGGAACTCCCACAAGTACAGCAACACCCCAGCCCTGAGATTATAGTCTTGTTCAAGTTAAAAATAAAAAAAAAGTAGAAAAGATTACTGATTCACTTAGCAAACACCATGGCAATGAAGCCTAACACTCTGTTTCTGAGTTTTAAAATGGACAAGAATGATACGATAAGGAGTTTTCTGTCCTAACAAAGAGGAAACATAAACCGGAACAGTTATGGAGATTTAAGTAATGAGAGTATAAGAACATACATCGTGTACGCTCTCAAATGCTGAAATCATGGCATCAACGTGCCCGGTACACTCAATACTTCTGTCCACTCCTCCATTTGTCATTTCAGCAATCACCTAAACGAAGATACAGAAGAAAACTCTTTGAACAAATTAGGAAAAACTAAGTGGAAGGGCTATGAAAACAGATGGTTTTATAACCAACCTCTTGAACTGGTTTTTTATGGTCTTCTGGGTTCACAAACTCTGTCACGCCAAAATTCTTCGCTGTGTACAAAATGAAATCATCTCATCAATATGCTCAGTCTTTTTTAACTGGTACATGTCTCATGTGTAACAAATTAAATTAAGAGTGTTCCTCATTTTTAACAATAAATTACATATCAAGAAGTGGATAAGTAATTTTATGCTATAGAGTGGATCACTTACCCAGCTCGAATCTGTTTGCATTCAGATCGACACCAATAATCCTTGAAGCCCCAGAAATTCTGGCTCCTTCCGCAGCCTACTCGCATAGAATAAGGATATTTAGGAAAAATTTCTAACCAAAAAACTTGGCAAGAAGTACATAGTACCACTAAAATGAAAATGAAAGAACTCACAGCAAGGCCTACAGCTCCCAATCCAAAGACCGCAACTGTTTGGCCCTTTTTGGGTTTCGCAACGTTCAAAGTGGCACCAAGTCCTGTTGCCAAATACCCACAAATTATTTTGATGCTGTACATAAAAGCATAATAGAGACATTCAAGTTTAACATTAAAGTAGGTAATGTTTTTATATTTACCAGTTGAAATTCCACAGCTAAGGATACAGACTTTGTCGAGAGGAGCGAGGGGGTTTATTTTGGCAACACAACCAACATGTACCACAGTGTACTCGCTAAAGGTTGATGTTCCAACAAAATGTAAAATGGGTTTGCCATTGATCGAGAAACGCGATTTTCCATCATTAAGCATCACTCCTCTGTCAGTGTTGATCCTTAGGAGATCACACATATTACTTTCTTCTGATTTGCAATGAGCACAGTCTTTGCATTCCCCGGTGAAGACAGGGAGGACATGATCACCAGGTGCTAGATCGGTCACGCCTTCTCCAACACTCTCCACAATCCTACATATTCACCATCACAAAAGCGAAGCACATAAACAAACCAAGCATATGATCCATTCCATCTTTGGCCAAAAAAATATTTGCTCCACTCCAATATATAGGATCAAATTTTGAGTTTTTGATGTCATTTTGAGATATTTTTAATTCAAAATTGATATAAATTTATTTAATTTTGGACAATACAATTATGAAAATTGTAAAGTATCTAAAAAATAATGCCTATCACAAGATTTATTGTTTTCAAAAGTTAAAAGAATCACATCAGTTTTGAATTTGGAAAAATCTAAATTTGATCTTATTTTTGGAACTAAGGAACTATATAAAAACTGAACACATTGCATTATAATCATTTCTTTAAGCCAAAATTAACATACCCTCCTGCTTCGTGACCAAGAATACGAGGAAAAACAGGATGCTGACCCTGAAACATCGAAATATATAACAATTTTCGATTTCAGTATAGTTACACGAGTCATTAGTATTATTTGCACAGCAGAAATAATCAATAAGTAATTATTAGTATTAGTCATTAGTCATAGTTACTAATCAATGAGTATTATCTCCTAAAACCATATGAATAATTCTTTGATGATAACTGATACGGTTTACCTTGGCTTCCCAGAAGTAAATATCGGTGTGGCAAAGGGAAGTAAACAAGATTTTCATACGAACTTCATTTTTCTGTGGAGGGGCTACCTCTATTTCCTCAATCACAAGAGGCTTCCCTGCTTCCCATGCCACAGCAGCTGTAACACCAAGATACAAACAAATTAAAGTATGAAAATATTTTTATGATGCAAGAATTTATTTGCATTGCAACCCAAACAAGAGGAAATCATAACCAAATACTCAAAGAGAAGTATCAATTATTCCTCTTCCCCATCTTAGCACTCAATTTAAAAGCCCATTTAGGAGAATGTTACTATCAGACAAACAATAGTCATTATAATAGCAAGCAGAACAACATGATATTCTTTTACTATAATGTGCATAAGGAGGTTTCTCCATTGGTCACATCAAATTGGTCACTCTTCCAAAAGGAAGATAGTACCTTCATCCCATAATAACTGTCGTTTTAGAAGAAATTTTTTTTCCCAATTTATTTGTCGTTTACAACTTTTTAGGAGAATAAATTATTTACTTTCCTATATCACCCCTACCTTCTCTCATTGTCCCAAGAAATTATCTTCCTTGTATTAATAGTTTTCAACTTCCCATAAAGGGATAGTGATGAAATTTTACACAAATTTTAATTAATAAATGATAGCATTAAATACACATAATTTTTTTTTGAGAAAGCCCAGAATAAGAACATGGCATAATTTTCACCGATAAATGAATCGAATTACAAAGGCACTAGAGTCGAGGTGATACCTCCTCCTATCCTAAATTGAAACTCGAAACTGGAGAACATTTATACTTTTAAAAAATAAACAAAAATAAATAGACTTGCGTAGTTTTAGTTTTTCAACACAGGCTACGAAAAGGAAAGGAGGCTGTGGTGAGCGAGTTTGTTTGACTGGACACATAATTGTAACTTTATGAGAAGAGATTAGAATTACTAGGCAGAGGAATAGAGAAATAAATGGTTAGGATAGGATGAGTTAATTTATTTGGGGACATCCCAAAGTAAAAGAAGGTCCATATAAACTTAAGAATGAGGGGAGCAATTTTTAATTAGAAAATAATATTTTAAATGAAAAGTATGCAAGTCCCAATATACATTCTGATATATACAGAAACCCAACACGTGTCCCTTCTCATGACATTTGTCCACAAGACAAACAAACACTATCTCATGCCATACCACATTTGACCCGGATCTTCAATCGGAAACCCACTTTTTTACATAGTTATGCATTTCCCTCCGACGGGGATTGTTTTTTTGCAATTATTATTTTATTTTATACTTTTTACAAGTTGTTACTCGCATTAATCACATCAATAAGGTCAGTGGCGAAGCCGGTAATAATTTTCAGTTTGGGGACAGTACTTCTTTCGGGTTACACATATATACTTACACATATATACCACATTACAACGACAATATAATAAATAATAATATATAATATATATACACTATGATGACTCGTAATAAGCTTTTTAATCACAACTGTTCATAACTAATTAATTTATTAATTATTTTTAAAAATAATATAAATTATATTATTATTTAGTTTAAAATATTATAGAAAGATATATATATATATATATATATATATATATATATATATATATATATATTGAGAGGATATGAGTCATATGTAGTTAAAATTTGATTGACAAAATTATAAATTTTTAATTTAATCCCGTATAATAAAAAATTTATAAAATTTTAGATACTTAAATTTTTAAAAAAATTTAAGTTACATTATAAAACAATTATTTTGTTCAATGGAGTGAATTGACGCCACAATATTATACGTAGCTTCGCCGGTGAATATTATAAAATATCAATTTCTTTATAAACTGACCAGAAGGTGATCGTCATTACTGTATTAGTCAATTAGCTAACTTACCATTAACTTAATTTCATGATAACCGGATCCGTGCTTATGTATAGATTTACAAAAAAAAATCATAATGCTAACAACTGTGAACTATAAAAGCTGAAAAAAAAACCCAATCAATTGAACAAAGTGAGAGAGATCATGAACCAGGGTTAATATATAAATTGAGAAAAATTGATACCTTTACAACGAATGATCTGACCGGCAGTGCTTGACATCTTCCTTAATCTTACTTGTTAAAAATACCCAGATGTAAATTTGAGATGATCCGACTATCTGATGAGATTTCGAGTTGCTTTGAGGTACAAAACACTGGTGGCAGTAGATATTTATACTTGGAGAGGGAGAGAGAGATGGAAACTAAGACAGGCTGTTTTTTCGAACGGTTGAATATTAAAAATCCAATTAGAAAGCAATTAAATTAAACAAGTGGTTTTGTCGTTTTGGTGGCAAAAGGTGGCAACTGAATATGAATACCACTGCCTTTTTCTGATACCCATCCCTGGTTTTTGATTCCTGGTTTCTCTTTTACCTATGGTTTTGTTTTGCCTCTTTATTAGGAGTATTAGTTGTTGTTTTTGGTTTTTTTTTTTTAATTTTTTCCCCATTTTCTAGAGGTGAAATTTTTTTACAGCTAAAATACTTTAACATAATGAAAACTGACGTGACAAAAAAGAAACTTTCATATTGCTCTATTTCACATTGATGTAGGATTTATTTGTTATTTATGTGAAAAAAATCATATGAGGATATAATATTTTAATGTGAAAATATAATTCTCAAAATAACTAGCTAGGATATTTTTTTACTTGAGTCAAAAAAAAATACTATTTCAGCTGGTCCCGCCACCTGATTATCCCAGCTTTGAACCTAAAAGGCTAAAACCATGTTCTACTAATAGTTTCATTTAGAATTTATACCTTATCCTGGTCCCACCTGTTTTTTTTTAAACAAAAAGAAAACTCTTTTTTCTTTATTTAGTTTTGATTTTGCCAGCATAGTCAAACCTGCTAACCAAATCCATTTGATGGTTTTCCTCTATTTTACATTTGTGAAATAATTAAGAATCTCTCCAATTGCGCATGGGTAAAATGCAAAGTCAACCATTGAATTTTAGTAATTTTTGGATATTAAATTCTTTTTTATTGATCAACGCAAATTGAGCTCTTTTTTATTAAAAAAAAATTAGATTTTGAGCCCCAAGGCGCCATATGAGCGTTGACCACGTACGTTGCAGATCTAACGTGGGGCATTTTTTTCACGTGTAAGAGCTGACGTGGCCTAATATGGTCAGTTGCAGGATTCGAATTCAAAACCCCTAATTTAAAATCTTGGTCACATAACCACCCAAGCACCACATGCCTAATTATTAATATTTCGCAAGGATTAAACTATATAACGAAACAATTCATTTCCCCCAAATAAATTAAAAGACAAAACAGATACTTTCTCTATCTACTAAACCCTAGCTGAAGAAGAAAGAAGAGCAGGCATGGAGATATGGCACCTCCTAATCTTAACTCGCCAATCCCACAAACCATCACAGACCTTTCGCAATAATTATTATGCTTATAAACTTCCCATTTAGTGGATGGTAGATCCCAGTATAAACCTCTTCCACATCAAAATTCTCACATCTGCCCACTAATCTATCATCGACGACAACATTAATCTCAGACTCATCTATTAAATTTGGATCTTCAAAACCCCTTTTCTGGATATCTTGTAGTTTTACCTCACCATCTCTCCAAATCCCTAGCCGACCACTTTGAATTGGAACTTTTGGGGTCGAAACCTAGAAAATCACGTCGTCGGAGACACGTGTGAGGAGCAGAGGAAATCGTGAATGGTGTGATTTGGATGATGGATCTGAATCTGTCGATTCCATTTTAGGTTGATTTGGGAATTTTATTTTCTATCTTCGACTGATTTGGTGTTTCATTTTGGGGGATCTGTTGTATTTGTTGGTGGCTGCATATAGATCTGTGTAACCATTTATCTAGATTCGCTTCTAATTTGTTTATGTTCAATTTGGATGATGAGTGTTCTGGTATGGGTGTTCTATATGCAGCAATTGAAGCTGTTCAAGGTTAGCCTTTGAGGCTAAGTTCTTGCTGATGCTTTCATGTTTTACGATGCCTTCTTTCTGATGGGCCGGAATTTATGGCGTTGTGCCGTTGATGATCTGATGCTGACATCCAAGGCCACAATTAGTTTTTCTAGGTGTAATTTTTTAATTTGTCTAAATAATTTTATTAGTTTTTCTAAGTAATTTTTTGAATTTTATTGAATTTGATTTGAGGGGTTTTGGTGTGATTAAAGTGGGTTTATTATTTGTTGTTGTTATTGGTGTGTTCTAGATATCTTCAATGGCGATTTTGGTTTTTGCTTTCTTAAACAATAAAGCCTTTTGTTTAAGAGCAGACATAAGAAGTGTTTGCACAGAGGTTGGTATGTATGCCATTCGAGAAAGAAGGAATACTGTTACCGAAAAGGATTTCCTTGAAGCAATGAACAAGATCATCAAGGGGGATGAATTATAATTTTAAATCTCACTGAAAAAGGTAATAATAATAATAATAATAATAATAATATTAATATTAATGAATTGATTTGGTATAAAACTTAATCCTTTTAATATTTTGTTGGGAGAAATAAATTGATTTGGTATAAATCTTAATCCTTTTGATAAAATAACAACCAATCTTGTGTAGCTTAGGTGGTCTCATGTCCAAAATTTCAAAATTGAAGTTTTGGGTTCAATTCTTAAGGAACCTTGGTTTTTGATAATTAATTGAAAAATGCACATGTAAGCGGTTCCACATGGCAAAAATGTCGACGTCAGCGGTGCCACGTGTGCCACGTCATCAGGTCAATGCATATGTGGCATCTGGGGGCTCAATATTCAAATTTTTGAATAGAAAAGGGCTCAATTTGCATTGACCAAAAGAAAAAGGTTCAATACTCAAAAACACCCAAAGTTCAGTGATCATATTTGCATTTTACCCAATTGGGCATGAGTAAGCACTCAAATACAAGGAAGCTTCCTCATTTGATACTCTTATTGTGGAACCAAGGAGAACTTGGTTTTTTTAGTCTATCTTTTGGCTTCATGAAAAACAACCTATCATCACATAAATTTAGAAGATTTTTTTTTATTTTACATATATTCAGGAAAAAAAATTAATCATTTATTATTTAACTCCTAAAAAATAAAGTAATTGAGTGAGAAGAGAAAGAGTAATTAATTAGTGCATGAATAGTAATTAAATTTCAAACCAATATTAATTACCTAACATTAGAATTATTGAGATTTCTATTATATCTTAAACTACTTATATAATGTAAAGGATGTGGCAAAATTTACTACTCCCTCTGATCTCAAAAAAATTATATATTAAGAAAAGTAAAAGTAAAGAAAAAATAAATAAAAAAAGTTTCAAATTTATCCTAAGTGGTTCCATAAGATTATATAAAATAATGAGTACTTTTATTTTTTATACTAATAGACCCCACTAAATGACTAAGTTATTCTTCACCGAAAAAATTTATAACTTTTGTCATTCTTTTGGGATAGAGGGAATATTACCTACTCTATTATTTTCAAAATATAAGATTAGTATAGACTTTTTAAAAGTTAATATGAGATATTGTCAAAAACTGAAATCTATTATTATCAAAATTACTCCATCAATTTCAAAATATAAGATTAGTATTATTTTTTAAAAGTTTATTTTAAATATTTTCAAATTTAGTGTTATATAAATTCATTTAATTTTACAATATAATAATAGATACCATAAATTATTTAAAATGTAATACTCACTCTGTTCTAAAATATAGTATCACTATTGACTTTTTGAAATCAACTCAATACATTTTCAAACTTAAAATTAATATAAATTCATTTAATTTTAATTAATATAATAAAAAATATTATTCATCGTTTATTATTTTATAATTTTTAATTAATCATTTCCAAACTTGAGAGCAAACTTTCATAACTTCCTTAGCCTTATGTCTCAATCACATATCCCTTCCTCCTCCCCAATGTCAACAAGAAAATCTATCATTTCAACAAGAGGGATTGGCTTGGGTTAAAAAAAATGAACATTTTACCTAGGGTTATTTACACTTTCTAGTACATTTAAAAAAAAAATTACAACAAAAGTGTATTCAAAAAATATTTATAGAATTAATACATTTTTAATATTTTATTTACAAAATTAGTGCATTATGGAAAACCACAATCAAGTGAACTCCTTTCTTCTACTCCCCACTGATCCCATGATGGAAAACCAATACTACACCGAAACTGTGATCATGGCCGCACTCTCCACCTTAACTCCTCCCCAACTCTCAGATCTGACCACCTCCATTTCCTCCATCTTCCACTACCACCACCGTCGTCTCGCCTCCCTCCTCTCCTCCCCTCCTCCCCTCCTCTCTTCTCCCTCACCCTCCACCACCTCCACTCACTCTCTCTCCATCACAAGTCCCAACTTATTGCCCGCCACCTCTTGTCCAACCTAACCCACTTCACCCACTTCATGCACACAAAAACCTCTGCTCCAACGTACCCCAAGCTCCGTGACCTTGACGTTGTTTTGCTCCTCCTCCTCTTTTGCGAACTCCGCCAACAGGATCCAAAAGCACTTGAAACAACACCAATTAAATGGCGTCTCACTCTTTGTAATTATTATGTTCATGATGCCATATTAACATTACCTGGTATTAGTGTTTCAAATAGTGTCGGTATATTTTTTTTTCATAGTGCAGTTGGTAGCCAAACCTTCATACAAAGCTAACCAATTCAGTTTGATTGGGTTATTAATTAATTATAAAAAATTTAAGAACAGTTTCCATGTGTTACCAGAATTTGTTTTCTTCAACATATGCAACCATGAACAATTTTATTGGGTTCTGCAATGGCGCCGTCGTTACATTTTTTTTCATAGTGCAATTGATAGTCAAACCTTCATACAAAGGTAACCAATTCAGTTTTATTGGATTACCAATTAATTATAAAAAATTTAAGAGCAGTTTTCAAGTGTTACCTGAATTTATTTTTTTCAACATGTGCAATCATGAACAATTTTATTGGGTTCTGCAATGGTCGCCGTCGGTACATTTTTTTTTCATAGTGCAGTTTGTACAAAGGAAACCAATTCAGTTTTATTGGATTACCAATTAATTATAAAAAATTTAAGAACAGTTTTCAAATGTTACCTGAATTTATTTTCTTCAACATGTGCAACCATGAACAGTTTTATTGGGTTCTGCAATGGTCGTCGTCGGTACATTCTTTTTTTTCATTGTGCAGTTGGTAGCCAAACCTTTATACAAAGGTAACCAATTCAGTTTTATTAGGTTGCCAATTAATTATAAAAAATTTAAGAACAGTTTCCAAGTGTTACTTGAATTTATTTTCTTCAACATGTGCAACCATGAACAGTTTTATTGGGTTCTGCAATATTCGCAGTCGGTACTTTTTTTTTCATAGTGATGTTGGTAGCCAAACCTTCATACAAAGGTGACCAATTCTATTTTATTTGATTTCCAATTGATTATAAAAAATTTAAGAACAGTTTTCAAATGTTACCTGGATTTGTTTTCTTCAACATGTGCAACCATGAACAGTTTTATTGGGTTCCGCAATGGTCCCTGTCAATACATTTTTTTTTCATAGTGCAGTTGGTAGCCAAATCTTCATACAAAGGTAACCAATTCAGTTTTATTGGGTTACCAATTAATTATAAAAAATTTAAGAACAGTTTCCAACATGTGCAACTATGAATAATTTTATTGGGTTCTACATTGCACTATGATAGCGACAGTTAATTTGTCACTAAATCAGTTTATTTAAGGGATGAAGAGAACGACAAACAACAAAACAATGAGAGAGGAAAACAGGGGATGATGTCTCGATTGAACTGACTTCGAAAACTTAGGAGACGCCGGCGGAGGATTGTAATAGTAATATGGGAAATACGGAACAATTGGGTTTGGAGGCGGCGGTGTCGAGTAATATGAGCCACCGCTGTCGTATGGTGGCGGGGGAGAATAGTAATTAAAGGTGGGAACCGACGGTTGCGTAGAGTAGTAGTAATATCCGGAAGTGGGTGGTGCTGGTGGCGGCGGGCAATTCGAGGCGGTGGCGGAGATGGGGGAGGAGGATAGAGAATGGGTTGACATGGGTTGTTGCATGCAGAGCACATTGTGTAGTCTAGTTGGTATCTAGACATGACTGTAATTGTGGATATGGAGAGCTAGAATTTGGGGTTTGAGATGAAAAGTAGAGTGAAGAAGGGGGAGAATTCAGTTTTATTGTGTTGCACTCGTTTTTTAATTATTTTGTGGATGCACTAATTTTATAATTACTTTCTAATTGTTGTATAGTAGTGTAAAAAAGCCTACCTATCTACTTATATCCAAGCCCAAAACAGTTTGGTTGGGCTTAAATCAGTCTTGCAAACATAAGATTTTGTCCTAATAGGCTGAGGTCAGGGCTTGATAAAAATCTTCATGGCCCATATGAAATATACTTGTATATTGAATGAAAGAGAATGAGTTGGAGATGTTAATTTAATAAGAATATACTCCTATTAGGAACAAATTTATCATCTTAATTTGTGTGTCATTTAAAAAATGGGCGTTTAATATAGTGCGAGGGAGTAAGAAATAAAGAATATTGAATATACATAACTCCTCTTATTTTACAAAGGACAATTTTTTTATATAAAACAAAAATAAAATTAACTAAAAATACTTATTGTGATTCAAAAGCAATATTAATTATTTTCAGTTACATTTATATATATATATAAAAGAAATACGTCTCTAATATTCGGAAGTACATAATATTAAATTTTTTAATTTTTTATCTTAAATAATATTTCAAATAATGTGCATTAATATATTAATTAAGTATATCTCTAACAATTGACAATACAATAAAGTATTATTTATTCTATTTGATTACACATGATTTGAGATAGATACATTATTTGAACAGTAAGTCTACGAATTGGACCGGCCCAATTTTATTTATTTTTGTTTTTTTTTTACTTCTAAAAAATTTATAATATTTATTTTAACTCAAATTTTTACAGAATTCAGTAATTAATGTATAATTTGGATACATGTAAAAAATAGGGTTGCACAGATTGTACAACCCTATTTTTTATATGTATCCAAATTACACCTAAATCACTGAATTCTGTAAAAATTTAAGTTAAAATAAATATTATAAATTTTTTGAGAATCAAAAGAAAAAAAAAATTAAAAAAAATTGGACCGGTCCAATTTTCCGGTCCAAAAAAGTTATCCCCGTAAAAGGACTCTTATTCGAAACAAGTTTTTTTTTCTTAAGTCTCCTAACATATTTTTTTTAAAATAAGTTTTTTGAAAACAAGTCTTTTTTTTTCTTTTTTGTTTTTTGAGATCTAGTGGTACATTTGGAAGAGAAGTATGATTGGGGTTTAGTGGGGGGACAAGACAGAGACTGGCGGGCCGGTGCATCCGAAGGCATGCGCAATAGCTAAAAATCCAAGGCAGGGCCAGGGCAGGCCTCATATAACGTCGTGGCATCACTATCAACTCAATTACGGGAACTCTAAAATACAAAAGACAAATTCTGCCGGTAAACTGCCGACCGTTGCGTCACACTCATGTGATTGCTTCTGGAAAGAAAAAAAGAAAAGGGTTCCGGTTTTGGCAAAGCGTTTGCAATGTGATGGATTCGGTTATCATGAAGTTAACTTCATGGTAAGTTAGTCAATTGACCAATACAGTGCTGACATGTAGAGGGAGAGATCACATCCCGATTTGCGTGTCGATACTGTATTGGTCAATTGACCAAAGTTAACTTCATGCTAACCACTTCCCAATGTGATATAGTGTGTGATAAATTTTCAAATGTGAAGTTGGTTATTCCTTTGCTCGTGTTAAAGAATTGTTCATATTTGTATATTTTATTATTAATTTTGGTATATAATTATTTTTTAAAATATTTCTGGTGTCTAATTTTAATATATTCTAATATTTACGCAATAAATGGTCAAATTCTTACCACTAAATTATCGCTTTTGATTTTATATGAATATTCTAAAGTAAGTTGATTTATTTCATGTAATTGTTCGCTATCTTCTTATTTTATTCAATAATTCCAGGCCGACCGTGAAGTGGCGAATTTTTTATTTTTTTTCTTTTGACTCCCAAAAAATATATAATATTTATTTCAACTGGAATTTTTACAGAATCCAGTGATTTTGGTATAATTTGGACTTTAAAACACTGTTTTTTATATGTATTCAAATTACACCAAAATTACTGGATTCTGTAAAAATTCCAGTTGAAATAAATATTATACATTTTTTGGGAGTCAAAAGAGAAAAAATAAAAAACTTGGACCGGTCACTAGACCGATTGCCACTTCCCGTTCGCCAAAGAATGACTCTATTTTATTATCTATATCTATATTATAAAGCAGAGAGGGGTTTCGTCCTTAAAAAGATTAGTAAATTTTAATTTGCACACATATTAAGAAAAGTAAAATTAAGGGAAATAGAATAAAAAAAATTTAAATTTATTCGTAGTGGCCCCAAAAAGATAATATAAATTGATGAGTATTTTTATTTTTTTTAAATTAATGGACCATACTAAATAACTTAGTTACTCTACACTTTATGCATTTTATCTCATCCGTGTGGGACAAAAAAATTTGTACATTTAGTCATCTTTTTGGGATAAAGGGAGTATAATATATTCACAACTTTTGGTAAAAAATGATGTCGACGCCGGGAAAAATAATGCTAGCGTTTTCTGATTGTTTCTACCCTTTATATTTCGCTATGTCGATTGATTTATTTGAAGGGTGAATTTTTAGGAAAACGAGACCGATATGAATGTCGACGAACTTGAAAAGATTGATTTGAATGATTTAATTTTGATGATTGAATGGAATTAGACAGAGCCGCCAGTTGGTATGATTTTAAATGGACATACCAACTTACCCGAATTTTAAAGGTTTTTGCAATATAATCCAATATGTGACGCTGTAGGATTGGTTTGGAAACCCGAGATTCATAGAGTTCGGGGGCTTGCTTAAGCGAGGGAAAAGTGTTAGGCACCCCCCGACTTCCGTGAAAACACGATTACCGCATATTATTGATTTCTCATGCATAAAGTGTGTGTGTGTGTGTGTGCGTGCGCGTGCTTTTATTGTGACAAGTGTTTTGATTTTATTCTTTATTCTGAATTTTATTATTATTATTATTATTGGATTATTTGGAAGTAGTGATGTTCCTCTTTTGCACCTATGTACGAAGGATTTGATTTAGCGAAAAATTCATTTTTAGACAAAATATATATTGAAATGATATTTTGGAAAACGTAGGTTTCAAATCCTTCGCCCGAATAGTAATCGAGGACCTTTAATACTTCCTTTTATTATCTTTATGTTGATAAGGTGATCTACCCTCGAATCACTTTATTTTTCATAAAAGCACTTTGTGGTTTTATTGGAAAATCGCTTTTGGGTGATAATGTATGCAAGAAAGCATTGAAAAGAGTCAGATCATCATAGGGCATGAAAGCCATCTCGATAGATCCGAACCCACAATCACAAGTTTTCACTATCACAGGATCTTAAATTCGATTTCTCGGGAATAACCCCTCGAACTCGTTTTAAGATCCAGTATTACACGTACAACAATTTCACGTTATTTAAACATTACATTTGAAAATGAAACGTCCATCGTGGGAATCAAGTCTAGATCTGATCATTAGATCTCGACATCGGGATCCCTAGGCTCACATTATTAAACTTAAATATGTATGTACAACATATCCTAAACTCGTTATTAGGTGATTTCATTGTTTGAAATCCTCGTTAGGAGCCATTAGGACCTCTCACATCTAGATATAGATCTAGGGCTCTATAGAGTGACCGAAACTGACCAGAAGTAGTAAAGCATCTAGATCTACCATGGATCTAAGCTGATCTGGCATATAAGTTAGAGCTTCATGCTCTACAACCATTTCAGGACTAGATCCGGCTTAGATCTAGGTAGATCTAGTCTCCGGACTTTATTTACAACTATATATGCACAAAATAACTGGTAAAAACTCTAGATCTACCAACTATTACGCAAAATATGTATAAAACAACAATTTTAACTAGATTTAAACAAGATATAACATGGATATAGTATTTAGAACATTATTTACAAATAAAGTGACCTAAAAGGAGCATTTTCACCTTGGGGAACGCGTGAACAAGTTTATTTTGGCTCAGGATCAACTTATATCACTCTGGACACTTAATATGTATGATATATAACATCAAAAAACTTAAATTTGTTAAAGAAATGTCAAACCCGAGGGTTTCTCTCTCTAGAATCTCTCTCTCTCTCTCTAACTTCTCCATATTTTTTTTCAAATGAGCTTCAGGTTGTTGGATAATATAATAATAAGGAAATCGATTATAAGTATAATCGGATTTGTGATGAGATAAATTGTCTTCTAATATTAATTATTGTTATGAACAATATACTATTACCAAGTAATTATTTGATAATATGATGATTAATGAGTAAATGATTTATAAATATAAAAAGATTTATATTTATTTAACGTGATAATAAATCATATAAAGTGTTAATCAATTAGCGTGGGAATTATAATTCCATGGATTAATGAGAAATGGATTAATTAATATTATTATTAATTAATTGATAAGATAAGTAATTTATTAATTTCTATGTGCAACCATGCGATATTAAAGTATAACGTATGATAGTTAACTATGTGTTGTACGAAGTGTAAAGTGCGACGTGACTATATAAGCTATATAGTAAGGTGATAGAGTTACATGAAATATGTATATAATGTAGTGTGAAGCTTTAATATAGCTATATTATATGTATATATTATATAGTATGATTGGTTGCATTAAGAGAGTTACATAATATTATTGCTTATGTAACATGATATGTGTGGGTAGACCTTAAGGAATACCCTATTAACATATAGCAATTGTTATTGATAATGGTTTCTATAGGATATTATAACTGTATTAATAACCGTTATAATAATGAGTAATACCCGATAGAATTATATCCGGTAGGATGAAATGTACATGAAATTATATATGTGCAAGTTAAAATTTACTACACGATAGTATTATTGGGACTACATTGTGACACATTAATTTATAACTTAAGTTATATAAAATGGAATGTGTACAACTTAAATATATATGGAATAAATATATATAGCCTAAGTATATACTATATGTATACATATATAACATTAGTATGTGAAAAAAAAAACAAGTTGCTGTGATTGTTTGAGAGTCTTTCTCTCCCACACGTGAACACCCACATGGCTAGCTACTCTATATCTCTTCTCAATTTCAGCAAATGTAGCTTATGATTATGGGGGAGTGGAGATAATGATGGGATTCACCAACCTTCTACCTAATCTACATGAACCATTAGACACTTGCTCAACCCATGGGATTGGTTTGGAGGATTATTGCAATATCTGTGTATCAATTCTTCTATAAATAAGACTCTCAGCTTCTTCATTGCATTTGCTGAGAGTTGTATTGGCTAAGGAATTTATAGAGAGTGAGTGTAGTGTTATTGTGAAAGAAACCAAGAAATTGTATTGCAGAGGTAATCCCCATTCATGCTCTTCATTTTCTGAAAAATTTATAAATCCTTGATTCTTGAAGTAAGCATGTATTGACTGATAATTTGTTTGATAAATGCTTGTTGAGTCTTATATAAGTTGCTATGCATGTTAGCTCTATAATGTAGCATGTCTAGAAAGGAATTCGTATGAAATTTGTGAATGGGATTACAGTACTGCCGATGCAGTCTGCTCTGTTTCTGGCCGACCAACTGCGCAGCTGCGCCAGTTTTGTACTGGCCAGCAGCGCAGCTGCGCCGGTACCAGACTTGAGTTGGGCAAGGCCCTGCGCAGCTGCGCCAGTTTTGAACTGGGGCTCTGCGCAGCTGCGCCGGTTCCTAATCCCAGTTTCTGCAGATTTTGTTCCTGCTTGATGTCTGCTAAGTGATAGATATTGAAAGAAATTGGAACAAGCATGTGAACATGATCAAACTATAGATATTAGTACATTACATGACATAAGCATGAATAATCATGATAGTGTACACGATTGATGAAAAACTTATAGTTTTAAACTTAAATTTATAGTTTTAAATATGAATGTTGACACATACGTGAGACGTGGACATTCTGATCTTGTGAAGATGTTAACATACTTTAACTACATATGATAAGAGCTTTAAAGTTGTCTTGTATATGTCGAATTGTATCGTTCAAGTTTAAAATGATTTCAAAGGCGAACTTGAATATGTTTTCAAATCAAGTTGCATTAAGTATGAGTAGCTAGATTCTAAAGATTTAAGATGCCATGTTTGTGCTTATTACGTCTCTAAATATGATAACATACGTACATGGCATAAGTAGATATAAAATGATTCAAAGTAGCCTTGCATGATTAGTTAAGCATGACATTGATTTTTGGAGAATAAAACTTATGAAGTTTTGAAAGTAGACTGGTTGAACATAAAGTTACTGGCATTCTAACTTTATGAACATGCATGATAGGACTTATATGCCTCTAGTCGTGATTGGTATGTGCACCCCGCTAGTTAACCGTGATATGCACTGTGCGAGCATGTTTTGAAGATGTACTACACTAACTATAGGTAAATAGATTAGTTGTAGGCGGACATGTGTATATGAAAGATGATATTAATTGAGTATAGTTAAGGTATACCTATGCGTACCTAGCTATACTAAACGTATGATAAGAAAGTGAAACAAGGTTCTAAGAAACAAGTTAGACAACAATGTAACCTTTGTTATTACATTGAGAATGTGTGGATGCATATAACTGATGAGTGTGATCTCTATGGTTAATATAACTGTGTAGGATTACACAAAGTGCAGAGATTCTTAAGCAGTGAAGTCGTAGTTATTAAACTACAAATCAGGCAAGTCTTTCAGTTCCTATTTGATATATGAATTCAATAACTGTTAGTTGAATTATATTATGCTGTGATAATGTGAACTTATATATGAACTGTATATGAGATATAAATGAGATTGAAAGTTGATCTTTGATGATATACTTGTTATGTGAAAAGTAACATGCGTAGTAAATATAAACTGTTTATAAATGCATGAACTGAGTATGATGTTATATGCTATGTGATGCATGAGGACTGTTAGAATTGCTGAGCTGTCGAGCTCACTCTTGCAAATAACCACTTTTGCAGGTTAAGGATTCACGGTAAAGATTTCGTGCTTCTTGATTGATAAAGATAGATAGTATCGCATTGAAGAATACTGATTAGATTATTACTCGAACCATGTCTAGGTTCTAGTAGTTGTACTTGATATTTGTTTACGAGGTTTAATGCTTGTCGTACTATAAAGATGTATTAATTAATACATAGAGGATATCGAGTTGAGTTGTAAACGTTATACGATAACTCAAATAGGATGAGTCATATTATAAAGTTGATTCAGGGATTGTAATTGATTCAAGTTATGGAATCAATAAAAAGAATTTATTCAAAGGATATTGAAAAGTTTAAATTATTCCGCATTTTAGTAACATCGAATATGATGTAAAGACGAGATCTTGGATATGAATAGAATTTATATTCTAAATTGTAATAAAGCAAGTTGTATTCTTTTAGTAATAAATAAAAGATATAATAATTTGGCGATAATAGTATCGTGACTGCACCGAATCCGAGATTTCGAAGGAACGTGGATTTGGGGGCGTCACAGTCTCCGGGGTGAAATGATACTTTTGCCCTACCTTGGGGTTGCCTTCGAATTGAAATTACGTTTTTAACCTCCTGAAATGTTAGTTCAAAGAAAGCAAAATTTCGAGTGTCTACTAAGGAGAGTTTTTTTTTGTTTTAATCTACTCCATCCGTTCCCAAAATGATGAGTAAAGTCCAATTTGCACATATATGAAAAAAATTAAAAGTAGATGAAAGAGAGTAAAAAAGTTTCAGATTTATTCATAGTGCATTGCCCCACAAGATTATATATAAAGTGATGAGTACTTTTTTATTTTTTATGTAAGAACCAACTTTTAATAAATAAAACTTAATTTTCTTTATAAATAATATTCTAAACAGTAAGGTGTTAAATTGATAAAAATATTATAATTAAGGATGATATGTGCAAATTATAAGAAACAAAAAGAATATCGGGAAATATTTGGCAAAGTACCATAATGCCGAAATAACCGATCATTGGTGGACTACAACGAAATAATTATCGAATATAGAAAATGTGACGCCCCCAGAATAGGTCCAGTTAACCCAACCCATTCTGAGTCGCCAAATACATGGTACATAATTCAAATACAAACTTTATATCATACGGTCGTGCAAAATACGACCACACAACTGTGAGTGTCAATACAAATATGTAGAAAATATTAATATTCAAACTAAGTCCTCATTACAATTATTATCACACTATTTATCAAAAATAGTGAGGACTACTAGTGCTCTAACTCGAACCATCACTCTGTCCCCCGACTAGTCCCTGCGACATTCTCATTTCCTGAAGAGGACAACAAATGAAAAGGGTGATCTCAACTAGCTCAGTAAAGAATATTATGACTAAGATAATGGAAAATAAATTATCGTTAGCCTTCAATAAATCAGATAAAATATAATGGACAACCAATCTTAGATCAATTTTTGCAGCGGAAATAACAATTCATTAGAAGAGTTAAGTAGAGAATGAAGTCTACTATCTTCTATGATTTAAAAGTCCATCATCAATATTTTATCCCTGTAACATCAATCAATATACATCTCGAATCAATATTCATCTTTGCACTACAGGCCAAAGATAATCATTTGTATCATCAGTGGTCATGTTCATCCCAACACCTGTCATCTTTGCACTACGGCCAAAGATATTCATCAGGTAATCATTCATCTTTGCTCTACAGGCCAAAGATATTCAATTATATCACCACTTAGAACTGAGGATGATGAAAAACCATATAAATAACGAATCCAGTGAAATAAAGGATAAGATTAAGGATTCGTATTTTAGTTTATCAAAGTTCAAGAATATTCCATAATAATACTTTGTGGAGCAAAATTCAAGAATAAAGCTCAAAACTTAGATCCAATCGAAGATAGTAACCATAACAGACAATTTGGACAAATAGAAGAAAATTTAATTTTTCCGTGAATAGTGCCGTATACGTGAATAGTGCCGTATACATGAATAGTAACCCCGACGGAAAAAGTAAGAATTTCATAATAAAATCCATGCCAATATTTCGGTATAATGATATTGAAAAGAATAACATCATTTACGAAAGAAAATAACATCCCTTACCTCAAAAGAATAACACTTCTGGCTGGAATATCGGATATAATACTGAAGGAAACTTGCACTGAATAGTAACACTCAAAGTATCTAAATACTCACAAGAATACGCTCGATATTATAGAGAGAGAAAACTTCTGATTCTGGTGTGATTTTCAATTCTAACCTAAGCACCCTATTTATAGGAGAAGCTTAGGATGCCAAAGGAGACTAAAATAATAAAATATTATTATTTTTAAAAAAAATTCCGCCGCCTGGCGGCTTTTGAATTTTCAAAAAAAGTGGGGCCCACCCATAAAAAATATTTATTTTCCGAAACTTTAATAATTCATAATAAATAGCCCCTTTATCAGAAAAATACAAATTCTATGTCTTTCTATAGGAAATTTAATTCTCTACAACTTTGTAGAAGGAAGTTTTCCCATATTTCAAACATAAATTATTCGAAATTCATAAACAGATGATTTTTCACACCAAAATACTGATAAAAATATATCAGCGCTAATTCCTTCTTTTATATCCACAAAATAAATATTTTCTTATCATATAAATCAATAATTAATTATTCACAAATAATATTACAGAACTACAATATTGACAACCAGGTCATTCCCAGGAAAGAGGGGGCCTTCCGATAAGGACTTCTCCTTATTGGCGCGCAATTAAATAACCCTCCTAGACAGAACTTCCTTAGACATTGTCAATAATGCTATCTAATAATATTATTCAAATAATATGAATTATTGAGTTGATAATGTGAAATACTGTGCAGTGACAATTATTGAATCAATAATACCAAAATATCAACTGTAGCCATTATTGAATCAATCATATAAAATGGCAACGTAGCAATTATTGAGTCAATAAAATATCAATGTAACAATTATTGAGTCAATAATATAAAATATCAACGTAGCAATTATTGAGTCAATAATATAAAATATTGAACAGTAATTACTGTAACAATTATTGAGTAATAGCTTCTCACGTAAGAATCAATAATTAGAATTACTGTGCAATACCGTGTGCTACTGTGCAACACCGTGTATCACTGTATTTTAACCACCGGGTATTTCAACAGTACTAACGGTAATAACCACGCCGTTATTTTGTAAAAAAATTATTTCTGTCGCTTTCTATATCCGACAGTTATTCTGTTGTGGGGGCCCACAAATAGCTGCGCCGTCGTACGAATATTCTCCGACAACAAGAATATTCCACGACCAAACGAATATTCCCCGACAACAAGAATATTTTATAACCATTTGCTCATTTTAAAAATATTTGCACATTTCACCCATAACTTTCATATTTATCAAAACAACACCTTACTGTTTCGAAATAATATATAAAGAAAATTAAATTTTTATTAATAAAAGTTGGGGTTTTACAGAAAACGACATAAATAACATTGTTAATAAAAAAAATTATCGGTTGAACTGTTACCTTTACTTTTTAAAATACCCAGTGATAAAAGAACAATAACATACGGTATTCCATAGTAACACAGTATTTCATATTATTGAACCAATAATTGTCACAGTAGTAAATGCACAATATTTCACATTTTTGAACCAATAATTGTCACTGTAACAAAGGTAGTAATGGAAAGTTACATAATTAAAAGTCACGGCTATTAAATAGTTAGACAAACTCATTATTTGAAGATTATTGCATATATACTTAAATATTTGTGATATTAATAAATTGAGTCAATAATGCAGAAGATGAATAATATAATAATAATTGTGAATACTAAAAAAAATATAATCTTGAAATGTGAAAAATATAGATAATTAATATGTGGTAGATTAAAGGTAATCTTGAAATGTGAAAAATGTGGTTAATTGATGAATGATGTAGATTAAAGATAATCTTGAAATGTGAAAAGTGTGGTTAATTGATGGATGGTATATGTGAAAGATAATCTTGAAATGTGAAAAGAGTGATTAATTGATTTGTGGTAGATGTTGGTTAAGTTTTGGCTATAAATAGGGGCTTAGCATAATGATTTTCATAACTTTCTTGTTTATACTTCTTTCCACTCTCTAAAAATTATTTAGTTTAAGTGTCTCTTTGCTAAGGCAACCTTAAGTATCGATGAATATTAGTAAGAGTGCAAGAATTGTTCAAGTGGGGTTTTCTATAAAAGTTGCGCAAACACCAACACACATCACATATTGTTTACAACTCTTCTTTTAGAAGATTTATTTTGAAAAGCTTCCTCTGAAATATTATTTTCTTCATTCAAAATTATTTTGAAGTTTATTCTACTCTATTTTGTACACTACACAAATTTATACTATCAAGTCATTTTTGACGATTTCATAATATACGAGTTATTGTACACCATAAAACTTATATGTGGTAGTTATTAATTAAAATATAAATATACATATAGGTTGATCAACTACATAGAAAGTAGTATGTAGTTACGTGCTAAGGTAAGGAATATCATTTTCTTTTATACTCGTAAATTTAAGCTTACTCTGGTAAGAAAGTATTGTTCGTTTCTACAATCCTTAATTTAAACAGTGCAAATTCCTGAAATGATTATAATTTCCTTAATAGTTGATGCTTCATCTAATATCTTTTGAACTGAACATTTTTGTTGAATTTTAACCGGCGTGGGAAAGAAAATCGTACCTTGCTAGGGTTAGGATTTTGTGTTGGTTGAGGAGGAGAGAAATCCACTAAGAGTATATAATTGATTGATGGATTGAATAAGAGAGAAGAACAGGTGAGCGATTACTCCAATGACACTTGACAGAACTCTTAGGATCCGAGAATCTTATTAGGATAGCAAGGATCCAGAGTGCCTTCTTGTGTGCTTCCGGTTGAGAGAGAATCTCCAAGTCTTCAAGTCCTCTAAAAGCTCAGATGTCCAAAAAGTCCCTTCTTCATAGAATGAAAGGAGTATTTATAGAGTTTCTTGAAAAGTGGTCACATGTCAAGCACATGACCTCGGGAAAATTTCAGAAATACCCTTAGTCACCAGAGTAATGTTCAGATCATGTTGTCCTTCTAGCCACCAAACAAATCCATCAATCAATTCCCAAAATGAGTCGCCTCCATGAGTCTTCTACATCGAGACACGTAGAGGCTTCTCTCGGGTCTCGCTCATTTATTTTTGACTTTTTCGTCATTCATTTAATTATAGTGTGAACCATAATTTGTGCATTCAATTCAATTAAGTTATGTGAACCCAAATTTGCACTTTGACGCACATTTGCCCCCTGCGCGAGAGTAGCGATTTCGACGAGACGATCGCGCAAGAATACTTCAAGCTTTCGAACAATATTTGGGGCTCAGTTTTACAAGTTTTGAAAATGGGGTCCTAGAAGAGGGAACTCCTAAGGGGCCAAACCCTAAGGGTTAAACCTTAGGGAGGCAAGACCTAGAAGGGATCTTCATTGTACATCTTGGGAAATTTTTTAAAAATCTTTCCAAATCTTGCTCAATCTTTTGTTTCCTTAATTTTTTCTAGAAATTGAAACAAGATAGATCATCAAATATTAATAAAATCTAATCTTGTGAACTAAATCAAATCTTATTTTATTTTTTTGAAAATAAAATCTTTCTTTTGGGAAATCAAAACAAATATTACCAAATCAAATCTTATTTTGTTTTGGAAATGAAATAAAATTTTATTTGATTTTGAAAGCAAAATATTTCCTTTTTTTTTATTTAGAAGGAAATCAAAAATTTTTGAAATCTTCCCCTTTTATTTGGGAATAAAATCAAATATTTTCTATATTTAGAAAATAATATCTTTCTATATTTTATTTAGAAGCAAAATCAAATATACTTCTACTTTGGAAACTATATTGAATTCTTCCCTTAATATGATGGTTGTTTCCTTTTCTGATGCAAGCATACCTGGGGATATATATATATATATATATATATATATATATATATATATATCTCCCAAGTTACCCATGTTTTACTTTACGTCTTGCTTCATCTTGGAATTTTCTCTCCTCCTACAAGTCGGAAAATCATCAAGAAGGCCTCAAACATTTTTCAATCCGGGCAAAAGGTGAGGAAAATGACTCTTCCCTGTAGGGCTGAACTCTAAGGGGTACTCTTCCCTTCCCTTCCTCTCCTCTTCATTTTCTTTATCTTTTCTTGTTTATTTGAATGCTTCCTTTTGGATTTCTCCTGATTTGCTTCATCTATTTCTCTTTTCAGGCAATTGCAGTCTTTTTTTTATTTTTCGAGCTACATTACCTTGATCATATCTTGATTTTCTCCCTCGGATATTTTCAAAGAAAGGCTATAAATTTTCGGGGCGAAGAAGTATTCATTCCGAGATGTTGACTCGTGGAGCAAATGAACCTTAAAGGTGCAAGGGGAGGACCCCCAGGTGGCTGAACCCTATGGGTGGCCGAACCCTAGGTGCCTTGGCCTCATACTTATATATATTTTTTCGTCTTTTCTTTAATCTTCTATTCGAATGGCTTCCTTTGTTTGTGCTTTTGCGTGCTTCCTCCTTCAGGCAACTCAAATCGTTCTTTTGTTTTACGAGCCATATTACCTTGATCATATCTTGGTTTTTTCTCTCGGATCATAAAGAAAGATTGGCGTATTTTGACAAAACACAAAGAATAAAAAAAATGCTTCTCAGCGGGACCACCCTAGGTGGCCGAACCCTAGGGGGGCGAATCAGCAAATGGAGGAAAAATAAAACTTTTGATCCGCTTGGAAATACAAGGCCCATAAATATATCAAATAGAAGCTAGCGACGAGCCCTACAAAAGTTATTGCATTTGGCCATGATAAATATTGTTATAAGTCCAAAAAAGGCTCAGAAGAATGTATTTGGGCTGTCCGAAGTTTTTTCGGAAGTTTTTGGAAAATAAAATTCTTGCGTAATTGTGATTTCTAACTTTCGCTGACTTTGGTTCTTCTTTTTTTCAGGTGTTCTTAAGTTTAAGTGTTAGACTTTCTTCTTTGTCATGGTAAGAACTTATGTGACGCCCCCAAAATAGATCCACACAACCCATTCTGAGTCGCCAGAAATACACACTACAGAATCCAAATACAACTCTTCCTATTCCAACTATTAAACTGTCGTACAAAATACAACAACACATATACTGTGAGTTTCAATACAAATATTATAACAACAATATTCACACACCAAACCAATAACACTTTACATAAAGGTACAGTCAATAACTGTTTTAAGAATTAAAATCTATGAAAAATGCTCAAAGAAACCTTCGTACATAGGAGGCTATGCTTCTAAGTTATAATAGATATCATAAGACTTGAGAATTAACCTTGGTTGACCCAATAAACCCCAAAGAAAAACGAGAAGATTACTATCATGTTCATTCCAATGTTGGGTATTTTCTTGCCATATAATTATCTTCATTGTCTCAAACTGAGGATTATATTCTAACCATACTCCAAGATTATATAGGTAGTGCTCATATATATAATCAGCAAATGGATGTGCACAGCCATATCTTATGATAACACTAATTTGTATGTGGTTAGACATCCTGTATGATAGTGGCAACACACTCTTTCAAATGTGACTCATATCCCAACCTTGGATAACATCTCACAATGGCACCTATCAGTTTGCCATCCTATCTTATAATTTGATGAGAACAACCAATAACTCAAAACATTATGGTTATTTACTTGGATCATTACTTCACTCCCCGACTAGTCCCAGCTTCACTTTCATTTCCTGAGAAGAACAATGGAACCAAAAGAAAAAGGGTGAGCTCAACTAGCCTAGTAAAGAATATCATGACTAAGATAATAAAGAATGAATTATCTTTAGTCTTCAATAGTGAAAATCTGACATAATATAATTGACAACAAGTTTTAGATCAACCACTACAGCGAAACGAACAATCCTTTAGAAGAGTCAAATAGACCATAATGTCTATTGTCTTCTCCATGTTAAAAGTCCACCAACAATATTTAATCCCTGTAACATCAATCAACAGTTCCTGCCCACAATCATGTAAATAGTTCATGATCATAATTATGTTGATTAATTCCTTTTTGCACCCAAGGCAAAGATAATTTTCATCACATGTCTTTACCTGTAACACAAAAGATTATGGTTATATTAATTCATAATTCATGTTCATAATCATGTAAATCAACAGTTTCTCCTTGCCACGAAGGCTTAATAGAACTTTCACTCAATGTCATTGCCACAAAGGCTAAAGACACTTAATAATCATATCGTCTTTACACCCTACACCAAAGACATTCAAACGTAACAACCATGATCATGATCATACCAATCATTTATCTATCTTTGCACTACAGGCCAAAGATATTCATTTGTATCATCAGTGGTCATGCTCATGTTGTACACTTGTCCATCTTTGTACTACGGGCCAAAGATATAAATCAGCAGTTCATCTTTGCACTACAGGCCAAAGATATCAATAAACAGTTACGAATAATATCCGTTACGAATATTGAAAGAAAATAACATCCTTTACCTTAATAGGAGACTAGATCTGACTGGTATGACGGAGATTATGTTGAGAAAATCTTGCACTATTAGTTACACTCAAAGTATTCTTATACTAGAAAGAAATACACACAATATTATAGAAGAAGAATTCTCTGATTCTGGTGTGAGTTTCATTGCTTAACTAAGCAAACTATTTATAGGAGAATAGTGGTGTACACTATTTAAAATCTTCATGGACGAACAGAAAAAAAATTCACGGACGCACAGTAAACCTAAAATAATTCAAATAAAACAAATAACTTCATATATAATATAATATAATATATTCTAATTATATTCTAATAAAATAAATAACTTTATATATATTATAAAAAATATTCTGTTTTATATAAAAAGTTTTTTATTTTATTACTATTATAATAATAATAAAACAAAACTGAGATAAATTTCTGTCGACGGTTTGAAAAATTGGCACGTAGGGGTTCATAGAATAATAAGTCAAACTTACAACAAACGTTTCAAGATAAACCCCTCTATTTATGTCAAAAATTGAATAAATATCTACCATAAATCACTTATCTTCAATCAACATATTTTTAATCTTTCAACAATTATTCATCATTAATATTATAACTCACAATATTGACAACCAGATCGTTCTAAAAAAAAATTGGACTTTCCGATAAGGATTTCTCCTTATTGGCGTTCAATTACCTAACCCTTTTCCTAGACAGGACTTTCTAAAAATTGTCAATAATGCTAATAATAATATGAGTAACTGTGTCGTATTAATTATTGATTTAATAATATAAAATATTATGCAGATGTTACTATAACAATTATTGAATCATTGATATGAGATATTATGCAACAACTATTGTGACAATTATTGAATACTGAATGACTTTTTACGTAAGAATCAATAATCAGAGATATTGTGCAATACCGCATACTACAGTGGAATAACGCGTATTACTGTACTTTTATCACCGGGTATTTCAACAGTTTAACGGTAAAAGTCTTGCCGTTATTTTTAAAAAAATATTATTTTTTGTTGCTTTCTATATCCAACAGTTATTCCGTTGTGGGGTCCACCAATGATTGCGCCATCGTACGAATATTTCCCGATAAAAAGAATATTTTCTGACTAAACGAATATTTTTCGACAACTTTTTACTTTGTAAAATTTGCACAAATCACCCATAACTATAACATTTATTAAATTATCACTTTACTAATTAGAATAATATTTAGAGAAAATTAAATCTTTATTCATAAAAAGTTGGGGTCTTACAGTTGACACTTATCTTAAAGCCATTGGCAAATCGCCCCCCCTGATGAGGCTGGTTCTAGTATGCCGGCAGCCGAGGATCCGGTCAAAAAGCGCCAAAGAAGTTTGGCAAATTTTTTGTGACATTTTCATTTTTATCTTTCATCCCTCGTATGGCTGCTTTTGTGTTTCCTTATGTCAATATTTCCTTGATTTTCAGATTGCAGATGTTGATGAAGAGGACGATGATACTCCCACTGGGCTCTTTGCGGGTACCGCAAATTGGGCAGCGGCGGCTTCCACTACTTATGAGCCTCCCCGACCTATCCCTATTGGTATCGAGTCTTCTTCACCGCAGGATGATTATGTTAGTCTTGATGCTAAGGATTCTCTATCTGATGTGAGCTCGGGTCCTGCTGTGGGTGGTAAAGCTCTTTTTTCACGCCTTCCTACAACATCTTCACATGACAACATTGAGGGTATTGATGAGACTCCAACTTCCTCGAGGAGGAATCCTTCTAAGACTATTGCTGATTGTCATCCTCCCAGAAGGATTCTGCCGAGGTTCTAGCTGCTTAGGAGGGTATTATTAATAGCACTTTGGGTGGGGCAACCGACATTCTTCTTTCTGTGGCATCTCACGACTCCTTTTCCATTGGCTATATTGTGAGTATTTTCTTTAGTTAACATATGATTTTCTTCTTGAATTTTCATTCTTTATCCATAATATATTATGCTTTGTCATTTTGTTTTCAGAACGAGAAGATGAAAGATTTGCCTTTGACTGTTGAGGAACTTGCTTTATTTGATGCCCTCCATCCGGATGTTGCCACTTCGCTGTATAGTGACCTTAGTTATCTTTCGGATGACCAAGGCTTCGAGGATTCATTAGCAGCATAGCAGCCCCCTTCTCTTTCATTCTTTGTCTCGATAAATTCTATGGTGTCTTCTAAAGTGGCTCCCTTCAGAGCTTCCTTCAATCCAGGTGAAGATTTTGTTTCTTGGAGGGATTTTCAGATATCCTTTTCAAGTCAGGAAAGTCTCGAGCGTCTCCTAGCTCGATTCCCACAGATTCTTGACTGACTACAAACTTTCTTTCTAGATCGACTCACAAGCCTTGTTCTCGAGCTGTGCAGTCTTTCTTTCTACTCTTTGCGTGTAGAGTACTTGAAGAGATTTAACGATGAGGTTGACGACCTTGCAGCCATGGGCTTTGATATGTCTTCTTTTCGTGCTAGGCTGGATCTTCTCAAGTCAAATTTTTGTATTGTTGCATTACGTTCAGAGGTCACTGTACGTAAATATGAAGATGAATACTTTTCATTATAACTTTTGGATCTTGAAGAAGTTGTAAACAAATTGAAGACCCAATCTCGAGATCTAAAGTCACAGCTTCGGGATGTAGAGTGCTAGCTTCAGAACTTAGAGTCAACTACCCGAGATGTTAGGAAACTGAAAGCTGCAAATCTTAAGATTCGGGATATTGTCGTTGCTAACTTGGAGGCTTTAGCTATGCCCCCTCTTCAGTTTGATATGCCATGGCCTTTAGATCATGGCTTTTTGTAGTTTTTTCCATTTTCTGTATCAGAAAACTCATTTACATACATTTTATTTATCAAAATTGAATTTCTTTAACCTTATTGATTGCCTTTAATTTAAATGATTCCTTAAAACCTAATATTTAACATTGAATCTCAAGTTATTCAAATTAATATTCCAAGACAACAATAAGCATTATAAAAGAGCAAACATGAAAAGAAAAAAACTTGTTTTTTTTTCCAATTTGTCGTAAACCAACACTTGAATCCATACTTTTTTTTGAATAATCAGAAAATTATTCAAGTATAAGTGAAAATTTGTCATTTTATTAATAATCAGATTGCTTTTGACGAAAAAGCATAACGTTTCAAATTTTCATAAAAGTCATAAATCTTGCTTTTGTCGGAGAAATCCTAACGTTCGCCACTTTTAGAGATAAAGTGTAACTTTCTCGGGGTTGAGGGCTTATACTCAGGTGCCTCAATCACTTTTAAAGTTGAAAGTGTAACTTGTCGGGTCCGAGAACTTATAGTCAGGTGCCTCAATTATTTTTAAAGTTGAAAATATAACTTGTCAATTTCGAGGACTTATAGTTAGGTGCCTCGATTATTTTTAAAGTTGAAAGTATAACTTTTTCAGGTCTGAGAACTTATAATCAGGTGCCTCATTCATTTTTTATGATAAAGTGTAACACTCAGGTGTCTCGTCACTTGGGTCGTCCAATTTCTTGGCAATTGTATTTTTTACGAGGACTTGACCACCATTTAAAGTGGACCACCATCTTGGGTGGATTTTTAATCCATCAATTATAGTGCCTCCTCCCTTGGTCATCAAATTTCTTGGCAAGGGATACTCGTAAGGACTTCAACCACCATTTTTGGTGGACCACCATCTTGGGTAGATTTTTAATTCTTTAATTCTTGTGCCTCCTCCCTTGGTCATACAATTTCTTGGCAAGAGATACTCCTGAGTACTTAAATCACCATTTTTGGTAGACCCCCATCTTGGGTGGATTTTTGATGTTCTTGTATATACAGTTTAAAGATTTTTTCAATGGTAGAGCCAGTATTTGGGTTGTCCATCATCTTGTGTTGATGAAGTTTGTGTAACAGAACTTCTCATAGTTTTGACCTGAGCATCAACTATTAATTCTTGATGCTTGCTTGGTGTATGCTCTTAAAGCATATTTCCTTGAATAGACTATATTGTGGCCCATGATTGTGGCCCTTGAAATCTAGTATGAGTCTCCCTCTTTCTTGGCTTTATGTGGCTTTAGCAGAGCATCAACCATAGTTATTCGTAAAGCTGTAAACGAGCCAAGTAGTTCGGGCTCGATTCGGGCTCGACTCGAAAAAGTACGAGCGAGACTCGGATTTGTTAATAATATGATCCAAATCTGAGTATTAAAAATAGTTCGAATAAAAATATGAGTAGAATCTGAACAAGGTTATACTCGACCCGCTTAATATTCAAACTACTCGAATTCTTGATTGTGATTCGATACATACTCGATTGATACAGATTCGATTAAATGCTCGATACGTTCTCTTATAATATATACAAATTTAAATCAAATTAGAATAATTAATTATTATTATTTTGTTTTGTTTTTAATTTTAATTATGATTTTATATTTGTAAAGTGTAATAGTAAATATATTTTCTAATTTCTAAGTAAAATAACAAATTTAATTTATAATTATATTTATTATAAAACTAGTTATTATGTAGAGACTCGAATTTGAGCTTGAATTTGAAGCTCGCGAGTAGCTTGACTATAATTCGAGCCGAGTCAGATCGAATTCGAGTAGTAAATATTCAAGTCGAGTCGAGTTTGAGTTGAATTTTTCAAATACAATTCGAATTCGAGTCGAATTCGAGTACGAATTTATCATTTCGAGTCGAATTCAAGTAGTTCTCTGTTTGATTCGATTTGACTCGTTTACACCCTCAGCTATTCGATTTAGCTCCATTTTATTGATGAGTGAATTCGTCTCTGTATCTCCACTTTTTAGTGATCAAACTCTAGGGTGTACTCTTTGACATTTAAATTTCCAAGACGTATTATGTCTAAGCCAGACCTCTAATGTCTTTTTGAGTTGATGTCATAAACGCATTTGTCATGTTGTCATGATCTTTGGCCCCTTGCGTAGTTTTGTACGTCATAAAGGACTTGAGGAGAGATCTTCCCTATGTCCTCATGTATTTCTCACATCTTTCCTTAATTTTAGTCATCTTGCTCGTCATGATAATCAAAGTTTGATTGGGAAATCACTTTGGAGCTTGTAAAAGAGTGTGTCTCCTATGGGCTGAACCCTAGGAAGGGAGCCCTAAGTTCTTTTATTCGTGCTCATTTCTTCCATTCTTTTCCTCGTTTTGTTTGGTAGATACTATTTTGTCAAGAAAGGAATTCCATCGGCATCAGTTTGAAGAATTGAACCCTTAGGGGTTTTTTGAGCTCCAACATCCTTCAGGCTCTCCTGTGGAGTTACTTCTTGACCACTTTTAATTAAATCTGTTAACCCTTTTCGTTTGAATTATCCTCCCAAGGGGAGACTGTTAGGAATATGCATGAGAATGCTATTCCTCTTTATATAAGATTTGATTATGAACTTACTGAATGAATATGTAAATATGTCTGCATTGATAAAAGCTGTAAAGTCCTTAATAAATGATAGACAATATGTACAAGGACTTAGACTGAAAAGATCAAATGTGTTAGGTTGATCCTATATGAATGAACAGCTTTGTGAAGTCCTTCAAAAGATTACAATGTACAAGAACTATGAATAAAAAAATCAAGCTAGTTAGGTTGATCTTATAAAGTGTAATAGATAGGCTAGTCTGATCGTAGAGCACTGCACCAGCCATCACAGTCCGCCAAGAGAGTTAAGGCAGAATCATAATCTATCAAGGCAGAATTATAGTCTGTAAAGATAGCCTCTCTCGAAATTATAGTCTGCCAATATGGCCACTCTCGAGATCGTAGAGACAGCCTGTCAGCGCCTGTCGAGCCAAGTCAAGAATCGCAAGCTTCACTCTAAATCGTGGAGTCTACATATCGTAACCCAAGGCAGAATCGTAGTTTGACAAGCCAGTCAAGAGATTGCAGATGTCAAGACAGAGATCGTAGTCTGTCATGTAAACTACTCTCAGAATCGTAGACTACACTCGGAGTCGTAGAGTCTATAGATTGCCTATGTTAAGAATCGTAGTCTGCAGAACCAGAGCCAAATCGTAGTCAGTCAAGTGCTCACAATGCCAAAGAAGAATTGTAGAGCATTCCACGATTCTCAACAGATGAGCATTCCTGAAGTGTACAGAAAGATCTCATTCTCTGGTAAGAGTAGTCAAGTTTCAGAATGCAGTCTACTTGAAGAGTATTAGATTCTCTGAATTGCCTGCAAGTAAACAGAAGATCGAAGCATCAATTCTATCAGCAAGGCTGATTGAGAAGTGAAGAGCAATTCAGGAGAAGTCTTCTACAAGCGCTCATCAGAAGACAATGATTATAGTGTCTGTCAAACAAACAGAAGACAACGATCATAGTGTTGACTACAACGATCGTGGTGTTTGCCAACTAGCAGCAGAGACTGATAAAGCACCTACAGAGATAATGGCCAACCTACAGAGGATAGACGAAAAGGATTGTCTATGCTCAGCCTCATCATGAAGAGTGACCAAGAGATCATAGAGCAGAAAGTTAAGGAAGCTGAGCATGACTAATCAGAAGAGTCTTGTAAACCAAAGGGCCAGAACAGTCAGCCATGATTTCAGTTCCTGATGCGAGTCAAGGCAAACAGAATCTTAGAACAGACTGCAAGAGCTAAGTGCAAGATGGTTCTTCATCATTAATTTACAGAGCACTCTCAGAATCGTAGTGTTGTCAAAGTCAGTCACCTTGCAACTTCCACAGACAAACTACGACCAAGCACATGAACGTCAACATCAGAATCGTGGAGTAAGTTCGTCTATTTATTGAGACTCAACAATGTCTAAAAATGAAGACTAACAAACGAACGTTGATGATTGATAGTACCGATGCACTCACCAACATCCTTGGTCAGAATCAAGGAAATAAAAAGGAGAAATAAAGGTGACTACCAACCTGACTGCTGAAAGTGGCATTTCAAAAGTGTTAGGTGAAACAGTAGACTGCTGTGTCAGGAAAGTCAAAAAGGAGCTGTCACGTCAACTCAGCATGTCTAAATCAAAGAACTCAGAATCCTTGAAGCTTTTCAAATAACTTCCAATGGCTATATTCCAACGGGAAACTGATGGATGGATATATAACAACTGAAGCTTCAAAGGAGAAAAGTTGTTGACTAGGAGTGAGTCCTATAGAGCTCAACAGAGAAAAAGTCTCAGTGACAGTGAGACTACCATAGAAGGAGTGAAGCACATATGATGAGAGTCTTTAAATGCTGAAGGCTTCACTCAACACGACAGAGTATGCCAACAGAGTGGCATCTGAGCTGAGTGTGACTCCCCCAAAATAGGTTCAATACCAACCCATTCTGAGTCGCCAAATACATGGTACAGAATTCAATACAATCTTTTATAACATACGGTCGTGCAAACTACGACCACACAAACTGTGAATTTCAATACAAATCGTATATAATACGAAATATAAACATTCAAATTCATTCCTTATTAATTACAATCATTATCTCACTATTTTATAGAATAGTGAGGACCTCTACTGATCTAACTCTGACCATCACTCTGATTCCCGACTAGTCCCCGCGATATTCCCATTTCCTGAAGAGAACAATGGAAAAAAAGGGTGAGCTCAACTAGCCCAGTAAAGAATATTATGACTAAGATAATGAATAATAAATTATCGTTAGTTTTCAATAAACAAGATAAAATAATATGGACAACAAGTTTTAGATCAATATTCGCAGCGGAAATAACAATTCATTAGAAGAGTTAAGTAAAGAATGAAGTCTACTATCTTCTATGATTTAAAAGTCCATCATCAATATTTTATCCTTGTAACATCAATCAATATATATCTCAAATCAATATTCATCTTTGCACTACGGGCCAAAGATATTCATTTGTATCACCAGTTGGTCATGTTCATCTCAACACCTGTTCATCTTTGCACTACGGGCCAAAAATATTCATCAGGTAATCATTCATCTTTGCACTACAGGCCAAAGATATTCATCAAGTAATCATTCATCTTTGCACTACAGGCCAAAGATATTCAGTTATATCACCATTTATGACTGAGGATGATGAAAAATAATACGAATAACAAATCCAATGAGATAAAGGACAAATATTAGAGAATTTATCCAGACTTCAAGAATGAAGATCAAAACTTGGGTCCAATCAAAGGATTTTTTTTTACCGTGAATAGTAACTCGTGAATAGTAACTCGACATGAAAAGATAAAAATTTTACGAGAAAGTTCAGAAAATTATTCCGGTGAAATGATACTAGACGAAACGTAAAACTCAAGAAATTTCTGATCATTTCAGGAATTATAGAAGCAATACTTACCGTAGTAAGTTCAGATTTAGGAATATGAAATGAAATATTATTACTTCCATAATATGGAATATGAAAGAAAATAATATTCGTTATGAATATTGAAAGATAATAACATCATTTACTCAAAAAATAATATCCCTTACCTTAACAGGAGAGTAGTTTTGACTGAAATATCGGATATTATGTGGACGGAAACTTGCACTGTTATCAACACTCAAAGTATCTAAATACTCACAAGAAATACGCTCGATATTATAGAGAGAAAATTTTCTGATTCTAGTGTGATTTTCATTTCTAACTAAGCACTCTATTTATAGAAAATGCTTAGCACACCAAAGGAGAAAAAAATAATAAAATATTATTTTATTTTTTATACGTATGATTTTTCAAATCCACCATATTTGAAAACCAAACTTCAATATTTTACAACAAGAGTGAGGCCCACACATTCTAAAAAATCCTCCACCAAAAATCAATTCAGACCCAATATTTCGGAACTTTAATAATTCATAACAAATAGCCCTTATATCAGAAAAATATGAAACCTTATGTCCATTCCATATGAAATTTAATTCTCTACAACTTTGTAGAAGAACATTTTTTCAAATTCTGAACGAAAAAATGACCCAAATTTATATACGGATGATTTTTCCACACTCATCACTCTTGAAAATCTTCAACACATTCAAATTTCCAAAGCCTTTATTTTTGAAATAATGAATTCCACCACATGTTTGTATATATATATATATATTAAAATATTTATAATTATTAAAAAAATTCCAAATTTTATTTTCTCTCTTCCACCTCATTTTAATCATATATCGTGAATTTATTGTAAAAAATATCATCACTATTATATTATTATATTATCACATTATACACTTATAATGTAATATTATAATAATATATTTGAATGAATTATTTTATCAAAATAGATAAAATATCGATTCTCAATAATTGTCACTTTTGTTAAAAATTCCTTCGTTTAAATTCACATTGAATAAATATTAATTATCATTTTTTTATCAATAATTATTATTCACAAATAATATTACAGAACCACAATAATGACAACCAGGTCATTCCTAAGAAAGAGGGGGCCTTCCGATAAGAATTTCTCCTTACTAGCGCGCAATTAATCAACCATTTTCCTAGACAGAACTTCCTTAGACATTGCCAATAATGCTATCTAATAATATTATTCAAATAATATGAATTATTGATTTGATAATTTAAAATACTATGCAATGACAATTATTGAATCGCTAATATAAAATAGCAAAGTAGCAATTATTGATATAAAATATCAACGTAGCAAATATTGAACTAATAAAATATTATGTAATTATTGAATCAATAATATAAAATATTGAACAGTAATTACTATAACAATAATTGAGCAAGTGCCTTCCTACGTAAAAATTAATAATTCGAAATACTGCGCAATATCGTATTGCTGTATTTTAACCACCGGGTATTTCAACAGTACTAACGGTAACAATTACGCCGTTATTTTATAAAAAGGTTATTTCTATCGCTTTCTATATCCGACAGTTATTCCGTTGTGGGGCCCACAAATGGCTGCGCCGTCGTACGAATATTCCCCGACAACAAGAATATTCCACGACCAAACGAATATTCCAAGACAACAATGAATATTTTATAACCATTTGCTTATTTTAAAATATTTGCATATTTCACCCATAACTTATCACATTTATCAAATCAACACCTTACTATTTCAAAATAATATATAAAGAAAATTAAATCTTTATTCAGAAAAGTTGGGGTCTTACAACCTCCCCTCCTTATGAAATTTCGTCCTCGAAATTGACGTACATACCTAGTATGTCGAAAAGGTGAGGATACTTCGCTTCATTTTCGATTCTAACTCCCAGGTCATTTTCTCGATATTGTGGTTCCTCCACAAAACTTTAACTTGAGGTATAATTTTTGAGCGTAGGACATGTTCCTTTTTATCCAAGATCTTCATAGGTATCTCCTCGTACGTTAAATCTTTGGCTATCTTGTCTGATTCTAACTCAATAATGTGGTTTGGGTCTTTCACATATTTACGAAGCATGAATATGTGAAAAATGTTATGAACACGAGACATGCTTGGTGGTAAAGCGAGTCTATAGGCCACCGTTCCTACTCGATCAAGAATTTCAAATGGACTAATAAATTGTAAATCGGTGCCCATAGCTTTCTGCAAGCTGACCCTTTGGCACTTGATGCTCCGCCTTGACACGTTTACGTGTTAAACACCTCAAGATAAACTCCGCGATCTCTCTCTTCATATTGCTCCACCAAAATGTATGTCGAAGATCAGGATACATTTTTGTACTTCCAGGATGGATTGCAAACGATGTGATATATGCCTCTATCATGATTCTATACTTCAAATCAGAGTCGTTAAGAACACAAAGTCTGGATTTGACTCGCAGTATTCCCTCTGCATGGATTCTTGCTTCTGGAATAACACTTTCTTACATCTTCTTCTTCATATTCATCAGCTCCGGGTCTGTAGCTTGCGCAGCTTTAACTTTATCAATTAAAGCTGGTTCTACGCATATATTTGACATCATCACGTGGGTCCCTGGAGTCTTTAACTCTATCTCCATCCTTTGTAAGTCATGTAAAATGGGTCTTTGTGTTGACAGCATCGCACTCATTCCCACATGTGATCTTCTACTCAACGCGTCAGCTACCACGTTCGCTTTTTCAGGATGATATTGGATGGTATGGTCGTAATCTTTCAACAGCTCGAGCCAACGTCGTTGTTTTATGTTGAGTTCGTTCTAAGTAAGAAATATTTAAGTCTCTTATGATCTGTATAGATCTCCACTTTCTTCCCATATAGGTAGTGTATCCAGATCTTCAACGCGAAAATGACTGATGCCAACTCTAGATCATGAGTAAAATAATTTCTTTCATATTCTTTGAGTTGCCATGAGACATAGGCTATGACTTTCCCATGTTACATGAGAACACATCCTAACACTTTGCCTGAAGCATCGTTGTAAATGACAAATCCATCCGACCCAGATGGTATTTTCAGAACAGGTGCCGAGATGAGTCTCCTCTTGAGCTCTTGAAAGCTCTTCTCGCATTCCTCGTTCCATATGAATTTTGTATCTTTCCGAGTCAGCTGAGTTAATGGAGTAGCGATTCGAGAAAATTCTTCCACGAATCTCCGATAATAACCAGCTAAGCCCAGAAAGCTACGTACTTCGGTCACCGACTTCGGTTGCTCCCAACTTTGTATTGCTTCAATCTTCATCGGATCAACAGATACTCCACGTTTTGATACCACCTGCCCAAGGAATGCTACCTCCTCAAGCTAGAACTCGCATTTCTTCAGCTTGGCATATAGCTTGTTTTCACGAAGCCTTTGAAGTACCAGCTTCAAGTGGTGCTCATGATCTTCACGGCCTTTGGAATAGATGAGGATGTCATCAATAAAGACAAACACGAACTGATCCAAATATTCCTTGAATACACGGTTCATCATGTCCATGAATGCAGCAGGAGAATTAGTCAATCCAAAAGACATGACTAAGAATTCATAATGCCCGTATCGAGTTCTGAAGGCAGTCTTCGGAATATCCTCAGTTTTAATCTTTAACTGATGATATCCAGAACGAAGATCGATCTTTGAGAAGAATTGTGCTCCTTGCAACTGGTCAAACAGGTCATCAATGCGAGGCAACGGATACCTATTCTTGATGGTGACATGGTTCAACTCCCTATAGTCAATACAAAGTCGCATACTCCCGTCTTTCTTCTTTACGAATAAAATAGGAGCACTCCAAGGGGATGTACTAGGACGAATAAAATTGATGTCTAACAACTCCTGTAGTTGGACCTTTAACTCCTGAAGTTAAATAGGAGCCATTCGATATGGGATTTTAGAAATAGGCTTTGTACCGGGTTCAAGGTCAATAAAGAATTCAACTTCACGTTCTGGGGGTAGACAGGGAAGTTCTTCAGGAAATACATCAGGAAACTCATTAACAATAGAAATATCATTCAAACCTAACGTATTCTGATTTAGATCAGTGACATGGGCTAAGAAAGCTTGACATCCGTTTTTCAATAAACGAATAGCTTTATGACTTGAAATGACATTGATTGATTTTAGTGGTTGGTTGTTTGAATTCGCACAACAGGTTGGTTAGGAATATAAAAACTAACAACCTTACAAAAACAATTAATTTTGGCATGATAAGTGGTTAACCAGTCAATTCTTAAAATCACATCAAATGCAAGTATTTTCAAAGATATAAAATCCACAAGTAGGGTATGGGTACCAATTTGAATCAAGCAAGATTTGTAAACTGTGGATGTAACGAAGGTTTCTCCTAACGGAGTTTCAACATATAAGTCAAAGCCTAATTTCTCAGAAGTCAAGTCCAAACGTTGAGCACAAGTATGTGAAATAAAAGAATGGGTAGCACCGATATCTAATAAGGTATAGACTTCGCAAGAGTTTATGATTATCTTACCCGTAATAACCTCATTCGGGTTGCTCGCTTGTTGGGTAGTTACGACAAAAGCTCTTCTAGGAACCACTGACTTTGACTTGTCCGGAACAGCCTTTGGAGTCACCATTCCCGTTGGACTTGGTTTCGCTACCGGACACTCTCTAGCTATGTGTCCTTCCTTTCCACAGTTATAACATACCTTGAATTATTGTGGGCAGCTTGGACTGATGTGTCCCTCTTGCCCGCATTTATAGCATACGATCGGCGGTCGTTCTCCTCCCTTAGAAACAGTTGATGCTGGTGCTGCTGCCGACGTTTTCACGTTCTTATTGTTGTACCTTCTCTTCTTGAAATCTCTCCCCGACACACTTCTTCTATTATCATGGCCACGATTACTACCGGAGTGGCTACCGCTTCTGTCATGATACTTTCCTCCCTACTGGTTGTCATTGTTCCGATGACTGCAATCACCGGTACGACCTTGGTTGTTGTCCCTTGGTTGAACATAATCATTATCTCATTCTAATAACTGGGCCCTGTTCACTACATCCGAATATAGAGAAAATTTGTGAGAAATGAGGTATTGACGAATTTTTGGTTTCAAACCTCTCAGAAACATCCGCGTCATACGTTTTTTATTCTCCACCAAATGAGGTGCAAACCGGGATAACTCTGCGAACTTAGCCTCGTACTGGGACACCGTCATGTTGTTCTGTTCCAGTCTGATAAACTCTATCTCTTTCATGTGACGAATACTTTCTGGAAAGTATTTGTCATTGAACAGTTTTTGGAATGCCTCCCAAGACATCTTTAGTGCGGCAGGCTGGGTACGCTTCACAGATTTCCACCAGTAATCTGCCTCTCCACGGAACATAAACGTAGCGAATAGAGCCTTTTATTCCTCCGTGCATCCCAAGACATCAAATATCTTGGTAATTTGCTTAATCCAATTTTCTGCCTTGATTGGATCTTGCTTTTCTTAAAACTCTGGTGGTCCAAACTCTTTGAACTGCTTGGCAGTGACAAGTCGTGAGTTATTTCCACCTGTATTATGAACACGAGTCTCCCTCGTCTGGTTTTGCATGAATTGCAAAAAGCTTCTAAACATCCCATCGATCATCGTTTGATCGGTGGGGTTATTTACAGGAGAATCGTTGCCTTCCTGTTGAACGTTCTCTTGGTTGGTGATAAAAGGTGTCTTAACGGTCTCATTCACTCCATTGTTTAGATTTTCAGCTGCCATTCTCAAATACTGCCACAAAACAAGGGTTAATCAAACAAATTAACATATCACATATTAACCCTATGTTCCAACTGACCAATTAAATACTAAATAAGCTTAGGTAGGACACACTAGCGAAGGATTTACTCGTCTCTCCCCGCTTAGTTCTATTCTCAGATCCCCGCCAGAGATCATATCCCTAAGCTCTGATACTAACTGTGACGCCCCCAAAATAGGTTCAATACCAACCCATTCTGAGTTGCCAAATACATGTTACAGAATTCAATACAATCTTTTATAACATACGGTCGTGCAAACTCCGACCACATAAATTGTGAATTTCAATACAAATTGTATATAATACGAAATATAAACATTCAAATTCATTCTTTATTAATTACAATCATTATCCCACTATTTTATAGAATAGTGAGGACTTCTACTGATCTAACTCTGACCATCACTCTGATCCCCGACTAGTCCCCGCGATATTCTCATTTCCTGAAGAGAACAATGGAAGAAAAGGGTGAGCTCAACTAGCCCAGTAAAGAATACTATGACTAAGATAATGAATAATAAATTATCGTTAGTCTTCAGTAAACTAGATAAAATATTATGGACAACAAGTTTTAGATCAATATTCGCAGTGAAAATAACAATTCATTAGAAGAGTTAAGTAGAGAATGAAGTCTACTATCTTCTATGATTTAAAAGTCCATCATCAATATTTTATCCCTGTAACATCAATCATTATATATCTCAAATCAATATTCATCTTTGCACTACGGGCCAAAGATATTCATTTGTATCACCAATTGGTCATGTTCATCTCAACACCTGTTCATCTTTGCACTACGGGTCAAAAATATTCATCAGGTAATCATTCATCTTTGCACTACAGGCCAAAGATATTCATCAAGTAATCATTCATCTTTGCACTACAGGCCAAAGATATTCAGTTATAATATCACCATTTAGGACTGAGGATGAAGAAAAACAATACGAATAACAAATCCAATGAGATAAAGGACAAATATTAGAGAATTTATCCAGAGTTCAAGAATGAAGATCAAAACTTGAATCCAATCAAAGAAAAAAAATATATTTTTTACCGTGAATAGTAACTTGACATGAAAAGATAAAAATTTCACGAGAAAGTTCAGAAAATTATTTCGGTGAAATGATACTAGATGAAACGCAAAACTCAAGAAATTTCTGATCATTTCAGGAATTATAGAAGCAATACTTACCGTAATAAGTTCAGATTTAGGAATATGAAATGAAATATTATTACTTCCATAATATGGAATATGAAAGAAAATAATATTCTTTATGAATATTGAAAGATAATAACATCATTTACTCGAAAAATAATATCCCTTACCTTAACAGGAGAGTAGTTTTGACTGAAATATCGGATATTATGTGGACAAAAACTTGCATTGTTATCAACACTCAAAGTATCTAAATACTCACAAGAAATACGCTCGATATTATAGAGAGAAATGTTTTTGATTCTGGTGTGATTTTCATTTCTAACTAAGCACCCTATTTATAGGAAATGTTTAGCACACCAAAGGAGAAAAAAATAATAAACTATTATTTTATTTTTTATACGTATGATTTTTCAAATCCACCATATTTGAAAACCAAACTTCAATATTTTACAACAAGAGTGGGGCCCACACATTCTAAAAAATCCTCCACCAAAAATCAATTCAGACCCAATATTTCGGAACTTTAATTATTCATAACAAATAGCCCTTTTATCAGAAAAATACGAACCTTATGTTCATTCCATATGAAATTTAATTCTCTACAACTTTGTAGAAGAAAGTTTTTCCAAATTTCGAACGAAAAAATGACCCAAATTTACATACTGATGATTTTTTCACACTCATCACTCTTGAAAATCTTCAACACATTCAAAATTCCAAAGCCTTCATATTTGAAATAATAGATTCCACCATATGTTTATATATATATATATATATATATATATATATATATATATATTAAAACATTTATAATTATTAAAAGAATTCTAAATTTTATTTTCTCTCTTCCACCTCTTTTTAATCATATATCGTGAATTTGTTGTAAAAAATATCATCACTATTATATTATTATATTATCACATTATACACTTATAATGTAATATTATAATAATATATTTGAGTGAATTATTTTATCAGAACAGATAAAATATCAATTCTCAATAATTGTCACTTTTGTTAAAAATTCCTTCGTTTAAATTCACATTGAATAAATACTTTCTTATCATTTTTTTATCAATAATTATTATTCACAAATAATATTACAGAACTACAATAATGTTAACTAGGTCGTTCCCAGGAAAGAGGGGGCCTTCCGATAAGGATTTCTCTTTACTGGCGTGTAATTAATCAACCCATTTCCTAGACAGAACTTCCTTAGAGATTGCCAATAATGCCATCTAATAATATTATTCAAATAATATGAATTATTAATTTGATAATTTAAAATACTGTGCAATAACAATTATTGAATCGCTAATATAAAATAGCAAAGTAGCAATTATTGATATAAAATATCAACGTAGCAAATATTAAACTAATAAAATATTATGCAATTATTGAATCAATAATATAAAATATTGAACAGTAATTACTATAACAATAATTGAGTAAGTGCCTTCCTACGTAAGAATCAATAATTCGAAATACTGTGCAATACCGTGTGCTACTGTGCAACACCGCCTATTACTGTATTTTAACCACCGGATATTTCAACAGTACTAACGGTAACAACTACGCCGTTATTTTATAAAAAAGTTATTTCTGTCGCTTTCTATATCCGACAGTTATTCCGTTGTGGGGCCTACAAATGGCTGCGCCGTCGTACGAATATTCCCCGACAACAAGAATATTCCACGACCAAACGAATATTTTCCGACAACAATGAATATTTTATAACCACTTGCTTATTTTGAAATATTTGCACATTTCACCCATAACTTATCACATTTATCAAATCAACACTTTACTATTTCAAAATAATATATAAAGAAAATTAAATCTTTATTCATAAAAGTTGGGGTCTTACACTGAGAGCCGGAAGGCCAAAAAAATAAGAACTAGAGTGGCAAATCAGAAAGCCGACCTCCAGAGCCGCTCTACGTTTCACCATGAACAACCTGAGCTGAAGAGAAGAGATGTAGAGCAAAATTTGCACACAAGTCAATCAGTGTTCAAAGGCTGCTAAATACTAGAAGAAGTCTACCATGATATGCAAGACTTTGCAGTTCCTCAGTGGTGATAGTGTGTCATGCTGAATATCAGATGAAGTCAAGCATCATCAACAAAGATCAGCTGCACCAAGGAGATGAATCAGACTGCTAAGTACTCAAGGATGTCAAGCTTAATGTACATCTTAGCAGTCCATCAGTTGTGATCAAGTCTCAATGCTAAATGTTATACGATCACAAGAAGCTGCTAAGTACCAAAAGATGAACAAGCTGAATGTCATCTTAGTAGCTCAACAAACAACAACAAACAAACAAACAACCAGGGCCTGAGGGGTCCTTATCTTTGTGACTAAATTAAAGTTAAGTCTGCTGAGCTTGCTGAGTACCGGAGGGTACAAGAGATTCTAAGTCTGCTGGGCTTAGTCTACAGTTTCCAAGTCTGCTGGGCTTGAAGAGTTCTTAGTGAACTAGAGTTCCATGGCTGCTGGCCTTGAAGGAATCTTAGTGTTTCAGAGTTGACCTTTTCGTTAGTGGAATTTCTGCTTGTTAAAGTAGAAGAGTGGAGTAGGAGCATATATAAATATGCATATACACCTAAAGCTATCCAGATTGGTCCCTATCCTTAAATGCAATTACAATCAGGCCAATCGCTGCCCATAGTCAATCAGCAGTCTGCAGCCTATTGATGGGAAGTCAAGATGCAGCAAGAACAAAGAATTTTACATCCACTGTTCTGAAAGATGAAATGCCTATACATGCTATGAGATGCTTATCTAGAGGAGAAAGGAGAATTCTTCAAATATGTATTTGGCTAAATCCATGAATCTAAACCTTGAGGTTCGAAGGCGTCAAAGAATTCAAGTTGCCAAGACTTTCCTCTAATCATAACTCCAAGACTCTGCTTGATTGATCTAAGGCCATATGGAGCAACAAAAGTTGTCAGTATTGACAATACAAAGATGTGCACAACAATGCCTCATATCATTGTGCAAATAAACAAGATAACTAACTGTCAAGAAATTGACAGTGTCAAGGTATGTATCCTCATCATTATATTTATACATCATATTACATCACTTTATGTGCTATAACAGTATTCTATCAAAAGATCATTTTCTTCCTAAAAAGGGAAAAGAGAGAAAGTACATTTGAGGTTGAAAACTATTTGCTGAAAAACTTTCTCTCCACCCATGTTTTAAGTTGAAAATAAATTTTTAAAAGAAATATGATATATGCCTTAAGTACATTACAATCTAAGAAGTTTAAGTTGCTCGACCTTTGTTAATGGGTTGGTATGTTTGTAAATTCATACAAATTAATGTTTTGTGTTTTTGATAAAACATAGAGTGTGATCAACACTACAGGAGTATCTTGAAGGTTCTTGAAAACTGATCAACTCGATGAACCAACAAAATGCAAATAGTTAATAGAGCTGATCCTCACTCTGTAAATATTCAAAATCTGTGAACATAGCAAAAACAAAGGGTGTAATAATCAAAGAAAAAGATTAACATATCAAAAATGTTTAATCATACACACACTCACAATCATGCATTATAACTATCATTATATCTAAAATTGATATATATATATATATATGAATATAATTGTTGATGCTTATATGATGAAAATCCAAAAAGTATGAGGAACTAGGGTTTTTGAGAAAACTAACCTAGCAGGACCCAAATAGCAATGGGTACCAAAATAGAAAATCATTTAACCTGCAGTTACTTGGTCTATCTGACCTCACTGAGGAAAACTGAAGCACATGACTTCAGTCACAAAGCTTCTTCCAGCTGCAAGTTCAAAGATCCCTTAACAATGTTCTCATTCAAGGTTATCCAAGGCCAGAGCTTGCTCCTGAAGATTTGTTGTGTCCCTAAGGATGAAGATCTCATGAACTTAAATGGATTCCAAAATCCTTAGTATGATCATCATGATACTTCAAAAGGAAGCTGGCTATTCATGTCAAGAAGTAAGAGACCTTCCAATGCTTATCTATGCAAATCATATCATCTCAAAAGGAACATCAAGGAAGATCATATCAAGGGATCATCAACCAATGGTGATGAAGTATGAATCATAGAAGTAAAACTCTACGAGTACAGAAGATGCTAAAGTCTGAATGATAGAAACTATGTTCGTAGTGTATAGTCAGCAAATTGTGGAGTAACCAATTCTAAAGAAAATACTCTATGATCAAATGGAGTTGATTCAACCATGAAGATTCCAACTACAAGGAGATGTTCAAGGCAACCTTACTTATGTATGAACATAAGAGTAGCCCATCTTTCTCTAAAATGATAGTATCAACTATGGGGGAGCAATGATCTGCTAAGTCTAGCAGCGCTCATATTTACAAAGGAGCACATTGAAGCAAATCCTTCAGATCTCCCAAACAATGAAGGTAGCTATACTTGATGACAAGGGAAGAGCAACTGAAGATATGGAGGTGGTGAAGATTAAGGAGAAGAAGAAATGGGATTCTTGCTAAAATTTCAGAGATAAGCTCAGAAGACAGGTCAACCTCTCATACATATTTGATGACCACTCCATGAAGAACCAGTTCACTTCTGTTAAGTTCCTAAAATAGAAGCTTATCCAAACAGCCTCATCCCAGTTACAGAGTCCCAAAATTCTGTGGCTGATGAAATAAATAAATCTTCATCCCCAGTAGTAACGTCCCAAAACGTGATACTGATAACCATATCAGCCAACTACCCCATTCGTAGAGTACCTACGATCATACTCCTGATCGTGGATTAAGAGTGTGCTGACCCTACGATCGCAGTCTACAAACACCTCTCCAATACACTCTTGACCATACATATTGAAGAGCTAAAAGCATTTTACTCTCTCTCACTTACATATACCAATATCAAAGTATATCTAAAGTTAGTAAGTAAACTCTATGGCAGAAAAACCTACTGTGATGACATGTTGACCACCAAGTCTAAGGAGTCCTTCTTCTGATAAGCGCCTCAGAGACAAACCTAGCCCTAAGTTTTATACTAAGAGGCTAGCCCTTTCTGACCTACCTTAACCCAGAAGAAGTGCTGATATAGAATGCATCACAAGGACCTCTGCAGAAGCATATAGTAGTCCCTCAGAAGAATTCAAGCTGCTGATGAATCATGCAACTCCCAGTTGGAGATTAATGAATAATCATCTACTGACGCATGGCTACAGACGACGATCGTCGAGCAGACAAAGAAATCGTGGAGTACTAAACTATGTCATCAGGCTACTCCACGAACTGAAGAAGTCAACAGTCAACTATAGGGAAGTTAAATCTGAAAAACTGATCTGTTATGAGAAGTTACAGATAGTGACATATCGTGCTCTTACACCCGTCCTATTGAAAAGTAGAGGGAACTGTTGTAAATGAAGATTTAAATATGTGGCAGTTACACTTATAAGAAACTACCAAAAAGATGCAGGTCTCTCTAGTCCATCTTCCTTCTTTCGAAACCCTAAACACTTTCCAAAAGCCTAAATCTCTCAAACCTCTAGCCATCCTCAAATTGCCCTCAAGTACCTCCTGCAATACTCCTAAAATCAAACACCCATTCAAATGGAAGATTGGCGTGTCTTCACGGGAATTCAACTCGGCTCTAAGAGATTCGAAAAATAAGAAAAGAAGTTCAGGGATATTCTAGATCTCGTCAAGAATGCTGGGTTTTCTGAATGCCTTGAATCGAGCACCCTGATTTATGCCGACCTGGTAAAGGAGTTCTATTCAAATGCAACGATAGATTATGAGCTTCTATCTACAAAAGTCAAAGGATTAAATTTGAATATACGAGCATCAGACATCAATTAATGTCTAGGGTTTCCTGACCAGGGTCTGAAAAATCTCGAAGAAGTCGATATTGAAGAAGGAAAAAGGGTAATGCGCTACAAGGGAAACCTAAATTTGAAAGACATGAAGTAGAAAGAGTTTCCTGTGGAGTTGAATTTCTTGCTAAGATTACAGGGAAGTGTGTCTTGAGCAAAGATACTACACATGATACTGTAAGTGATCAGCAACTGAGAGTTATGTTTGCTACTGTCTTGAAGTAGCAAATCAACTTTGGAGCAGTACTATTCGTCCAAATGTCCAGATGGCTAGAAAAGGCAGAGAAGAAGAAGTCAACAGATAAACCTCTCACAAAGGTTTTCCATGGAAGATTCTTGAGCGTCATCTTGAAGAAGAAACTAAAGAACAAGATAAGGGATGATGAGGGAGAACCCCTAATATTCACAAAGTGATGTCTCTAAAACTGTTTGACAACTGGAAGAAAAATCCCATGGAGAACAAGAAGCTGAAGACGTCTGGCAGCAGCAGCAAGGGCATTTTGAAGAAGAGAAAAGCAAGCAGTATAAAGGATGAGCTCTCTCACTCTGATGATTCCAAAGCTCCAGAGTCCACTTCTGTAAAGCCATCCAAGAAGAGAGCCAAGGTTGTGAGAAAATCACCTGAGATTCCCCCAAGAAGTCCTTCTGTTGATAAAGAGGAATCAGAATCAGAAGAAGAAGCACCTGGATCTCTTATTGTTGAACCCCCAAGAAGAAGAAGGAGCAATCGACTACTTCTCAAACCAGGCCATAAGAAGAAAGAAGGATCTTCATTAAAGATCATTGATCTCAATGATGATGATGATGATGAGCCTGAGACTATGGAAGAAGATATAAAGGGCAAAAGGAGGATGATTTCTGCCAGCTCTAATAGTGATGAAAGTGAAAAGACTGCAAATGGATCTGAATTAGAAGAGGAAGATGAAACTAAAGCTAAGGAGATTTTGAAGACTGAAGAGCAAGGAATAACTAGTGAGTCTACGAAAGCTAGTTCAGCAGAGGGTGATGGAAATGGAGATCATCTGCAGGAATTTACTGATGAGTTAGTTGAAATAAGCTTGCACCAGTCTGACTCTAGATCAAAAAATGAAGGAAAGAAAACAGACTCCAGCACTGAAGATCGAGGATCAGCAGATTATCATGTTCCTTCTCCTGGAAATGTTCGAAGAAGATTAGTGGTGGAAGTCTTTGATGAACCACAAGGTGTGATACTAGGAAGATGGATAAACCATGGCAATGAACGACTCAGCGTAGTAAGGATGTCCACAAACAATCTGCTCAACAATTTTCAAGACATGGACTTGGATCTTACAATGGTGCTGTATGATTCTGAGAATCATCTGATAAAGTGGTTCTACCCATGGATGCCATGGCTGAAGGCCTACACTGCTGGAGATAAGAGCTACATCTGGTGTTACTCACACTTTCCTAATCTGGAGCTGACTCGCAAAACTTTCCAAGGGTTAAGAAATTCCCAACCAAGCTGATCAAAGACCAGCCACACTTCAAAGTCTACCGACAGGACAGTAACATCTACATTCCCTACTATCTTCTAGAAAGCTTAGATGGTGGAAAGATCACATCAAAGTCTACGATCGTAGAGTCCTTACACTCTACAATTGTAAGTGATCAAGCTCACACTGACAAGTCAAGCCTTGCTCCTACAATACTCTCTGATATCTCGTCTTTCTCCAACAACAACTGGTATTCAAATCTCTTTGAGATACTCACTACCTTTGAAAACATCTCTAAAAGTGAGAAACGTGATGTCCAACCAACTGCTCAATATCTTCAAGATCAAGAGTTACTGAAAAACTCTAAAGAATTGGTTGAGAAATTCTCTTATATTGCTGAAGAATCTAAGAGCATAACAGGAGGAGAAAACAGTTAGTTCAACAGAAAGCTTCAAGCAACTATCTCAGATATATCTCTCAAGCTTCAACAGAGAGATCAAATCTATCTGAAATCTATAAGGGATCAAAGGAGAGAAGCTCTGCAACTTTAGAAGAAAAATGAAGAATCTATTCTGTCTCTCTCTAAGAAAATAGACACTCTTAACCAGTCTCTTTCCCTAAAGCTAGAGCTCAGCCAGCAGGAACTTAAGATTAAAGTTGGCAACACATCTCACCTGATTGAGCAGCTTATGTCCACTGTTCAGCATCTCTCTCAAGTGATTAATGACAAAAAGGGGGAGAAAAAGAAAGCACTCAAGGAGGCACTCAAAGAGACGAATGAAGATAGAGGAGAAGAGCCAAAGTAGAAGAGTAAAGGAGCTAAAAGGAAAGCAGAAGAAGAATGCAATGAAGTCATCATCTGAGGGGGAGCCGAAAGAAGATGAATCCACGAAGACAAGATCTGAGGGGGAGCCAAAAGAAGATGAAGCAATGAAATAATCATCTGAGGGGGAGCAGGAACTAAAAGAACAAACAGATGAGTAGCAGCAAAGAGTATCCAAAAGATAAAAAAGTGCAAACAATGAAAAAGAGAAGGTACATCTCTAATTGTAATAGCATTTTCTAGGTCCAGGACTTAGATAGCCATATCATGTGTAAGTTAAATTCTCATTAATGACATTCATATTATCTGTTCTAGTAATACAGCATCTCAATGTATATTAAGATTCATTCGTCTCATACATATGCATTTAATGTTTTTGTCATAATCAAATAGGGGGAGATTGTTAGGAATATGCATGAGAATGTTATTCCTTTTTATATAAGATTTGATTGTGAACTTAATGAATGAATATGCAAATATGTTTGCATTGATAAAAGTTGTAAAGTCCTTAATAGATGATAGACAGTATGTACAAGGACTTAGACTGAAAAGATCAAATGTGTTAGGTTGATCCTACATGAACGAACAGCTTTGTGAAGTCCTTCAAAAGATTACAATGTACAAGGACTATGAATAGAAAGATCAAGCTTGTTAGGTTGATCTTATAAAGTGTAATAGATAGGCTAGTCTGATCGTAGAGCACTGCACCAGCCATCACAGTTTGCCAAGAGAGTTAAAGCAGAATCGTAGTCTATCAAGACAAAATCGTAGTCTGTAAAGATAGCCTCTCTCAAAATCGCAGTCTACCAAGAAGGCCACTCTTGAGATCATAGAGATAGCCTGCCGAGCGCCTGCCAAGCCAAGTCAAGAATCGCAGGCTTCACTCTAAATTGTGGAGTCTACATATCGTAACCCAAGGTAGAATCGTAGTCTGACAAGCCAGTCAAGTGATTGCTGATGTCAAGGAAGAAATCGTAGTCTGTCATATAAACTACTCTCAGAATCGCTGACTACACTCGGAGTCGTAGAGTCTACAGATCGCCTATGGGCAGAATTGTAGTCTGTAGAACTAGAGCCAAATCGTAGTCAGTCAAGTGCTCACAATGCCAAAGAAGAATCATAGAGCACTCCATGATTCTCAACAGATGAACATTCCTGAAGTGTACACAAAGATCTCATTCTCTGGTAAGAGTAGTCAAGTTTCAGAATGCAGTCTACTTGAAGAGTATCAGAAAGCATTCTCTGAATGGCCTGCAAGCAAACAAAAGATCGAAGCACCAACTCTATCAGCAAGGCTGATTGAGAAGTGAAGAGCCATTCAGGAGAATTCTTTTACAAACGCTCATCAGAAGACAACGATTGTAGTGTCTGTCAAACAAACAGAAGACAACTATTGTAGTGTTGACTACAACGATCGTGGTGTTTGCCAACTAGCAGCAGAGACTGATAAAGCACCTATAGAGATAATGGCCAACCTACAGAGGACAGACGAAAAGGATTGTCTATGCTCAGCCTCATCATGAAGAGTGACCAAGAGATCATAGAGCAGAAAGTTGAGGAAGCTGAGCATGACTAATCAGAAAAGTCTTGTAAACCAAAGGGCCAGAACAGTCAACCAAGATTTCAGTTCTTGATGCGAGTCAAGGCAAGCAGAATCTTAGAATAGACTGCAAGAGCTAAGTGCAAGATGGTTCTACATCGTCAATTCATAGGGCACTCTCAGAATCGTATGTTGTCAAAGTCAGTCACCTTGCAACTTCCACAGATAAACTACGACCAAGCACATGAACGTCAGCATCAGAATCGTGGAGTTAGTTCGTCTGATTATTGAGACTCAGCAATGTTAAAATATAAAGACTAAAAAATGAACGTTGCTGATTGAGAGTACCGATGCACTCACCAACATCCTTGGTCAAAATCAAGGAAATAAAAAGGAGAAATAAAGGTGACTACCAACCCGACTGCTAAAAGTGACATTTCAGAAGTGTTAGGTGAAACAGTAGACTACTGTGTTAGAAAAGTCAAAAAGGAGCTGTCACACCAATTCAGCATGTCTACATCAAAGAACTCAGAATCCTTGAAGCTTTTCAAATAACTTCCAATGGCTATGTTAGGAATATACATGAGAATGTTATTCCTATGTATATATAATTTGATTATGATATAAATGAATGAATATGCAAGTATGCTTGCATTGACAAAAGCTGTAAAGTCTTTTGATAGATAATAAAAATATATGGACAAGGACTTAAAATGAATTGATCAAATATGTTAGGTTGATCCTACATAAGCAAAATAGCTTTGTAAAGTCCTTAAAAAGAAATGATGTACAAGGAATATAAATATAGAAAGATCAAGCTTGTTGGGTTGATCATATACAACGTAATAGATAGGCTTGTTTGATCATTGAGCACTGCACCAGCATCGTAGTTTGCCTGGAGAGACAAGGAAGACTCGAGAACTATCAAGGCAGAATCGTAGTCTGCAAGGATAGTAGATCTCGGAGTTCGTAGTCTGCCGGGAGAAACGAAAAAGGATCGTAGTGTGTCGGGAAAAACTTTCTCAGAAACTTAGTCTGCTGAGGAAGTCATGTTCAGAATCGTAGAGACAGCCTATCTATAAGCCGACTGAATGCCTGCCAGAGCTAAGTCAAGAATCGTAGATCACACTTGAAGCAGTGGAGTCTGTGGATCAAATTAGAAGCAGAAATCGTAGTCGAGCCAGATCAGACGAGCACAGCAAGAATAAAGGCAGAAATCGTAGTCTGTCAAGATCTGATCTCGGAATCGTAGTGTCTGCAGAAACAAAGCTAAATCGTAGTCTGTAGAACTAAGGCTTCCAAAAAAGTTGCTCACAACGCTAAGGGAAGAATCGTAGTGTCAACACGATTCTCAACAAATGGGCACTCCCAGAATATCCAACGCATGGAGCCTCTGGTCTGAGCTACAAAGATACATTCCAAGGAAATTAGAGAGCACTCAACGAATGGCATGCAAGCTAACAGAAGATACAAGCATCAACTCAATCAATATGCAGATTGAAGTTGTGAAGCCATTCAAGACGAAGTCTTCCACAAGCAAATCAGAAGAAGACTTCAGACATAGTAGCTGACTAGTGAAAGTTAATAAGTGCAGATGCTGTCAAGAGAACAGAAGAAAACGATATTGAGAAGCACTCAGTATCGTAGTGTTTGCCAAATGAAAAAGGAACTGATACAGTTTATACAGAGATAGCGACCAGCTTATGAAGAATAAGACAGAAGTGATTAAGCATGGGTCAGACCATTGAAGATAGGTGAACGTGAGATCACCAGGAGAAAGAGAGCTGGGTATCCCATAAATCTGAAGTGTCTTAATATTCAGAAGAGGCCAGAACGACAAGTCAAGATATCAGTTCCTGAGATCAGTCAAGGCAAACAAAAGTGTTAAAGCACTGGACAAGTAAAGGAAGAGGTGTTCTACATTGAAGATCCAAGAACACTCTTCAGAATCATAGTGTTGTCTCAACCAGTCAAAGCAACATTCAACAAAGACACACTACGATAAAGGTCCAAGAACAATTTGCATCAGAATCGTGGAGTTCGGGCATCTGAGTTTTGAAGCACTGGCAATGAATCAATATGAAGACTGACATCCGAACGTTGCTAATTGAGAGTTTCGATGTAGAAGGACAACTCCTAAGGATTCGAATCAAGGAATCAAAAAGGAGTAATAAAGTGACCACCAGCCTGACACAGGATAGTGACATCTCTGAGGCGGTAGGTGAGAAAGCAGACTGTTGTGTCAGTAAAGTCAAAAAGGAGCTGTCACGTCACATCAGCAGTCTGCACCAAATAACTCGAGATCTGCGAAGCGATTCAAATAGCTTCCAACGGCTACTTTCCAACGGGAAGATCATGGAAAGGTATTTAAGAGACAAGATTCAAAGATAAGAGTTGTTGCTGAGTAGTAGATTCGTCGAGTTGTTGGAATGCTATATTGTTGACTCTACGAGTTCCACCAGAGCTGAAGAGAACAAGTCTCAGTGGCAGTGAGACTACGAAGGTGGAAGTGAAGCAGACTTGAAGAAGAAATTGAACAGACTAGAGCTTCACTCAACAAAAATGAGAATGCCATTGAAGATGGCAGCCAAGTTGAGAGCTGAGAAAGCCTTGAAGATAACATTCAAGAAAGTGGCTGAGCATAAAGAAGATCAGAAGAGCCACTCTACGGATCACCATGAAGAACCAGATGCTGAACCAGAAGATATGCAGAACCATGTCTGCATATCATTCAAGAATGGTTAAAGGGCTGCTAAGGGGTCAGAAGAAGGTGACCCACAATGAAAAGCCTTAGCAGTCCTATGTGGTAATGGTGCACAGCTGACATCAAGTAAAGACAAGCTGAACAGAATGAAGATCAGCTACACCAGAGAAGAGGTCCAGACTCAAAGCAGAATGCTGAGGACCAAGCCTTGCTGCTAAGTACAAAGATGATCAAGCTTCATGACATCTTAGCAGCAAAGCACAAATAACAACAATAACTACAACTATAAGTAGCCAGGGTCTGAGGGGTCCTTGTTCAGAGGGACTAAATGAGTTCCAAGCTGTAGGGCTTAAAGAGTTCTTAGTGAACTAGAGATTCTAGGGTTGCTGGCCTTGAAGAGTTCTTAGTGAACTAAAGGAGTTCCAAGTCAAAGGACTTAAAGAGTTCTTAGTGAACTGAAGTTCCAGGGCTGCGGGCCTTGAAGGAATCTTAGTGATTCAGGGTGCTGCCCATTCTTTAGTGGATTTCTTACGAGAGTGCAGAAGAGTGGATTAGGAGCTTGTGTCTCTGAACCACTTAAAACTCCTTGTGTCTTTTACATTCTGTCATTTACTTTCTGTCTTTACATTGTGTACTTAACTGCTATAACTGCTATGTATGTTTTAACTACTTACAACTAAACTAACCCCAAGAACAATGTATTAATGTTTATCAATATATCAATGAAGGGGACATTTAACTTATTCCGCTGTGCTTGAAATGATTCTTATGTTTGTCATGTGCTAACTTCTTAGCAATACAAAATAAAAAGGAAAAAAGTTTTAAAACGCAAAGGATCTATTTAACTCCCCCCGCCTTCTAGATCTATTGTGTGCCTACTGGGAACTAACAATTGGTATCAGAGCAGGTTCTCATGCTATATTCTAAAGCTAATCGCTTTGAGTCTGATCCTAAGCACAAACAGTGTTCTAAACTTAGTTTAGTAGTAAGTCACTTGTAAATGCAGACGAGCTCACAAGTTGAAAATAATGTGTACAGATAAACGTGTATATACACCTGAAGCTGCTCAGATTGGTCCATGTTCTCAAATGCTATAGCAGCAAGTCTAATCCTTGTCCACGGTCAATCTTGTAGTCTGAAGACCAGAAGTGGGAAGTCAAGAGGTATCAACAGCAAAGAATCAAGCATCCTCCATTTTGAAAGATGAAAGGCCATACATGCTAAGAAACGCTTATCCAGAGGAGAAAGAGAACTTTCTCAAATATGTATTTGGCTAAACAGTAGTTGGATGTGAACCCTAAGGTTCAAGGTGATTAAAGTACTAAGGATGCTAAGACGTTCTTAGTTTACCTCTTCAAGGCTATGACTGATTGATCAAAGGACAACTGGAGCAACAAGCTGTCAGGAATAAATATAAAGATATGCACATCAATGCCTAACCTCATTATAGCAAGGTAAATGACTGTCAGGAAACTGACAGTGTAAAGGTATGGTTCCTCATTAATATAAATATGTACATCATGTTGCATCACCTTATGTACTATAATAATATTCTATTAAGAGACCATACTCTACCTAAAAAAAGGGAAGAGAGAAAGTACATTAAGGATGGAAACTCAATTGCTAACAAACTTTCTCTCCACCCAAGTTTTAGGTTGAAGATAACATCTTGAAAGAAGTCTGAAATAGGCCATAAGCATATCAAGAATTAATTAAGTTTAAGTGGAGTAATCCCTGCTTAAGGGTTAGTATGTATGTACAAACCTATGTTCTAAGTTTCTGATAACACGTAGAGTATGATCAGTTCTAAAGAAGTATCTTAAAGATTCTTAGAAACTGATCATCTCCATGAATCAACCAGATACAACTAAATAATAGAGTTGATTCATAGTCTGCGAACATTCAAAAACTGTGAACATAACCAAGCAAAGGGTGAAACCATCAAAGAAAAAGAGTGTCTTATTAAAATGATTAATTTTAGACACACTCACAATCATGCATGATAAATGTCATATCTAAATCTGATACATGCATGGATATGATGATTATTGATGCTAAAATTGATGTAAATTCTAGTGTATGAGGAATAGGGGTTTTGAGAAACTAACCTAGCAGGACCCAATCAAGCTTGGATACCAAAATAGAAATTATCTAAACCTGCAGGTACTTGGTCTATCTGACCACACTAAGGAAGTCAGAAGCAGATGGCTTCAGTCATGAAGATTCACCCAGCTGGAGGCTCAAGACATTTCAGCAATGTTTTTGTCAAAATTCATCCTATGCCAAAGCCGGTTTCTAAAGATGTGCTGAGCCTACACGAATAAAGCTAACCTGATTGATGATCTTCAAATGGTAGCTAACCATTCATGCAAAGATCCTCTATGCTTATTCATATAAAGCATATCAACTCAGAGGGAATATCAAAGAAGTTCACATCAAAGGATCATCAAGTATTGATCATGAAGAACGCACCATAGAAGTAGAACTCCACGAGTGCAGTCTATCAAAGAGCTTAAGGAAAATCGTAGTGTTCTCTACGGTCAAAACTGAGTCAAGCCTGTGCAAGCCAACACACAACGATTATGGTACAATGACCACAATTGTAGTGTCCCTCCAGTCAGCATCAAAGTCCGTAGTTCTGATAAAGGAGGAAGGGCAACTAACTGAAGAAAGGCTGATAAATGTTGACGAATTGATAGTTCCAAATGATTCCTCATACATCCTTAGTGTATACTGAAGAAACTAAGGAAGGACTACAAGCCTGCTGTAAACACCTGTTCAGGTGTCAGATAAAGAAGACTACGTTGGTAGTTCTGTCAACAATCGTGGAGTAATCAGTTCTGAAGATATCTCTCTCTATGATGCAAGGAGGTTTACATGATAGTGATGATTTCAGTCAGAAGAAGATATGCAAAGCTGCCTTCTGATGCATATGAAGAAGAAGAAAAGTAGTCACAGAACAAAGAAGTCCTCACTCACTACGATTGTGGAGTCATCACCAATCGTAGAGTCCAGATAAAGGACTACTGCAGACGGAGAAGTTGCAACAGCCTCTCAGCCTGAACAAATGGTCAGGGTTGAATATGAAGAAAGTGCCAAGTCTATATCCAAGTCAAAGAAGAGACCAGAGTCATAGAAGATGATCAGGAAGTGATCAGTCATGCAGAGCATACTACTGCACCTGATCAGACCATGATCACTGATGAAAAAGGAATGAAAGAACCAAGTGATGCTGCTGAGAAAGAACTTTTTGAAGGTAGTGAAGAGTGTAGAAGATTATCTGAAGATATGGAGATGGTGAAGCTCAGGGAGCAAAATGAAGAAGTGAAATTCTTGTTAGAAGCTGTGAGAAAAACTCATAAGATAAGACGATCATGATGCATGTCTATCTATTACACCACGATTATCAAGACCACTTCTGCCAAGATCATAGAGAACAGGAGCTAACCCAAAACGAAAAGATTCCAGTTGCAGAGTCCTAAAATTCTGTAACTGATGAACCAAATAAATATCCATCATAGTCAGTAGTAATGTCCCAAAACATACTACTGATAACCATATCAGCCACCCACCTCAAAATCGTGGAGTGCCTATGATTAACCATCTGATCATAGCAAAAGAGCAGAAGGACACCACGACTACAACCTATACAAAATCAACACCATTGAATATCCAGAGTTGGTAAATGAACTCCCCAGCAGAGAGATCAAATGTGATGTCAGTACTAATCATGTCTAAAGCATTTCATCTAATAAGCGCCTCAGGGACAAACCTGATCCTTAGCATTAAGCTAAGAGGTTGGCCCTTCCTGAGCTACCTTATGTTAGAAGGAATGCTAATATGGAATCCATCACAAGATTCTCTGCTGAACCAAGCAGCATCTCCTCAGAAGATTACTAGCTGCAGATGAGAATTGTCGATCCCTCAGAGTCTAATGGAGAAGTTGTCTATTGAAGCATGACCACAGACTACGATCATCGAAGAAGAAACAATGGTTATAGATCAGTCTGAGAAATCGTGGAAGTACTGAACTAAGCTATAAGTCATTCCACGGATTTAAGAAGTCAATAGTCAACAGAAGAAAAGTCAAATCTGATTAACTGACACGATAAAGGAGTTACAGATTATGACCTATCAGCTTCTTACAACTGTCCCACTAAGAAACCTGAAAGGAACAGTTACAAGAGGGAAATTCAAATAATTGGCAGTTTCATTTTAGCGGGTTCATCAAAAGCTGCAAACCTGTCAAATCCATACACTTATTCTCTCAAGCCAAAACCTAAATACTTCCAAACAGCCAAGATCTTCTCAAACAGTTATCAAACCTTGAATCGCTCCCTAACATCTCACAAGATTCTCATACAGTCATAAGCTCAGAAAACCCTAGCTCTTCAAATGGCAAACTGGCGAGTAATTGCTGGCATTCAGCTTGGAACCAAGACGTTCAAGAAATCTGAGAAGAAGTTCAGAGATATTCTAGAACTTGTGAAGAAGGCTGGATTCTCAGAATGTCTTGAGTCAAATACTCCAATTTATGCTGACTTGGTTAAAGAATTCTACTCCAACATGACTACAAACTCTGGAATTCTTTCTACCAAAGTAAAAGGTCAGATTCTGAAGCTGAAATCTTCTGACATCAATCAGTGCTTAGGTTTTCCTGACCTAGGTCTGAAAAGTCTTGATGAAGTCAACACTGAAGAAGCCAAGAAGATAATGAGGTACAGAAGGAACCCTATTCTGAAGGACATAAAGAAGAAGGAGTTTCCTGAAGAATTTGAGTTTCTCGCAGAGATTGTAGGCAAATGCATACTGTGTAAAGACACTGCACTGTGAGTGATCAACTGCTGAAGATCATGTCTGCAATTGTTTTGAAGAAGCGTATCAACTTTAGTGTTATTCTGATTGACCAAATGTCCAAGTGGCTGGAGAAAGCAGAGAAGAAGAGGTTAATAGGAAAACCACTCACTAAGGTTTTCCATGGAAGATTATTAAGTATCATTCTGAAGAAGAGGCTGAAGAACAAAATTAAGGATGATGAAGGTGATGCCCTTAATAGCCATAAAGTGATGACTACACAGCTGTTTGCAAATTGGAAGAAGAACCCAATGGAGAACAAATGGCTAACATATGGCAGCAGTAGCAAGAGTACTTCGAAGAAGAGGAAGACAAGTGCTATGAAAGAAGAAGAGTCTTCATCCTCTGAAGGTGCAATTATCCCAAAGCCCAAGTCTGTAAAGCCTACAAAGAAGAGAACTAAGGTGGAAAAGAAGCCTAAATCAGTTCCCCAAAGAAGTATATCTACTGAAGAAGAAAACGTAGAGTCAGAAGATAAAGTGGGAACTGAGAGCTTTAAGGATGATTCTTCAAAGAGCAAGTCTGATAATGAAGAAGAAGCTGCAAGTCCTATGACTAAGTCTCAGAGTAGCCATTCTACTATCAAAGAAGAATCTGATCATGAAACAGCTAGATCTCATAGTGCTGAAATTCAAAAGAGTCCATCTGATGGATCAAACGACGAAGAGTCTAAAGAAGAAGTATCTGTCACTCCTGCTGTTGAATCTCAAGGAAATCTGTCAGATAAATCAGAGACTTCAAAGACTGAAGATGAAGAGAGATCCAAGTCTCCTATAGCTAAACCCCCAAGAAGAAGAAAGAGCAACAGGCTGGTTGCTAAAATGGTCTCAAAAAGAGGAGAATTGTTTCCAAAGACAATTGAAATCAGCGATGATGAGGCTGAATCCAATAGAGGAGAGGCTAAGGAAAAAGGGAAGACGCTATCAGAAAAGGATAGCAGAAAAAGGCTGAAGACTACAGAGCTAGAAGAGACTAGTGAGTCTGCAAAGGCAAGCTCTGCTGATGATGATCAAATGCTTGAACAAACTGATGAATCAGTTGAAGGAAGTCTACATCAATCTGACTCTAGCACAGATCATGACAAAGGTAAAAGAGACTTCAGTTCTGAGGATGATGTGCCAGAAGATTTTCACATTCCTTGTCCTATTCAACGCAAGAGGAGAATAGTGGTAGAAATTAATGAAGAACCACTAGATGCACTTCCAGAGAAATGGGTAAATCATAGGAATGGAAGGTTACAAGTGGTGAAAATGACTGCAGCACATCTACTCAACCATCGAGATACTATAAACCTAGATTCCTCAACCTTGATTTATGATACTGAAGTCAAAGATCATGCTATAAGATGGTTTCATCCTCATATGCCATGGGCAAAGGCATCCCTCACTGGAGACAACAGCTATCTCTCATGGTGCTTCTCTCACCTTCCCAACCTAGAACTGGTGGCACAGAACTTTCCAAGGGTGAAGGAGTTTGCAACTCTACTGATTAAAGACCAATCTCACTTCAAGGTCTATCGACATGCTGAAAATCATTACATCCCCTACGATTATCGAGCAGATTCAGATGGAAGAAGGATACTTCCCAATTCCACAATCGTAGAGTCATCTCACTCTATCCTAGAAGATGATCAAGATGAATATGAAAAGATGTATTCTGCTCAAGCAGCATGGAACTCAACGATTCATCAGATTCTCACTACCTTTGAAGGTATATCCAAGAGTGAGAATTGTAGAGTGAAATCTGATATCCTAAAGGAAGACAATCCATCTGATGCTTAGCAGGAGGCTGACCAAACAGCTGATCAGATGGAAAATGAACAACCTGATACCACATCTCTTCAAAAGCAAGAGTTGCTAAAGAACTCTGAAGAACTGATTGAGGAGATCTCTCTTATAGCTGCAGAAGTTAAAGACATGTCAACAGGAGAAGACAATGAGCTGTCAAAAAGGCTTCAAGCCAGACTCTCAGACATATCCCTCAAGCTTCAACTAAGGGATCAAGTTTTTCTGAAGGCTATGAGTGATCAGAAAGAAGAAGCTCTACGAGCTCAGAAGGCTAATGAAGAGAAAATCCCATCTCTCTCTGACAAGATTGACGATCTAAAACAGTCTTTCTCCCTCCAACTTGAGCTAAGCCAACAAGAACTCAAAATTGAGGTTGGTAACTCTTTTCACCTGATGGAGCAGCTTGTGTCAAATGTGGAGCAGCTGTCTCAAGTGATTAATGACAAAAAGGGGGAGAAAAAGATACATCAGAAGAGGAATAGAAAGAGGCAGTCAAGAAAGAGCAAGGAGAGAAGAATGAAGGAAGAAAAGAAGACCAAGAGCAGAGAGGTAAAAGAGCAGAAGAAGAAGATGAAAGCATCAGCAGAAGTAGCGTCATCATCTGAGGGGGAGACAAAAGATGATGACCCCATAAACATAGAATCTGAGGGGGAGCCAAACAAAGAAGAGCATGAAACTGAACCAGAACCTGATCAGACAAAGAAAAGAAGCATGCATCTGAGGGGGAGCAAGGGAAAGAAGAAAGAAAGATGAGCTGCAGCAGAAGCTGATCAACAGACATTTTGAAAACATACACGGAGCAAAAGAGGTACATCTCTATACTAGTTAAGTATGTTCTAGATCCAGAATGTAGAATGTCATAGCATATGTAATTTCATATTATCATAAATGACATTCATAATTATCTGCTTTGGAAATACAGCTGCTCACTGTATATAAGATTCATTCATCTCGTACATATGCACTGATTGTTTTTGTCATAATCAAATAGGGGAGATTGTTAGGAATATACATGAGAATGTTATTCCTATGTATATATGATTTGATTATGATATAAATGAATGAATATGCAAGTATGCTTGCATTGACAAAAGCTGTAAAGTCCTTTGATAGATAATAGGAATATATGTACAAAGACTTAGAATGAATAGATCAAATATGTTAGGTTGATCCTACATAAGCAAAACAGCTTTGTAAAGTCCTTAAAAAGAAATGATGTTCAAGGGCTATAAATATAAAAAGATCAAGCTTGTTAGGTTGATCTTATAAAATGTAATAGATAGGCTTGTCTGATCGTCGAGCACTGCACCAGCATCGTAGTCTTCCTGGAGAGACAAGAAAGACTCAAGAACTATCAAGGCAGAATCGTAGTCTGCAAGGATAGTAGATCTCGGAGTTCGTAGTTTGCTGGGAGAAACGAGAAAAGATCGTAGTGTGTCAGGAAGAACTTTCTCAGAACCTTAGTCTGCTGAAGAAGTCATGTTTAGAATCATAGAGACAGCCTATCTATAAGCCGACTGAATGTCTGCCAGAGCTAAGTCAAGAATCGTAGATCACACTTGAAGCAGTGGAGTCTACGGATCAAATCAGAAGCAAAAATCGTAGTCGAGCCAGATCAGACGAACACAGCAAGCATAAAGACAAAAATCGTAGTCTGTCAAGATCTGATCTCGAAATCGTAGTGTCTGCAGCAACAAAGCTAAATCGTAGTCTACAGAACTAAGGCTTCCAAAAAGGTTGCTCACAACGCTAAGGGAAGAATCGTAGTGTCAACACGATTCTCAACAAATGGGCACTCCCAGAATATCCAAAGCATGGAGCCTCTGGTCTGAGCTATAAAGATATATTCTTTCAAGGAAATTAGAGAGCACTCAACGAATGGCATGCAAGCTAACAGAAGATATAAGCATCAACTCAATCAACATGCAGATTGAAGTTGTGAAGCCATTCAAGACGAAGTCTTCCACAAGCAAATCAGAAGAAGACTTTAGACATAGTAGCTGACTAGTGAAAGTTAGTAAGTGTAGATGCTGTCAAGAGAACAGAAGAAAACGATATTGAGAATCACTCAGTATCGTAGTGTTTGCCAAATGAAAAAGGAACTGATACAGTTTATATAGAGATAGTGGCCAGCTTATGAAGAATAAGACAGAAGTGATTAAGCATGGGTCAGACCATTGAAGATAGGTGAATGGGAGATCACTAGGAGAAAGAGAGCTGGGTATGCCATAAATTTGAAGTGTCTTAATATTCAGAAGAGGCCAGAACGACAAGTCAAGATATCTGTTCCTGAGATCAGTCGAGGCAAGCAAAAGTGTTGAAGCACTGCACAAGTAAAGGAAGTGGTGTTCTACATTGAAGATCCAAGAACACTCTTCAGAAAAGTAGTGTTGTCTCAACCAGTCAAAACAACATTCAACAAAGACACACTACGATAAAGGTCCAAGAACAATCTACATCAGAATCGTGGAGTTTGGGCATTTGAGTTTTGAAGCACTGGCAATGAATCAATATGAAGACTGACATCCGAACGTTGCTAATTGAGAGTTTCGATGCAGAAGGACAACTCTTAAGGATTCGAATCAAGGAATCAAAAAGGAGTAATAAAGTGACCACCAGCCTGACACAAAATAGTGACATCTCTGAGGCGGTAGGTGAGAAAGCAGACTGCTGTGTCAATAAAGTCAAAAAGGAGCTGTCACGTCACATCAGCATTCTGCACTAAATAACTCGAGATCTGCGAAGCAATTCAAATAGCTTCCAACGACTACTTTCCAACAGAAAGATCATGGAAGGGTATTTAAGAGACAAGCTTCAAAGATAAGAGTTGTTGCTGAGTAGTAGATTCGTCGAGTTGTTGGAATGCTATATTGTTGACTCTACGAGTTCCACCAGAGCTGAAGAAAACAAGTCTCAATGGCAGTGAGACTACGAAGGTGGAAGTGAAGCAGACTTGAAGAAATTGAACGGACTAGAGCTTCACTCAATAAGGATGAGAATGCCATTGAAAATGGCAGCCAAGTTGAGTACTGAGAAAGCCTTGAAGATAGCATTCAAGAAAGTGGCTGAGCATAAAGAAGATCAGAAGAGCCACTCTACGGATCACCATGAAGAACCAGATGCTGAACCAGAAAAAATGCGGAACCATGTCTGCATATCATTTAAGAAGTGTTAAAGTGCTGCTAAGGGTCAGAAGAAGGTGACCCACAATGAAAAGCCTTAGCAGTCCTATGTGGTGATGGTGCACAGCTGACATCAAGTGAAGATGAGCTGAACAGAATGAAGATCAGCTGCAGCAGAGAAGAGGTCCAGACTCGAAGCAGAATGCTGAGGACCAAGCCTAGCTGCTAAGTACAAAGATGATCAAGCTTCATGACATCTTAGTGGCAAAGCACAAACAACAACAACAACTACAACTACAAGTAGCCAGGGTCTGAGGGGTCCTTGTTCAGAGGGACTAAATGAGTTCCAAGCCGGAGGGCTTGAAGAGTTTTAGTGAACTAGAGATTCCAGGGCTGCTGGCCTTGAAGAACTCTTAGTGAACTAAAGGAGTTCCAAGTCGAAGGACTTGAAGAGTTCTTGGTGAACTGAAGTTCCAGGGCTGCGGGCCTTAAAGGAATCTTAGTGATTCAGGGTGTTGCCCATTCCTTAGTGGATTTCCTGCGAGAGTGCAGAAGAGTGGATTAGGAGCTTGTGTCTCTGAACCACTTAAAACTCCTTGTGTCTTTTAACATTCTGTCATTTACTTTCTGTCTTTACATTGTGTACTTAACTGCTATAACTGCTATGCATGTTTTAACTACTTACAACTAAACTAACCCCAAGAACAATGTATTAATGTTTATCAATATATCAATGAAGGGGACATTTAACTTATTCCGCAGTGCTTGAAATGATTCTTATGTTTGTCATGTGCTAACTTCTTAGCAATACAAAATAAAAAGGAAAAGAGTTTAAAAACGCAAAGGATCTATTCAACCCCCCTTCTAGATCTATTGTGTGCCTACTGGGAACTAATAGGCTATATTCCAACGGGAAGCTGATGGATGGATATATAACAGCTGAAGCTTCAAAGGATAAAAGTTGTTGACTAGGAATGAGTCCTATAGAGCTTAACAGAGAAAAAGTCTCAGTGATAGTGAGGCTACCATAGAAGGAGTGAAGCACATCTGATGAGAGTCTTTAACTGCTAAAGGCTTCACTCAACACGAAGGAGTATACCAACAGAGTGGCATTTGAGCTGAGAGCCGGAAGGCCAAGAAGACAAGAACTAGAGTGGCAGATTAGAAAAAAGACCTCCAGAGCCACTCTACGTTTCACCATGAACAACCTGAGCTGAAGAGAAAAGATGCAGAGCAGAATCTGCACACAAGTCAACCAAGGTCCAAAGGTTGCTAAGTACCAGAAGAAGTCTACCATGATATGCAAGACTTAGCAGTTCCTCAGTGGTGATAGTGTGTCATGCTGAATATCAGATGAAGTCAAGCATCATCAACAAAGATCAGTTGCACCAAGGAGATGAATCAGACTGCTAAGTACTCAAGGATGTCAAGCTTAATGTACATCTTAGCAATCCATCAGTTGTGATCAAGTCTCAATGCTGAATGTCATACGATTACAAGAAGCTGATAAGTACCAAAAGATGAATAACCTGAATGTCATCTTAGCAGCTCGACAAACAACAACAAACAAACAAACAACTAGGCCCTGAGGGGTCCTTGTCTTCGTGACTAAATCAAAGTCAAGTCTGCTGGGCTTATTGAGTACCGGAGGGTACAAGAGATTCTAAGTCTGCTGGGCTTAGTCTACTATTTTAAAGTCTGCTAGGCTTGAAAAGTTCTTAGTGAACTAGAGTTCCAAGGCTGCTAACCTTGAAGAAATCTTAGTGATTCAAAGTTGACCTTTTCCTTAGTGGAATCTCTGCTTGTTGAAGCAGAAGAGTGGAGTAGGAGCATTTAGTCTCTGAACCACTTAAAACCCCTAGTGTCATTTACCTTATGTCATTTAGATTCTACACTATAACTGCTATAACTATTTACAACTAATCTAACATTAGAACTATGTTTAACAAGATATTCTTGAAGGGGATCTTAACTTATTCCGCTGTACATTAATATAATTCTTCATTTTGTCATCTGCTAATTACTTAGCAAGACTAAAGAAAAGGAAAAAGCTTTTAAAATTAAAAAAGGTCTATTCAACCCCCCTTCTAGATCTCTTGTATGCCCCTGAGAACTAACAGAGACCATTTGAAAAAGGATTATTAAACTCATCTGCCAACTCTAGAGGATGTACTATCTAGAATATATATATATATATATATATATATATATTATACTTCATGGATATTGTCTTATAAGAGAACACGATTTGTTAATCATATGGGTATTTGTATATAACACATGTGTACATATGTACGAATACAAATATGTGAGAAATCATATAATGTACTTCCCTTGATTTGAAAAGTTGGAATTATGGAGTCTTTATGCCCCCAGTTTTCATTACTTTGAGAAATCGAAAGTAAAGAAAACTTCTTAGAATACTTTCTCAAATTATTTGCTTGGTTTCTTTAATCAGCGGACTTTTGGTTTCTTATTTTAAAAGTTCTCGTTTTCAATAATTTTTGTCGGTAAGAACTCTTTAGCTCTAGTATCATTCAGTGATGAAGTCTTTGTTAGCCTTCTGTTGTTGTCGGTGAAACTCTTCATGTATTTCTCCCACTTCGAGTTGTGGGCATACCCTTCACGAATTCTACACCTCCCTAGTAGAGTCGCCAAAGAAATGTGGGCAAGAAAATTGTATCTTACTAAGGTTAGGGTTTCGTGTTGGCTAAGGAGGAGAGAAATCCATGAAGAGTATAGAATTGATTGATGGATTGAAGAGGGGGAGAATAACAGGTGAGCGATTACTCTAATGGCACCTGACAGAACTCTTAGGATCTGAGAACCCTATTAGGATAGCAAGAATCCCGAGAGCCTTCTTGTATGCTTCAGGTTGAGAGAGAATCTACAAGTCTTCAAGTCCTCTTAAAGTTCAGAAGTCCAAAAAGTCCCTTCTTTATAGAATGGAAGGAGTATTTATATAGCTTCCTGAAAAGTGGTCACGTGTCAGGCACATGAACTCGGGAAAATTCCAGAAATACCATTAGTCACCAGAGTAGTGCCCGGATTGTCATGTCCTTCTAGCCACCAATCCGATCCCTCAATCAGTTCCCAAAATGAGTCGCCTCCATGAGTCTTCTGCCTCGAGACACATGAAGAATTCTCTCGGGTCTTGCTCATTTATTTTCAGCCTTTTTGTCATTCATTTAATTATAGTGTGAACCATAATTTGTGCATTAAATTCAATTAGGCCATGTAAACCCTAATTTGTACTTAGACCCACAACCGATTTATTTGAACTATGAAAATATTATTTTTAAACTTGAAATAAATACTCTAGATACCGTTTTGACAATTTAGACATTATTGAACTCTAGATAAATTAAATTGTAAATCTCTAATGTTTATTCTTTATCTTATTATTTTTACTATTTTTGTTCATCTTTTATATTATTTGTACTAATCATAAGGACTTAAGTTGTTGTGAATATTTTTGACTTGAGTGCAAAGATAATATGATTGTCAAGTGTCTTTAGCCTGTATGTCAAGGACACGTGGTAAAAATTCTCTTTGGCCTGGGTGCAAAGAGAAATTGTTGATTGACATGATCATGACCATTATTGTTATAGCTGATAAAATCTCGGTGGTATATTTTTAAGTTAGAGAAGATATTAGATATTATGATCTATTTGACTTTTCTAATTGATTACTCATTCCGCCGTAGTTATTTGTTGAAAACTTATGTTGTCTAACATTTTCTAAATATCTGATTTATCATTGTTGAAAACTAAAGATAATTTATTCTTCGTTATCTTAGTCATGATATTCTTTATTTGGTCATTTGAGTTCATCTTTTTATTTCATAATTCCTTTCAGGAAATGAGAGACTAACTGGGGCTAGCAGGGAGAACAGGAGAATGGAATGATGATCAGAGTTAGTAGTTGTAACAGTCCTCATAATGTTGTAAAATAGTGTGACAATAATTATAGTGAGAACTTAATGTGTTTATTGTCATACTATACACTGTATTGTAATATTCAAAAATAGGAGAATTAATGTATGTTGTTTGTATTTTGACAACTCAAATTAGGTCGTGTAAGTCCGAATTTGAGGACATCACGTTTTATATCATAAAACCTAATTAAATAACTTAGTTACCCTTCACTTTATGTATATTTTTTCATCCTTTAAAAAAATATTTCTATCTTTAATTATCCTTTTGAGTACGGAGGAGGAAGTATTAATCTATTTTTGCCACTCTCTTTTGAAGCTTTCCTTTCATTCTCCACTAATCCAACTTTGGTTTTCAAATTCATATCTTTTTTTCCTGTTTTGTTTTTTAATTTTTTTATGTTATATTTTTTTTAATTTTTAAATATTATTTCATATTTTTTAAATATAACAATTGTGCACACGCAACACAATAGGACATGTTGGGGGAGAATACGCGATTTCATTGTTTCATCATATCATATATAATTGAAACAATTGTTAGTATGTTTTATGCTCTACTCCACTTGGAGAAACAGGAGAACAAGGAATGAGACAACGGAAGAAAAGCACTAATCGGGAGAGAGTCAACAACACTACTGCTCAAACCTCTTACTACTGACAACTGGTTGGTTGCTTTAATCCTTTCTTTTGACCAACAGACTTCAAAACTAAATGACTTTTCCAAATTCTTTATTTTTATTAAATTTGGATAAATTTTCCATTTTTCTAGTTTTATTTGTATTTTTGGACATAATTCCATCTCAATTTGATCAAGTTAACAAATTCTTTTTTTCAGAATTAACATCTGATATCATGTCCCAAAAAAGAAAAAAAAAGATGAAATTTTCATCTTTAATTAGCAAAGGAAACATGGTATTATTACTCCTTCGGTTCCTAAATAACCGAAGTTATATGTTGTCCGTCGCTAAAAACTAAGACGACGGTTGTATATATAGCGACGGATCAAACCGTCACTCGGTCCGTCGCTAAAAGGGGGTATGCAAGATATGTTAAATAAAGGGTAAGCTTAAGATCCAGACCGATATCTATATTATCTATCTTCTCCTACATTATAAAGCCTCCTCCATGGGTGGTTTGATGATTTTATTTCACACCTTGATTTTTTTTTCTTTTGTCTCCATGGGTGGTTCAAAGTTAGCCACTGAGAATGATCTCTTATACATGACCAACCTCGAATCCAAGGTTCTAAAGTGTGACTTATGGTTTTGCAAATTTGCCATAAGTAAATTTACTTCCTTTTGGGGCTTGTGCTTTTCAAATGGTCAATGGGGATTGAACATCTTAATTTAATGCTCCGAATTAACTTTAATGAAAACTATGTGTTTGCCATTAAGCAGTGTATTTGGAATTTACCACAACTTGGTCTACTTTTATAAAAATGCAGTTTATATTATCCGAGTAAAAATAATAATATGTTACTAAAATAAATATACATTTAAGTTATGTTTGGTAACTTAACTAAATCTTAATTCTATGAAATTGCAAATATGCTCTTTAGTTCTAATTTCTGACACTTGATTCGGAGTTGCCAAGCATAATGTTAGCAACACTTTTATAGCTGTTTTAACAATATTTAACATTTTAAGCGATATTTTTTTATTTCGATAACATCAGTTTTACTCCGAAAATAACCACTACTTAAGTTTCTCAAATCTTTACGTAATTGCATATGGCAGTTACATGCTGCACAAATAATAAATATTAGTTGTTGTGACACATGCAATTACCAGAAGAATATACTATAAATTTTTTAAAATTTAAAAGATAAACATGAATATTAAAATTAAGTTAAGGAGTACAAAAACGTATTATAACTAAATTTGTAGGGGTAAAAGAGAGAAAACATTTTGTGGCAGATTTACGATTGCGTCCCCTTCCCCTTCTTCTCCCTCTCTCTTTCCCTCTCCCTTTAAATAACAAATACTAATATGACCAAAAGATTAATATACTTGTTAACGACAAGATTTCGCCACGCGCCTCAATCACCAAAACGCGTTCAATCCTGCACAGTAAACACGTCAACACCGGATCTCGACGGCTTTGGACCGCCGGGGATCGCTCTGGTGTGAGAATAAGTACAGGCCGGAAAAAAAAATTAACAATGGAGGTTGTGTGCTCTAGTATCCCGTAGAGTAAAAAGATTCAGTTTGTATATATGTGTGTACCTTTTTTGTGTAATGCTCTGTATCCTTATATTATCTCACCACCTTGCATGCCACCTCTACGCTGATGTCATCTTATTTCATGCAGGCTTTACCAAATACTTGTTCCCCACTAAGTTAATATTATGTTAAGTCTTCATTAATGTAGACGGCTTAAGACGGCTTGGCCCATCCCCTCAATCAGCTACCTACTAATCACCTTTTTGCTAATCTTTCTCTAATAAGCTATTAACTCAGAGGATGCCACCTGTCCACTCTATATACCCCCAGCCCATGCATTATGTTAATAATCAATTAAATAACAGCCCACTATTCCAAGGATAAAAGAGGATATAGCCCGACTAATCCAATTAGTTTTGACCCAACCGGCCCAAAAGGTTACGGCCCAACATTGTCCCCTAGTCTTTTATTAAACAATACGTTTGATGAAAGAGTATAGGAGTCCGGCCTAAATGCCAAAAATAATTCAAACCGATTTGGCAAAGCCCATTCAATAAAAGGCCCAGGACAGGGTACAGACTCCAAATTCAAAACACACGCCAACCCTTCAAATTCAAAAATCAAACGACGACTTCTCCATTATCAAGAACAGACGTCAGCCTTTTCCATCATTACCCTCATTAAATGTGCAGCCTTCGGGTTTCGTGAATCACTAAAAAGACAACTCTATAAAGCCTCAAACTTTTCAGTTTAGACAACTTTACCTGTTCATTTGAAATTCAAAGAATTCTTGCTTCCTTCTTCCTCCAGCTTTCTCTGTCAATCAGTCTGTTAGCAATAGCTTCCCAAAACAATGAAAAAACCGTCTCAACCTCTGAAGCACCTCTAGCTTCTGCTCAGGCCACTTGTTAGGCCGTAACCTTTTGGGCCGGTTGGGTCAAAACTAATTGGATCAGTCGGGCTATATCCCCTTTTATCCTTGGAATAGTGGGCTGTTATTTAATTGATTATTAACATAATGCATGGGCTGGGGGTATATAGACTGGACATGTGGCAACCTCTGAGTTAATAACTTATTAGAGAAGGATTAGCAAAAAGGTGATTAGTAGGTAACTGGTTGAGGGGATGGGCCAAGCCGTCTTAAGCCGTCTACATTAATGAAAACTTGACATAATATTGACTTAGTGGGGAACAAGTATTTGGTAAAGCCTGCATGAAATAAGATGACATCAGCGTAGAGGTGACATGCAAGGTGGTGAGATAATATAAGGATACAGAGCATTACACAGAAAAGGTACACACATATATACAAACTGAATCTTTTTACTCTACGGAACACTAGAGCACACAACCTCCATTGTTAATTCTTTTTTTGGCCTGTACTTATTCTCACACCAGAGCGATCCCTGGCGGCCCAAAGCCGTCAAGATCTGGTGCTGACGTGTTTACTATGCAAGATTGAACGCGTTTTGGTGATTGAGGCACGTGGCAAAATCTTGGCGTTAACATTGGCGCTAGAAGGAGGGCTTTTTTCTAGTGATTCTGGTTTTTAAGCATAGTTATTTGACGTCCTACACCGGAGGTTATGGTGAAAAGTAGGACAGTTACAGCTGAAGGCCAGCCTATGGCCGCAAGTTCTTCTTAACAGAGGATTTCTGTGAAAGATAGGTTGGGTCCTTCAAAAAGTATCCATGATAGGCTTGGATCACAAGATGTTCCGGGAAGGTCTCATCCAAGAGATCACGGTGATACTAAAAGGAAGTTGTTTGTTACTACCAGTAAAAGACCTATTAAAGATCAAAAAAAGGTAGAAGGTACACCGCCTAGAACCCAGTACCGAGAAGGATCGGTGGACAAGGCATCTACTTTAGCAAAGATGGCACAAGAAACTGACATGGCTTTGAAGGCACTTTTGCAACAAAGGAATGAGATTGCTAAACAGATGGTTCTTGTGGCTGAGTTGGAAGGTGGAGCATCTAGCTATACTCAACCTGAAGAACAGGGTAGGTCTTTGGGTAAGCAAACAAGTGGTGGTGAAGATTCTAGGCGTTCAAAAAATAGGCTTCGGAGCCGTTCTCCTGTTCGAAGTGATGAAAGACGTCGTATTCCCGAAAATCCAAGGAGGGCATCTCGCCATGAGATTTCTCAGGATGGTGGTAATGACAGAAGACGAAGCAGATCAAGAGGACGCTCTCCCGAAGCTTCTAAGAAGGTACCTCGCATTGAATATTATTCTCAGTATAGTGAAGAGGATGGTGGCCGAAGCAGTTCAAGTGGTCGTTCTCCGAGAAGTCCGAAGAGGGCGCACCGCCCTGTGGATTCTCGTTTCGACCGAACTGACCAGAAGAAGAAGAGTTCCTCAAGGAAGAAGTGTTCTCCGAAGAAAGAAGTTTCGCCAAAGCTAAACCCGAAGCCAGGAGAAGTTGAACTCTTAGCCGAGGAGATGAAGGAGCTTCGAAAGCAATTGGCCGAAGTCCGGCAAGGGAATGAGAGTTCGGGAATGAAGGCGTCTCCTTTTTCCTCAGAAATTGTGACGCCCCCAAAATAGGTTCAATACTTAACCCATTTTGAGTCGCCAAATACACTTAACAAATTTCAAATACAATCTTTCATATCACACGGTCGTGCAAAATACGACCACACAACTGTGAGTGTCAATACAGACATGTAGAAAATATTAACATTCAAACTAAGTCCTCATTACATTTATTATCACACTATTTTAAATAAAAAAAATAGTGAGGACTTCTACAGCTCTAACTCGCACCATCACTCCATTCCCCGACTAGTACCCGCGATATTCTCATTTCTTGAAGAAAACAATGGAAGAAAAGGGTAAGCTCAACTAGCCTAGTAAAGAATATTATGACTAAGATAATGAAAAATAAATTATCGTTAGCCTTCAATAAATTAGATAAAATATTATGGACAACAAGTTTTAGATCAATATTCGCAGCTAAAATAATAATTCATTAGAAGAATTAAGTAGAGAATGATGTCTACTATCTTCTTTGATTTAAAAGTCCATCATTAATATTTTATCCCTGTAACATCAATCAATATACATCTCAAATCAAATATCTATCTTTGCACTATGGGCCAAAGATATTCATTTGTATCATCAGTTGGTCATGTTCATCTCAACACCTGTCCATCTTTGCACTACGGGCCAAAAATATTCATCAGGTAATCATTCATCTTTGCACTACAGGCCAAAGATATTCATCACGTAATTATTCATCTTTGCACTACAGGCCAAAGATATTCAGTTATATCACCATTTAGAACTGAGGATGATGAAAAATAATACGAATAACGGATCCAGTGAGATAAAGGACAAATATTAGAGAATTTATCCAGAGTTTAAAAATGAAGATCAAAACCTGGATCCAATCAAAGATGATTTGGAAGAAATTTTTTTTATCGTGAATAGTACCCCGTGAATAGTAACTCATAAATAGTAACTCGTGAATAGTAATTCGACATGAAAAGATAAAAATTTCACAAGAAAGTTCAGACCAATATTCCAGTGAAATAATATTAGATGAAGCACAAAACTCAAGTAATATCTGATCATTTCAGGAATTATAGAAGCAATACTTACCGTAGTAAGTTTAGAGTTAGGAATCTGAAATGAAACAATATACGAAACTACAATTGAATTTTCACCCGTCTGGCGATAGTCCGCTCAGACAGATTATTTCCACAATTTAATAACAACTGAATACGAAGGGTTATTCACCAGGCATGCGGTAGTCCGCGTAGACAAGTTATTCCCACAGAATAATAAAGAATAGAATAACAACAGGATTTCACCATGCATGCGGTAGTCCGCGTAGACAGGTTATTCCAACAGAATAATAAAGAATGGAATAACAACCCTTACGAGTATTGAAAGAAAATAACTATCTTCATGAATACGAAAGAAATAATACCCCTTACCTTAAAATTTGGAGACTACACTAGCGTAATAGCAGAATACTCTTCTTCATTCTCTCTTATTCTCTCTATACTTTCTCTCTCTATAGCTTTAGTGAATTGGTGAAAAATAATGAAGAAATGAGCTTCTATTTATAGGCTCGGCAGAGTAAGGGTAAAATAGTTTTTTCGCTATAATTTATGATATCATCGCTTACATCATCGATCTATGACATCATTGCTTACCTCATCGCTCCGATGACATCATTGCTTACCTCATTGCTCCGATGACATCATTGTTTGCATCATAAGAGTTCAAATTCAATTTGCACTCTTCCACCTCGTTTAACTTTTATACCATGAATTTACTATAATAATGTTACTATTCAAATTATAAAAAATTATACTATTATATAATCACATCATACTACTATAATGTAATATTATAATAATATATTTGAATAAATTATTTTATCGGACAAGATAAAATACCAACTTTCAACAAATGTCACATGTTAAAAATTTCTCTGTTTAAATCTACATTGAATAAATATTTCCTTATCATATATATCAAAAATTAATTATTCACAAATAATATTACAGAACTACAATATTGACAACCAGGTCGTTCCTAGGAAAGAGGGGGCCTTCCGATAAGGATTTCTCCTTACTGGCGCGCAATTAATCAGCCCCTTTCCTAGACAGAACTTCCTTAGACATTGCCAATAATGCTATCTAATAATATTATTCAAATAATATAAATTATTGATTTGATAATTTGAAATAATGTGCAATGATAATTATTGAATCAATAATATAAAATAGCAAAGTAACACTTATGGATATAAAATATCAACGTAACAAATATTGAACCAATAAAATATTATGCAATTATTGAATCAATAATATAAAATATTAAACAGTAATTACTCTAACAATAATTGAGTAAGTGACTTCCTACGTAAGAATCAATAATTCAAAATACTGTGCAATACCGTGTGCTACCGTGCAACACCGCGTATTACTGTATTTTAACCACCGGGTATTTCAACAGTACTAACGGTAATAGTTTTGCCGTTATTTTTATAAAAAAGTTATTTATGTCGCTTTCTATATCCGACATTCATTCCGTTGTGAGGTTCACCAATGACTGCGCCGTCGTACGAATATTCTCCGACAAAAAGAATATTCCTCGACCAAACGAATATTCCCCGACACAACGAATATTTTATAACCACTTGTTTACTTTGTAAACTTTGCACATTTCACCCATAACTTATCACATTTATCAAATCAATACCTTACTATTTCAAAATAATATATAAAGAAAATTAAATCTTATTCATAAAATTTGGGGTCTTACAGAAATCCTTCGGGAGAAGGCAGATCTTTCTAAGAAGTTACCTCATATGGAAAGTTACGATGGCTCAGGGAATCCTTACGACCACAGCCAAGCGTTTGATAGGTTGATGGATTATTACGACTACTCGGATGCGGCTAAGTGTCAGACCTTTGGGATGATGCTGAGAAAAGATGCAAGGCAGTGGATGGGGACTCTGGCTTCGGACACGATTTCATCTTGGGCTGATTTGTGTGACAAGTTTCATTCTCGGTTTGGGAGCAACAAGAGAAGGGGAAAGCCCACAGGATCACTGGCACAAGTAAGGCAGTATTCAAACAAAACTCTGGGCCAGTATGTAAAGAGGTTCAGAGAAACGGTGGGACAAGTGTCAAATCTCAATGACCTTCAGGCTGTGGGGTTATTTCAAAACAGTTTAGATTTGGTGAAGTCCGAGAAGTGGGTAAAGAAGCTGATGTTCAACCATCCGAAGAGCTTGGCCGAAGCATTTGAAAAGGCAGAAGGGTTCATAATGGTTGAAGAGGCAATGAACAGCTTGAAGCGTGGATCTTCGGAAAGGCGAAGGACAAAGATAAGGAGAAGTTTGACGGTAATCATAAGAAGAATGGCGGCAACAATGACCGATCTGATGGAAACCAAAAGAGGTACAACAATGCATGGGGATAAAGAGGAGATCGTCCACCTCTTCCAGGACCGAAGGTGAATAAGGTATATACTCAGCTTAACACAGATCGGGCTACCATCTTGGAACAGATAAAGAATCAGTCGTACTTCGAACAACCTCGAAATAATCCTAGGCCAGGATCCGGAGATCCCGCTAAGTATTGTGATTACCACCAGGCGGTTGGGCATGACATTAATTCTTGTTGGAATCTGAAGGAGATCATTGAAAGGAAAGTACAAAGTGGAGTCTTGGTTCAGTACGTGGCAGGACGAGAACAGCAAAGGGGGCATCAGAGGAATAGGGAACCAGCTCAAGTTAACCAGCTAGTGCAACCAATTCAGAATCAACAGGCAAGACATGTGGTAGACGTGATTATCGAGGGCAACTTTGGTAAAGCTGCGGGGAAGAAGCGTCAAAGTTATCTAGATTCGGTGATGGCGGTGACGGGTAAGCCTTTAAAGGCTGAGAGGGCGTATCCAGGATCGATCATCTCCTTTACAGATGATGATTTCCCTTCAGAACCAATTGAACCGCACGAAGGAGATCTGGTGATTACGGCTCAAGTAGGTTCGGTGGACATGAAGAGAATGATGATAGACAATGGGTCTTCCGTGGACATTCTGTATGCACATGCATACCATAGGATGCCTTTGGATGGTCAGAAGATGGAAATTGGGCAGGAGGCTCCTTTGTATGGCTTCAGCAACGACCCCGTTAAAGTGCAAGGACTATCAAGTTGCCAGTTATCTTCGGAACGGCTCCTCAACAGGTTCAAATTATGTGTAAATTTTATGTTGTACATGTGGATTCTGCATAGAATGCTATTCTAGGGAGACCTACTTTGACAGCTCTTCAGGCAGTTTCATCCATTCCCCATTTCAAGATTAAGTTTCTGACGCCACAGGGGGTTGGCAAAGTTACAGGAGATCTGGACTTGGCAAGAAGGTGTTATCGAAATGCTTTAATCACTTCGGATGTGGGGGTTAGCAGGCAGAAACAGACAATGGCTATCGAGATTGAGCCATTTATTGAAAGCAGCATAGAATCATTGGTTATGCCGGCAGAGGAGATCGAAGAAATTGAACTAATACCATGGAAGAAAAAAAAGACTGTAAAAATTGATTCGGGGCTGCCAGAGCCTTTTTGGACAAATCTGACATAGCTGCTTCGGTATTATGCTAATATCTTTGCTTGGGTTCCTAGTGATATGCCGGGGGTAAACCGAAAGGTGGCTGAACACAAACTACACGTGGATCCAGCAAAAAATTCAGTTCGACAGAACAGGATGATCTTTGCGCCAGAAAGACAAAAGATAATCGACGAGGAAATTACAAAGTTGCTAGCTGCAGACTTTATCTTTGAGATCTATTATTCGGAGTGGATGGCCAATGTAGTTCTGGTATAGAAGCAAAATGGGAAGTTGCGGGTTTGCATAGATTATACCGACCTGAATAAGGCGTGCCCGAAGGACTTCTATCCTTTGCCTCACATCAATCAGCTCATTGATGCAACTTCGGGGTATGCCTTACTTAGCTTCATGGATGCTTTTTTGGGATATCATCAGATTTCTATGTGCAAGGAGGATATCCCGAAAATAGCTTTTATTACTCACCGGTCGATATACGCCTACAAAAAGATGACGTTCCATTTGATAAACGCGGGAGCTACATATTAGAGGATGATAAACCACGTCTTCACAAAGCAGCTAGGGAAAAATATGGACGTCTATATCGATGATATGATAGTGAAGAGCATGTCGGTTCGTGGTCATCTGGACGATTTAGAGGAGTGTTTCCAGACAGTTCGACATTATGACTTGAAGCTAAATTCGACCAAGTGCACCTTCGGACTTGGGGCAGGTAAATTTCTAGGTTATTTGGTTAGCAAAAGGGGTATCGAAGCGAATCTAGAGAAGATCCAGGCTATCTTGGACATGAAGTCTCCACAGTCGTACAAAGATGTCCAACGTTTAACTGGTTGAATAGCATCGTTGCGGAGGTTCATGTCTAAGTCGGCAGAGAGGTGCTTACCGTTCTTTAATACATTGAAAGGGCCTAAAAACGCAAAAGCATTCCAGTGGACTTCGGAGTGCGAGGATGCTTTCCAAGGAATCAAGAGGTATTTGTCTTCGGCACCTTTGTTGGTGAAGCCGGTTCCTGCCGAGCCTTTGTATTTGTATCTGGCTGCAAGTTCATTGGCAGTAGGAGCGGTTCTGGTGCGAGAAGTTGGGGGTAAGCAGCACCCTGTTTACTATGTAAACCATGCCCTTAGGGATGCAGAAACAATGTATCCAAACCTTGAGAAGTTTGCTTTCGCTTTGATAATAGCTAGCCGAAAGCTTCGACAATATTTCCAAGGTCGGGTAATAGGGGTATACACAGATCAACCACTGAAGAAGGTGTTGGGAAAGCCAGAGGTTTCGGGAAGACTTGCTGCATGGACGATGGAGTTATCCCAATTCTTTATAGAGTATCATCCTCGGACAGCTATTAAGGGTCAAGCCTTGGCTAATTTTGTGGTAGAATGCTCGTTCTCCGAAGCCGATGAGAGTTTGAATGAAGCTGAGAGATCTACAGAAACGGTAGCAACAGTTTAGCAGTCGCACAGTCCTTGGACGTTATATGCTGATGGGTCTTCTACTTCGGACATTAGTGGTGCTGGGGACATTCTAACAAGTCCGGAGGGATTCAAAGTGCAGTAGGCTATCAGATTTGGGTTCAGGGCAATAAATAATGAGGCTGAGTACGAAGCAGTGTTAGCTGGGTTGAGATTGGCAAAGAGCTTGAAGGTACAGAAGCTAATCATCTACAGTGATTCTCAGCTAGTCATCAAACAAGTTTCGGGGGAATATAAAGCTCGGGGCTAGAAGATGGTTAAGTATCTTGCAGAGTTAAAAGATCGACTTCAGTACCTCGATTTTTACTAATTTTAGGGGGTTGGTCGAACTGACAACTCAAATGCCGATGCCTTGTTAAAGTTGGTTACAACTGAATCAAGTGCTTTCGACGGGTCCGTTTACTTGGAGGTTTTGAAGCAACCCAGCATCCAGCACAAGGAAGTAATGTGCCTCGAACGATCTAATTGCTGGATGACGCCTTATATAAACTATCTGGCGGATGGCGTACTACCTTCGGACCAGATGTTAGCAAAGAAAGTAAAGTATAAAAGCGCAAACTTTGTGCTTATTGATGGAGATCTTTATCGAAGGGCTTATTCAACTCCTTTGCTGAAATGTTTGGTTCCATCTGAGGCTGAGTATGCCCTTCGGGAGGTTCATGAAGGAATTTGCAGTGATCACATGGCTGCAAAGTCGTTAGCATATAAAGTGCTTCGTCAAGGGTATTATTGGCCAACAATCTTCAAAGAGGCTACCGATTATATGAAGAAATGCCAGAAGTGCTAGCTGAATAGTCCGATCCCACATCAGCCACCAGAAAAGCTATAATCGATTTTATCTCCTATACCTTTTGATGTCTGGGGGGTAGATATACTGGGTCCATTACCAAAGGCAAAGGGGCAAGTCAGCTTCGTTATCGTGGTAATTGATTACATGACTAAGTGGGTGGAGGCGAAGCCACTTCGGTTAATCACAGAACAAGAATGCTTAAAGCTTTTGAAGGAGAATGTGGTGTTCCGCTTTGGCATTCCCATGGCGATAGTGTCGGATAACGGGCGTCAGTTTGTTGGTTCAAAGTTTGAAGCATTCTTGAAAGAATTGGGTATTCAGCAGAGAAAGACTTCGATTGTTCATCCGCAATCTAATGGGCAAGTTGAAGTAACCAACAGAACGCTCCTGAATGGAATTAAGAAAAGATTGGATGAAGCAAAAGGTAGATGGCCTGAAAAGTTGCTCAGCGTGCTGTGGGCTTATCGAACTACGACAAGTACTACAACAGGGGACTCGCCTTTTAGACTGGCCTATGGTTCAGACGCCCTGGTTCCTGTAGAGATTGGGTCTACAAGTCTTCGGGTCAATCAGTTCAAAGAAATGTATAATGATAAGCGACTCAAAGTGAATTTGGATTTGCTTGAAGAAGTTAGGGAGGCAGCCTTGGTGAGATTGGCGGCATATCAATGTCGTGTTGCCAAGCATTATAATAAAGGGGTATAGCTCCGAAGGTTTGAAGTTGGAGATTTCGTTCTTCGGGAAGTAGAAGTTTCTACGCCTCAGAATATGGGAAAACTGATGCCAAATTGGGAAGGCCCATATGAGGTTATCGATGTACCAAAGCCAGGAACTTATCGGTTGCGAGCATTAGACGGATCAGATATAAATAATACTTGGCATGCTGGAAGGCTTCGTAAATATTTTCAGTAGCGTCATTATCAAAGTACAAGAGTCTGTAATTATGACAGCAGTTATCAATAAAGATGGCTTTTTTCTTCAAGACTGATCTGTCTACTACATAGTAGTTATAAGGATGGATCCCTTCGACTCCTCGTAGCGAAGCAAAATATTTTTGGATTAAACCTGTTCGGCTCTCGGAGAGAACGAGGTTGCCAGTTTGATATAAGGTTGGATTTCTTCGTCTCCTCGTAGCAAAGCGAAATATTAATTAGTCGAACCCGTTCGGCTCTAGGAGAGAACGAGGTTACCAAATTGTTATAAGGATGAATCCCTTCGACTCCTCGTATTTAAGCGAAATATTTTTGGGTTAAACTTGTTCGGCTCTCGGAGAGAACGAGGTTACCAAATTATTATAAGGATGGATCCCTTCGACTCTTCGTAGCGAAGCAGAATATTTTTGGGTTAAACATGTTCGGCTCTCGGAGAGAACGAAGTTGCCAGCTTGGTATAAGGTTAGATTCCTTCGTCTTCTCATAGCGAAGCAAAATATTAATTGATCGAACCCATTCGGCTTTCGTAGAGAACGAGGTTACCAAATTATTATAAGGATGGATCCCTTCGACTCCTCGTAGCGAAACAGAATATTTTTAGGTTAAACCTGTTCGGCTCTCGGAGAGAACGAGGTTGCCAGCTTGGTATAAGGTTGGATTCCTTCGTCTCCTCGTAGCGAACCAAAATATTGATTGGTCGAACCTGTTCGGCTCTCGGAGAGAACTAGGTTACCAAATTGTTATAAGGATGGATCCCTTCAACTCCTCGTAGCGAAGTAGAATATTTGTAGGGTGAACCCGTTCGGCTCTCGGAGAGAACGAGGTCTCCAGTTATAAGGCTGGATGATATTATGAGTTCTTCGTAACGGATATTCTTATTGAAGATTTTGCTGATCTGTCTATCCCTAAAACAGTATACAGAAACTCTTCGGTAATGAGTAAGTTTTATCTTACATTATTACTTGGCTTTATTCAAAGTGTTAAGCTCATATTGTATATTGTTTAAATAACAGTATAATTTTAATTGAAAAGGAGTAATAAGGGATAAGATATATTTCATTAAACATAATAAAGCAATTACATTATCGATGAAATTTATACAAGTTTATAAGGGATAGGTTGTCTTCGGCATTACTCTTCGTCTTCGTCATCAGAAGAATCAAGAAGTAATGGGTTCAGAGAGGCAGCAGCTAGTTTTGCTTTGCCTTTACTTTAGGTGTGTTCATAGCCTTCGGTGTACATCTGAACTATTTCGTTGTTTAGCGCGGCGGATTTACGATATTCAGTTTGAATTTCTTTTCGAAGCTCTTCAGTAAGAGGGGGGCCAGCCAATTTGAGGTTGCGAAGCTCCACTTCGACTTTGCCTCGAAGATGAAGGTGTCGTTCTTCCAAAATCTTGGCTTCGACAACCGCTTTGGTCAAACTTTTGTTGTCCTCGGACAGTTGCTCATTGGCTCGTTGAAGCTCTTGGTTTTGTTGTAGGGTTATTTGTTGTAAAGCTTCGGCTGCAGCCAGCTGTTCCTTCATCTTGGCAAGATCACCTTGGAGGCCTTTACAGTTGAAACAGATATTTTCATGTTCGCTTCTCTCCTTGGCCAGAGCAGATCTTAAGATGGCATTTTCTCTTCGGGCCGCCTCTTCTTCGGCTTCGGCTTCGGCTTCTTTATATCTTTGATAGAGACGCCCGAAGATTCCATTTGCCTGCAGTTATCCTGAGTTAATAAAAGGCCTAAAGAAGATATTTGTAAACGAAAATGGTTAAATACTTACTCTAGCCTGGTTAGCCATGCCTTCTTCCATCAGATCAGAAATGGAGCTGTTACCGAACCGATGGTTGTCTGTGTCCAGAACGAAAGAATTATAGAGATGTAGAGGGAAGTCTTCGTTCTAGTCAGGCCATAAGCTGGGCGATCGAGAATCTCCAGACATTGACCCGAAGAAAGGAGGGTTTGGTCGTTGTGGAGAGGGTATTGGCTTTGGGCTCTCCACAACGACCAAATTAACGCGTTCAATCCTGCACAGTAAACACGTCAGCACCGGATCTCGACGGCTTTGGGCCGCCGGGGATCGCTCCAGTGTGAGAATAAGTACAAGCCAGAAAAAGGATTAACAATGGAGATTGTGTGCTCTAGTGTCTCGTACAATAAAAAGATTCAGTTTGTATATATGTGTGTACCTTTTTTGTGTAATGCTCTGTATCCTTATATTATCTCACCACCTTGCATGTCACCTCTACGCTGATGTCATCTTATTTCATGCAGGCTTTACCAAATACTTGTTCCCCACTAAGTCAATATTATGTCAAGTCTTCATTAATGTAGACGGCTTAAGACGGCTTGACCCATCCCCTCAACCAGCTACCTACTAATCATCTTTTTGCTAATTCTTCTCTAATAAGCTATTGACTCAGAGGATGCCACTTGTCCACTTTATATACCCTCAGCCCATGCATTATGTTAACAATCAATTAAATAACAGCCCACTATTTCAAGGATAAAAAGGGATATAACCCGACTGATCCAATTAGTTATGACCCAACCAGCCCAAAAGATTACGGCCCAACAATACTCAAAAGTATATGCTGGAAATGGTTCATTAGCTTTAAAAGACAGTTTGATTTTTATTCTAATCTAATCGAGTACAATTGGAACTTGTTTTATACTGCTTTTTTAAAAACTTTATTTTCTTAATTTGCGTGAAATTTAAAATAACATAAGCTCATGGATGCAATACTAAACAGCAAGCTTGTGCCAACTTAAGTTGTTTGATTTCCTAATCCGATCAAATAAAGAATAAAATTCAAGTAGCTAAATGCATGTCAGAGCTTGTGGGTAATTTTTGAGCTAGCTAGGATCTAAGTTCAAGTAGCTGTTGAAGGACTTTTTAGATATTAATTACTATAAATTTGACCTATTACATAATTTATAAAAGTAAGGTTACTTTTATGAGAACTTTAGCTAGCTTTTTTTGCTCAAAGAAAAAAGTTGAGCTCTTTTAAACCCTTTCTTGCAGTGAAATTTATAGCTGGATCCAAGCTAGCTTTTTGCTCCAACTTTTATCAATAACCTAGAAGTGCATATTCATAACATTAACAGGGAAAAGAGGGACTGCACCATTGGGTGATCATTTCCATTGGATTTAAAGTTTTCTTTCTAGATTTTTTTGATGATTTCTCATCACTTAGGTGAGTGTGATCAATTAACCTTTTGTGATATATTGCAAGATAGATAAATTAATGTTCTTTTAAGGTGCTCACTCATTTAATAAAAGACCACTTATTGTCATTCATTTTTAAGTACCTAAAGTACATTCTAAGCTATCAAATTACTGTCTCACTCACTTGCATCATTTGTGAATCGCCATTGTTAAGGAAAATAAAACATGGAATCAGTTAACCTATATATATATATATATATATATATATATATATATATATATATAATATGATCCATAGTCAAAGGTGATTATGGAGTTTGTACTAACTAACTCATCTATACCGTTCATTCCCGGCCGGATTCATTGGATGTGAATTTTGTTAAAGGAAATTGACCTACGGATAATATGGTCCGTATGGGAAGTTCCCCTACACATAATTATAATGGTGCCAACCCAATTTTTTTTAAAAATTACTACGCATCATATTGTGCTTGCGGAGGGGATTTTTTTTAAATCGCGTCCATAGAATTTAATTTATAGGGACAGTTGAAGATGAGTTGACTATTACACACTCCATAATCATCTTTGACTATATATCATTCATCATATATATATATATATATATATATATATATATATATATATATATATATATATATATATATATATATATATATGTAAATGTACATATATATATATATAATTGTTTTTTTACTTTCATATCTTTCTCTCTCAAAAATATGAATCATTCTTGAGTTGAGTACCTTTATTTTTGTTTTCTATGAATATACACAGTCATGCATGCCTGCAAAATGAACTTCTAATCAGTAAAACTAAAGCTGAAAAGTAAAAAAACAATTCCATAATATGCTTCATGGCCCAATGACCTGACCATTCCACCGTGTGCTGCTGATGGATGAGCCAATTTTTATGCACAATATAGTACAACAAAGATAATGGTTCATATGTTATCGTGGACTCATGGTTAATAAAAACTATATATATATATATATATATATATATATATATATATATATATATATATATATATATATATAAGTTCTCTTAATTTTGTCATCAATATGCATGGACAAACTCTAATTCCCTAAATAAGTGGAACCCAACCCCAATATATTGAACTAAGATTTCTATTACATCATTAGATACTAAATATATAGGCCCATTAATTGAGAACAAACTTACATTGTTGAAATCATTAGAAATACATATACTAGTGCTTTACTTTGCTTACATCACATGAAACAAAATATTTGTAAGATTATAACTATTTAATTATAACATATATTTAATAATGCTTCGAGTTTTAATAAAATTACTTTTCTCAATAAAAAACAAATGTATATATACTCTCTATCTTCTTTCAAAATATATTATACTCCCAATCACCTTTTAAAATATAAGATTTAGTTTGTCTTTTCAAAGTCAATTTGAAATATTTTTAAGTTCAAAATTAATATGATTCATTGAATGTTTAAAATAAATATATCTTATAATTAGTAGTACTTTAAAAATAATTTTCAATTTTTATAATTGTATTATCTAAAGTTAAATTCATTCATATTAATTTTATATTTAAAAATATTACAAATTAGCGGTAATTAAAAAATCGATATTAATCCCATGTTTAATAACAAGAGAGTATTATATGTTGGACTAAAAAATAGGGCCGTAAATTATTTTCTTTTTGAAACCATAAGTTGACTGATAATAGTAGCTATTCTTGTCACAAAAGCTTTAAAACTTTAACTTTGACCAAACACAAAAAAAAAATATGTTTTTTTTATCTAGACCACGTGCTCAAATATTAATCACCAATCCTAGCAACCTATATTCCAACTAACAAATCAAACCCCCAGAGAAATTTAAATTTCCTTTTAGGGGCAATTTTGTCCATAAATCTCCTATATAAACACATCCGCCCTTCCTCATATTTTATTACTCTCCCTTAGAAGTGACCTTAAATTTATATATAGAGAAAAAGAGGAGAGAGAATCAAAGATGATTAGTGCAAATGATTTCTACAAGGTCATGTGTGCAATGGTTCCTTTATACTTTGCCATGCTAGTTGCTTATGGGTCAGTAAAATGGTGCAAGATTTTCTCACCGGAGCAATGCTCCGGCATCAACCGGTTTGTCGCCGTTTTCGCCGTTCCGGTGCTATCTTTCCATTTCATATCTCAAAACAATCCATATGAAATGGACACTAAGTTTATATTGGCTGATACTTTGTCTAAGCTACTAGTGCTTGTTTTGCTATCATTTTGGGCCATTCTTAGGGGAGGATTAGGCTGGTTAATCACCCTCTTTTCGGTTTCTACTTTGCCTAACACTCTTGTCATGGGTATTCCTTTGCTTAAGGCCATGTATGGGGATTTCACTCAGAGCCTTATGGTGCAACTAGTCGTTATTCAATGCATTATTTGGTACTATACTTCTACACTATTTTATCTCTCTTTTCTCATTAATTTATGCTCCCTTTGTTTATGGAAATATAAATAGCAATGCTACTATCACATAATTTGGGTCTCATATATAAAGTTCACATACACAGTTGTGTGTCCTGCATGTTACGCAGGATCCACAGTATGCATGTGTGTGTATATGAGTATTATGTGACCCAACATTATGTGATAATAGCATTATTTAAATATAAATGCAAGATAACTAGACGAGAACTGTCTAGCTAGTTCCTATAAATAGAGCATTGATGGATTGTACGGTACAATTTGTCTATACTTTCTACATGCATTTTCTAGTCAATGAACATTAAGCCCTAGTTTTCAAAATCATTTACACTTTTTAATCTTCAAGTCATTTTCTGAAACAGTCTTATAGATGTTACTGTCTTCAGTCTGTAGGATCAGGATTTGATGAAATTAAAATTTGTCAATCCATTTGCGAATGCTAAATGAACATGTTGTATCTGTATAGCAAAAAGTTGTATATCGATATACTAAACTATAAGAATGTAACATTTTCTTAAAACATCTACAGATGAATTGATAAATTTTACTTTGACTAAATCCTAACCATATGCATTTCTCTTAGTCAAACACTTATAACCTGCTTTAGCTGGAACTCATTCAGCTAAACTTTTTCAAGAAAGCAAGCTGAAAATGTGAAAACATAACATAAATTTCAAAAGTTGCACAAAAAGTAGGGTGGAAATATTCAGCTGAAGAACTTTTTACGAGACATTGGAATGAGCACAAAAGATCAGTCAATAAAAATAATAATAACATGCAGGATATGTAGCTGAAAAGCAAAATTAAAATATATGATCATTATAGAGTGCATATTACTTTTAGGTTAAAGCACTTGTATTTCCCTCGTACTTATTTGATGAAAGTGGTTAGTATGAAGTTATATTGGTCAATTGATCAATATATTGTCGACATGCAGGTCGGGAGGTGATCTCTATGTGCGTGTCAGTACTGTATTAATTAATTGACCAACTTACTATAAAGTTAACTTATGGTAATCGGATATATGCTTATTTGATGTCTGTTATTTGTTTGAAAGAATTTTCACTTTAGTATTTTATAGTTATAATTTTTTATCATTTAACTTGAATATATTTTAATATTTTTGATTGTTTAAAAAAAATTGTATAAGCTCTCATGTAACGTTACATGCAGGTACACTTTATTGCTCTTCCTATTTGAATATAGAGCCGCCACTATACTAATCCAAAACCAATTCCCTGGCTCTGCTGCTGCCACCATCTCCAAATTCGAGATCGACGGCGACGTTATATCTCTTGACGGCCGGGATCCACTTCGCACCGAGTCGGAAATCGATGACACCGGCCGTATCCGAGTCCGTATCCGACGGTCCACGTCATCCGCCCCTGACTCTGCATTGTCCTCATCAATAGGAATCACCCCTAGGGCATCAAATCTCTCCGGCGCAGAAATCTTGTCCGTCAACACTCCGGCACGAACCATGCATGAATTACACCATTCAAACTCCGACATTGATGTGGCATTCGGGTACCGGTCGGCGAGTCCTAGGTTGTCGGGATACGCTTCGTCGGACGCTTACTCACTCCAGCCGACGCCACGTGCCTCGAATTTTAATGAGGTGGACACGAGTACGATGACTAGTTGTAATACTCCGGTGTGGGTGAGATCTCCGGTGAGTGGGAAGATTTTCCGGCAGCCATCTCCGGTGTTTACCGGCATGAAGATGGTGTGGGAGTCACCGGGGAAAGGAGTGTTGGGTGGTGGAGAAGAAAGGGAAGATGTTGTCGGAGGTACGTATTAATTGTCGTTTTTGATCTGTTGTAGAGATAGTGACACTGGCTTTTGTTTTATAATACTAAATTCAGCTTTAAAAATATAATTTATTTTTACAAAATTGTATGCATCCAAAAAATAATCGTGACAAAATTATGGATGCACCTCTATTTTATATAAGAATATCATTAAAAAAGTTAAGTTGTTTGACTAACTATAATAATGCAACCTTTTTATATTAAACCTTAATTAATATTCTTGATTTAATTTCTATAAAGAAAACTATATCCACTAGATTTAACATCTTTTGTTGGAATAAGTTATATCCTACATGAAAACTCAAATAACTAAAATGATAATTTTAATGTTGTAAAGATGCAGTATATACCCTGCATCCTTACAAATTATTTAAGAGTAAAATTATCAAAGATATTTAGGAGTAAAATTATCAAAGATTAACATCTTTTTGTGCTTAATTTCAAATACGTTTAGGAGTTAATTTATCAAAAATACCCCCCTACTCTGATTAATTTTCGCACGTTTGATGGTTAGAATGTTTTATTTATAAAATTTTGAACACTAAAGTTTAATATCTTGAAAAACATTGGAGGTTAAATATAAAAATACGTAAAAATTTTAAATTTTAAATTTTAAAATGTATTTAAGGCCTCTTTTATTGTTCCCATTTGCATGCCTACAAATTACAAAACGAACTATACTGGTTCTGAAATGAGAGGAAAATGGGCCTACATGATACGACATCAATATGTTTTTGTAAGCATGTTAACGCTGTCGTTTAGTTCTCTGCCAAAAATATCAGAGGGAGCCAGAAGGTCTGTGTAAATTCTTTTCAGAGTATGCATGGTACGTTTGGTGTTTAAAAGCCATAAATGTTGGGTCTCATGCATTCCGGAACACTCGCTTGTTATGGCCAGACCAGAAAACAGATCAATCTGACCTTTCATGGGAGTAAATGTATAACAAGTTTACAAAAAAGTACAATTGCATGTTTTCAATATTTATTAGCTTTATTTTTACATGCTATTCTATATGACCTATATATGTCTTTATCAACTATATATAATTATTTTACTAATTTAGGACGAATTAATAACATTTACTAAACATTAGTTACAAAAATAATTCTAAAACATATTCTTCCCTTTCTAAAGTAACAAATCTTAAATATAATTACTTCATGGTATAATAAATTTCACTAAAGCATCTCTCACATGAGGTTTACACATTTAGTTTCGCACACTAACTCAACACATAAATTAATACCTTACGAGTTAGGGTAAGGGTTTGGGGTGGGGTTGGGTTGGGGGCAATCTTGTCCTTACACACAAAAGTTAATGGAGTTAATATGAAGGTAATATAGATGTTTATGCATCAATTTTTGAAACTCAAGTGGTTATCTATGAAAACGTGTAAATTTCAGATGGTTAGATGAACTTTACTTTTAGACGTAGCTTTAATAAGATGGATCTAAGTTCAAGCATTAACTAAGGATCTACTACAATTCAATTTTTTTAGATAAACATCTGATTCTTAAGAAATACTCCCTCGCGCGGTTTCTATATATTAGTCGTTTTAGAATCCTCTTTTTGTTCCACAATAGTAGTCGTTTGAGGTTTTTTAAGTAAATAAGAAGTGTTATTTTCTAAACTGCCCTTAATGGTTAGCTTTCCCTTTACTTATTCTCAAGGTTGTAGCTTTATTGTTGCTACATGCATGGTTGTATATTAATTGTAGGGGTTGTGTCATTTTCACACTATATTTAATGATAAAATGGTTGAAATAAGGACTATCTTAAATCATGTGCTTAAAACGTCTAATACTCCTTCTATTCCTTAATATAAGTCGTTTTAGAGAAATATTTTTGTTCCTTAATATAAGTCGTTTGAGAATTTCAAGTAAGCATTAATTGTTTAATTTTCAATATTACCCCAAGTATTAAATATAACTTTGGTTCTCTTACTATTATCTGTCCAATAAATAACACTCTTTTTTCCAATACAAGGGTAATATAAACAATTGATATATGTTTTACAATAATTTACTTAATACTTGTGCACAACTCTAAAACGACTTATTTTAAGGAACAGATGGAGTATATTGGAAACGAGAGAGTAAAAGATTGAGAATGATAGCATGACCCCAATGTACATTGATCATTTGCAAAAAGGCACGAGATTATCTACAATTTTTTGTTTTTATCAATTTTTTATATCGAAGTACTATTGCAGCTCAAAGTTTGTAATGTCTGAAGAAAGAATTAACCAACTAATTAATTAATTATGTTAATATTCACATGCAGAGAAAGATCTAAGCTTCAGAGATTGTTCAAAGATTCAAGTACAAGAGGAAGAAGATGATACAAAGGGCACATTAACAATGAATCAAGAAATGCCGCATGCTTTAGTGATGCTAAGGCTCATACTAATCATGGTTGGTAGGAAACTTTCGCGTAATCCAAATACTTACTCGAGTGTTTTAGGCCTTCTTTGGTCTCTAATCTCTTTTAAGTAAGTTCATTTAAGTAATTATTTTTATTTAATTATCATTTTTCAGTTCAATAAGAATGTTAACATGCATTTTGTTAATAGAGAGATTCTGTACAAATTTTGTCAAATAATTAATGAGTTTAAGGTTAATTAATTTCATTTAACAACCATAATGTTTCATTGATTGAGCAGATGGAATGTGGGGATGCCCAGTTTGGTAAAATATTCCATCAAAATTGTTTCAGATGCTGGCCTTGGTATGGCCATGTTCAGTTTAGGTACGTATATGCCTGAGTACTTATAAGTTATTTCTAAATTATTATTATTATTATTATTTTTAAGTAGATTGAGCATCAGAACTGGAATATTGCAGGGCTGTTCATGGCACTCCAGCCCCGGATAATTGCTTGTGGCACAAAAATGGCAACACTAGGGATGCTGATCCGGTTCGTCGGAGGACCGATATTGATGTCAACTGCATCCATTGCTGTTGGGCTAAGAGGAGTTAAATTGCACACCGCAATAGTACAGGTTTATGAGACGATAATATCAAACAGTTAGACAAACGATAGTTATAAATATCGTTCACTCAACTGTTTGGCGTAACCACAATCAACGTTGACTGTGGATATATTTCCTATATATATAGACACATATAACGTATATGCATGCATTTCTTAAAAAATTTATCTTGGTTTTGAGCATGAATATTATGATTATATATAATAATGAACGTTACTTGTTCTAAAATCAGGCAGCTCTTCCTCAAGGGATTGTACCATTTGTGTTTGCTAGGGAATATGGTTTGCATCCTGACATATTAAGTACCGGGTAAGTTGAAACCCCATCTCTTACTTTCTTTTCGCATTAAAAAAATGTTTTAGGGATGTTTGATAAAAATTGAATGAATTTGAATCTGAATAAAAAAAATTATTTGATAATTAACCTGTCTAAAACATCTGAATGACATAATTTTATTATTTTACTCCTTTGAAAAAATTCAAAGTTGTTGTACATTTATTTATATTACTTAATATAATAGTTAATATTTTTTTTAAATTTTTAAATTTTTTTTATTTTATTCAGTTGCTCATCCAACCATTCTGTCAAAAAAAATTGACTTAGCCATTCAGTTTAATCATCTGACCTATTCAGTCATTCAGATGATTTTTTTCCAAAACAAACGCACTTAATTGCTGACCGATTAAACCATTCAACCATTTAAATGTATCAGTCCTAAACAAACAGCCCCATTGGATACTTCCATTATATCAACAACATACAAAATACTTAACTTCTTTTTTACCATTTTACTAAACTTTTTTTTTTGTTTGTTTTACGCGATCATTTGCAGGGTCATATTTGGTATGCTAGTCTCCTTACCCGTAACGCTCCTCTATTACGCATTGCTGGGGCTGTGAAGAAATATGGGCAATGATTAATAAATAAATTACAGCCATGCATGAGAATCCAAATTATAATATTAGTTGTCCAAGCTAGCAGACCATTGACATTCGCATATGTATTTTATGGGGTCTAACCAGCATTAGACATGTCATTAGCAAGATTAATCATGTTTAAATCTCCCAAGGTTGACCTAAACAAGGAAGATTTTCCGGAGATTTAGGGTACTTAACACTGATTGTAACAAAAGAAAAAAGATGTGGAGATCTTCAAGCTCGTTTTCACTTCATGTAATGATATTTGTATAACAATATGTATATTAGTGGTAGCCGAAAGGAAATGAGTTTATGATCATGACTTATTATTAAGGCAGGAGACTTAGTTTTTTTCTTGTGGAATCTTGTGGATAATTATAAAGTTGTGGGCAGGCAAGTATGTTTGACCCAAGGGAAAAAAAAGGCAAAAAATCATTTGGCTAATACTTTTGTTTATGTGGCTTTTTGATTTTGAATATGATTATTACACATGACAAGCTCTTGCTGAAATTTGCCATAAGACATATAGGAGTTGATATAACATATATGAAATAAATATCATATATTGTCTTGGATTTGAAGGTTACTTTGCAAAAGAGATTGTCAAATTGACTGGGATTGCTCATTTATAGCTAATATCCAAAAATATTAGAGTAATGTTAGAGACACAATTTATTCTACAATTATTTTATAATTTGTTGATGTGGCATACTCCACCTCAGCATATTAATGAACAAATTGCTTTAATGTAGTCTTCGGACCCATATAAAAGCTGAATTGGAGTATGCCACATCAGTAAATTGTAAAATAATTGTAGAAGAAATTGTGTCTCTAGAATTATTCAAAATATTATGAGGGAGCAATTCATATAAAATTATGAATGCAATCATATTGTTGGATTCCAAAAGTCAAAATATTCAAATATTTTATATCTAGAGTTACTAATCTTGGGCATATAAATGAGAGTATTATTTGAATTTTTGATTTCTTTCTTTTAGTTGGTCACTTGTTAAGGTGCCTATGGCACATAAACATGGTATTTTTGAACTGTTTTTTTGAACAATTAAGTTTAAGTTTGTCATAAGTCAATTTTAAACATACATTTAAGAAAGTTAACAATTGAAATAAACTCTGATTTCTATATAAAAAAGTAGTCTGTCCGTCATGAGTCGATGATTGAAGTATATATATAAAAAAAATTGTGAAGTACGTATTTTAAATGTAAAATATTATATATAATTTACTTTACCTTCAAAAGTACTTAACTAGGGAAAAAATCTTTAATATATATAGTTGCTTGAGGGAATATAGTGAGGGAGGGGAAGATTAAAAATGCAAAAAGAAGAAGACAATATAGCAAATGATTAATTACAATTCTTAGTATATTTTAAGAAAAAAATTATAATTAAAGTGCATCTAGAAAATATTTACATAATTAATATATTTTAAATAGTTTATTTATAAAATTAATGTAATTAGTATTCCTTTAATTTAGCTGATTAATAATGGGGTGGTGACATGGCAAATCAGTTTTCTAATTAAAAAATTATTTTCGTATTTTTCGTTCGAATTGGTTTGTTTGAATTGCATGATTCTTCCATGAGCCTCACTATCTTAGTCATCTTCACCGCCCTCTTCTTCATGGCCTTCTTCTCCGTCTACATCCTCCGCTTATCCGACGCCGCCGCCGACTTCCACTGTCGCCTCCAACACCATAACCTCTTCCCTCTCTTTGGTCTTTTCCCTAATCTGCGACATAGTTCACTACTGTCAAAAAATATAAAAGTTGTTTACAGTGCACACATACAAAGGTATATATATATATATATATATATATATAAAATTAGTTTACAGTGAAGTATGTATGCGGTTTTGGTATATATATATATGTGTTGAATGAAGTGGTGAAGTATATATTTATATTTTCTAAATATAAAGGTTGTTTACAGTGCACACGTATAAAGGTTGTATGGTAGGAGAGAGATTGTTTACAGTGCACACGTAGTTTAAAACCTCTAAAGATTGTGGACCTTCAGTTGGGCTTCCATAGCATCGATTCGCGGTGTTAAATGATGGGTTGCCTTTATAGAATTAATACATTTTTTTTCATAATGTAGTTGATAGTCAAACTTTCATACAAAGTTAACCAATTTAATTTTATTAGGTTACTAATTTATTTTGAATGTGATGCAGTTGGTAGCCAAACATTCAGGCAGTTGGTAGCCAAATTTTCATACTAAGGTAACCAAACCTTCATGCAGTTGGTAACCAAACCTTCATGCACTTGGTAGCCAAATTTTCATAATTACATGAAGGTAGCCAAACCTTCATGTAGTTGGTAGCCAAACCTTCATACCAAGGTAACCAATTCAATTTTATTAGGTTACCAATTTATTTTGAATGTTATGCAGTTGGTAGCAAAACCTTCATGCAGTTGGTAGCCAAACCTTCATACCAAGGTAACTAATTCAGTTTTATTAGGTTACCAATTTATTTTGAATGTGATGCAGTTGGTAGCCAAACCTTCATACAGTTGGTTGCCAAACCTTCATACTAAGGTAACCAATTCAGTTTTATTAGGTTACCAATTTATTTTGAATGTGATGCAGTTGGTAGCCAAACCTTCATGCAGTTGATTGTCAAACCTTCAGACCAAGGTAACCAATTCAGTTTTATTAGGTTACCAATTTATTTTGGATGTGATGCAGTTGGTAGTCAAACCTTCATACAAAAGTAACCATTTTAGTTTTTGTGGGTAACCAAATCGTCAAAAATAAAATTCAGAATAGTAACTCAGGTACTTTCAGAGATTTGCAGCAGAGGAGGATGATGAAGGGGAGGAGAGGGCGATGTAGCGGCGGCGCAACTAAGGACTTCCGAAGATTCGCGGCGGAGTAGGGTGATGAAGGGGAGGTGGCGGCGCAACCAAAGACTTTCGGAGATTCGCGACGAAGGATGATGATGAAGAAAATGATGAAGGGGAGGCGGCAGAGAAGGATGATGAAGGGGAGGCGGAGATTCGCGGCGGAGGTAGTGATGAAGAAAATGAGGAGGCGGCGGAGGAAGATGATGAGGGAGATGAAGATTAGGATAGAGAAGATAATTTTTTATTTTTTTCTCCTTTTGATTTGAATTTTGAATTATGGATTTGTTTTTGTTGTTAGATCCCAAAAATTTGATTTGAATTATTAATTATGGTTGTTATTTCTCCTTGATTTTAGGTTTCCTTATTTATTTAAAATTGAATGATTTGAATTTGTTACTCTCTTTTTGTAATTATTTTGTGGATGCACTAATGTTGTAATTACTTTCTAATTGTTGTATATTACTGTAAAGAACATTATAGCAAAAGGTAAGCATGAATTTTTCAAGCTATCAGGCTTCAGCCTTAGGCCCAGGCCGGGCTTTTTCAAGTTTTAGGCTGATTTATTTCAAAAAACATAGATGCCTGTTTAGGCCTCCAGAATAGCCAATCCAAGCTTACGCCCAAAGCAAACCATAATTGTTCAAACTTTTTACAAACTGGGCCAGGCGAAATGTTCGAATTAGAGTCATTTTGCGAAATTCTAACAAAATATATCAAATTCAAAAATAACACGAATTAATTTAATTTTAGTCAATATTATTATAAATTTTATCATTTTTGTAGAAGCATTACTAATTAAAATATATCACTATTTCGAAGATACAAATAAGAAATGGTAAATTTAAGAGTAAAATACAGTGACACCCCCTCTAAATAACCATAATAACACTCACTTCCCCTCTGATTTTTTAAGTAACAGTTAGTACACCTACAAATTTTTAGGGTTGACTAAATAGATAAAGTTACATATTTATCCTTGTATGTTATAAAATTTTTATTCCTAAATAATATATATATGTTTAATTATTCTTTTTTTAATACAATACATTTTAATTATAGTTTTATTTGTAAATAAGACTATCTCATTTAAATTGTTGGTAACTTAAAAAAACTAATTTAGTTTAAGTAACAAATATTTTTGGATAAAGTGATACAAATACTAAAAATTTTAAATTAAATTATTAATGGAGCTATTCTAATTAGAGTAATTGAGTATGTTGATAGTTTAGTTTTTGGTGTTTAATAACAAAAATTATTATTTGAATTCTTAGTTTCATATTATGATTTTTATATGTTAAATTTTCTTGAGTATATGTCAAAATTTGGGATGTTTATGATTTTGATTACATTTTTTTAATATACAGCTGGCGTTGTTTTTGTGCAATATTGAATAAAAGAAAAAATAATAATATTTATTACTATCTCTATGTTGTAAAAATGTTTTTCTTTTAATATATTTTTTTTGAGTAACAACAATATTTGTCATTTTATTGTAAATAAAAATGTTTAAGTGTGACTTATGTTTAGTTTAATATATGAGAAAAATAATTAATATAATTTTTAATACTTTTTTTTATATGAATAATAAGATTCGTTCTGTAATAATAAGTTTGTTTTACGTAAATTTTAATATTTGGAAAAATAATTATAATTTTATTGTGTTAACTTGTACTTTTTATGGGTATTAAAATTTTACTTTTTAATTACAAAAAAAATAGATTTTAATATATATCACGTAAATTTTAATCTTTGAGAAATTTAATTAGCAAAAATTGTATGACTTTATTTTCTTGATAAAATGAATATTTATTATTTTTTGACATTTATGTTATTTATTGCACAAGTTCATAATTTAATTAATTAAATCAAGTTAAGTAAAAATTATAGTATACAAATTTATATTTAGTGGATAAATTAAATATTATAACTTGAAGGGTGTATTAGACATTATATTAAAAATATTTTTGGATATTAGTTGGTCAACCACACTAGGGGTAGTGAATGTTACATATTGTAGATTAGAGGGGTATTGACTGTTACTTGAAAAAATAGAAGGGTGATGAGTGTTATTATGATTATCTACAGGGGGTGCCAGTATATTTTACTCTAAATTTAAATTTAAAACTTTTAAAAAATAATTATTGATCTTATATTATAAAATAGAGAAAATATCACACAATACTTTATCAGTGTCCATATTATACCAACCAAAATAATTAAGGAAATGTATAATTAATGTTATGTCATTCAATTTATAAAAACTTAGGTCACTTTGGGACCAAGTTAACTGCATCTGTGATCTAAAGTTTACTTGCTGGCCACAACAAATCAATTATAATGAAATTGGTACTAAAATACAAAATAAATATCAAATTATGTATATCTAGAAAATTACTTATTATATAAAGGGTCTGCATTTATGGCAACCGATTGTTGGGAGCAACTAAAAAAAAGTCATGTCACTACAACTTGTAGCGGCATGTTACTATTCATATTAATATTTTATTATATTATTAATACTAATATTAATATTTTGTAATATTACTATTTATATAATTTATATTAATAATTAAAAAGAGACATGTTCTTTTTTAATTGTCCCAGTCTCTACAAATTGTAATGACATGACTTTTTTTGATTGCTCTCAGCAATCGGTTGCCATTGATGCAAACTCTTGTATAAAATGCCACAAATATATATTCCAAAAACATAGCTACTCAATGAAGGTAATTAATAAGTGAATAACATGAATATAAATATAAATAAGACTTTCCCACAAAAACTAATTATAGTACTCTCCAATTTCTCAATAAACAGAGTTTCAAGAAAATACTTATTTATTTATGAATTTTCTTTTACCATGTAATATTATTTAAAACCCCTTAAAATAAAAAAATAATACTCGCAGATACGTGGCAAAATGTTGAGAACCGAAATCGACTTTTTGGCAGAAACAAAACGAAGAACTAAAAAGACATTATTGGACATAAATATCAATTACTAATCATTTGGTTCTATATATTGTGTTCTGGCTGTGTACGAGTGAATTTATATTTTTAACTTGACATGAGTATGGCTTATTATGTTTTTCCTTTTTTGAAACCCACACTATGATGAGAAGTAGATACACATAATTTCATATAAGAATTTTTTAACATGTGCCCTTAGGACACATGCTAAACGTACAGTTCAAGAGAATATTCTCTTGAATTGTGTGCATATTCTCTTGAACTTGGTAAAAATGCAGAAATCAAGGGAATATGCACACAGTTCAAGAGAATATTCTCTTGAATTGTGTGCTTAGCATGTGCCCTTAGGGCACATGTTAAGAAGACCCTACCCATTTGTCTGTCTCTCCATCCATCCATCCAAAGTAAAAAAAGCGGAAGAGTTTTATTGGGATAAGGAGAGAGAAAGAGTTAAAAGTATCAAAAAAAATAGGCAGAGTAATGAGGGGTAATTTTGGAAAAATTATCATTAATTCTCTTAGATTTGTACAAACGTCAAATAATAAATGACAAATGAAAAACTCTAAAACGTCCTATATTAAGGGATGGATGGAGTAATCGATATCAACTAACATCAAGAAATTTCTCACATTAAAGGAGAAAATCTCACATGTTTTCAATGTGAATTGAACTTCGGGCTAAAGGTTTCGGAGTCTTTAGGTGGTGTTTGATTGTAATTTAATGTATCTTAACAGTTCACCTCTTAATGCCTCTTAAGAGCCCACAATATTTGTATTAAGAGATCCTCTGAATAGTTAAGATACAAATATGAGTCTAAACTATTCAGATGACCCCTTAATACAAAAATATGGACTGTTAAAATGCATTAACAGGTGGGCTGTTAAGATGCAATCAAACAACACTTAAGCCTCAGTCTAAATCAGTGACGTCATTGACGAGTACAGCTGCTAATTTGGTTATCATATATCAGCCAAAATTAAAAAAAAAAAACTTTTACATGACTTGCAAAACTAGAATGATTAATTGATCGTAGTTTCGCTCATCCTAATGTGACTAGTGTTTCTTGTATTAAGTATTGATATATATATATATATATATATATATATATATATATATATATATATATACATATATGTCGGATCAAGAGCATTATACTTTATCTAGCATTACTCCTTAAGTGATATACTTATATAAAGGACAATCGTCTTTTTTATCAAAACAAAACATCCGTTCCCGCCCAAAACAAAGGAAGCCAGAGTAGAGGGAAAAAATACGAATCCCCCTATTTCAGACCAAAACAAAAACCTAGCTCATTGTCCTTGATCTCGACTTCGTTCTCGACTTCCTTGACGAAGAATCAACATCTACCTCCTTGATCCACGCTCCGATTCGGTAAGGATTTCTAGATTTCAGTATAATGATTTCTAGGTTTTATGTGAAACTTAGTACTTTGCTATTTGGGTTTTTTTTTCATTGATTTTTTCACCACGACTGTTCTTCTGTTCACCGCGATTTGTATTGAATTTTTATGTTTTTATATTAGATTTGTATTGAATTTTTCTCTATTGAAATTTGTATTTGGTTTTTGCTATTTAAGTCTCTGTTCTTTGTATTTGGGTTTGTTCACCACGATTGAGTTTATTTGATCTCTTATTGTGTGGATCTGATAAATATCCTACATCATCATATCTAATTAATCGCGAAGTTGAATTTTTTGGATAAAATAATTCAAGATCTATACTTCCACGGAGGTATCTCAAAATATGTTTGATCCCATCCCAATGCCTCTTAGTCAGAGAACAACTGTATCTTGTCAACATGTTGACAAGAAAAGTAATATCGGGTCGTGTACAGTTTGCAAGATATATAAGAGCACCTATTGCACTTAGGTATGAAACTTCAGGTACAAGAATTTCTTCCCCACTTTCTAAACGTCGAAATGGATCTTTATCAACTTCTAGATATTGAACAACCATCGGGATAGTCAGAGGATGCACTTTATCCATATGAAAACGACCAAGAATCTTTTTAGTAGATGTGGATTAATGAAAAAAAATTCTAGTTAATAAATGCTCCAATTGTATTCCCAAACAGAACTTTGTCTTTCCAAGATCTTTCATTTCAAATTCATCCTTTAAATAAGTAGCAGTTCTTGTGAGTTATTCAAGAGTACCTACAAGATTCAAATCATCCACATATACAACAATGATGGTAAATTCACTTTGTGTTTTCTTAATAAAAACACATGGGCATACTTGATTATTTGTATACCCGTCTTTTATTAAATAATCACTAAGTCGATTATACCACATACGACCAGACTGTTTCAACACATATAATGAGCTTTGTAAATTGATTGAATATATGTGGCGTGACTTTTGTGATTCAACTATTTTTAATCCTTTAGAAATTATCATATAGATCTCACTATCAAGTGAGCCTGAGCCATATAGGTATGCTGTTACAACATCCATGAGACGTGTTTTCAAACCTTTCATGGTTGCCATACCTAGTAAAAAGCGAAAAGTGACTCCATCCATTACTGGAAAGTATGTATCATGATAATCAATACCAGGTCTTTGTGAAAAACCTTGAGCTACAAGTCAGACTTTGTATCTCATAATTTAATTTTTCTCATTTCGCTTTCGTACAAATACCCATTTGTTTCCAACCGGAATTACTCCAGTGGTGTTTGGACTACTGATCCAAATATTTGTCTTCTCAATAATGATTGTAGGTTAGTATGAATAACATCTTTCTATTTTGGCCAATCTTTTCTTTTTTAACATTCTTTCACGTTTTGTGGTTCAGGATCCATGTCAAAAATAATAGTAATATCTGATACTATAGAGAAAGAAAATATATCATCAATCATGACTTTGCTTCGATCTCATAGTTTCTCATCATGTACATAATTTATTGAGATCTCTTGGTATTCAGCTCTTATCCTTTCATTGAGATTTTGTGCCACTTTTGGGGGTATTCTCACTTTTAGAATAAGTGCTACTTTTGGAGCGGGTATTACTTTTAGAAATTTCTTATTTGCCTTTTGTTTTCATGGTGCAGTATCTTTTGCATCAACTGGTCTGCCACGCTTCTGGCATGGTTTAGATTCTTCTGTTGCCTTATTTGTCAATTCTTTAGGATCTAATTTCGATAGGTATTTCCATCTTTGCTAGAGTATTCACTGCAGGTGTATATGATTTTATCACATTTCTAGCATCATTAAATTCATCTGACATTTGATTTGTAATATTTTATAAATAAATAATTCTTTGAACTTCAATTTCATATTATCCATTGCGAGAATCAATTGAATTTAATTCTGATGCATTCCATGATATTTCAGAGGGTTTCTTATTTAAAAATTTTCCTCCTCCTAATGGTGGAAATACAAATTCATCAAGGTGACAATCTGCATAAAGTGCATTAAAAATATCTCCAATTAAAGGCTCAAGATATCTAATAATAGAAGAAGAATCAAAACCAACATAAATTTCAATTCTTCATTGGGCTCCCATTTTAGTCCTTTGTGGAGGTACAATTGGAACACATATTGCACTTTCAAAAACTCGAAGTTGTTGAGATGTTTGGTATCTGACCAAGAACTAACTGTAGAGGAGAATATTTATAAAGAGTTGTTGGCATCATTCGAATGATGGTTGCAGTGTGAAGAATTGCATGACTCCAAACTAGAGTTGGTAAGTTAGACCTTAATACTAATGAACATGCAATTAATTGAAGTTTTTTTATTAAATATTCAACTAAACCATTTTGTGTATATACATGAAGAACATAATGTATAATGGAGTTTCCAATAGTCATACAAAAATCATTAAATGTCTTTGATAAAAATTCAGCTGCATTATAAAGTCGAATTGACTTGAATAAATGATTTAGGAACTGAGCCTGTAACTTGATTATTTGAGCAAGAAGTTTAGAGAATGCAAAATTTTGAAAGAAGAGGAGACAAACATGGTACCATCTAGTTGAAGCATCTATTAAAATCATGAAATATCGAAATGGGTCAGACAATGGATGAATGGGTCCACAAATGTCTGCTTGGATTCTCTCTAGGAATTTTGAGATTTCATTATAAACTATTGTTGGTGATGGTCGAACAATTAATTTTCCTTGAGAACATGCAGCGCAAGGAAAATCACTACTAGAAAAAACCTTCTGATTCTTGAGAGGATGACCAATAGAATTTTTAATAATGCCACGCATCATAGACGTGCCTGGATGAATGAATCTTTCATATCAAAGCATAAATGATTTAGGATCTATGAATTTTGGAATCAAAATAATATGAGACTCAATTGCTCTAATCTTCATAGTATATAACCAGAAGAAGTTGAATGATTTTTTTCTAGGATATTCTTCTTTCCATAAATAGTAAAAGTGATGAGAAAATATTCATTATTATTTTCATTTGTTGTTTCAATGTGAAAATTATTTAGTCAAATATCTTTAAAACTAAGCAAATTTCTTCTTGATTTACTATAATATAAAGCATTTTTGATAAAGAATTGTGTCTCATTTGGTAACATGAAACTAGCTTTTCTAAATCCCTCGATTAAATTTGATACGCCAGAGATAGTTCCCACGCTTCTCTTAGCTTTGGTTAGTTGTGAAAAAGTATTTCTCACTTTGAAGGATTGTATGAGTTGTTGCACAGTCTGCTAAACATATATCTTCCATATCCATTAAAGTTGGCCTGGCACATATAAAAATATATTTAAAAAAATATATTTTTAATTCATAATATTATCCATGAGGAACACATAATATTATACATGTAGCGTATAAAATGAAAACCAATAATATTAAACATGCAAGGTGCTTAATTAAAATAAGAAATTATTCGATATCCTGAAAGATGCTTTCAGAAAGTCCAACAATGTCGCCAAACTTTTCCTCATTGTTGGTCATTGTTGGAGTATCAACAATATTCAATTGATGGTTAAGAAAGTTTATTTCTGCCACCTTTTCTTTGCTCTTTTGAGACTCCTGGTATAAATTAACCAGATGCCTTGGCGTACGATAGATACACGACCAATGCCCTTTCATCCCACACCTGAAACAAACATCTGGTTTGTTCTTTGTCTATGCTACATTTTCTTTATTTTTACCTGACCCAGACTCTTGCCACTTCCGGTGCCCTAAATTATTGTGATTGTAGAATTTGTTGTTATGATGGCCTCGTTTATTTTTCTGTCCCTGAAACTTATTATTTTGCCATCCATTATCACATTTATTCTGCTGAAATGACGTATTTTTAATGTCTGACAATGGGGTAGAACCTGTTGGTCGTACTTGATAGTTTTTCAACAACAATTCATTATTTTTTTTCGCAACAAGGATGATATACAATAATTCACTAAATTTTGTGAACTTACTTTGTCTATATTGTTGTGACAGAATCATATTGGTGAGATGAAAAGTTAAAAGCTTTTTTCTAACATTTGAGTTTCAGAAACTGAATCTCCACACAAAGTCAAAGTAGAGATTACACTAGTACAAAAATGACCTTTGGATACGGTGTTAAACCGTGACTATTTGCTTTTAGATACGAGTTTTCGTTTTACAAGTTACGTGTCTACAGGCTTCGTGACGAATTTTGGTCACAGTGATTCCACCGTGTCGTTTTTTTCCTTTAAACCGTATCTAATTTCAACCCGTGACTAAAATAATGATCGATAAAAAATATATGTAGGTATTAGATACAGTAGTAGTTATAACACCGTGACTAATATCTACGTTTATAATTGTTTTGTCACGCGAATATTATAAAAACTGTATCTAAATTTTTGTTGTTGTAGGTCTATGGTCACGGTTTGGAAGTTCAACCCGGAATCAATATGAATGTAAGGTTTTTTTTTTTCGTCACGTGAATTTTATAAAACCGTATCTAAATTACAAAAATGGTCACAACAATGAATTAAAATGTATGCCTAATAGTTGGTAACCAATTTTCAACTGTGACGAAACAAACATTGATTTCGATTTTTCACAGTGTCTAGAAGATTCCATTTTTTTAAAAAAAAATTTAATTTTTATGACACAATGCCAATCACCAATAACCACCTAAAAATGAACATGAATCCAAAAACAAACAATATATACAAGCTTGGAAATACCTTAACCCAAATCTATACATTAAACCAGTCATACCATTAACTCATTCATTCATATTTATTAAAGTATTTCTATATAACATCTTTAATCAAAAGTCAAAACTCATAATAATAATATATATATATATATATATATATATATATATATATATATATATATATATGCATGTAGAAAAATCCCAATAATTCATTAACTTCTCTCCAAGTATGGAGTAATGAAATTGATCCACTCCTATCTAATTTCGTCAATGTATGACATATTATATTGATTTTTGAAGTTAAAAACCTACAATTAAGATTTTGTACTATATTTTGACACATTCCCATAACAATGTAAGTCTTAATAGTTCTACGTTGAAAAATTTGTTTTATGTACCATTTTAGAGTCCAGTGTGGCAAAATTATGACCTTCTATAATGTTCTTCATGTACCGCATAACGAAATAGCCACATTCCCAATTTCTCTTTTGTTTTGGAATTTCCTGCATATATATAAGATGAAATTAATGATAGTCTACCAAATTTATTAATTTAATTTTTATACAAAACAAATAATCTTATTTCATTTACCTTCACGTCTCCCCAAACCTGCTTGTCTTTCGGCATGTTCTTTTTTAACAGTTAACATATATAGCATCTGCAGTTTAAAACAAAAAATGAACCATCGAAGTTATGTGTCAATAAGCAAGGATACAAGGATATATGAATCTAAAAGTTTCCAAGCTGAATGTTAACAATGAATCACTTTGAGTTATGACATCTTCTTTAGGTTCCACAGAGTGATAGCTTGCAATTATCTTTTTCTAAGTTTTAAAGATTAAGACTACATCTATAACATTCAAACAGCTATAAAAGAGTCCAGTTTCCATTACATAATAGCTCCTGCATCATTGCAAAATAATATAAACAAGACTATTACCACATATAAACCCATTTGCAACTGAAAAGAACAAATATAGGATAATTCACTCTAAAAGAACTTTGCTTCCTAAAGCAGATCTCATAAAGTAAACAACTGCATATAAGAAACCTACTCACATTGTGGCTTCACTGTAAGGATTACATTGATAACTAAATTGCATGGAAACATAGAAAACTAGAGCCCTTGAGGCTTGAACAGACATCTCCTTAGCAATTTCATAGAATTAGCATTTTCATAGAGTTTCACCCCAACCCTACCCTCTCTTTCTCCATCTCTCCCTATCCTCGCCCTTCTCTATCAACAATCTGTAACTCTCGTATGAGCCTGTAATACCAGTGGAGCCCACTCTAATCCAAACTATTACAAAGCCAATTCACAAGTCAAAACTCCCAATAGTTCATTATATTATCCTCAGAGCTACAAACATATTATAAAAATCAAAACAAAAATACCATTTCTCACCAAAAGAAACACTCAAATTCAATACTTTTACAGCAACATTAGATCAAATTATAAGTAAAATATTAGAAAGAAACACATCTCAGCAAACCAATTAGAATTAAACACGTTTCAAGATACACTATACATATATACCTGTCCAGCAGCAATTCGCAATAAAGTTCTCCGAATCCGGGAGTCATTATTTTCAGAAACTCCCATTTGAGCCCTCGTTAGCTTCCCAACAGTCAATGGCCCCTTTCCCTTCCCCGGGGATAAGCTGACTTCTTATACCAAGAAGAAGATATGGTAGTATTGTATTGTTAGTTTTACAGCTTCTGTAAAAGTGCAGACTAATAGCTAATAAGGTCATTTGGACAAAATTCTAATAACATCAGCAGCTTCAATTTACAGGACTGGGAAAATAAAAATTGGAAATGCATGCCTTTTTAAATAGATTTTCCTTTCAAAAGAAAATTAATACAGCATGACAGGAATCCGCATATACATCAGAAGCTAAAATTATACAAAGAAGATGAACTTTAGTAGACATGAAGTGAGGTGGTCAGGCAGTATTTACCTGCAGAGCAACTTGAGTGGCTCTCTCAGCAGCGGTAAGTATTACTCCAGCGCAGTCCTAAAAGTTAGTTTACGTGTGATTAGTTTTACATGAAAGAAAGAATTAAGGTATGTTGGACTTACTATATGCACCAACCAATTCAGAAAAAAAAAAAGAAAAACAAAACATACGACGTGTAGAAATTTAAACAATGATAGATAATCAAATAAAACAGACGATCTGACATGTGCAGATCTAGCACCTTTGGATCAACTTTTCCATTGTCACATTCCCTCGCAACTGAATAAACATATGATCTGTAATAATATGGGAACAATTAATAAAAACGATATGATAACAATATGCATAAATACAAGTATATAATCAAAGTCTCTTACCTTGAAGATTGTAATGCCAGTATACATGTCAGTAATTTTCCCCTTTATTCAAGGATATTTCACAAAATAAGGGATAATTTTTTTACGTAGCTGCAATATCTGAAAAGATAGCTAGCAGTTTGAATTGAAGATGTTATGAACTTGTATAAACTGGAATTGGCCAATAGGAATTTTCATGGGAAGCAACAGTCTTAAAGTGAAAAACCATAAGAGGCAATATTCCACATTCACAATTTCATATGAACTAAATTATCTACTTTGTAGACTTGGGATGTTATCAATTAAAACCCAAAACACCATACAGATGATAAAATTTAATACTTTCAAAGTAGCCCAAATGCACCATCTTTTCTTACTCTTTTTATTTGTTGCTTCCGTAACCCAAAACACTAATAACCAGGAGCATAGTAGAAAAGGTAAAACTGAACTAAACCAAACTCCGATCTCACTTCCTAATTATATAACTACAGAATATGTATATATCGATAATAGGGGAAATATGGCAGTAAACATCAGTTATACTTTAATTTTCCCAGATTTCTCCAAAAATCAAACACCAAAACCATAAAGAAGAAAGTAAAATACAAGGATTACCTGAGCAAGGAGGTCGTCAAGGAGTTGGATTCAGGTGGAATCCGACGACTGAACCGACGATTCAACGGTAACCTGCAGATTAATTTCAAGTTGAAGCTGTTGTTGCTGTTAGATTTGGGTTTTAAGGTTCAAGCCTTTCAAGGTGTTCGATAGAAGTTCCCACGGGTGAATCTCATCTTGATACCTTTCTTTGAGCTTTACGAGAACCCTCTTATTTCTTTTCCTGTTGTTCTTTTCTTCGGCGGCTGAATCTGGCTGTGTAGCGGAGGCTATGGGGTCAAGGTGGAGGCGTTTCTAGCGCTTGTAGACGAAGCCGTCGTCGTTGATGAGCTCCCAGTCGTCTTCTTTTCCTCAACCCGCCGTGGCCATGGCACTTTCTCTCCTAATTTCCTAGCGGGAAATGAAAATTGAAGTTAAGGTTTGAGGACTTCGAAAAGGGGAAGGGAACAAAGGAAGTATACTGCCTGACCGCCAATAGCGAGTGTAAGCCAAGACGAAGAGCCCGTCTTCTCGCAGGGTTAGAGATAGAGTTTTGGAAGGACAGGTAGTCTGGTACAAAAGTGAGTGTAAGCCAAGACACAGAGAGGGTTTAAAAAGAAAGAAGAATCCCTTAGCTAACGAGTTTTTCGAATTATCATATACAAAATTAAATCGGAAAAAGGGTTATATTAAGTTTGCACAAAATTATGCACGCGAATTTATTTGGTAAATATTTTGAAATAGTCGCGGGTGCCTAAAATCCGTATCTAAATATTGGACTATAACTATATTTAGATACTGGTGCACCATCGTGTCTAAATTATAAATTTTATATTGGTCACATGAATATAGAACACCGTGTCTAAAAAAAATACAAAATTAGTCACGGCACAAACTTTTTCTGTGACAATAATCCAATAGTCACAGTGAGCAAACCGTATTTAAATTCATAAATAAAAACAGTCACGTTAACTACAAACCACCGTGACAAAAAAATTACATATCGATACTAGTCACGGTGAATCACCGTAATTAAACTTGACTACCTAATCCCGTGACCATTACCCTTAAAGAAATTTTTTTATCACGGATTTTGTTGCCACCGTGTCCCTTTAATTTTTCTCAACCGTGTCCAAATGTTATTTTTGTACTAGTGTTATTTTATAGACATTAGAACTATACTTCGTAATTGATTTATAATCTTGTAGTCTTAAATTAAGCCACTCAAATTTGGCACTAGGGATAACAACTAATTTTTGGTGGTCAAATATTTCCTTTAGTTGTGTCCATAAGGTCAAAAGATGTTTGACTGTTAAATACTCAATTTTTAAACCTTCATCAACGTGTGTTGGCTAAGGAAGATTATGGCTTGTGCATTTTGTATCATAGTTGCTTTGTTTCCTGATTCAATTGTCTTTTCTAACCCATTTGCACTAAGGTGTAATTCTACATCAAGTGCCTAAGCCAAATAGTTGTCTCTAGATATTTTCAAAATTGAAAAATCTATTTTTGCCAGGTTTGCCAACTATTCTAGTTTAAAACATAATAATTTCTGTTACGATCGAGATTGTAGAATATCTTTTTAATAAGATTTGTAATCTTTATTAAATAAAATAAATATTTTGATGGAATAAATTGTGTACTATGAGTTTTTAGGTTGATTAACGGCCTAGTTTACCTGTTACGTGACTAAATATGTGTGTTCAAATTTTTTTGGATAAAATATATTTTTTCCGAGAAAAACGCAAATTCACTATTCATAAAACGCGAAACACGCCTTTTCATTTTTTGAACTTTTCGAATTACGGCATAACTTTTATTCGGGAAAGGGGGAACGGTGGCAAATTCAGATTTTCAAAAATTGAAATTTGTTTTTTTTTTTCGGCTAATGGAGCGTGTTACGAAAACGTAACAAAAAAAGTTAGGAAAATTCTAACTAAAAAGATATCGGGTAACCGATTTATTTCGGGAAGTAAACCCTAATTAATTGCACGAAAGGGCAAAAAGGACTTTTTGCTAACTTTATGAATTATAAAATTTAACTAAAAAGAAAATGAGAAATTAAATTAATTTTGGTTTAGCTAAGCCTAGGGTTTGAATGGCTTGGCTAGTAAATGAAAGGAGCTTGGAGCCAAAGGGTGAGCCAAACCTGGAGCCAAAGCTAGGGAGGGGCAAATGTCATTTGAAGGCAATTTAGCATATGAGATAAGAAATGATTAAATGACTGAGAGGTGAGTCACAAGGATGAGTCACAAGCTAGGAGGGGCAAATGTCACTTGTTAATTAAAATGACATGTGGTGAATTGAATGTGGGAAATGTGAGAGAGGGGGAGAATTGGGCGGATGAGAGAGGGGGAGAATTTTTGGTAAGTTTTAAAGCTTAGCAAGAAAAACATTTATTGCTTGTTCCCTCCATCCATTTAATCTAGCCAAACAAGTCCTTAAGTTATCATTTTTGTCTAGCTTAAGTTAGTTGATCATGGGTGGTTGACCCTTTGTAGCATGGTTGAGTTAGTTGGTGGGGGATTTAATTAAGTTAAATCATCCAACACTTGGTTAATTGTTCTTTCATTTCATATTATGAGCTAAGTAAGGAAGAGAGAGAAAATAAAGAGAGAGGGAGTGCACGAGTAGAGGGAGAGAATAAGGAGAGTAACAAGCATTGATCATCCATCTTCTAAGAAAGAATTACAAGCAAAATCATCAAGAAGGTAAAACATAAAACCCCAACTCTTCATCATTTTTTTACTTATAGATTATTTTGTTGGTGGGTGTTGGATTATGGAAGATCATGAATGATCTTGAAGTTATAAGGTGGTGATTGATGATATATATGATAAACTATTGTTAATTTGCATAAAAATTAAACCAAGAATGAAAATATAAACCTATGCGTAAAGGAATGCAAGAACGAACTAAAAGGGTTGTTTTGGAACCCTTTTGTGTGGGTTTCCAAATGTAAAAATTAAGTTCTAAGGTGTTATAATATGCTCCTAGGAGTTACGAACAATACCCAATTGGAACGAAAATAAAAGTTTTTGTAACGAAGCCATGGCGAATTTTTATGTAAAACTAGTTAAAAAGTTAAAAACAAAATTAGTGTAACCCCTGACCCTTGAGCAGTTTTTTGTTCCAAATGGTTTGTTAAAAAATTTTCCGTTTGGGGGGTTATTTAGTAAGTTAAGTAACGAGTTCGTGGACGTAAGAATGACCTCTTTTCTAGTTCCGAGGTGGGAGATATGCCCTTCGGAAGAAGGCTAGTTAAAACTGCCAAAATTGAAAAACTGTTTCGGGTAGTGACTTTTGTGCCACTCTTTTAGCCTAAAAATGAACTTGAAAAAAATTTCCACCCAGGAGGATTTGTAGTAGATGTTAAAAGGTAGAAAATGACACGAGAACGGACTTATTCCGACCTAAAATGAACAAGTTATAACGTTCCAAAGTTAGCGCATCAAAACTGTCCAAGCTAAAAATCAGTTTAGGAGGGGACTAATTCCGAATTCAAACGACCGAGTTATGACGCGTCAAAGTAGGTGCGTCGAAACTGTCCAATCTAGAAAATCAGATATGAACCTGTCCCTTGTATGAATTTTCTGGACTTGTGTGTTCTGAATTTGAAAATTGTTAAGGAATAAAAGTTGTAGCCTCGGACGTTAGCTACGTGTGGGCACAAGAATCGCTCAAAAATGTTTTGAAACAAATTAGTTATGACTTTTCTACCGAGAGAGGGTAGAACTGGCCATATTTTGTAACAATCTGACCTTGGTTGTAAGAAGTAAAATTCTATTTTGATTGAAGAAGGACCTTGAACCAGGGCCTAGATGAGATTAAAGTAGACTGTATAAGCTTTAATTTGACGTAAGAATGAACGAAAACAGACAAGTAACAAATGAGATACAATAAAAATAAAAACAATGTTTTGTTAAAGTAAAAGTGTGAAAACGAGTTTTATAACTCGGATTGAGATGAAATTTTAGGTAATGATAAATTTTGACGAATTTAACGTAGGAAAGTGATTATTCAAGATTTTAAGAATTTTTGGACGTAACTCTGAATATTGGAGATTTTTGAGATAGTAAATAAGAATATTAAAATGTAATTACGGGAAGTAATTGGTGAAAGTAAAATATCGTAAAGGGTCGTTATGAGGGTCGTGACGTTTTCGAACACCGCGACACCGAGAGACGTTTTGGATTTACTCGCGTAAATTAAAATATAATGCGCGAACGATATGAAATAAGAATTAATATAAACCAATTTGAGCGTCATTAAGTGACTAATTGGTATATTCTATGTGGGCCCAGGTGCAAATTAGGGTTCACTTGACCTAATTGAATTAATTGCACAAATTAGGGTTCGTATTATGATTAAATGAAAAGATGAAAGAGCCGAAATTAAAGAAGCAAGACCTGAGAGAATCTTTCATGTGTCCCGAGGCAGAAGACACGTGGAGGCGACTCATTTTGGGAATTGATTGAGGGATTGGATTGGTGGCTAGAAGGGCAGGACGATCTGGGTATTACTCTGATGACTAAGGGTAAATTTGGAATTTCCTCGAGGGCATGTGCCTAGCACATGACCACTCTCCAGAAAACCCTATAAATACCACTTCCACTCCATTGGGAAGGGGACCTCACTTTTGGACTCTTGGACCTTTTGGAAGACTAGGAGACTTGGAGATTCTCTCTCAACCCGAAGCACTCAAGAAGGCTTTCTGAATCCTTGCTACCCTAACAAGGTTCTCGAATTCTAAGAGTTCTACCACGTGTCATTGGATTAATCGCTCACCTGTCGTTATCCCCTCTTCAATCAATCAATCAATTACATGCTCTTCGTGAATTTCTCTCCTCCTCAGCCAACACGAAACCCTAACCCTAGCAAGGTACGATTTCCTTGCCCATATTTCTTTGGCGACTCTGCTGGGGAGGTGCAGAATTCGTGAAGGGTATGCCCACAACTCGAAGCGGAAGAACTACAGGACGAGCTTCACTGACAAATAGCATTACTTCACCGGATCCAGTTCCAAGGCAAGTAAACCAAGCTTTCCAAGGCACAAATCTGGATCTTGATCAACCAATTATCAAAAACTCTTCAGAAGGAAGTACAACATCACCATACATGACCAATCAACAACAACCGAACGTCAGGTAGACCGGCACAGGAAGGCAAGGCGAGGATACAAGCGGAGAGCAGACGAACGCTGTGCAACTGGAAATACTTAAGGCGTTGAAGAAAGCACAAGAAAGACAAGGGATGATGATGGCTATGATGCTGGAGATGAAGAGGAAGCAAGAGGAAATGGGGAATTTTCGCCAACAGTTGATGCAGATCCCCACTTTCAAGGCCATGTTCCCAGGCAGTTCGCAGGAAGAACAAGCAAGAGTGGAAGACAACAATAATGGCAGCAACAACAAATAGAACCAGGTTGTACCTCCATTGATGGAGAATCAGTCGGTTTCAATCATCAACTTGGAACCCCAGAACAGTGGTGACACATCACAACTCAGAATGGAAGCAAGCCAACCTCAGATAAACATCATCCCGACTGCTCTCCCCGTATTTTCACAAGTGCAGATGACGACCATCCCAGGCCCTGTCCAGCTAATGAGCCAACAACTGCCACCAGCGCAAGCGTTGCACGATGCAAGTGTACACCAGCCAATTTCTTTACAATACACACCGTCAATGCAGCAATACATCACAGCACCACAGAGAGTCCATGTCACGAGCCAGTACGTGACGAAGGATGATATGATTGATGTGATTAATTAACTTCGCAAGCAGACATCCCGACCTTCGGAGTTAGACTTTACTCCACCTTACATGGCACACATTCGGAGGCAGCCTTACCCAACATGGTATATTAAGCATCCCCCACACTTTCCAAAATACAACGGGGAGAAAGGAAATGCCAGGGAGCATATTGCCAGGTTTGTGGAGTCGATGTCTCCATGACTAGGGTATGATGAAGTAAACAACCATAACTTGTTGATGAGGGAATTCAACAAGACTTTAACGGATAGTGCCTTCAGTTGGTACTACAATTTGGAGAAGGGATCAATATATGATTGGGATGATCTAAAATTATAATTTTTTAAGAAATTTTTCTATGTGCAGAAACAGGTAACCATTGTAGAGCTGATGCGATTCAAGCAGAAGCCAAGTGAGGAGCTGTCAGATTATGTGGACAGATTCAGGGCCCAGGCACAGAAGTGCGCAGAGCCAATCGAGGAAAAAAACTTGGTCAGCATATATAACAATGGTGCTTTAGACTCCTTCAAGCCCTATCTCATTACGAAGGCCTGTGATTCATTTGCGACCCTCTCATCTTTTGCACAAGACTTGGGAGGAATCATGACATTGCCCACCAACCATGCGACGGTTACATGAAGGGGCAAGATGACAACAACTGTGGCTTTGGCTGACTCTCAGTCAAAACCACAAGGGGGCAAGAGGGAGAAGAATAAGAAAATTTTTGAACGGAATAAAGGAAAGCATGGGGACAAGTATACCAGAATGCCCGTTTCGGAGGCTATCACATGCAGTGAGAAGGCATTCAGGGGCCTGTACGAACAATGGGTCGAGCCCGGAGTGGTGAAACCTCCAAGGCCTAGATTTGTGGTGACGGAAGAGATGAAAAGAAGACCGGATTTTTGTGTGTACCACCAGTACGCGGGACATTCCACTATGGATTGTTACAGTCTGCGGAGGATATACCATGAGAAGCTGGCAGCCAGAGAAATTGAACTGGGAAAAGAAAGCAGCGTTCATGACAAGCCACTTCTGAACCACAAAGGAAAAGAAACATGCAACATTGTTACCCATAGTGCAACCCCGGAAGTGGATATGATGATGGAAGAAAAGGAGGAATATGATCCAAGCCTGCAAGTGACGACGTTAATGAATGGAGCCAAGTTCAAAAAAAAATTCGATCAGATAGGATTGACCAAGGAAGAAAGGATAGAAGCAACCAAGGCAATCATTAAGGCTGCCGAGACGCAGGAGATCTGCATGGTCGTGAGCAAAGGATTTGTGAAGACGGTGGAAGAAGAAGAAAATAAGATATCTTTCTCTAAAGCTGATAGAGATAAGATATCCGCACAACAGGCCGCTTTATGTGACAGCAGTAGTTAATGACATAGAAGTTCGGAGGGCGTTCATTGACAACGGAGCGTCTATAAACATTATGCCCTATACCGTGTTTAAACGGTTAGGCCTGCCAGAGAAGAAGATTGTAAAATAAAAAACAAACATTACAGGATTCGCCAACCAAAGTACCAGAACCCTTGGACACATCAAGGTGGCTATGCAAGTTGGGAAGATTCGAGGACCTGTAATGTTCCATGTTGCCGAGCTGGATGCAGCATATCATGTCTTGCTAGGGAGGGCCTGACAAAATGACTATGGAGTGGTACCCTCAGTTTTTCATCAATGCTTGAAAGCTATCTGGAAAGGGAGATAAGTGAAGGTACCAGCAACAAGGAATCCCTTTGGATCGGAGGAGGCACACTTCACCAAAGCAACTTTCTTCGATGATGTCGCTGAAGAGGGAGAGAACCAGATTGCAAGGCCTGATTCCCTAAGACTAGCAAGCTGGGAGGAAGTTCAGGAAGATAAGTTCGTGCCTGCAGAAAAAGAAAAAAAGAAGACCTCAGAACAAGGAGAATGTTCTAAAAGCAAGAAGCTAGTGGTAGTAGACTTGGAGAAGGAAGGAAAAGGAGAAAAGAAAAGGCCAGCAGACCTTGAAAATGCCAGAAACATAATAAATGCTAAGCGGACAACAAAATCAGAGGATGGCCAAAAGACAAAATGGAGAGGGTTGTTAAACTCGATGGAAAGGTGGTGTTTCGCTTGTGACGGTGCAAGGGGGAAGAGCCCAAGGGAGTATGCAAACCCAACGGCTCAGGAGGTGTCCCCCACTCCAGCTGTAATGAAGAAGGAGAAGTTGTACAGCAGAAAGTAGAACCAGCTCCGTAATGCTTTGAGGATAGGCCAAAACCTCAATAAAATGAATTAGAAGAAGTTGATTTGGCAACAGATGGGGGAACGCCAAGACCGACTTATGTCAACAAAGAGCTGGACGCTAACCAGAAGAAGGAGCTCATGAAATTACTGCGAGAGTATAGGGATGTCTTTGCTTGGAACTACGACGAGATGCTCGGGATTGACGAAGAGCTGGTAGACCACAATTTGAATATAAGCCCGGGAATAAAACCAGTGAAGCAAGTAGCTCGCAACTATGCACCCGAAGCCGATACCCAAATAAAGGAGGAAATCAAGAAGTTGCTGGAAGTAGGATTCATCAAGCCAATCCAACATCCAATATGGCTATCCAGAATTATGCCAGTCAAGAAATCAAACGGTCAGTTATGGATATGTGTGGATTTCAGAGACTTGAACAAGGCATGCCCGAAGGACATGTACCCATTACCCAACATAGACACTTTGGTAGATGCAACGGCTAATCACGAGATGATGTCATTCATGGATGGGTTTGTGGGTTACAATCAAATAAAGATGTCCGTAGAAGATGCAGAGTTGACAGCCTTTCGTACCCCGTTCGGGAATTTCTACTATGTAGTAATGCCATTTGTAATAACCCAATATTTTTATATAATTAAATAAAAAAATTTGCGTATAATTTTTTTTTTTTAATATTATTTCTATCAAAATAAGGGTGGGAATACGTGCAAGATAAAGAATATGTATATATGTGATAAATATTTATTTATTTATTGCATGAATGATTTTAAATAAATTTTTTGATAAAAGAATTGTTGATTATTATAAATTATATTCTTATAATAAATTAATTTTGATAGTAAAAATATTTTATTATTTATTTTCCATGAAAATATGATTAATATCTTATTTAAGCAATTCTTCAAATTATAATAATAATTATTTTATTATGAATTTATCAAGATTAATTAAGTTAATTATTTTAACTTAATTAATAATGGTATATAAGGTAAAGTGTGATTATAGATCAAAACTCTAATGTTGTTCTATGTTATGAAATTTCATGGATTAATACAATTATTGTATAATTGTATTTAAAAAGAAAGTATATTATGTTATGAATAATAAGAAATTATTTTCTTAAGGAATGTGGATATTAAATATAATTATTAATTATATTTGTATTCAAATATATGTAAGTATATTAATACAAGTTAGGATTATGAATTTTATATATAATTATGATAATTAACATAATTATATGAATATATATTAAGAATTTATTTGTTTTTAGAATTTAAATATTAAACATAATAATTGGGAAACCCTAATTTATAATTTGAAAATCCTAATTATAGCAAGAAACCCTAATTTTAAATTAGTGTATTTTAATTTTATTTTTATTTAATTCCTAATTAATTTTCCAAATCCTATAAATTATTTGAAAACCCTAAGGGTTAAAACATAAGGGTTAAACCCTAGATTCAAGTGTCATGGACAATTATACCCTTAAAAGAATTTATTATTTACAAAATAATTAATTTTGGATTTGTTTTACTATGTTGCTTGCAAATCTTGCTATGATCTTATGACTTACCAACTCTAGATTACCATGTGCTCTACAATCTCAGCCAATCTGATCTTATATGACACCTAGCAACTTATAGATTCATTACATCAGAGATTAGATAGATTAAAGAGAGAGAAAAATCCAAAAGCTAGCCTCATTTGTACTCAAGCACTCAACCAAGTCATTCTCTCTCTAAACCCACGAAATTCATAAGCAACTCAGTCCCTAATCAAGTTCCTAGTACACCTTAATAACAGATTAGGAAGCCAAGATCTAAGATTTTTCAAAGTGAGGTATAAAACCCTAACTCATGCTAGATCTTTAAATTTTCATTTGATGTTAGGTTTAAGTGTTAATATAGGTTGCATATTATGTGTATTGATGATCTGGGTTGAGAAACAACACTTTCAATACATCAAAAGCCTCGAAAAATAAAATTTTTCAAAACTGCCAAGAACCCTAAAAAGTGGTCTGACAGCCCAAAGTCGGGGCTTATCTCTATCGATCTGTCCATGCTATGATGTGTTTAAGTGTTTGTATGTGTACTATGCCATGTTGTTAGTATTCTGAAAGTGGAATCATGATCATAGCATGTGTAGATTGAAAGTTATTCACGGTCAAAACCCGTTGACCAGGCATGACCAAGCGTTTTCTAGGCAACCCAGAAAACTGATGAACAAGCCGTACAGGCCGTTTGACCGGCCTTGTTCTCGTTACTGACCGGCTGTTAGGATGTAAAGTTGTGTTTAGGTCATACTCTGACATGAGGACTACAAGTCCAGAGTACTCTCAAGCCTTAACAATTCATAGATCGGGAGTTATTAATGGTCAAACTGTGACAACCCGAGAATTTAGACAATTTTATAAAATCTTAAAAGATTGAATTAAGGTTAAATAATAAACCTAGACAAGAAAATAAGTGTATGAATTTGGCATATTTGAAGGATTTTTAAGGATTAAAAAAAAATTATGGAGAATTATTCAGGATTAAGTGTATATGTTCTGTGTATATGGTCATATATGTGTACAGTATGTGGGTAAGGGTCAAGGGTTGACCAGATAAATTATATTAGTGGCAAACCCTAATCATATATTAAGAACATCGGCGTTCAGTTAGAAAAAAACCTAACGAATGATAAAAAAAATCTAATACCGGCTCTGGAAATCCTAATTTCAGTTCCGGGAATCTGAAACCCTAATTCAAAATATGAAAACCCTAATATGGGAATTCAAAAGTTAAGTATAGATATTAAGTGTTATTGAATAATAACTAATTAGGGATAACCCTAATTGATTAATTAGAAAATCCTAATTTTTGAATTAGAAACCCTAATGTACAATTAGGGAAAACTTAATTGTTAATTTAGCGATTTTAATGTTAATTAGAAAACCTTGATCCTAATTAACAAGCCCTAATGTGATTAGGAAAACCTAATTATGATTTAGAAATCTTAATTTTCTATTTTTAAAACCTAATTAGAAAATCCTAGAAAATTATTTTTTTTAACCTTAGGGTTAAACCCTAAGGGTCAAACCCTAAGGGTGTAGCAAATGTCTAAAGTGCCATTAAATTTACAAGACAAATGACCCATTTACCCTTGTTGCATTATTTTGACATAACTTGCAAATCTTGCCAAAAATATTGGTAGGTCACCAACTAATATCTCCCATGTGCTCAATATATCAACAAATCTCAGCCAACTTGCTAGATTAGATACATTGAATCTAAAATTTAAAAAAAAATAAAAGTTAGAAAAGCTTAACTTTATCTCTCATTCTTGCCAAAACCTTCTCTCTCTTCAAACTTCGAAACATAGAGTGAGAGTGAGTGAAAAGTTAAGTTAAGATCATGTGTTAGCTTGCCAAGAACAAACATCAATGATCAGATTCAAGATCAAAGCATCAAAGTGGTATAAACTCTAAATTTTAGAAATGCTTAAAGATTTATGTTAATGTTGTTGTTTGTTGCTTAGAACAGTGTATAAGGGTGTTATATAGTGACCTGAGTTGTTATATCTTAGATCCATAACATCTAGAGGCATGAAAATCAAGTTTTTCAAAACTGATCATGCCCTAAAATATGGCCTGACAGCCATATGTCAGGGCCCATAGATCTTTACCTGTTAGTTGTTTGTTGTGTTTTAAGTTATAGACTTATTTTATGCCATGAGGAGAGTAGACTGAAAGTGAAATCAAGTCCAAACCATGTCTAGATCTCAAGATATGAGTGGTCAAACATGACCAACCATGGGGACTGATTTCTGGGCAACCCAGAAAATCCCCAGAAACCCAGAAAGCCTGACAGCCATTTTTGAGGGCTTTGATCTTGCACCCGTTTAGTAGTTAGGCTATGTTGTTGTAGTGATGTTGTAGTATGACATATGGACTACATATCCATACCATTAGATTACCCAAATCATGTACAGAATCAAAGATGTGGATGGTTAAACAAGGGTTGACCATCTGCCTTATGAATTTCTGGAAAACCCAGAATTCGTCAAGAACAGATTTTCTGACAAGGTTTGATCGGCTCAAATCTTGAGATTTTGTTATAATTAAACTGATCTAGTGCATGATAATTGTACCCTGACATCTCTACTATATGATTGAACCATTAGTTCACACAAACGAATCCTGGAACTCAAAGATTCAAAGGCTCAAAGTAAGACCCATGAACTGTTCTTCATTTCTGGGTAACCCAGAAATAAAGAACAGCCTCTGACAACATGTTTGATGCCTTATATCTTTTGGATATGATGCAGTTTAGCCATGAAACCAGTTTGTGGTTGTAGTATTACATAACTACTACATGTTTAACACAATTAGCAAGCCAGAAACATTAGGAGCAAAGAATTATAACTGGTCAAACGAGGTACCTAGAACACTGACTTTGAATGTTCAAGAACACCTATAGCGACGGTTCTGTCGCTATAGGCACTCTTTAGCGACAGTTTAATTATAAAATTAATTATTTTATTTAATAAATAGAGAAAAATAGTTTTTAATTATTAAAAAATTTATAATAAATTCCTAAAAATTATATTAAAGCCTAAAAATGGGTTTTTAATAATTTTGAATATATTTTAATAATATTTAATATTTTTGGAATATTAATGGTATTTAATTTATTTAATTATAATATTAAATAAATTAGTTTAAAATGATTTTAATACTTGAAAAATCATTTAAAAATATATTATGGTACAAGAAAAATATTTTAAGTTATTTTTAATGACTTTTAATATTTTATGATGAATTTAATTAATAAATTAATATTGACAGTGATTGATTTATTTAATAATTATATTAAATAAATTATGAAAAAAAATAGAATTAATATTTTAAAAATCATATAAAAATGATATAAAGGTTATAAAAAATATTTTAAGTTATAAAATATAACTTTTGATATTTTGTCAATAAATATATTAATATTTTAATATTAATGGCAGTTATTTAATAATGGTTTTAATTACTTTAAAATCATTTAAAAGCAATAATAAAGTATTAAAAATATTTTGAGATATTATAAATATATCATAATATTATGACATATATTTCATTAATATTTAATATTAAATAAATATTAATGATAATGAAATATTGTGGTATTTAAATCATATAAATATGATATTGATGATTGAAAAATCTTGATAAATGATAATAATTATTCAAAAAATATTACAAGACTTTGAAAGTTATTTTGACTGATAAATAAATTATCTAAGATAATTGTGAACCAGTTTAAGTAGAGTCTTAAGGAAAATAGGCTCGATAATTGTCCGACTAGGCCGTCGGAATGTAGAATTGTACCGGACTCAACTCAGACTGAAATAGTTTGACTTGATGCCGAGTCTTAAGTGTTTTATAGACAGATAGGGATACGTGCTTATGTGTTTAGGTTATTTTATAATTGTGATGATATTATTCTAATTTGGATATCCATATTATTTATATATTAGGTCTTCAGATAAAGCTAAATATATTGCGTAGTAGTAGTCGGCGAAAAAAAGGCAAGTTTCTTATACTCACTTATTGTGCAAGTTCTCTAACTTAACCTCGAGTTGATATTATAAACCATGCTTGTGGTTAATCATTGTTGATTATACCATGTCTATGAATTGTTGATTCGCATGTTGTGCATATTGCATGTGTTCATCAGGTATAAAAGGCTGATCACCTTCATTACCATTTGGTCCAGTTGATTTATTCATGTTCATTATTGACCATTCATTTTTATTGTCTCGGTCGTTCAGTTATGAAAATTTATTCATGCTATTTTACAATTGTTATATTGTTGAAAGTCAGCCAGCTTATTATTCATTCTTTTCAATCATGATATATCTTTTTTTGAAATTAAAGTTGCTGGGCAAACTTGTTGCTCACCCTTGCTATATCATGATAAACATTGCAGATTTAAACGAATACTTCAGATACAGACGAAGGCGTATGACATTGTATGTTGTATATGATATTGAATACAGGTATTAAGTTAAGGTTACAGACCTTGGGATTATGTTGTAAAAGTTACTGTATAAACAATTTATATTTATATCTTCCGCAATAGTTATAGAAATGGTATATCGTATTGTACCAGGTCCGAGGTTTTGGGGACCCGAATTTGAGGACGCTACACAAACAACGTTGACCGTCCAAATATGAAATCTGGGTAACCTAGATTTCTTAGATAGTGGTCTGACCAGTTTTTGTAAAATTTGTATCTTGCTAGTTGTTGATATCTGGATCATGTAAGTGATTCACTAGTGTACCCTGGTAGTTATACTACAAGGCCCGACGTCTAGATCATCAAAAACATTAACTGATTTAAAGATATAAGGCCACCAAAAGCGTTGACCGACCATGACTTTCTATTTCTGGGCTGCCCATAAACTCAAGAACACGTCTGACAGCTTGTTCAAAGGCTTATATCTTCTTGTTGTGATGTAGTTTGGCCATGAAACTTATTTGTGATTGTAGTATTACATCATTACTACAACATTAATACACTTATATGCTCAGAAACATTAGAATCAAAGATCTATAGGTGGTCAAAGTAGGCACCAAGAATCTGATTTTGAATGTTCTTGAGTTGCTCAAGAACACCTATAGCGACAGTTTTTGTCGATATAGGCCTTTAGTAACGGTTTTAATAAAAAATTAATTAAAATAATTAAAATAAATAGAAATAAATAGAAATTAATTATTAAAAATTCATAAAATAATTTTAAAAATAGTTTTAAGTTATAAAAATTAACTTTTAATTTTTTGACATAAAATTTATTAATATTTTAATTTAATTAAATATTAATGATATTTTATTTATTTAATAATTATATTAAATAAATTAGTAATATTAAATAAATTAGTTAAAATTGATTTTAATATATTAAAAATCATTTTAAATGATATTAAAGTATTAAAAAATATTTAAAGTTATAATAAATGATTTTTAATATTTTGAGATAAATTTCATTAATAATTTAATATTAATGATAATAAATTTATTTAATAATAATATTAAAGAAATTAGTTAAAAAGGGTTTTAATATTTTAAAAATTATTTAAAAATGATATTAAAGTTTTAAAAAGTATTTTAAGTTATAATAAATAACTTATAATATTTTTGATAAGAATTTCATTAATATTTTACAATTAATGATAATAAAGTTATTTAATAATTGTATTAAATAATTATTTAAAAATAATTTTAATGTTTTATAACTCATTTAAAGGTGAAATAATGTTTTAAAAATATTTTAAGTTATAATTAATAACTTTTAATATTTTAGTATGAATAACATTAATATTCTAATATTAATGATAATTATTTAAAAATAATTTTAATACTTTAAAAATTATTTGAAAGTAATATTAATGTTTTAAAAATATTTTAAGTTATAATAAATAACTTTTAAAGTGTTGAAATGAACTTCATTAATATTTTAAATTATTTAAAAATATTAATGATAATGAAATTATTTAACGATTAAATCATAAAAAATGATATAAGTGTTTGAAAAATTTTAATATTTGGAAAAATATTATAAATGATAATTAAATTATCTAATATAATATTTAAGTTCTTGAACAAAGTTTCATAAAAAAATAAATTTGTTAATTATCCGATAATGCAATCGGGATGCCGAAACGATACTGAACTCAAACCAAACCGACATAGTTTGACTAGGTATACATTCTTATGTGTTGTAATGACTGGCATAAATATGTGACAACATATTTAAGCAGTATGATGTGTTAAGTTGTATTATTCTAATTAAAAGAATAATTTTATTGATGATAGGACTTCATATTAAAAGCTTAAGCTATACTACGTAGCAGTAATCAGCTATCAAGGCAAGTACTCTAAGCTTACTCAAAATTTTATATTGAGCAAGTATCCAATACAAGGCATGTTCATGAATAATTATTGTAAATTATTCATATCCATAATGATAATTCATGATTCGTTTATGAAATTATTCTTATATTGTGAAATTTTATTCAATTCAGTTATTATTTATTAATATCTCATTATTGTCTTTTATTATACAAGTGTCCCCACTTGTATAAACTATTGTATTCAAACAAGAACCCTTGAACTTAAAATTCTTTGATATGACAAATCCTGTTACAAACTATTAAACTTCGGTATGTATTTATGGTTTAAAGACTGTCTAAGCTAATTGACTCAGCTAGACATAGTTTGAATTATTTAGGACTCTAGACTGAGTATGAACAACCCGTAATGGGGAAATTGTTTATGTGCCCAAGGCGAACAGGGTGAACGAATTATCGTTCAAACAGATAGTATTGATCGATACAGGACATAACGGGGCTTATCACCCTACATGTTCGTAAGACCAGAGCGGTTTGCAGATGAATTTCTATTTAAACATTTTCGAAAATGAAAAATAAAAGTTCATGGTCCATTAACCGCTCAGCATTTATAGTCACTACGTCGTTTCAAAATTTTAAACGATTTGATATGTTATTAAGATATGTTTTGAAAGACTTCACAACTATTGATTCATTATAGAAGTATACCTCAAAGAAAACATTTACTTCTTTCAGCTAAAGTTTATTAACTGTTATTACTTGCTGAGCAATTGAATGCTCATTCTTGCTTTAAATTAAATATTTTCAGCTAAGCGTGATCAACAAGAAGGCTTTGGCAAAAACAAAGGGAAAGAAAAGCTGCAAGAATAAGATTTATGGTATTTTGTGTAATAGTTAGACTTTATTAGGACGATAATATTTATTATCTATCATGTAATGAATGTTTTAAAGGTCGTGTACCTGGGATTAGACAACTCTGATATGTAAATTAAGTTTGTTTATCTATTTTATAATATTATTCCGCTCAAAGAAATGAAGTCGCGTAGCACCAAGTTTGGGTTTTAAGTACCTGAATTTGGGGGCGTCACACCATTCAGGTTGAAGAATGCGGGGGAAACTTATCAAAGGGCAATGCACGCTATATTTCATGACATGATCCATGATATAGTGGAGGATTATGTGGATGACGTAGTAGTGAAATCCAAGAAGGCGACAACCCATGTGGAGGACCTGTGGAAAGTGTTTGAGCAATGCCGAAGGTACAAGTTGAAGATGAATCCGAAGAAGTGCGCCTTTGGAATGACGACTGTAAAATTGTTGGGCTTGCTGGTGCACAACAGAGGTTTGGAGGTAGACCCAAGCAAGGCGAAAGCAATTATAGAGATGCCCCTACCAAAAACACAAAAACAGTTGAAGAGCTTTCTAGAAAAAGTTTCTTACATGAGGAGATACATGCCAGCATTAGCAGAAGTCACAGAACCTTTTGGCAAGCTAAAAGGAAAGGCAGAATGGGACTGGGGGCAAAACCAGCAACAGGCCTTTGAGAAGGTAAAAAGAATTTTGGCTTCAACACAAACGATGGTAGTGCCACAAAGAGGAATCCTGTTACAGTTATACATCACATCTACCAAGAAGTCTATAGGCGGATTGATCACGCAAGAGGTAGATGGAGAAGAGAAATATATGTATTACATTAGCCGGACAATCAGAGGATCGGAAACCAGGTACTCACAGGTGGAGAAGCATTGCCTAGCATTAGTGTTCATTGCGCAGAAAATGTGACATTACTTTCTAGCGCTCAAAGTGAAGATTGCAACCAGAACTGATCCGATCAGATATCTACTGACTAGGCAAGCATTAGTAGGAAGACCCGCTAGATGGATGATGATCCTTTCAGAATACGACATCAAGTGTGTGACACCAAAGCCAATCCGATGTCAAGCCTTGGCAGACCTGCTAGCTCAATTTCCAAATGGAGAATATGAACCTCCCTCTGAGGATCTTCCAGGTGGAGAAGTGGAAGCAATTGACTTAATTGACGAAGACCCAGAATGGTGAAATTTGGCTTTCGACGGATCATCTGCAGAAGGTAAAGGCGGAGCAGGAGTAGTGTTGACCACTAAAGAAGGGAAAGAAATGGCCTTGTCATACAAATTGGACTTCCCTTGAACAAACAATGAAGCAGAATATGAGGCGTTTATATTGGGATTGTTGGCGGCTCAAGAGTTGGGAGCCAAGCATCTTAAAGTAAAGGGAGATTCAAATCTGATAGTACAACAAATAAGAGGCCAATTCGCAGTGAAGGAACCTATCTTGGTGCCATATCAAACTATAGCACAGAAGGTGATGGAGGCTTTCAAGAAGGTGGTGATTGAGTATGTGCCGAGAGGACAAAATAAACAACCTGACGCATTGGCAACTGTAGCATCTCGAGTGTTTATCCAAGGAGAAGACTTGGATGTGGGGGTAATGAAGAGAACCCTCCCAACCATGGTGCTAGACTTGTTCCCAAAAGATATGATAGATGATTGAAGACATGACATCTCTCATCAATTGCAAACAAAAGAGGGAAAAATATCACCAGTGGAGCTTCAAAAATACAACATTATCAAAGGAGTTTTGTGTCACAAAGAAGCAGATGGTGTATTGACAAGATGCTTGGGAAGGCAAGAAGCGGATAAAGTCTTGCATCAAGTGCATAACGAGAACTGCGGATTGGCAGACATTGGTTTGTATCGCAGGTTGCAGCGCCAAGGGTATTATTTGCCCAAAATGAAGCAGGAAGCGGATGCACTTCAACGACAATGTGCTTCGTGCCAAGAATACCCTGGGGAGGAAGAATGCGCCTTCATTAATGACATAGCGTATTGGCGAATCCCTTATGTGGAGTTTTTACACAGTGACAATCTTCCTGTCGAAAAGAAAGACACAATTATAATAAAGAGGAAGTCACAACGATTCTTCTTGCAAAATAAAGAATTGTTTAGAAGAGGGTTCAATGGTAAGCCCTTACGGTGTTTGGAAGTAGGAGAAGCCAAAGATTTGGTCTATCAAATGCACAAAGACGAACACCAAGGGAGAGCCAAGTTATATAAACAGCTTATTGATCACGACTATTATTGGCCTAAGATGGAAGGAGATTGCTTAGATTTTGTCAAGAAATGTCACATCTGTCAAATCCATGGAAACTTGATTCATGATCCTGCTGTAGACTTACGAACTATAGAAACACCATGGCCTTTCCATACATGGGGAATGGATCTTATAGGTCCCATTCATCCAAATTCCAAAGGCAACATATAGATCTTGACTGCCATCGAGATGTACACAAAGTGGGTGGAAGCAATACCCTTGAAGAAGGCTATGGGACTGGTTGTGGAAAATTTTATCAAAGAGCACATCATTTGTCGTTTCGGGATCCCGAAGATCATTCTATCGGATAATGGAACTCCCTTCATCAATAGAGACATCAAAAATCTGATGGAAAGATACAGGGTGAAACACTACAAATCATCACCCTACTACCCATAAGGCAATGGACAAGCAGAGGCCACAAACAAAACCTTGATCAAAATTTTATCAAAAACCCTAGACGATCATCCGAAGACATGGGTAGAACAATTACCAATAGCGATATGGGCATATCGAACTTCAAAAAGAAAGCCTACAGGTGAAACCCCATACGCTTTGGTTTATGGTGAAGAAGCTATCTTGCCCACTAAAATAGAAATTCCTTTGGCTTGAATGAGACTTCGAAGCTTAGTCGAGGAAGAGAACCGACCAGCTGCCCTGGAGGCCTTAGCCGACTTTCGAGACAAAGCTAAACAAAGACTTGAACAGTATCACGAAAGACTGCGAAGACAATACAATACCGCAGTGGTACCACGATAAATTCTGGTGGGAGATTTGGTGCTCAAGACGACAACTCAAGTCATGAGGGGAACACCAACCACCAAGTTTTACCCCAAATGGGAAGGTCTGTATAGGGTACGAAAGATCTCCAAAAGCGGGTATTGCAAGATATCTCGTGTGGGATCAGATACTATCTTAGGACCATTGAACTTGAAATGGGTAAAGAAATACTACACATGAGATGGTCATCACACAAAAAAGTTATACTTTCAATTTCAAAAGTAATCGAGGCACCTGACTATAAGTCCTCGGACCAGAAAAGTTGTACTTTCAACTTCAAAAGTAATCGAGGCACCTGACTATAAGTCCTCAGATCAAAAAGTTATACTTTCAAACATTAAAAGTAATCGAGGCACCTGACTACCAGCCCTCGAAAGTTACACTTTCAACTTCAAAAGTGATTGAGGCATCTGAGTATAAGCCCTCAACCCCGGAAAAGTTACACTTTATATCTAAAAGTGGCGAACGTTATGCTTTCTCCGACAAAAGCGAGATTGATTATTTGAAACGTTATGCTTTTCGTTAAAAGCAATCTGATTACTTAAAAAAAACAAAGTATAGATTCAAGTGTTGGATTGCGAAAATATATATATATATATATATATATATATATATACATGTTTTTTTTGTTAACAAAATTCATGTTTACATGTTCATAATGCCTATTGTTGTCTTGGAGTATTAATTTGAATAACTTGAGATTCAATGATAAATATTGATTTTTAAGGAATCATTCAAATTAAAGGCAATCAACAAGGTTAAAGAAACTCTACTTTGGTAAATAAAATATGTGTAAATGAGTTTCTGATATAGGAAAAGAAAAAAAAAGAAAAAAGAAAAGACTACAGCAAGTCATGATCTAAAGGCCATGACATATCAAACTGAAGAGAAGGCATAGCTAAGGCCTCTAAGTCAGCAATGGCAGCATCCCGAATCTTGAGATTTTCAGCTTTCAATTTCTTGACATCTCTGGTAGTTGACTCTAAGTCTTGAAGCTAACGCTCTACCTCTTGAAGCTGGAACTTCAATTTGTTTGTGGCTTCGTCAAGCTCCGAAAGCTGTACTGAAAAGGAGTCATCTTCACATTTACGTACATTAACCTCTACACGTAGCCCAACAAGATTAAAATTTGACTTGAGGAGATCCAACCTAGCCCGAAAAGGAGACATCAACACCCACGGCTTCAAGATTGTCTACATCATTGCTAAATTTCTTCAAGTCCTCGACTCGCAAATGAGTATAAAGAAAGAGTGTGCAACCTGAGAACAAGGCCTGCGAGCTGATCTAGGAAGAAGGTTTGGGCGGCAGCCGCCTTAATAATCAGTTGGTCAAGTATCTGTGGGAACCGAGCTAAGAGACGCTCAAGACTTTCCTGACTAGAAGAGGATATCTGGAAGCCCCTCTAAGAAAAAAGATCCCCATTTGGATTGAAGGAAGCTCTAACAGGAGCTATTTTGGAAGCAGCCATAGGATTTATCGAGATAAAGGTTGAAGGAGCAGGAGGCTGTTGTACTGCTGATGATTCCTTGAAGCCTTGACCATCTGGAGGATAACCAAGGTCACTGTATGGCGAGGTGGCAACATCCGGATGGAGAGCATCAAATAAAGCGAGTGCCTCAACAGGCAAAGGCAAATATTTTATTTTCTAGCCCTGAAAACAAAATATCAAAGCATAATATATTATGGAGAAAGAAAGAAACTTCAAGAAGAAAATGATATATCAACTCAGAGATAGATACTCACAAGATAGTCAATGTCCAAATAGTTGGGAGATGCCACAGAAGGCTGAATGTTGTTTAACACACCCAAAGTGCTATCAACAATACGCTCCTGAGAAATCACCAACTCGGCAGAATCCTTCTGGGAGGATGAACATCAGCAATAATCTCAGAAGGATTCCCCCTCGAGGAAGCAAGAGTCTCATTGGTATCTCCAGGTCTATCATGTGGAGAAGTCACAAGAGGGCATGAGGAAATTGTTGTATCACCCACAGCAAGGCTCGAGGTCACATCAGATAAAGTGTCCTTAGCATCAAGACTAACACAAGCATCATGTAATGAAGATGAATCAACACTGATAAGGATAGGAGGGGGAGGATCACGACTAGTAGAAGCCTCTGCGGTTGCCCCATTTGCAGTACTAGCCATTAACCCAAGAGAAACATCATCATCCTCTTCATCAGCATCGGTAACCTAAAAACGGTGGAAATAATGACATAAGGAATCATGAAAGCAGCTATGTGGATAGTAACAAACATAAATGAAAATACTACAAAAAAAAAATTACCAAACTTCTACGGAGTTTATTGACTAAATCCTCGGCTGCCAGCACACTAAGACTAGCATCATCAAGAGGGCATTTTGCTAATGGCTTTAAGCGAAGCTTAATGACGGGACGATTAACCGGGACTACGATAGAAGTAATAGAAGGAGCCACCTCAGAATCAGTAGTGGTAGATGCTCTCGCTTTAGAACGAGTGATTCTCATTTCCTCGGCACCAGAGGATCCCTGGGGAGGAGCTGGAGGAGGTATCTGAGATAGAGATATCCGAGACGAAGCCCGTGGGGGAAGATTCCTGGAAGTAGTAGGGTCCTGTGCGGGAAGAATAGTCGGGTCACTTTGGGAGTGAATATCTATTGATTGAGGAGGAGAAAACCTAGGCATCAAAGCTTTACGCTCAATAAGCCGACTACTGACTGGCCAAAGTTCTGAGCGGACATTGGTCTTAGGAGAACATAGCATCCTGGCCCATTAGATACGTTCAAGAATAGAAGCTGGTAGAGAACAAATCAAAGTATCATCCCCCACCTTTTAAGATTGATTTGCCAATAATTACGCTAGCCAGTAGTATATCGCCCAATTCGAGAATCATTTGGTATGACAAAAGGAAGGGATTTATAAGGAGAATTTGGAGGTCCTGGAAATGCCCATGTAAAAGAGGGAGAGGCAGAGACAAAGTTGAGAAGGGCAATCTCATAAGTCTCCCGACATGTATGGCCAAAGGGACGCTCCTGGTCAAATCCAAACTGCCTCATGACCCTGTCAGGAGAATAAAGTATTGTGCCAAAACCATTATCTTTGACAAAATAGGGAAGCTCTGTAGCCCAAAGAAAGACAAACTAGGACAGCGAAGAACCACTCAATTTGTTGATGTCTGAGTAGGAGCAAAAGTTACGCCTATAGAAGTGGGGCAGACGACCGCCGCTCTCTGAAACAATAGTGTAGGGTCGACCGGTTAAGCATGAAGAATCATCGATAAAAAACTGCAAATCTGAACTAGATCGGTGATCAATCCAACGAGCTATATGGGGGACGATGCTGGGTGATAAAAAAGGATATGGATACCTTTTTTTCTTCTTAGGAAGATGTGCAGGAGTGGAATATCTCAAAAAGTGCTCGAAGAGAAAGATCTGAAGAAAGGAGCAGGGAACGAAGCAATTTACGTCATACCTGAGTAAATGAAAAAAAAGGGATTGATAAGAGAAAAAAAAATGCAGTGTGAAAGACAGTTAATAAAAATACGAAAATGAATACTTCCCAACAGATTCCCTCATAGCGAGAATGGTTTCGTCCAAACGACGATACAAGGTTCCTAAGAAGAGAGGAGTAAGAGGAACATTTAGACCTCGAGATAACAAAGAAGCCAAACCAAACATGCGGGTTGAAGGACCATCTACAGGAGATGCGTGAAAGATAAAGCGGGACAACAACATAGTAAAATAAGCAGCCAGGGGAAAAGGGCAAGGCTCTTCATGGAAAGCGAGGACAGACTTGCTATACTCAGAACTATTCCCGTGGCCGGACCTGTAATCCTTGAAGAAGTAGCGTACCCAAGATAACCAGGAATTCTTTTGCAGGTTAGAGTTCTCAAAGTTTGGAAGGAGCGTGTCACCCTGATATCACGAGGTGTAATTAGGAGCCCGCCTGAAAGCTTCCGTCAAGTAAGTAATGCACTCAGTATCTCTAGGAGATAGGCTAGATAGGCTACAAGAAGTCGAGGCAACAGCAGGAAGGCTACAAGATAAAATCCAGAGTGAGTTCATAATCCAAGGAAAATAAAAAAAAATGATTGAAATAGAAAAGAGGATTACTGGTAAATGGCATAAACGTCCTCTAAAGTTGGGGTGAACTCCCCCCAAGCAGTGACAAATGTACATGTAGAAGAGCACTACCATGAAATCAAGATGGTAAGAGCATCATGATCTTGTTGGATGCGAAGATCCCTGTATAGCTGAATGCAACGCAGGATGCCGGCCCTCTCCAGTATGTCCACATAATCAGAACTTGCGAGAACCTCGTCGGTCCAATGTTGCCACCCCTGAAGACGATTGGATGAGTCGGATAAGAAACGAATGGGACTGTAGGGGTACTCCTGTTTTTCTATACACATACAGAGAATACGAGTAGAACAGGGAAAACTGTATAAGCTTGCGCAAGCCGTAGCATATAGAAATAAGCCTTCTTTCTCAGGAGGAGGAAAGGCTGCACGATCATAATTCTTTACTTGCTCCAAGAAAATGTCAGAAGACCCATAAAAGGGAGCTTTTCCCCACTCGCTGATGAAAGGAACTGCCTTAGTAGTCTTCGGGTCTATGGAACGCACGCTGGAATTAGTCTGCAACAAGAAAAACTTAACACGAGAATTCTAGAAACAAGGAAAGAAATTGAATGAGCATTTGAAATTAAGTGCTTACCATAACAAGAGAGAATGTATGAAACTTAAATAAGAAGACTTGACCCGGGAAAGAGAGATCACGGACACCTGAAAGAAGAAAAAAAAAGAGCACAAGCATTAGGAGCCATTCAAATAGAAATAGGGAAGAGGAAGAACGAAAAAATGTGGAGGAGGCCACTAGGTTGGTCCCCCTAGGGTTTAGCCACCTGGGGAACTCTCCCTTCTTACATTTAACTTCTCCTTGCTCGTTAAATTAACTGATTGGAATAAATGCTACTTTGTTGAAATTTTTTTTTGTGGTTTTTCTTTGAGAATATCTGTAAGACCCCAACTTTTTATGAATAAAATTGAATTTTCTTTATATATTATTTTGAATAGTAAGGGGTTGATTTGATTAATGTTTATGGGTAAAATGCGCAAATATTTTAAAATAAGCAAGTGGTTATAAAATATTCATTGTTGTCGGGGAATATTCATTTGGTCGTGGAATATTCTTGCTGTCGGAGAATATTCGTACGATGGCGCAGCCATTTGTGGGCCCCATAACGGAAAACTGTCGGATAAAAAAATGACACGAATGAGTTTTTTAATAATAACGGCATAACGGTTACCGTTAACACCGTTGGAATACCCGGTGGTTAAAGTTATGTAATACGCGTTGTTGCACAGTAGCACACGGTATTGCACAATATTTTTATATTATTGTTAATTCAATAATTATTACTGCACAGTATTTTCCATTATCAGATCAATAATTCATATTATTTGAATAATATTATTAGATAGCATTATTGACAATGTCTAAAAAAGTTCTGTCTAGGAGAGGTTTGGTCACCTAATTGCGCGTCAGTAAGGAGAAATCCTTATCGGAAAGCCTCCTCTTTCTTGGGAACAACCTAGTTGTCAATATTATAGTTCTATAATATTATTTATGAATAATTAATTATTGATTTATATGATAAGAAAATATTTATTTATTGTGGATATAAATGAAGGAATTAATGCTGAGGTATTTTATCAGTATTTTTTCGGAATGGAGGTGTGGAAAATCATCTGTATGTGGATTTCGGTCATTCTCCGTTTGTAATTTGGAAAAACTTTCTTCTACAAAGTTGTAGAGAATTAAATTTCATATGGAATGGACATAAGATTCATATTTTTCTGATAAAAGGGCTATTTATTATGAATTATTGAAGTTCCGGAATAATTGATTTTTTGGGTTACAAATATTTTTTCACAAAAAATGTTTTTAATGTGGGTGGGACCCACTTGTGTATGCTGATGAGAGTGATGTGGTGTGCGTAGGAATTTTTTTAAAAAATATTAATATTTTATTTAATTTTCTGCTTTGGCGTTCTAAGCATTTTTCTATAAATAGGGTGTTTAGGTTAGAATTAAAAATCACACCAGAATCAGAAGTTTTCTCTCTCTATAATATCGAGCGTATTTTTGTGAGTATTTAGATACTTTGAGTGTTGCTATTCAGTGCAAGTTTTCTTCAGTATTATATCTGATATTCCAGTCAGAAGTACTATTCTTTTGACGTAAGGGATGTTATTCTTCTCATAAGGGATGTTATTTTTTCGTAAATGATATTATTTCTTTCAATATCATTACACCGAAATATTGGTATGAATTTTATTATGAAATTTTTACCTTTTCATATTGGGGTTACTATTCACGTATACAGCACTATTCACGTATACATCACTATTCACTAATACGGTACTATTCACGAGTGCTATTCACGAAGTATGATTTTTCTTATGAATTTTTTACCTTTTTCATGTCGGGATTACTATTCACGTATATGACACTATTCACGTATGCGGCACTATTCACGAATACGTTACTATTCACAGAAAAATTAAATTTTCTTTTCTTTGTCCAAGTTGGCTGTTATGGTTCCTATCTTTGATTGGATCTAATTTTTGAACTTCATTCTTGAATTTTGTTCCACAATTGATTGTTATGGAGTTTTCTTGAACTTGGATAAACTAAATTACGAATCCCTAATTTTTGTCCTTTATCTCACTGGATTCGTTCTTTAAAATATTTTTCATCATCTTCAGTCCTAAATGGTGATACAAATAAATATCTTTGGCCTGTAGTGCAAACATGGATGATTATTTGACGAATATCTTTGGCCTGTAGTGCAAAGATGAATGATTACCTGATGAATATCTTTGGCCCGTAGTGCAAAGATGGACAAGTGTTGAGATGAATATGACCAACTGGTGATACAAATGAATATCTTTAGCCTGTAGTGCAAAGATGAATATTTGATTCAAGATATATATTGATTGATGTTACAGGGATAAAATATTGATTATGGACTTTCAAATCATAGAAGATAATAGACATTATTTACTACTTAACTCTTCTGATGCATTGTTATTTCCGCTGCAGTTGTTGATCTAAAACTTGTTGTCCATAATATTTTATCTGATTTGTTGAAGACTAACTATAAATTATTTTTTATTATCTTAGTCATAATATTCTTTACTGGGCTAGTTGAGCTCACCATTTTCATCTATTGTCCTCTTCAGGAAATGAGAATGTTGCAGGGACTAGTCGGAGAGCAGAGTGATGGGCAGAGTTAGAGCATGCAGTAGTAGTCCTCACTATTTTTGTATAATAGTGTGAAAATAGTTGTAACTATTGAGGACTGAATTTGAGTGTTTATATTTCGTATTATATACGATTTGTATTGACACTCACAGTTTGTATGGTCGTCCTGCTCACGACCATTTGATATAAAAGTTTGTATTTGAATTCTATACTATGTGTTTGGCGACTCAGAATGGGTTGGGTTGATTGGACCTATTCTGGGGGCGTCACAATATCCAAAGAAAAAAAAATCAAGATCCTGTTAAGGTGAAGTGACTTTTTCCTTAAGAATATCTGAAAAAGCCAAGATCCCGTTAAGGTGAAATGGCCTGGAAAGGAAAGACCACAATTGTCCGGAATAGATGCTCTCTTGTTGCGGTGTTGACCTTTTGTTTTTGAGAATATCCGAGCCAAGATCCTTCTTAAGGTGAAATGGCCCGGAATAAATTCTTCCTCCTTACGATGTTGATTTTTCTTCGTGAATATCCAAGCCAAGATCCTTGTTACGGTGAAATGGCCCGGAATAGATGTTTCCTCGTTGCGGTGTTGCCTTTTCTTCGTGAATATCCGAGCCAAGATCCTTGTTAAGGTGAAATTGCCCAGAATAGATGTTTCCTCGTTGCGGTGCTGTCTTTTCTTCATGAATATCCGAACCAAGATCCTTATTAAGGTGAAATGGCCCGGAATAGATGTTTCCTCTTTGCGGTGTTGCCTTTTCTTTGAGAATATCCGAGCCAAGATCCTGTTAAGGTGAAATGGCCCAGAAAAGAAATACTACAATTACCTGAAAAGAGAAGTCGATGAAACAATCACGAAGAATTAACCAAACGAAAAACCAACATGACTAGAGGTACTTAATTTCATTTTTTTATCAAATAAGTATTTGATAGTTGTTCTCTCGTATTTAACGATCTCATGGAAAGAATATCAACAATCATTCTGAACAAGCAAACTAAATATAACAGATTCTAAAAAAAAAATCATGCAGAACAATAATCAAGAGGCTAACTACTAATAATTAGTACTATGAACCAAAAAGATAAAGAATGGCTCCTAATAAGGTGAAAGTCTAATAATGATCTTTATTAGCCTGCTTCCTGCTATACATGTATATTATCTTTATATAGATCATTATTAGCCTTTGATCCTCGGATGAACTAAAAAGAAAAAATTGAGACCCCTCTATTATCTATATAAAGAATCCAAAGCACCCACGTCACATGGGATATGCAATTAAAAAAAAATAGATTGAACCCGACGTGAATCAAACATGCAACCTTCTGAACAGGAGTCAGACCCATTAAAATCATCTCAGATAAATAAAGCAAACCCATTAATTTAATGCTTGTAAATCTTGTTGTTCAAATGTTTTTCAACTACACGGCATGCAATTGGTAATTAGAGAATACCAAATAGATTAATAAGAAATTAAATTCAACTATGCAATATTCAAAAAAAAAAAAACAATTGAACGAATTATAGAGGGTGCATGAGTTAAATGATGACCTTATATAATTCTGTGTCTATTAGAGCAATGGCGGTAAGCTTCCTTCGCTTCTAAGCCTTGGATGAATTTTGATATTGTGATAATGGTGAACTTCTTGTACATATAATATATCACCTATATTATTTTATACATATGATATTGATCTAATTATTTGTTGCTGTAGGATAGCAATTCCTTCCAATCACCCCGTGAATGAATACTACGCGGTATCACTAATTAAGGGAAAAAGATCTTGTGTTTTTTCCTATTTAGAAAATATTTTTCAACTTTCAGAAAAAAATTTTCAAATTCCTTCCTAATTTTATTTTATAAATATATAAATAGAAATGATCTGATTTTGTTTCCAAAATATGAATGATTTGATTTTATATAAAGAAAGATTTTATTTTATTTTCCAAAATAAAATAAGATTTTATTTACTTAGTAATATATATATATATATATATATATATATATATATATATATATATATATTATTAAGGAAACAAATATTGAGCAGGATTAGGAGAAGATTTTCAAGATATCTTGGGAGAGCTCTCCTAGGGGTTCCCTCTCCAAGGATTTTCTGTTTTCAGAACTTGCAAGAGCGAGCTCTGCGGATTTTTCAAAAATTTAAAGCAGGATTCACAGAGTTAAAGTATTTTGCATGATCGTCACTCCAAAGACGCGACTCTCGCGCAGGGGGCAAATGTGGGCCCAAGTGCAAATTAGGGTTCACTTGACCTAATTGAATTAAATGCACAAATTAGGGTTCACATTATGATTAAATGAAAAGACGAAAGAGCCAAAAATAAAGAAGCAAGACCTGAGAGAATCTTTCACGTGTCCCAATGCAGAAGACATGACGTGGAGGCGACTTATTTTGGGAATTGATTGAGGGATTGGATTGGTGGCTAGAAGGGCAGGACGATCTGGCATTACTCTGATGACTAAGGGTAAATTTGGAATTTCCCCGAGGTCATGTGCCTAGCACATGACCACTCTCCAGAAAATCCTATAAATACCCCTTCCACTCCATTGGGAAGGGGACCTCACTTTTGGACTCTTGACCTTTTGGAAGACTAAGAGACTTGGAGATTCTCTCTTAACACGAATCACTCAAGAAGACTCTCTAAATCCTTGCTACCCTAAACAAGGTTCTCGGATTCTGAGAGTTCTGCCAAGTGTCATTGGAGTAATCGCTCACCTGTCGTTCTCCCCTCTTCAATCAATCAATCAATTCCGCGCTCTTCGTGAATTTCTCTCCTCCTCAGCCAACACGAAACCCTAACCCTATCAAGGTACGATTTCCTTGCCCACATTCTACATTATCGATATATGTAGGTTATTTGAAGAGTTATGTAGCGTAAACGGTAAAGGAGCATAAAAGGCAAGTTTCTTAAACTTACTCGAATTTTATTGAGCAAATATCTAGCTCTTGTTTAAATTGTGATGTTAAGCAAGTTTTCTAATTTCATTCAAAATGTTGAATTGAATGTAAATATTTATTGATCTTGCACCTAATATTTTCTATGCAAGGCATGTGTTTAAACTGTGGAAATTTCATTTGCTATATGAAATTCATTATATAAGTGGTGTAAAAGAGTTGTTAGCCATTTGATTCGGCTTAACTCATTTGTTGAACTATTCTGAATAGAATACATGTTGTTGGAGAAATTATTGGGAATAATGTTAGGAAGTATGATAAGTTGTTTGTGCCAATCAAATAATTTGGGCAAAAGATATTGATCTTGCACTTCATGCAAGAATGTGTGTTATGAGCAAAATATTTGATATATTTGTTAAGTATGCTTAATGAACAGTTAAAGATAAGATTGCACTCCGTGCAATAGGATGATTGTTAATGGTTTTACGCAAGATCGTATCTAACCATTATCCGCACCTATGTGCAAAATCGAGAAGAAAAGTTCTAAGAAATGGAACTATTTAAGAGGGTAACTGTAAGGACCGAAATTTTTACATGACTAAATATTTTATGAATAATTTTTATTATTATTTGTGGTTATAATTATTTTGAGTATACGTGATATGAATTCAATAGACTAGCCAAATTATTTATTTTACGTTGACTAAGAAAAATAAAAGAGGTAATAGTGAATAGCTGATCAAAACATTAATTTAAATAGGGCTTTGATTATTAATCCAGTTATTATTTTAAGGGTATTTCAGATTATGTGATTTATGCGAGTAATGTTAAGTATTGATCAGATAAGGTATAACCTTAGTAAACCCTAATGGTAGAAACCCTAATTTGCAGTTAAGAAACCCTAATTTCTTATTTGGGAATCCTAAACCCTAATTTGTAAACATTAATGGTGATTAGCAAACCCTAATGTTATTTATCAAATCGTAAGGGTTAAATTTTAAGAGAAACATAGGAAATGACCGAACTACCCTTAAAATTATGTGAGAAATTATTAGAATACCCTTTTGGAGGCAAAATGACCGAACTACCCTTAAAATTGTGTGAGAAATTATTAGAATACCCTTTTAGAGGCGAAATGACCAAATTACTTCTAAAATTATCTGAGAAATGACTAAAATACCCTCCGATCCATGTGAACTTAAATCAACCAATCAGAGTAGAGATGATGCAAGCATGACATCATCCTTAAAGAAACACAGATGATGCAAGCATGATGTAAGCATGACATCAGCATTAAAAAAACACAAAGATGATATCATCATGATGATGTCACCTGGTGAATATTTTGGAAATGACTATTTTGCCCTAACAGAAGATTATTAATGACTTTTATGTCCTAGGAAGGAAATTGCTAGGAAGTTTCCTAGTAATAGGGAAATGACAATTTTGCCCAAGAGAAATTTATTAATGACCATGGCATCCTTGAAGCAAATTTCTAGGAAATTTCCTAATTGTAGCAAAATAACAATTTTGTCCTTAAAGAAAATTAATTATTTCCAATATGTCCTGTGAGAAAATTTTCAGGAAACATTCTTTGAGATGACTTAAAGACCATTTTACCCTTTCTTTGTGATGGTTAAAGACTATTTTGCCTTTGGTCTTAATTTATTTTACTAAACAAAACAAAAGAAAGAGAAAGAGAAAGAGAATTATCATTCTCTCACCACCACACCCACCCGAATATGAAGAGAAAGAAGAGAGAGAGTGCTGCTATGGGAGAAGAGAGGGAGAGAAGAAAGGAAGGAGAAATCAAGTGGAATCACTCTAAAGGTATAAAAATCTCCTAAATTCAAAACCTTAACTTGTGTAATTTATTTTGTTATGGTTGATTTAGATCAAATATTGAGCTTAAGATCTTAAACCATATTAGGGTAGATTTACATGATATATGATGTTTTATGTTTATATCTTACCATTTTTAGTGTTGAAAAGCTTGAAAATCAAAAGAAAACCAAAACAGTTTTCTTGCTCAAAAACCTTGAAAATCAGTCCACTTTGAGGCTTTACCATTTAAAATCTACATATTATTTTTGTGATCCGTCAAATAGGTGAGTTAGATACATAAGTTATCTAATGAACTCAAGTGGTAGAACTCAAAAATGTTAAATGAATCAACCGTAGTGTCATTATTTGTAAAATACTCCCTGCCGATAAAAATCTGAAAAAATCAAATGAGTTTTCTGGCCATTTTTGGTGAATGCTGTTATGGAAATTTTTAGTACTCTAAAAATTTGGGCCTTTGGTGGTATAATACTATATCAAGTTAACTAGGCCCTGTCCAAAGATTGGGATTTTTCGATATCTAAAAAGGGAGATATGGATTTTACAAGAAAGCGTGATTTTAAAAGAAAACTGTAATGACTCAGTGAGTTCCATTCAGAAAAATGTGAAATTTTTACATGAGGCTCTGTTGGATAATATGTATAGCTACCATATATATTTCAGAATTTTTGCACAAAAGGATAATTTATGATAAATGTTGCTATTTTAGACTATTTTAACCTATTTAAAAATACCAAACGAATTTGGAAAATTGCAAGAAAATTATTTTGTAACTAAAATATCATATACTGATATTATCCATAATATAAAAAAATAATAAGTTGGTTTGGTATTTTTCATGCCTATGAATGAGTTAAAAATAAAAGATAAAATTAAGTTATATTGAGTTATAAAACTTGGAAATGTGATTTTAATAATTAAATAATCATTATATGATATAATAAGACTTTATGGGGGTATTTTGATTATTTTTACTAAAAAAATATATGAATGTCATATTATGTGTGTTAAATAAATAAAATAGTAAGAGATAAACAATTAAATTAAATTATTTATTAATGAATAAAATATTATTAAAGGATTAATAATATTTATAAATGAATAAAATATTATTAAATGATTAATAATATTAGACTAGTGTCTTAAGATAATGATTAAATAATTAAAATATTATCAAAGAATGATAATATTACTAATAAGTTAAGGAATTAACTAATGTTTGATTATGTGACAAAATATTAAATAACTTATTTGAAGATTAGTTGAGTTAAGATATGTTATGCTGATTGAAAGATCAATCTTACTAATGATAGGTCTTCTCTAAGAGATTAAATTAGATTGCTTAGCGGTAATCGTCGGAGCAGGCAAGTTTTTTCACACTATGTGCAAACTTTCTATTTTAATGCAAGTTTTTCTAACTTCATTTAATTTCAATATTAAATGTAAGTTTTTTGAATTGATATATGAAATTGTTAGAAACATTATTCGTGATATCTGTTATTTGAAAAGGGTTATTTCTTATTGTTCAAGCATAACAAACCATATGAGCTGTTGTTTGCGTAAAATTTGTTTGATTTGATATCAAAGCATAAAATGTGGAAAAACCAATATTGTTTGGTACATATATATACTGATACTTGTCCCGAGATTATATTGGCAGTCATAGTACTGACCTTGGTTTATATTTATAGGTAGTTATAATACTGACCCTGGATTTCAATTACAGGCAGTTAAATAAATACTGACTTTGTTAAATTGGTAAGATGATATGCATACTCCTAGGATATGATTAGGCTGATCACCTATGAGATATCCAAACAAAACTCCTATAAGTCTTTATGACTGTTAGAAGTTGTGGTTGAACAAATCAACTCGGGATGCTAAGTCTATATGACTGACAGTACCTCGTCAGAGGTGTGGTTGAACAGATTAACCCGGGTGGCTAAGTCTATGTGACTGACAGTAACTCATAATAGATGTGGTTGAACAATCAACTCGGGTGGCTAAGTCTATATGACTTATAGTAACTCGTAATGTGCGGGGTTTGGGCAGATCAAACCTCGGTATATATAAATATGTTGAAAAAAAAACACTGAACTATATGTTCATTCAATTCAGATTCAGTGTGAGTATAATATATCACTTGTTTAAAACTTGCTGAGCTTTTCTGTAGCTCATCCTTGCAATTATTCTTTTCCTTTGCAGCTTTAGCTGATCTATTCAATGTTCCAGAGTTCAATCATGTGGAAGGAACACCTCGGTTAGTATAAATTTTGGTTATATCCTTGGGAACTCTGATGTAATAATAAGTTGGGATTTATTGTAAGCCAATTTAAGAATATATAATATATTCTTATCTTTTATCAATTGCTTAGTTTTTACCTTTCTAGAACACAGGAAGAAGTACAGTATCTATATAAACTATACATCTGAATTGGGAGTGTTGAAAGATATTGTGGTTCTCTGATGCATTGAGGTCGGTCGCACCCCTCAGATTCTAAAAATGACCCTAACATTAATACTCCGAATGACAGATAGATAGAAATTATTGATATGAAAGAAATATCCATGAGATTATAAACCTATTCATCCAAGTGAGGGTATTTCAGCACAGTAAATGTTCTAACGAGAACTACTGTTCGTTGTGAAATAATGTGAATCTTGGATTGATAGGAATTATTATCTTATGGAATATTTACGTGAGCACCAAATCTGCTACAGGGAATGTAGAGATTTTGGGGGCATCTCAGTAAAGTTTGCGGAATAGCGAATTAAGTGGAAAAATAAGTTTATATTAACAATTTCGTCTAGTCAAATGTTACGGTGTTAACTAAGTTTAAGTTGCGTGTACAGTCACATGCTTTTTAATCGTTGACGTGTAGTAATTGAGTAGAAAAATACCTTTGTATGGGCAGATGTTTAAGATGAGTTAGAAAACCGATCCAACTCACTGAATACCAATTATTCCAGTATAGAAGTATTGCAGCATCATATGCACTGGGATATATAGGTGGGGAGCCACTTAGTTCATTACATTGATAACTGTTGAATACTTTTGTTGTGCTGTTCTTATATATATGTCAAAAAGGTGATTCTTTTCACATATGTATTTGTGTAGGATGAGTTGAGTCCTATAAGTGATATATTAGAATGTTGTTCTTAATAAATATGAGAAGATAGATGGTATTAGGTGATTGTGACTAAATATAAATGATGTTAGTGGTATGTAGGTTTATAGTGAGAAATATTGTTCAAACCTTCATGAGTAGAAGAAGAGCTAGAGGTCCAGATGAACCTTTTGTAGAAGGATTAGAGAGTGTTTTCTTTTAAAATGGTCATGGAAGTGTTAGAAGATAGGAATCTAATTTAATTCCTATTTATTTAAATTGCTTCATAACTTTTGTTTGGTTATGGAAGTTTTCAAAGAATATTGAATTAATTCTTGATTTTATTGCTTATTCAACTACTATAACTTGCTGGGCAATTAAATGCTCATTCTTGCAAAACTCTACAACTTTTGCAGCTAAAGCAGATGCACTTGATTAATCAGAGGATATTAAGCGAAAGGAATTTGTTAAAGAAGAAGGCTTAGAAGATTACATATTGTATTGTAATAGGTGTTGTAATTGTAATATTTTTATGATGTAATATTCATTAATATTATGATTTGGAGATGTAAAGGTATTAAAACATGGGATTAGAAGCGATATGTTGTAATAATATATTAATTACATTCATGTCTTTAAGATTAAGTTGGATGTTTAGTACCGTGAAGGACCGGACCCGGGCTGGAAAGCAGACCCTGGGTTTGGAGCCGTTATAATTTCCATTATTTATTAACGTATGTAATAAATAATTGCATACATAATAGGAAGAAGATAAATGCTTGAGAACCAAAAAAAAAATTGGAGGCCTCAGTGGTGTCTTCATCGGAACAACTCAACTTACCCCCGAATAAATTCAGGGCGTGTGTGACGAACGAGATTTTGTAATTTAATTTGAATATTTATTGAATTAAATAAATATTTTTTGATAATTTAATTATTGAATTAAATAATTAATTGATGAATTTATGGTAGATTAATTTAATTATATGTGTTACATTGATTAAATTAATGTTGAGAATTTTATTGTGCAAAGTATGTATTTAATTGAGCTTATTTGATTAAATGAACTATTTAATAAGCATAATGTTATTCTAATTAATTTAACAATTAATTAGAGATTTAATGATTTGACATAATTAATAAATGAGGATTTTAATTATGTGATAATGTGATTTTATGTGGAGTTATAATATTTTATTTAATTGATTTAAATAAGATTATTTGACTAATTAAAAGTGTGACATTAAACTATATTATAAAGCATGTAATTAAAATAAAGAAAAAGGAAGGATAAAGAGCTAGCCAAACAAGGCCTTAGTAGGGGTTGGGGCCAGTTAACCCACTATGGGTTAACTGACGACCCATGACATTATCAGTTATATAATATATACGTATATCTTATATTCACATTCATATTTTATATCATAACTGTGAGAGAAGCTTAGAATACTCAGAGAGAATTTGAGAGAAAATTGAGAAGAAGAGCTGTAGATTCTAGATTTCATATCATCAAAAAGATTTCAAGGGGTAATCTCTTTAACCCAAACCTTCAATTCACGTTCTTATATTTTTATGAAAAACTGTTCAAGTCCTCTGTGATTGAAGAGATTGATAATTGATGAGTATATGATGATATTTATGTTAGTATATGTATATTATATGGTTTATATCATGTATTCATATGCTAGAGTAACCAATTTCATATAGACATGCCATAATCAGAGTTTTTCATTAACGACTATTTTGAGTTCTCTGTAAAATAATTATTTTGTGATCAATGCATGAATTGATAATTTATGTGTAGATAAATGTTAAGATATAATCATAACATGTTTTCTAACATCTATGTATGTTTTCAAACCATCAATTTCATGTAATTATGTTTTAATTGAGTTTTTCAAAAACTACAGGGTATAAAAGTTGTATATATAGCCCTTATGGCTCTTACGAATAATTGTATGCCATGAATTGTTTGTTTAACTTAAATTTGTCAGTAAATTATGATAATACATGTTAAACCAAAGAAAACAAACTTTGAACGGACGGATTCAGAGTTATAACGAATCTGTGACGTTAAATTTTGTTTTTTTCTTCAAAATCGTCAAGAACACCATAAAAAATAAAATTTCATGATTTAATTCGAGTAATTGCATGATTTAAGATGTTAAAAACATGTTAGTAACATGGTATGATGTTTCTATGGAGTTTATACTTCATAGAAATCACTGTGTTAGTTAAATTTGCATTTAATTGGGCTAAAAACTGTCAAAATCGTGAACTATTGCTGAACTGCAGGGGCTTGCATGCCCCAGCTGGCTTTATGCCTACCCCAGCTGGCCCCATGCAGATTTTACCCGCCCCAGCGGGCCTAAACCCCGCCCTAGCGGGGGTAGTGCAAAGAAAAAATTCTGTTTTGACCTCCTATAGTAAAATAAGAATAACCTTTTATAGGAACTCCGATTAAGGCGATTCAAGATGATTCGGAAAGATAACGAGTAGACCTAGAACTTTCGTTCTTTAAGTTTTTCGATTTGAAGTCGTTCACATGGGTCAAAATGGCCATCTTTATGACTAATGCGTATTCAGAGGCAATCAGAGGGCGTCGGACACGCACATACGCAAGTGTAGTGCTCTCGACAATAAAAGATGTTATTATAAGTTATAAACATGAATATTATATGACTTGAATTTCATGTTAATAAACTAAGTTATTGACATGTATAAGATAATGTGAAGGTTCAAGTTAACAAACTAAGTGCGAACTTGAATATTGTGATTGTAAAACTTGATTATGATTGTTTAAAGAGTTATACATGTGTGATATGCATGTTGTGAGTTTATATTCATGTTATGTGGTTAGTCAACGAGTAATATTATAAACCAAGTTGTAAGTTGAACTTAAGTGAATAGTTTAACAGTTAAACATGGTAGTTATGAAAACTAATCGATGTCATATACATAATGTAATGTGTAGGACGTTGAGGAATTGAATTGTAACTATATTTATAGCTTGCGCACGAAACAAGTTTCCTTACCCTAACTCGTTTACGATTATGCAAGTTTCTAAACCTTACTTTTACATTGAGCAAATATTCTATCCTTAACTTACTATTGTTAAACAAGTTTCTTTAAATTCTAAATTCTTCGATTGAGCAAGTTCGATACTTATAATTCTATGTCAATCAAGTTCTTGTTCTTACTATTCAAGTTCAAGATTTCAGATGAGATATTATAACCCTTTTTAAGTATTACTTCAGTTATACAATATTTCCTAAATTATATACTCTTGAGATTTGTTATTCAAATTGAATATCTTTATTGTTGAACCTTATAAGACTAGCGAACCTTTATTGATTCGACTAGTCCATAGTTGATGAGCGTTCTAAATTTCAGAACTATTATCCAAACCAAACTTCCTTTGGTACGGACTCTGATGTCAAACTGAGATGAACAACCCTATTATAGGAGATTGACGATGCTTTAACGTTAAGATATTGTGCACAGTATGGTACTAAGGGCTGATCCCCCTAAGTACTAGAAGTAGAGTCCATAGTCTTATGACTGTTAAAGGTTTAAAGTATAAACACTTTACAACCTAGGACATAGTTCGAGGTCTTATGACCCTCGGATGTTCTTTTGATTCTTGTTATTCATTCTTGAGTCAAAAATTGAGTGTTCGTTATTCAGATGTCTTTGATTCACTCGCATATTATTATATTATTGTTATATTATTATACTTGTGGGTAATCGTGCTCACTCTTGCGTAATAATAACATTGCAGTTAAGAACGAAAGATCTGACGAGCCTTCCACTAGCAAAGGCAAGGGGAAAGTTAACAAGTATTGAAGACTTGTTATTTAATTTAAGAATGTTTATTGATAAGACTTGATGTTGTTTAAAGACTTATTTATTTGTTTATGTTTCCGCACAAATGTTTAATGGTAGTATGACCTGGGATTGTATTTATTTTCAGATGTTGTAACCTCTTAAGAGGAGGATTTATTTCTATCTATTGCATGGTTTGCATTTTTTATGGGTAGATAGATAGATGATATTTGTACAGTGAACACCAAATCCCGTGGAATTGAACTACCCGAATTTGGGGGTGTCACAGCGTGAGACCATTTGAGCATAGTGGGGTTTACCAGGACTCGAACCCATATTTGTGGGGATTTATGTCCTGCTTCCCACCACTAAGCCACCACCTCAAGCGATGATATAAATAAATAAACAAAATAAATATATAAACGTTTATTTTATTAGCATTTCCTTTTAGTTAGAAGGTATGCAATCACTAATGTATATACAAGTATTATTGTACACATCATAAAAAAATTCATGTACAAAACTTTAAATGAATCTTCACCCGGCATGCGTTAGTCCGCATAGACAGATTATTTTCATAAATTGTTAATAAGAAATGAATACGAAGAGGTATTCACCAAGAACGCGATAGTCCGTGTAGTCAGGTTATTCCCATAAGTTAATATATGGTAAAAAGGTTCCCACCAAGTCTTGTAAGATCAACAAGGATAGATGGTACCACTGTAAATAACAAAATTTAAAAATAGACAATTAAACATGAATATAATTTGACAGTTAAAGAATATAATCGACAACAAAACCAAGCCAGTAGTATAATGCTTAATTGCAAGGATTTAAAGTTTTACCGTCTCAGTTAGTTAGAGCTTCGTGCTGATAACGTGTTATAGAACTAAAGAAATAACAAATTTGCAAGATAGAAGTATTAGATAATTTATCCCCTTTTGGTGTGTATTCTTTCATTAGATAAGTTTTCCTTTTATAGGCAAAGAAAAGGGAAAATAAATTCAACAAAATTAATTACATCATAGACTAGACCAATGGTCTAGTTTATAACCATTGACATTAGAGTTCTAGGAAATCATATTATAATACTACTTTCGTTTTGAGAGCATGTTATTATTTTGTGTCTACTTGTGAATGTAATCAGGTTAATTATTATTTTGTCCTATTTAATCAATTAGGTCTATAAGCATAGTGAGTTTACAGGAGGTATACTTCTTTCACTGTTATTTAAAGAATTATACATAAACAAATACAGGAGTACACCAAAAGAAATGAGAGAGACATCAATGCAAAAAATAGAGAAAATTATACAAAATTTGAGGAGATATTGTGACATAGTCAAAACTAATAAAGAAAAATAACCACAATATATATTCTTAATGTTTCAATTACAATGAATCATATCATACAGAAAACAAAATTCAAAATTAAAATCATATACAGAATAAACAAATAAAACAGAGCCAAATAGGTTATGAGGGAACAAATTCAAATAACATACAGACTTCGGTCCAAACTAAGTTTAAAAAATAAAGTACAACAGAGCTTCATTACAATCAATTCATTACATTTAAAATAGGGACGTCACACATCTTAACTGCTCCATCTCCCAATATCTAATTCTAATTTTTTTTTCCTATTTAGGCATCTTCTTGCACAAAGATGGTTCCAAAAAAATTCCAAAGTACCAAAATTAAGAAAGCCCGTATGATTATCAAGTAAATCCTTTCTTTGCGTTAAAAATTTTGAGCTTCATTTTAAAGAGCCCTTAACCTCCTCAACAGACCAGGTATCACTTGAATGGCTCTCGGCTGCATCGGAGGATCATACCACATACAACCATGAGGCTGTAAAAAAAGAATTTATTTTCTGAACAAACTTCATATCAAATAAAATTGAAGAAAAATTACTTAATATTGCAGTTTGGCATCCATAGAATCGACGACCAGGATTCAAATCAGTCCAAGAAGTTATCAACATAGCTAGGCGGTGACAATGTTAGTGATTAAATCCGACCATTTAAGTTGACTCTGTCCATTGTAACATGTATGTCAGGAGTTATGCTGTGTTGGGAATGTGGTGCATGCAGCAGAATCAACAGATACATCAAGTAATTGCACAGAAAAAGCACATTTAATAACCATAACCAATTCAGAAAAATAAATCAAAATCATAAACACTTGAAATATATATTACAATGAATCATGAGTTATGAGCAAATACCACCTATCAAGTAAGATGAACAGAAAAAAGGATAGATAGGGGCTTTGACATAGCAACTGAAATAGTGGACTACTCAATTCAAAGATGATTCAATTTAAATTTTCACACAAAGGGGGGAAAATAATAGAAAAAACAAAGAAAACCAACATCTTACAAAATTTAGCTCTTGTTGAACATGATAAATAACAAGTTACTGGAATTTAGAGATGTTTAAGGGATCACATTGGTAGCATAGTACCAGCTCAGTGGAGTGTAAGCCACCCATCACACGGTCATGGTCCTCTCATAAGAAATGCTCCTTAACACGATTTCTTAAATTAAAACACCACTATAGTATTATACTGAAACACATATATTCACATAGGCTGCTTGCATATGTTCTAAATTTCTTAATTTGATCAAAGAAAAAACTATAAGTAATCGCAAACCCAAATACAAAGAGCAGAAACTTAAATAGCAAAAACCCAATACAAATCCAATATATACCCAATCGTGGTGAACAAACCCAAATACAAAGAACAGATACTTAAATAGCAAAAACCCAATACAAATCCAATGCATAAAAATCCAATACAAATCATGGTGAACAGAGAAACAGATGAGCGACATCGTGGTGAAAAAATTCAATGAAAAAAACCCAAATAGCAAAGTACTAAGTTTCACATAAAACCTAGAAATCACTATACTGAAATCTAGAAATCCTTACCGAATCGGAGCGTGGATCTAGGAGGTAGATGTTGATTCTTCGTCAAGGAAGTTGAGATCGAAGTTGAGATCAAAGAAGATGAGCTAGGTTTTTATTTTGGTCTGAAATAGGGGGATTTAAATTTTGCCCCTCTACTCTAGCTTCCTTTGTTTTATTTTGAAATGGATGTTTTGTTTTGAAAAAAAAACGAGTGTCCTTTATATAGGTATGTCACCCAAAATCGGGTGATTGTACGATAAACGCTATATCCCCGACCCGCCTATTTCCTTAGAGGAAATAGTAAGGGTCGACCTCTCTCAAGTAAAAAGTTGTACCGATGCACTTTCCAGACTCTCTATCCTATATCATGCAGTATGGAGTCATCGTCGAGTATAGGTATAGCAGTGATGGAAGGCCTTGGCCGCATCACACCCCATGTCTGCCATGGAGGAAACAGGTAGGTCGACCTACCCCAGGCTTTGCGCGTACGCTTTCTTCTAGATTCCCGGCATCTTGAGCCAACCGTTATATATATATATATATATATATATATATATATAGAATAAGGCTCTGGAACGAACAGTTCGTTTACGAACATATGTAGGGCCCAGTGTTGAAGGTTGTTGATTGGCCCAATTATATACCATCATATATTCGTAATTAGTGTTAAATATTCTCATCCAATCAACAACCTTCAACACTGAGCCCTACATATGTTCGTAAACGAACTGTTCGTTCCAGAGCCTTATTATATATATATATATATATATATATATATATATATATATATATATATAATCTAGCTGTTGTGGCATGGGAAGCCATTGGTGGTAGATGAAGTGGAGGTTGCACCTCCACAAAAGATGGAAGTTCGTACAAAGATCATCTTCACCTCGTTGTGCCACACTGATGTCTACTTTTGAAATGCCAATGTAATAAAACACATTCCCTCTGAAACTTATGCTTATTAGATCTCATAATGATGGCATTGAATATATGGAGTAGTGATCACCCTTCTTAGCATGCTTAGAAAGATTATGTTGCATAATGGTTTTGTTGGTCTTGATTTAGCAGAATACTTTGAGATTCTTGTTGTTTGCAATTACATATTTGGAGTACTGTTTTTATTTTCTAATTGATTAATTTAAGGTAGTAACAACTTATTAGAGGATATCTCTCATTATTTGTCTAATTCCCACTGATTCTTGCATTCATATGATAAATCCATATTCATCCCATTACTAACCTATAACCATTGTTTGTACATGGAGTATATTGCGTTAACAGATATTTTGTTCTCTATTGTGGCAGGGGCAAAATCCTCTGTTTCCTCGCATATTAGGTCATGAAGCCGGAGGGTATGAAATAAATGTTTCAATTTATATAAAGAAAATTATGAAAACCTGAGAAAAGAGAGATGTTATTTAAGTTTATAATATAATCGTAGCTTTATCTTTTTAAATTTATATTTAGCAAATTTATTTCCTTTTTAATCTGATATTTATTTATTTAATTTTCCAACCTATAGAATTGTTGAAAGTGTAGGTGAGTGTAACGTCCCCAAAATCAGGATTATTTCTCTTCCCGATCTTGTGCTTTAATACTAACTTGTTCTAGCTTTTAAAGCATTATTTAATGTTAAGATAGCTAAAAATGCGAAATAAATTTTTTTCTTTTTATTCCATTCATTCGTTCCCTTAATCTCAACCTTTTCGATTCTCTTTTATAATGAAATCATATTTATTTAATATGATTTATTCTTATCAGAGTTATATTAATATATATAACTCAATATTAATTCTTTCTTATAGAGTAAAGTTACTATATCACTTTATTTTTATAAAGTATTCATTACAATACATCTAAAACAAATATTCTTTATTGAATATTTTAAACTATACATAGCTATTGATTACATATATCAAAACCATCAGTCATAGGTTTCTACTATTTCTAATGTAAGGAAGTGTATCCATTTCGCACATCCATCAATCTTCACCATCTATACAGCAAGTAATATTGCTTAACATCATTAACCTGCAAAAAGTTTGTGTTTGCAAGATTGAGCTCGACGGCCCAGCAAATTTAACAGTCTATCATGTTTCACATATCACACAACTCTATATGCACCATATATGCAACATTCTTTCTTTACTATGCATATTCTACATGCATAAATAATTCTTCTATTAGGCATATCATTTATGTAATATAATTTCATGCAATACATTTATTCATGCCTTTTACGTCTCACATTCTCATACAACACATACTATCACTGATCACATATAGCAATTGAGTTCCATAACCCAATTAACTTAGTCGTATTTTGACTTTAACAATTCAATAAACATGATATATAACTCACCATATAATCACATACAATCCACAAACATAACAGAACTGAAAAACTTGGATTGATTAGAGATTACCGCTAAAAGTTAACTTAGAGTTTCTCTACAATTCTTACATAATTATATTTACATGCACACACATAATAGATAATTAAATATGTTACAAAACATGCATGTTCGTTCATCAATAATAATTATTAGTTTTATACAAACTAATATTAATTATTCTTACTCAAAACGAATATTAGTTTATTTAGAAACTTAATTCGTTTCAACCTTTTTACGTCAAATAAAGGTCCTTCACATTTTAATATGTAAGTATTTTACATATTGAAGTTAAAATCATTTATATTCTACTTTAGGAATATCTTCTGCCTTTATTTGCGAATTCAGATTTTAAACAGATATTATATATCTTTTATAGTAAAAATTTAATTTACTATATTAGTTCTTGATTTAAATAATTTTTATAACTTTTTGTCCACTCATGAGTCAACTCCAACCATTACCTCATTTAAAAACATTTTATCTTCCTAGCACATTCGCTTTATTTTTCGTTTTACAAATATTCGCATTTTAGCTATATATATAAATATTAAATATATATATACTTCGTTAGTCAATTCTTTATTCAAAATGTTCGTTTCAAATTCCGGAAACCTTCGTTACATTACTCTTAGGACCATTATAATATTTTTAACGGTTCCACGCTTTTAGTTTCACAATAATTTTATTTTTCTCGCGTAGTAAATACATATATATAATGTGTATATTACCTTGCAAATTACATGTTACACCAAACATGCATATATAGAAAATAAATAATAACTTTATTCTCTCACATTATAAATTGTTTATATCAATTTGTTTACATATATTATTAAAATAATATTCTCTATTTATTAAAATAATTCAATGATAGAATTTATTTTAATATCCTTTGTTTAAAGTATACCATAATATTTGTATACTTAAAATAATTATTTTCTTTTCCCTTCTATAAATTATTTTCAACAAATTTAACTATAATAAATATAATAATATATTCACTACATTAAAACATGCATACACTACACTCAATGATGTAATATACGATTCCTTTAATAAAATTATAGTTATACATTAAGTATATTTAATGCTACCAATTATCACATTAAAATAATTTAATATTATAAACTATTTTAATTTACTCATCTCATTTCTTTTAATAAATTACTCCCACAATTGTTTACATATAATAAATATATAATACTAATATATTTATTATGCACAAAATCACATATTGCATAACACATTCACTTATGCAATATAATATCACACCACGTATCATTTAATAAGAATTTTATTTATTTAGTTCTTATTTTCATATTTCTCAAAAATCTGGGTTCTTACATTCTTCCCCCCTTATAAGGATTCCTTCCCCGGAATCACAATACCGAATCGTTCTTAATCGGTTTAGATCTTATTCTTTCTCATAACCTTATCGTTGAATCATTTCAACGTACCATTTCCTTAGGTTTTATATCACATATCTCATTCTTTTCCTTAATCAATGCTTATAAGTTCCAATTCTTAATTGCTATTTAAACTCGATTATATTACGAGTATTATTTATTTCTCAACGTCCTTACTCTAAGATATTTCCGAACCATTACATTCTTCATATTCTTTTAAAATTCCTATAATTTCGGACTTACTTTTTCATTCTTTCACGTTTCTAGTCTTCACGTGACTATTTCTTATCAATTCTCACTATTCGAAATTTTTTATTTCTCATAACTCTGCCTTTTTCCTTCTTCAAGGATTCATAAACCATTTTCGTATTTTGCGACTTACTTCCTCTTAAGTAATTCATTCTTTCTATACCCAATTTCTAGAAGAGAAATTCTCCACAATTGATCAATAATTGTGAAGCAATATGAAAAATTCAAGAATCCAAAAGATTCGCTTAAAAAAACTTTATGTATCATAATAAAGTTATAAAGACCATAAACTTGTTTCTGAAAAGGTTTCAACATAAATTTTATTTGCAAACCGACATATCTTACGGACATGTAGGTGATTATCCTATTTATGCCCTGTGTTGACCCATAATATCTTTGCCGCTATTTTGCGCAAACATAATTTCCTATTTTGGATGTTCTGTGTTGGTCAACACTATTTAGGCGAAACAATTATTTCAGTTCCTATTTGCCGTCCCCAGGACGCAGTATAAAATAATTTCCATTATACGAAAGTTCTTATTCTATCTGGAGTCCAAACTGAATCAATTTAGTTGGACGGTTTGAAAGCTTCATATAAAAGCAATATCTGAATTTATGTCTAGCCGACTCAAATGGCATTTGACATTTCTTTCATTACTAGAATACTGAAAATCATTTTATGACGCATAGTACCGCACAGTTTTCAACAGCTCGTTGAGAATGTCATCAATTTTCATATCTACATCATATTAGTGATGGATTAATGACTATATAAAATTCTTTTGATATTTTTCAAATCATTTGTTTAGCCGAAACAATTAGTGTAGACATAAGAAACCACCGATTTTTTAAAAAACTTATTGGATTTGACCCAATATATTTTTTAAAAATACAATAGTGCAATTGTCAGCACGATTCCAATAAATTTTGAAATATAGCATAACTAGTAGATTTGAGAATATCCATTTCTTCTTCATCCACTTTAACTATTTCCGAAAACTTCACCATACAATTCTGTTCATCTCTAACACTATTAACTCTCACTATATTAAACTAACCCTATACCTTGGGATAGTTCATCAAACTTACCACACCTTACGTGTTTATAAACTTGCCATAAAAATATGAGTTTAGGAACTTGTCTTAGCAATACGTAGTCCAAGAACCAATCAGGGACTGTCCATACGCTTAGGGGTTCAAAACATACCATATGATTATGAGTCACAAATTCACCGTAAGTATGAGTTTTAAGAACTCGCACCTATTCTTACTTTTCTCTAACTATCAAATATAAATATGAGAAAAGAATCACCTTCCCACCATATGTAAATCGATAGTGCGACGCCAATATTTCAATGATTATCAATGTGATAAACTAAGTGCAAGCACAAAACTCCCTCCCATACAAAGGATTGTACAACTCAGCTACCACATGAGTCCTCAATTGAAATCCCACTTAATCCCATCAAATCTTATCTGGTTCTTTGCTCAATACAAATTTTATTTAATTTTTATTTCATCATTCATAACTCTTCTTGAGTTTTATTCTTGTAATATATCATAGTACCATTTTCATACAGTCATTCCGCTATAAATTTTCAATCATTCACTTGATTATCCGTCTCTCTTTGACTTGATCAGATCACGTTGTGATCTTATCTCATAATCGTGTTATATTACGATTCTTTCTTATTTTATGATCGTTTAATTTTTACGATCTTCTTTCTTTCTTCTCTAGTCATATTATTTATGATTATTTGAATCAGGTGTCCCCTGATCCTTTACTTCTTACCTTTTAAGATTCTTCTTTGAATCTTCTTGTATTTCTAGGACTTAACTCATCCTATACATCTACGTATGTGAAAAGAATCACCCTTTTCATCATACGTATTCATAACTCTATACTCGGTACACATAGAGTCTCTAACAGCGTTCAATATAGTAAGCTGAGTAGTTTCCCACAAACAACCAACAAACTAGTTTTCCGTCTCGTCTACACTGTATTTCACAGCGAGTTAGATAGGTGGCTAGTTCGTATTAACCATCGCTCTCTGACGGAATCGTTTAGCCCAGATACTATACATCAACCATTAAATAGTACGACTGTACCACTACTTAAACTTAACTCCTTTTTTTCTTTTCATCTACCTTGCTTACGATTATAGCCTAAGGTTCACTTACCTAAGGTTTATAATCCTTAGCTTTGATACCACTTGTAACGTCCCCAAAATTAGAACTATTTCTCTTCCCGATCTTGTGCGTTAATTGTGACGCCCCCAGAATAGGTCCATTTAACCCAACCCATTCTGAGTCGCCAAATACATGGTACAGAATTCAAATATAACTTTATATCATACGGTCGTGCAAAATACGACCACACAACTGTGAGTCTCAATACAAATATGTAGAAAATATTAAGATTCAAACTAAGTCCTCATTACAATTATTATCACACTATTTATCAGAAATAGTGAGGACTACTACTGCTCTAACTCGGACCATCACTCTGTCCCCCGACTAGTCCCCGCAACATTCTCATTTCCTGAAGAGGACAACAGATGAAAAGGGTGAGCTCAACTAGCTCAGTAAAGAATATTATGACTAAGATAATAGAAAATAAATTATCGTTAGCCTTCAACAAATAAGATAAAATATAATGGACAACCAACTTCAGATCAATATTCGCAGCGGAAATAACAAATCATTAGAAGAGTTAAGCAGAGAATCAAGTCTACTATCTTCTATGATTTAAAAGTCCATCATCAATATTTTATCCCTGTAACATCAATCAATATACATCTCGAATCAATATTCATCTTTGCACTACAGGCCAAAGATATTCATTTGTATCATCAGTGGTCATATTCATCTCAACACCTGTCATCTTTGCACTACAGGCCAAAGATATTCATCAGGTAATCATTCATCTTTGCTCTACAGGCCAAAGATATTCATCAAGTAATCATTCATCTTTTCTCTACAGGCCAAAGATATTCAGTTACATCACCTTTTAGGACTGAGGATGATGAAAAATATTTTAAAGAACGAATCCAGTGAGATAAAAGACAAAGATTAGGGATTCGTCATTTAGTTTATCCAAATTCAAGAATAATCCATAATAATACTTTGTGGAGCAAAATTCAAGAATAAAGCCCAAAACTTGGATACAATCAAAGATAGTAACCTTAACAGACAATTTGGACAAATAGAAAAAAAATAAATTTACCCGTGAATAGTGCCGTATACGTGAATAGTGTCGTATACGTGAATAGTAACTCCGACGGAAAAAGTAAGAATTTCAACATAAAATCCATGACAATATTTTTGTATAATGATATTGAGAAGAATAACATCATTTACGAAAGAAATAACATCCCTTACCTCAAAAGAACAGTATCTCTGACTGGAATATCGGATATAATACCGACGAAAGCTTGTACTGAATAGTAATACTCAAAGTATTGAAATACTCACAAAAATACGCTCGATATTATAGAGAGAGAAAACTTCGAATTCTGGTGTGATTTTCAATTCTAACCTAAGCACCCTATTTATAGGAAAAGCTTAGGATGCCAAAGGAGACTAAAATAATAAAATAATATTATTTTATTTTTTTTCTTCCGCCGCCTGGCTGCTGCCCAAAAATTCTGATTTTTCAACAAACCAACAAAAGTGGGTCCCACCCTTTATTAAAAAAATATTTATTTTCCAAAACTTCAATAATTCATAACAAATAGCCCCTTCGTCAGAAAAATACAAATTCTATGTCCTTTCATAGGAAATTTAATTCTCTACAACTTTGCAGAAGAAATTTTTTCCAAATTCCCAACATAAATTATCCGAAATCCACCAACAGATGATTTTTCACACCAAAATACTGATAAAAAAACACATCAGCACAAATTCCTTCTTTAAAATAAATATTTCCTTATCATATAAATCAATAATTAATTATTCAAAAATAATATTATAGAACTACAATATTAACAACCAGGTCGTTCCCAGGACAGAGGGGGCCTTCCGATAAGGACTTCTCCTTACTGGCGCGCAATTAAATAACCCCTCCTAGACAGAACTTCCTTAGACATTGTCAATAATGCTATCTAATAATATTATTCAAATAATATGAATTATTGAGTTGATAACGTGAAATACTGTGCAACGACAATTATTGAATCAATACTACAAAATATCAACTGTAGCCATTATTGAATCAATCATAAAAAAATAGCAACGTAGCAATTATTGAGTCAATAAAATATCAATGCAGCAATTATTGAGTCAATAATATAAAATATCAACGTAGCAATTATTGAGTCAATAATATAACATATTGAACAGTAAATACTGTAACAATAATTGAGTAGGTTCCTTCTCACGTAAGACTCAATAATTCAAAATACTGTGCAATACCGTGTGCTACTGCGCACCACCGTGTACTGTATTTTAACCACCGGGTATTTCAACAGTACTAACGGTAACAACTCCGCCGTTATCTTGTAAAAAGTTATTTCTGTCGCTTTCTATATCCGACAGTTATTCCGTTGTGGGGGCCCACAAATAGCTGCGCCGTCGTACGAATATTCCCCGACAACAAGAATATTCCACGACCAAACGAATATTCCCCGACAACAAGAATATTTTATAACCACTTGCTCATTTTAAAAATGTTTGCACATTTCACCCATAACTTTCATATTTATCAAATCAACACCTTACTATTTCGAAATAATATATAAAGAAAACTAAATCTTTATTCATAAAAGTTGGGGTCTTACAACCTCCCCTCCTTATGAAATTTCGTCCCCGAAATTGACGTACGTACCTGGTATGTCGAAAAGGTGAGGATACCTCGCTTTCATTTTCGATTCCAACTCCCAGGTCATTTCCTCAATAGCCTGGTTTCTCCACAAAACTTTAACTTGAGGTATAATTTTCGAGCGTAGGACATGCTCCTTCCTATCCAAGATCTTGACAGGTACCTCCTCGTACGTTAAATCTTCAGCTATCTCGTCTGGTTCTAACTCAATAATGCGGTTTGGATCCTTCACATATTTACGTAACACGGATATGTGAAACACGTTATGAACACGAGACATGCTTGGAGGTAAAGCGAGTCTATAAGCCACATTTCCTATTCGGTCAAGAATCTCAAATGGACCAATGAATCGTGGGTTAAGCTTTCCTCTCTTCCCGAACCTCGTAACTCCTTTCCACGGAGTAATACGTAGTAACACATGGTCCCCAACATTAAATTCCACGTCCTTTCGATGAAGATCTGCATAACTCTTTTGTCGATCCTGTGCCGTCTGTATACGTTGTCGGATTATTTGGATCTTTTCTGTAGTCATACGTACTAACTCTGGTCCCAACAATGTTGCTTCACCCACCTCGTTCCAACATACTGGAGAACGACACTTTCTCCCATACAACGCTTCGAATGGAGCTACGCCTATACTTGCCTGATAACTGTTGTTGTAGGAGAATTCCACCAATGGTAAATACTTATCCCAACTCCCTTTGAAGTCTAGAACACAAAGTCTCAATAGATCTTCAAGAGTTTGAATAGTCCTCTCTGATTGTCCGTCTGTTTGAGGATGATAAGCCGAACTGAATCGTAAATCCGTACCCATAGCTTTCTGCAAACTGATCCAAAATCGTGAAGTAAATCTGGGATCACGATCCGAAACTATGGATACTGGCATGCCATGCAATCTTACAATCTCATTCACGTACATATGAGCAAGACGTTCAAGGGAATAAGTCTCTCGTATCGGCAAGAAATGAGCAGACTTGGTTAATCTATCAACAATAACCCAAATCGCATCTAAGCCTTGAGAAACCTTGGGAAGACCCGTAACGAAATCCATCGTAATGTGTTCCCACTTCCATTTCGGAATCTCCAGTGGTTGCAATGGACCCTTCGGCACTTGATGCTCCGCCTTTACACGTTGACAAGTTAAACATCTCGAGATGAACTCCGCGATCTCTCTCTTCATATTGCCCCACCAAAATGTATGTCGAAGATCACGATACATTTTAGTACTCCCAGGATGGATTGCAAACGGTGTGTTGTGTGCCTCCATCATGATTCTATACTTCAAATCAAAATCGTTAGGAACACAAAGTCTGGAGTTGACTTGAAGTATTCCATCTTCATCGATTCTCGCTTCTGGAATTGCACCTTCTTGCACCTTCTTCTTCATCTTCATCAGCTCCGCATCCGTCGCTTGAGCAACTTTAACTTTATCAATCAAAGCTGGTTCTACGCGTATACTTGACATCATCGCACTCGTTCCCACATATGATCTTCTACTCAACGCGTCAGCTACCACGTTCGCTTTTCCAGGATGGTATTGGATGGTATGATCATAATCTTTCAACAGCTCAAGCCAACGTCGTTGTCGCATGTTGAGTTCCTTCTGAGTGAAGAAATATTTAAGGCTCTTATGATCTGTATAAATCTCCACTTTCTCTCCGTACAAGTAATGTCTCCAGATCTTCAACGCAAAAACGACAGCTGCTAACTCTAGATCATGAGTAGGATAATTCCTCTCATATTCTTTGAGTTGTCGCGAGGCATAGGCTATGACTTTCCCATGTTGCATGAGAACACATCCTAACCCTTTGCCCGAAGCATCGCTGTAAATAACAAATCCATCCGAACCAGATGGTATTGTCAGAACAGGTGCCGAAATAAGTCTCCTCTTGAGCTCTTGGAAGCTCTTCTCGCATTCTTCGCTCCAAACGAATTTCGTATCTTTCCGAGTCAACTGTGTTAATGGAGTAGCGATTCGAGAAAATCCCTCTACGAATCTCCGATAATAACCAGCTAAGCCCAGAAAGCTTCGTACTTCAGTCACCGACTTAGGTTGCTCCCAGCTTTGTATTGCTTCAATCTTCGCCGGGTCAAAAGATACTCCACGTTTCGATACCACGTGCCCAAGGAATGCTACTTCCTCAAGCCAGAACTCGCATTTCTTTAACTTGGCGTATAGCTTGTTCTCACGAAGCTTTTGAAGTACTAACTTCAAATGGTATTTATGATCTTCACGGCTTTTAGAATAAATGAGAATGTCATCAATAAAGACAACAACGAATTGATCTAAATATTCTTTAAATACACGGTTCATCATATCCATGAAAGCAGCAGGAGCATTAGTCAATCCAAAAGACATGACTAAGAACTCATAATGCCCGTACCGTGTTCTAAAAGCAGTCTTTGGAATATCCTCAGTTTTAATCTTCAACTGATGATATCCAGAACGAAGATCGATCTTTGAAAAGAATTGCGCTCCTTGCAACTGGTCGAATAGGTCATCAATACGAGGTAACGGATACCTATTCTTGATGGTGACATGGTTCAACTCCCGATAGTCAATACAAAGTCGCATACTCCCGTCTTTCTTCTTTACGAATAAAACAGGAGCACCCCAAGGAGACGTACTAGGACGAATAAAACCGATGTCTAACAACTCTTGTAATTGGATCTTTAACTCCTGAAGTTCAATAGGAGCCATTCGATATGGGGTTTTTGAAATGGGCTTTGTACCGGGCTCAAGGTCAATAAAGAATTCAACTTCACGTTCTGGGGGTAGACCGGGAAGTTCTTCGGGAAATACATCAGGAAACTCATTAACAACGGAAATATCATTCAAATCTGATGTATTCTGATTTAGATCAGTGACATGAGCTAAGAAAGCTTGACATCCGTTTTTCAATAAACGAATAGCTTTATGACTTGAAATGATATTGACTGATTTTAGTGGTTTGGTGATTTGGATTCGCACAACAGGTTGATTAGGAATATGAAAACTAACAACCTTACGAAAACAATCAATTTTGGCATGGTAAGTGGTTAACCGGTCAAAATCCTAAAATCACGTCAAATGCAAGTATTTTCAAAGATATAAGATCAACAGGTAAGGTAAGGGTACCAATCTGAATCAAGCAAGATTTGTAAACTGTAGATGTAACGAAGGTTTCTCCTAACGGAGTTTCAACAGATAAGTCAAAGTCTAATTTATCAGAAGTCAAGTTCAAACGTTGAGCACAAGCAGGTGAAATAAAGGAATGGGTAGCACCGGTATCTAACAAGGTATAAACTTCGCAAGAGTTTATGATCAGCTTACCCGTAATCACCTCGTGTGGATTCCTCGCGTTTTGGGCTGTCACGACAAACGCTCTTCCAGGAATTACCGTCTTTGACTTGTCTGCAACCGCCTTTGGAATCACCACTCCCGCTGAACTTGGTTTCGCAACAGGACAATCTCGAGCTATATGTCATTCTTTTCCACAGTTATAGCATGCTTTGAATTGTTGTGGGCAGTTTGGGCTGATATATCCCTCTTTTCCGCATTTAAAGCATACGACCGGTGGTCGTTCTCCTCCCCTCGAAACAGTTGATGCTGGTGCTGATGTCGACGTCTTCACGTTCTCATTGTTATACCTTCTCTTTTTGAAATCTCCTCCCAATTCGCTTCTTCTACTATCATGGCCACGATAACCACCGGAGTGGTTACCGCTTCTGTCATACTTTCCTCCTCGCTGGTTGTCATTGCTCCGATGACTGCTGCCACCGGTACGACCTTGGTTGTGGTCCCTCGGTTGAACATAATCATTATCTCGTTCTAATAACTGGGCCCTATTTACTACATCCGAATATAAAGAAAATTTATGAGAAATGAGGTATTGACGTATTTCGGGTTTCAAACCTCTTAGAAACATCCGCGTCATACGTTCCTCATTCTCCACCAAATGAGGTGCAAACCTGGACAGCTCCGCGAACTTAGCCTCGTATAGGGATACCGTCATGTTATTTTGCTCGAGTCTAATAAATTCTACCTCCTTCATATGACGAATACTTTCAGGAAAGTACTTGTCATTGAACAGTTTCTGGAACGCTTCCCAAGACATCTTGAGTGCGGCAGGCTGGGTACGCTTCACAGACTCCCACCAGTAATCTGCCTCTCCACGGAACATAAACGTGGCGAATGGAACCTTCTGTTCCTCCGTACATCCCAAGACATCAAATATCTTGGTAATTTGTTTAATCTACGTTTCCGCCTTGATCGGATCTGGCTTTCCCAGAAACTCTGGTGGTCCCAATTCTTTGAACTGCTTAGCAGTGACAGCTCGCGTGTTGTTATTATCTCCACCTGTATGTTGCACACGAGTCTCCCTCGTCTGATTTTGCATGAACTGCAAAAACTTCTAAACATCTCATCGTTTATCGTCTGACCAGCGTTATTTTCAGGATGAACATTGCCTTCTTGTTGCACGTTCTCCTGGTTAACGATTAAAGGTGTCTCCACGGTCTCATTCACTTCGTTGTTAACATTCTCAGCTGCCATTCTCAAATACTGCCATAAAACAAGGGTTAATTAAACAAATCAACATATCACATATTAACCCTATGCTCCGACTGACCAATTAAATATCACAAAAGCTTAGGTAGGACACACTAGCGAAGGATTTACTCGTCTCTCCCCTCCTAGTTCTATTCCCCGATCTCCGCCAGAGATCATATCCCTAAGCTCTGATACCAACTGTGACGCCCCCAGAATAGGTCCATTCAACCCAACCCATTCTGAGTCGCCAAATACATGGTACAGAATTCAAATATAACTTTATATCATACGGTCGTGCAAAATACGACCACACAACTGTGAGTCTCAATACAAATATGTAGAAAATATTAAGATTCAAACTAAGTCCTCATTACAATTATTATCACACTATTTATCAGAAATAGTGAGGACTACTACTGCTCTAACTCGGACCATCACTCTGTCCCCCGACTAGTCCCCGCAACATTCTCATTTCCTGAAGAGGACAACAGATGAAAAGGGTGAGCTCAACTAGCTCAGTAAAGAATATTATGACTAAGATAATGGAAAATAAATTATCGTTAGCCTTCAACAAATAAGATAAAATATAATGGACAACCAACTTCAGATCAATATTCGCAGCGGAAATAACAAATCATTAGAAGAGTTAAGCAGAGAATCAAGTCTACTATCTTCTATGATTTAAAAGTCCATCATCAATATTTTATCCCTGTAACATCAATCAATATACATCTCGAATCAATATTCATCTTTGCACTACAGGCCAAAGATATTCATTTGTATCATCAGTGGTCATATTCATCTCAACACCTGTCATCTTTGCACTACAGGCCAAAGATATTCATCAGGTAATCATTCATCTTTGCTCTACAGGCCAAAGATATTCATCAAGTAATCATTCATCTTTGCTCTACAGGCCAAAGATATTCAGTTACATCACCTTTTAGGACTGAGGATGATGAAAAATATTTTAAAAAACGAATCCAGTGAGATAAAAGACAAAGATTAGGGATTCGTCATTTAGTTTATCCAAATTCAAGAATAATCCATAATAATACTTTGTGGAGCAAAATTCAAGAATAAAGCCCAAAACTTGGATACAATCAAAGATAGTAACCTTAACAGACAATTTGGACAAATAGAAAAAAAATAAATTTACCCGTGAATAGTGCCGTATACGTGAATAGTGCCGTATACGTGAATAGTAACTCCGACGGAAAAAGTAAGAATTTCAACATAAAATCCATGACAATATTTTTGTATAATGATATTGAGAAGAATAACATCATTTACGAAAGAAATAACATCCCTTACCTCAAAAGAACAGTATCTCTGACTGGAATATCGGATATAATACCGACGAAAGCTTGTACTGAATAGTAATACTCAAAGTATTGAAATACTCACAAAAATACGCTCGATATTATAGAGAGAGAAAACTTCGAATTCTGGTGTGATTTTCAATTCTAACCTAAGCACCCTATTTATAGGAAAAGCTTAGGATGCCAAAGGAGACTAAAATAATAAAATAATATTATTTTATTTTTTTTCTTCCGCCGCCTGGCTGCTGCCCAAAAATTCTGATTTTTCAACAAACCAACAAAAGTGGGTCCCACCCTTTATTAAAAAAATATTTATTTTCCAAAACTTCAATAATTCATAACAAATAGCCCCTTCGTCAGAAAAATACAAATTCTATGTCCTTTCATAGGAAATTTAATTCTCTACAACTTTGCAGAAGAAATTTTTTCCAAATTCCCAATATAAATTATCCGAAATCCACCAACAGATGATTTTTCACACCAAAATACTGATAAAAAAACACATCAGCACAAATTCCTTCTTTAAAATAAATATTTCCTTATCATATAAATCAATAATTAATTATTCAAAAATAATATTATAGAACTACAATATTAACAACCAGGTCGTTCCCAGGACAGAGGGGGCCTTCCGATAAGGACTTCTCCTTACTGGCGCGCAATTAAATAACCCCTCCTAGACAGAACTTCCTTAGACATTGTCAATAATGCTATCTAATAATATTATTCAAATAATATGAATTATTGAGTTGATAACGTGAAATACTGTGCAACGACAATTATTGAATCAATACTACAAAATATCAACTGTAGCCATTATTGAATCAATCATAAAAAAATAGCAACGTAGCAATTATTGGGTCAATAAAATATCAATGCAGCAATTATTGAGTCAATAATATAAAATATCAACGTAGCAATTATTGAGTCAATAATATAAAATATTGAACAGTAAATACTGTAACAATAATTGAGTAGGTTCCTTCTCACGTAAGACTCAATAATTCAAAATACTGTGCAATACCGTGTGCTACTGCGCACCACCGCGTACTGTATTTTAACCACCGGGTATTTCAACAGTACTAACGGTAACAACTCCGCCGTTATCTTGTAAAAAGTTATTTCTGTCGCTTTCTATATCCGACAGTTATTCCGTTGTGGGGGCCCACAAATAGCTGCGCCGTCGTACGAATATTCCCCGACAACAAGAATATTCCACGACCAAACGAATATTCCCCGACAACAAGAATATTTTATAACCACTTGCTCATTTTAAAAATGTTTGCACATTTCACCCATAACTTTCATATTTATCAAATCAACACCTTACTATTTAGAAATAATATATAAAGAAAACTAAATCTTTATTCATAAAAGTTGGGGTCTTACATTAATACTATCTTGTTCTAGCTTTTAAAACATTATTTAATGTTAAGATAGCTAAAAATGCGGAATAAATTTTTTTCTTTTTATTCCATTCATTCCCTGAATCTCAACCTTTACGATTCTCTTTTATAATGAAATCATATTTATTTATTATGATTTATTCTTATCAGAGTTATATTAATATATATAACTCAATATTAATTCTTTCTTATATAGTAATGTTACTATATCACTTTATTTTTATAAAGTATTCATTACAATACATCTAAAACAAATATTCTTTATTGAATATTTTAAACTATACATAGCTGTTGATTACATATATCAAAACCATCAGTCATAGGTTTCTACCATTTCTATTAATGTAAGGAAGTGTATCCATTTTGCACATCCATCAATCTTCATCATCTATATAGCAAGTAATATTGCTTAACATCATTAACTTGCAAAAAGTTTGTGTTTTTAAGATTGAGCTCGACGGCCCAGCAAATTTAATAGTCTATCATGTTTCACATAGCACACAACTCTATATGCACAATATATGCAACATTCTTTCTTTACTATGCATATTCTACATGCATCAATAATTCTTCTATTAGGCGTATCAATTATGCAATATAATTTCATGCAATACATTTATATATGCCTTTTACGTCTCACATTCTCATACAACACATGCTATCACATATCACATATAGCAATTGAGTTCCATAACCCAATTAACTTAGTCATATTTTGACTTTAACAATTCAATAAACATGATATATAACTCACCATATAATCACATATAATCCACAAACATAACAGAACTGAAAAACTTGCCTTGATTGGAGATTACTGCTAAAAGTTAACTTAGAGTTTCTCCACAATTCTTATAGAATTATATTTACATGCACACAAATATTAGATAATTAAATATGTTACAAAACATGCATGTATATTCATCAATAATAATTATTAGTTTTACACAAACTAATATTATTTATTCTTACTCAAAACGAATATTAGTTTATTTAGAAACTTAATTCGTTTCAACCTTTTTACGTCAAATAAAAGTCCCTCACATTTTAATATGTAAATATTTTACATATTAAAGCTTAAATCATTTATATTCAACTTTAGGAATATCTTCTGCCTGTATTTGCGAATTCTGATTTTAAACAGATATTATATATCTTTTATAGTAAAAATTCAATTTACTATATTATTTCTTGATTAAATAATTTTTATAACTTTTTGTCCACTCATGAGTCAACTCCAACCATTACCTCATTTAAAAACATTTTATCTTCCTAGCACATTCGCTTTATTTTTCGTTTTACGAATATTCGCATTTTAGCTATATATATAAATACTAAATATATATATATATATATACTTCGTTAGTCAATTCTTTATTCAAAATGTTCGTTTCAAATTCCGGAAACCTTCGTTGCATTACTCTTAGGACCATTATAATATTTTTAACGGTTCCACGCTTTTAGTTTCACAATAATTTTATTTTTCTCGCGTAGTAAATACATATATATAATATGTGTATATTACCTTGCAAATTACATGTTACACCAAACATGCATATATAGAAAATAAATAATAACTTTATTCTCTCACATTATAAATTATTTATATCAATTTGTTTACATATATTATTAAAATAATATTCTCTATTTATTAAAATAATTCAATGATAGAATTTATTTTAATATCCTTTGTTTAAAGTATACCATAATATTTGTATACTTAAAATAATTATTTTCTTTTCCCTTCTATAAATTGTTTTCAACAAATTTAACTATAATAAATATAATAATATATTCACTACATTAAAACATGCATACACTACACTCAATGATGTAATATATGATTCCTTTAATAAAATTATGGTTATACATTAAGTATATTTAATGCCATCAATTATCACATTAAAATAATTTAATATTATAAACTATTTTAATTTACTCATCTCATTTCTTTTAATAAATTACTCCCACAATTGTTTACATATAATAAATACATAATACTAATATATTTATTATGCACAAAATCACATATTGCATAACACATATTCACTTATACAATATAATATCACACCACGTATCATTTAATAAGAATTTTATTTATTTAGTTCTTATTTTCATATTTCTCAAAAATCTGGGTTCTTACATTCTTTCCCCCTTATAAAGATTCCGTCCCCGGAGTCACAATACCGAATCGTTCTTAATCGGTTTAGATCTTATTCTTTCTCATAACCTTATCGTTGAATCATTTCAACGTATCATTTCCTTAGGTTTTATATCACATATCTCCTACTTTTCCTTAATCAATTCTTATAAGTTCCAATTCTTAATTGCTATTTAAACTCGATTATATTACGAGTATTATTTATTTCTCAATCTGTGACGCCCCCAAAATAGGTTCAATACTCAATCCATTCTGAGTCGCCAAATACATGGTACAAAATTCAAATACAGTCTTTTATAACATACGGTCGTGCAAAAATACGACCACACAAACTATGAGCTTCAATACAAATCGTATATAATACGAAATATAAACACTCAAATTCATTCCTTATTCATTACAATTATTGTCCCACTATTTTATAGAATAGTGAGGACTTCTACAGATATAACTCTAATCATCACACTGTTCCCCAACTAGTCCCCGCGATATTCTCATTTCCTGAAGAGAACAATGGAAGAAAAGGGTGAGCTCAACTAGCCCAGTAAAGAATATTATGATTAAGATAATGAAAAACAAATTATCGTTAGCCTTCAATAAATCAGATAAAATATTATGGACAACAAGTTTTAGATCAATATTCGCAGCGAAAATAACAATTCATTAGAAGAGTTAATTAGAGAATGAAGTCTACTATCTTCTATGATTTAAAAGTCCATCATCAATATTTTATCCATGTAACATCAATCAATATACATCTTGAATCAAATATTCATCTTTGCACTACGGGCCAAAGATATTCGTTTGTATCACCAGTTGGTCATGTTCATCTCAACACCTGTCCATCTTTGCACTACGGGCCAAAGATATTCATCAAGTAATCATTCATCTTTGCACTACAGGCCAAAGATATTCATCAAGAAATCATTCATCTTTGCACTACGGGCCAAAGATATTCAGTTATATCACCATTTAGGACTGAGAATGATGAAAAACAACAAGAATAACGAATCCAGTGAGATAAAGGACAAATATTAGAGAATTTATTCAGAATTCAAAAATGAAGATCAAAACCTGGATCAAATCAAAGATTAAAAAAAATATTTTTTTTACAGTGAATAGTACCCCGTAAATAGTAACTCATGAATAGTAACTCGTGAATAGTATCTCGACATGAAAAGATAAAAAAATTCACGAGAAAGTTCAGAAAATTATTCCGGTGAAATGATACTAGATGAAGCGCAAAACTCCAGAAATTTCTGATCATTTCAGGAATTATAGAAGTAAGTTCAAATTTAGGAATACGAAATGAAATAGTATTACTTTCATAATATAGAATATGAAATAAAATAACATTCATTATGAATATTGAAAGGAAATAATATCATTTATGAGAAAAATAACATCATTTACCTTAACGGGAGAGTAGTTTTGACTGAAATATCGGATATTATGCTGACGAAAACTTACACTATTATCAATACTCAAATTATCCTTATACTCACAAGAAATACGCTCGATATTATAGAGAGAAAATTTTTTGATTCTGGAGTGATTTTCATTTAACTAAGCACCCTATTTATAAGAAAGGGGTAGCACACCATGGTTGACAAATCCCTCCGCGGTGGCTTCTCAGCCCACCATCTAAGAAATCAAGTAGCATTCCTCATTTGAAATAATTAGCATTTTATTCCACAAAAGACAAGAGTGGGGCCCACCCATGTTTTTAATAAATATTTATTTTTAAAACTTCAATAATTCATAATAAATAGCCCTTTTATCAGAAAAATACGAATTTTATGTCCATTCCCTATGAAATTTAATTATCTACAACTTTGTAGAAGAAAGTTTTTCCAAATTTCAAACAAAAAAATGACTCAAATTTACATACGGATGACTCAGAAGTATGCTACTTTTGAAAAACAAACTTCAGCATACAACTTTTAAAAATTTCATGCCTCCGTCCATATTCCCACCAATCACATAAAATTGTTATATTATCACATTATAATTTTATAATGTAATAATATAATAATAAATTTGAATGAATTATTTTATCAGAGAAGATAAAATGCACTTTCAACAAATGTCACATGCTAAAAATTCTTTCCTTTTATATCAAAATTGAAATAAATATTTCCTTATCATGTATATCAACAATTAATTATTCACAAATAATATTACAGAACTACAATATTGACAACCAGGTCGTTCCCAGGAAAAAGGGGGCTTTCCGATAAGGATTTCTCCTCATTGGCTCGCAATTATATAACCTAACCCCTTTCCTCGACAGAACTTTCTAGACATTGTCAATAATGCTATCTAATAATATTATTCAAATAATATGAATTATTGATTTGATAATGTGAAATAATGTGCAATGGTTACTGTAACAATTATTGAATCAATAATATAAAATATCAACGTAGCAATTATTGAATCAATAAAATATTATGCAATTATCAATGTAGCAATTATTGAATCAATAAAATAAAATATTGAACAGTAATTACTATAACAATTATTGAGTAAGTGATTTCTTACGTAAGAATCAATAATTAGAATTACTGTGCAATATCGTGTGCTACTGTGCAACAACGCGTATTACTGTATTTTTTATCACCGGGTATTTCAACAGTTTAACGGTAATAGTTTTACTATTTTTTTTATAAAAATTACTTCTGTCGCTTTTTATATCCTACATTCATTTCGTTGTGGGGTCCACCAATGGCTGCGCCGTTGTACGAATATTCTCCGACCAAACGAATATTTCCCGACACAACGAATATTTTATAACCACTTGCTTACTTTGTAAACTTTGTACATTCCATCCATAACTTATCACATTTATCAAATCAACACCTTACTATTTCAAAATAATATATAAAAAAATTAAATCTTTATTCATGAAATTTGGGGTCTTACATAATGTCCTTACTCTAAGATATTTCAGAACCAATACATTCTAATCAACCCTCTTTCCAAGCTTTTTTAAAGCTGTCATAGCAAACATAAAATCTCTTAAACCTAACCTCATCTTCAGGATTAAGCCTAGTAGTTTTGATGTTGACTGTATTCATTTTGTTACTTCTCTTAATCTCAGCCCCAAAATCCCAGACTCTTGAATAAAGTTCCTTCATAACTGCATGTATACTTGCCAAAGCTAAATCCTTGACCCTCACACACTTCACAAGTGTTACATCCAGTTTCAACTTGATTTTAATCTCTGCTTGCATGTCCTTCAACCTCAAGTTTGGATTTTTCCTTATCCTATTTCCATAAAACTCTGCCAAAACTTGGCGTTTGCCAACTTGTTTTTAAAAATATAGACACAATTATGTGCGTCCAATATTGACTTTATTTGCACATTCTCAGTCCCTTGAATATAATTGGCCCACAGTTTCTAAGGGCAGCCCTTATCACACTTAACCCGCACTCTTTCCTTGTCGTTTACCTTGTACCACAACTTCCTGCCATTAGCAATTGAATAGTCTCTAATGGAAGTCTTGAATTCATTGAAATTGGTAAAAATTCGATAGTGTGCAAACTTTCTGTGTTTTCTCTTTGTTTTTGAGTTAAAAACATCACAATGTACATGCTTTTTCTTTTTATAGTGGGGCCCACAAAACCAAGTTTCTCATCTTCACTGCTCTCTGAAGGGGACCTTAATACATCATTGTCCTCATACTCATTGTGCCAATCAATATCATCATCAGAGTTACTAACATTATCTCCCTTACTATTTCTATCAACCTCTTCCATAACCTCATTCACTAACCTATCACCCTCAGCCTCACCAACTTCTGGCCCTTTATCACCCTCAGCCTCACCAACTTCTGGCCCTTCACCATCTCCCTCATTCCCAGTTTCATCAGCCTCCTCACCCTGACTTTCCCCCTCAACATCACCCTCAACAGTACACTCAGCTATATCACCCTCAACACCCTCAGTATTACCATCACCTGCATCCCCATTAAAAAAGTTAGTTTCATCACCTTCTTCTGTTTCAACTCTAGCCATCTCTGCTTTGTACTCCCTGTACCTCCTCCTAGCCTCTAATAATTCGTCATCACTACTTAATATTTTACTATCACTTTGTGCATCACTACTATCTGAGTCCCCAATCACAATTGGTGTATCAGCACTCTTTTTATTTGATTTCTAATTCATTTTAATTCTATTACTCTTCCTCCTCTGATTATTAATAGTCTCTTTCTTCTTACACCTCTTAGTATTTTTACTCTCCTTCTGATTGCTCTTACTATTCATACATGCCCTCTTCTTAGTCCACTTCGACTTCTGCAGATTAACATTTGCACTAGTACTCCCATTGCTATTATCTTCTGTTTTTGGGGGTTCAGTAATAGTAGTTGCAACTTGTTCATTTACAACAGGTGGTTCATTCACAACTTCTTCTTCATTCACAGGTACATGATCAACAAAAAATTCAATCACACCAAAAGGAAGACACACTTTTACCATGTCTCTAATACTGGCATCATCATGCACCAATTTATAACCATTTTCACTAGTTTGACCATTTTTATTAAAATAAACCTTAGCATTTCTATCATAATCTAAAGCTTCAGCAAATGACTTAATTGCAGTCATGTAGATGAAATCAACATCAACACGGGGTTAAATTTCAACCCTACCTCCTTTGTACTCATTTTTAGGTTGATGAACAGATTTGCCCCCATAGTGAACATGCAACTAACAAATCTCACTCATTCTGTGAAAACGAAAAAAATACAAATTAAAATAAATTAAAAATTATTAGTTACAGTATATGGGGGGAGCCGAAGAAGACAACAATGACAAAAATCAACCCCCATGGACCACATGTCGGATATATAAAGTCAAGAAAGATGGAGAAAACAGATTAAAAACCCCTAATTTAATTGTACTCATTCCCAACCAACCCATGTCCACAAACCCTAAATTAAAGAAATCTAGCATACCTCACAGAAGATTCGCACTAGTAAATTCGTATCCAAGAGCAAGATTCACATCAAAGAACAAGATTCGCCAGCAAGATGACAAGTTCACACCTCAGCCTCTCTCTCTCTCCTTCTCTCCTTTGCGCGCTTTTTCGTTATGTCTTTGTCTGGCCTTTAGTCGACCAAATTGGTTTTAACCACTGAGTTTCCACCGTGGCCATGACTAGGACAAACCCACGTGAAGTAAATGATATGTCATTAGATGTGGGGTAGGTCATATCTGATGTCACATGTTTCTGTTAAAAGTCAACTCATTTAACAGAATTTGTAACGATTTGATAAATTTTTATAGTTCACTGACTCGATTGTAAAAAAATCACTTCAGCGATGCATTTGTAAACCGAGGTCGAATAGAGTGGAGAAAAATGTATTTAACCCTATTTTAGTGTCAGGTGATAGCGGAGATAACCGATGGAGGAGTGGACCAGCGCATTGAATGTACTAAAAACGTCACTACTATGATTTCTGCATTTGAATGTGTGCATGATGTAAGCTCTCTCTCCAATTGCTATAATGATTAGAGCCGTTGGTCTAATATTGTTTACAACCTGAAATTTGGGATGATTATTTGCAAGGATGGGGTGTTGTTGTACTTGTTGGTGTGCCAAACAAAGACGATGCATTCAAAACTAGTCCCATGAACCTATTTAATGAGAGGACTCTCAAAGGAACTTTCTTCGGTAACTACAAACCCCGTTCTGACATACCTTCTGTTGTGGAAAAATACATGACAAAGGTGAATGCATATCTTAAGAATTGTTTAAGTTTGTGTACCATTTCATTGTCTGTTACCCTATTTCCAACGCCGATATTATTTGATTGGAAAACTAACTTTACAAAAAACAACTGGCATAAATTTAGTTGGCATTATTTTTGAGAATATATACTGCTACAATTCAATTTTAGAATACATTTCATCCTAGGAGAGAACCTGGGGAAGGCGACACGAGGGACACTAGGGAATACTAAGGAGAAACTTACCTTCCATATCCTGTAGAGCTTGTTGAATTATGACTTTGGCTGATGGGTAGACTCAAACCTATGACCGTACATAATATAAAGGAAAGTATGGTACATTAATTTTTCATGTAATTATTACATTTGTTATGATATTGATAGAAGTGATCCCACTTTAAAGAAAATACGGTACTTAATTTTTAGTTAAAGATATTATATATAAATATAAATTGAGATTGTAAATATGTAAGAATTAATTAATATAAATAGTCTAAATATTTTATATGTTTTCAACACTATAACCTATAATAGGTCGACCGATTGATTGGATTATGGACTTAACCATCCCAAATCAAATTTGAGCAAGCTTTTAATCGACCGATTGATTGGATTATGGGCTTAACCATTCCAATTGACAGTCCTAATTACAAAGTCAAAACATATAAATTTGAATATTTAGTATGAACAAAGAGGTACCCTAAAAGAAAATTTTATTATCTTCATATAAATGTGCATATTAAGTATGAAAGATTTTTTTTTTGGACATAGCTAAACAATCAAATGACATTCACTTTCAAGGACAACATTGAATTGGTTGTAAATTGTATTTCTTCCGTTTCAAAATTAGATATACAATTTGACTTTTGAGGTCAAATAATGACATTAAACTTCAAATTGATGTGACTCATAAAAATTTATAGTGAAATAAATTTTATGATTAATAGTTTTTGTTATATACTATACAAATATAATAATTGTATCAATTAAAATTAAATAAATTCACATCAATTTACATCGTCGTTTGAACTCAAAAGTCAAATTGTATCTGTAATTTCGGAATGGAGAGAGTAATTGATATCCATAAAATAAATGAAATGTTATTGTAACATATTGGATTATATATTTAAGTGACTTTCAGTTTAAGATTCAAATTACATTCATTTTCAAGGACAATGGTGAATTGGTTGTAATTGTTATATATCCATGAAATAAATTAAATGTTATTGTAACATATTGGATTACCTTGTACAAAGTAAAGAATGTATCATATTACACATTCAAGTGAGTTGACTCTCTGCATTTTAAGATTCAAAGCTCTTTTTGTCAATGATTACATTATAAACCAATTCTCCAAAACTTAAGTTGTTAATATTAGGTATCGTATTTTGAACACTGCAAAATCTGGAGATGGAGGAGATGTTCATATGTGGACTAAAGTGCAAAACTCTTCTTTTATATTTGGGCTTGTATGACATTTTGCCTTTGCATTTGATTAATTAGCAAATTGCTCCCACAAAGTACAATTATTACTACAAAAGCATACATTTTGTCATAAACGCATTAGAATTATGTTATGAGCAACTATATTCCGTAATATTATTTATCATAATATTATTGTCGGCCATTCAACAGGTTTGGCCTACTTATTCCGTAATATTATTTATCATAATTAAGCAAATACATAAAATTTGATTCTACAGATTACGAGATCGTTTACGCATAGAATCACAAAGGATATAGTAACTCGAGTACATACATTCCTCAACAAGATTAAACCACCTTCTTCTCCAGTAAGGGTTTATATATAGAACATTAGCAACTCCTAATAAGAACACAAAATACGTCGCAACAAAACTTGCACAGAAGAAAACAAGATCAATTTCATACCATTTCTCTTCGCCTTCATCTGAAGATGCATTCGGCAAGGATGAAGTAACAAGAGTTGTGCAGTTCTTCTCAACCTGTGGTCCACGGAGAAATGGATTCCCCTCAAAGCTTTCTTTTAGGAAAGTCCCAAACTGTCCTTTCATTTCAGGAATTCTACCAGATAAATTATTGTGAGCCACAATAAAAATTTCCAGAAAATTTAAATTAAGAAGTTGTAATGGAATTTCTCCACTCAAACTATTGAAAGAAAGATCCAAGCTCTCCATTTGTGCCAGGCGTGAGAAATGTTTTGGAATGGTTCCAGTTAACTGATTGTGGGACAAATTTAAGGCATGAATCCAATCCATCATGCCCATTTGGATTGGGATTTCGCCAGTCAAGTTATTACATGAGAAATCCAATCCTGACATGAGATCAAGAACGCCACCACTGTAGGAGCCAGACCTTCTTTTTGTAACAAAATCCACTTCGTCTATAATTCTATACATATCATCATCATAGATAGTTGTAGGCGTACTAATATTTCTTTCATAGGTATATATTGCTTGTTGCCCAGCATAGAAACTAAAAGAATCTCCTAGACTGAAGGCAGTATTGCTAGGCCCAGGCCCAGGCCCAGTTATATTAGGTAAGGTATAGAACCAGAAAGAGAGTTGTAGGAGAGATCCATCAAGCTTATGTTTCTCAAATAACACAATTGATTTGGAATAAAACCACTAAAGCAATTATCTCTTAGTAGAAGGATTCTTAAGTTTGAGAGTGAACCAATAAACTTGGGAATGCTTCCGGACAAGTTGTTATCACTGAGGTCCAACGTCAATAGACGTGATAGATTCACATAAGATTCTGGTATTGATCCGGTGAATTTGTTTCCCTGCAAATGAAGATGCTCCAGTGACGTAGCGGAAGAAACAGAAAACTGCTATCAATTGTTGAACCGCGCACGATTGCCAAACGATAACCTTCTACAACCTGTTGATTCTATGAATACCAGGAAATAGGCAGCAAAATTCTAATTCAGAGAATTTTGGAAAAATACATAAATTTTATTATTCATCAAAAACTGCGGCTCCCCATCATAACAAGGTGTTTAAATAGCAAAACCCTAAAAACAGAATCCAAAACGGAAAAGGAAAACTAATAAAGACAATTACAAAAATAACCATAAAACAGAAAAATGTCTTTTTGAAGGCCTAAACGATGGAATTTGACCAAAAAACCCTGTACGTCACGAGCGAAACGCTAGTGAGTTTTGACCGCTGACCCGTTTCCCATGAAATTAGGCTCCGAAAACGCCCAAATCCGACACTCCAAACTTGGCCGAAATTACCGAATTGCCATTGAATCAGATTTTTGCCATTAAATCAAATCTTTCCATAAACTGGCACGCTTGCTCTTCAACCGCATCATTCTCCCCAGGGTGGACAGAATTCGCCCTCGAATTGTCATCATCGGAGGAATCGCCCGTGTAAGGAATCAAATGCTTGACATTAAAAACATTCGCTGTACGAATATGACTCGGCAGTTTCAAGCGGTATGCATTAGGATTGATCTTCTCAACAATTTCCACTGGCCCAACCTTCTTGGCAGACAACTTATTATAGTCACCTACAGAAAATCTATCTTTAGTAAGAACAGCCCACACATAATCCCCTACTTCGAACTCAACATGACGCCGTTTCTTATCAGCAGCTTGTTTATACTTGCCCGCGGCCTGCAGCAGATTGTCACGGACAGCCCTGTGAACCTCCTGCAATCCTGTCACAAAGGTTTCTGCCGTCCCATGAACTCGTGTCTTTGCTGGTAATGGCAGCAAATCAAGCGGTCCTCTAGGAGTAACAGAATACACTACTGCAAAAGGGCTAAATCCAGTACTCCTGTTAACTGCATGATTATGAGCAAACTCTGCCTGACATAACTTCAGATCCCAACTCTTCACATGTTCTCCAACCAAACACCGCAACAAATTGCCTAGCGACCGATTCACCACTTCCGTTTGCCCATCTGTCTGTGGATGGTAGGCACTACTAAAATTCAACTGTGTGTTCACCATCTTCCACAAGCTACGCCAAAAATGGCTAAGAAACCTAGTATCACGGTCAGACACAATAGACACTGGCAAACCATGCAACCTATAAATCTCTCTAAAGTATAATTGAGCAACACGAACAGCATCTGTGGTCTTTTTACATGGAATGAAGTGCACCATCTTAGAAAAACGATCAACTACCACATAAATAGAATCATTACCTCGCTGTGTACGCGGTAATCCCAGCACAAAATCCATACTGATGTCCACCCATGGCTGTGATGGAACTGGTAGAGGCATATACAAGCCTGCATTGGTTGCTGTTCCCTTAGATACTTGACAAACCCGACACCGTTGCACCAATTTCTCAACCTCCTTCCGAATAGTAGGCCAGAAGTAAGTAGTCTGCACCAACTGCAAAGTCCTGTCTCTTCCTACATGCCCCTTGCCATGCAGCTCTTGAAGGATCTTCAACCGCAAACTACAGTCTGGAACACATAGTTGGTTGTCCTTAAACAAAAATCCATCCTGCAAATGGAAATCTGTCCTCTCCCCTGCCCGAACCTTTGCCAAAATACCAGAAAAATATGGATCAGCTTCAAGTATTTCAGCAAATGAATCAAAACCAGGTACCTCCACAGAAAGTCGAGTTAGTAGTCCCTTTCGCCTGCTCAAAGCATCAGCCACTCGATTGGTAACTCCCGACTTGTGTTTCACCACAAAAGTGAACCTTTGTAGGTAAGCAACCCAACTCGCATGTCTAGCAGAAACTTTATCTTGACTATGCAAATGTTTTAAAGCCTCATGATCCGTGTATAAGATAAACTCCCGCTGAAACAAATAATGTCGCCAATGTTTAATAGCCTGAACCACAGCATAAAACTCAACATCATAAGTGCTATAACGCAGCTTGGCACCCGAAAGTTTCTCACTAAAATACGCCACTGGCCTGCTGTTTTGACTCAAAACAGCCCCAATTCCCACTTTGGAAGCATCCGAATGCAACACAAAAGGTTGATGGAAATCTGGTAATACTAGAATGGGAGCTGTGGTAAGGCGGAATTTAATTAGCTCAAACGCCTTTTCTGCTTCATCTGTCCAAGCAAACTTCCCATCCTGCTTCATACACTCAGTAATAGGAGCCATAATGCTACTAAAATGAGAGATAAAGCGCCGATAAAAGGAAGCCAACCCATGAAAGCTCCGAACTTCAGTAATGGTACTAGGCCTTGGCCAATGCTTCACTGCCTCTACTTTGGACTCATCTACCTGCAGCCCCACATCAGACACAATGTAACCAAGAAACAGCACCCTAGGTGTCAGAAACACACACTTCTTAATTGCAGCATAAAATTTCTCCCTACGCAGAACATGAAGAACTTCTCGCAGCTGACTAAGATGCTCGCTCGGGTTAGCACTGTAGATTAAAATGTCATCAAAATACACAACAACGCACTTCCCAATGAAAGGCCTCAAAACTTGATTCATAACACGCATAAAGGTGCTAGGTGCATTGGACAACCCAAACGGCATGACCATCCACTCATACAATCCCTCCCTCGTCTTAAAAGCTGTCTTCCATTCATCGCCAGCCCGAATACGGAGTTGATGGTATCCACTCTTCAAATCCAATTTAGTAAACACAGTAGCCCCACTAAGCTGATCCAGTAGGTCATCCAATCTAGGAATAGGAAAACGGTACCTGACCGTTATTTTGTTGATGGCTCTACTGTCGATACACATCCGCCAAGTACCATCTTTCTTTGATACCAGAAGGGCTGGTACCGCACAAGGACTCAAACTCTCTCGAATGTACCCCTTGGCCAGTAACTCTTCCACCTGTCTCCTTAATTCTTCATGCTCTCCGGGACTCATCCTGTAATGAGGTCGATTGGGTAAGGCTGCCCCGGGCTCCAGATCAATCTGATGTTGGATATCACGCATTGGGGGTAATCCATCAGGCAGTTCTTCTGGAAATAAATCGCTGAACTCTTCTAGGAGTGGTTTGACTACAACAGGAACCTCAACCTCTTTGTCTACCACCCTCCCGATTAAGGCGTATACTATTTTCGTCTCCTGCACCACCTCCTCAAACTGTGCTAAAGTCAACAAACTAGCACTGCCTTTGTTTTCTTCCCGCTTGGGCACTAACACAATTTTTACCCCCTCAAACACAAAGCTGTAAGTATTCGTCTTACCGTTATGAACCACCTCTCTATCAAATTGCCAAGGTCGTCCCAACAGCAGATGGCATGCATCCATAGCTACTACATCACACCAAACCTCGTCCTTATATTTTGTCCCCACAGAAAAGGATACCAATACACGTCTTGAGACAGTCACCTCGCCCCCTTGTTTCAACCAGGCTAACTTGTACGCCTTTGGATGTTTTTCCGTTGTTAGTTCTAGCTTTCGGACTGCCTCTGCTGAAATTATATTCTCACAACTGCCTGCATCAATCACAAACCTACACACCTTCCCTTTCACAGTACAGGTTGACTGAAAAATGTTGTTTCTCAGCCAATCATCATCAACAGCCCTAGGTGTAAGGCAGGACCTCCTCACCACCAGCGCAGTCCCAACATCACCAGTCACCACCTCCTCATCCACCCCTTCTGAATCAAAGATCGGTTCACCAGTTAGCAAGGTTTCATCTTCGATATCATCACCCTCATCTATTTCAGCAAACATCGCCCTTTTTCCAGCTTTCTTGCACTCAGTCTGCCTGTGTCCCACTTCACCACATGCAAAACACTTGATACCACTTACTGGACCAATCCTCCTATTATTATTTGTTACTGCTCCCGTTTTGGCTATTGCCCCCGCCGCTGCAACCTCGCCTGAACGGCCAGTATTGACACCTCCTCCTAAATATCCAAAGCTAGCAGGTTGTCCAAAACCACCAGGACGCCTCTTCTCAATCTGCACAGCCCTCTGATGCGCTGCAGAAATAGACATTGGATCAAACATGTTGACTGTCTCTTTAATTTGTTCTCGTAAACCCCCAATATATCGGGCTACTAACTGATCTTCTGTCTCATGCACCTCGTTCCGAGCAATCAGCCGATAGAATTCAGTTGTGTATTCATCAACTGTACGACCTCCTTGCCTTAAATTCTGTAACCGCTGGTACATTAATCGCTGATAATTATAAGGTAGGAACGTCGCCCGCAACTTTTTCTTCATCTTCTCCCAGTCCGTAATTTTTGACTTCCCCAATCTAACCCTCGTTTGCCTGAGTTGCTGCCACCAAGCCATTGCCCTATCTCTGAGTCTGGTAGCAACCAAGGGTACTCGTTTATCATCAGGGACACCCTTAAATTCCAGGATCTCTTCTACCGTGGCCAGCCAGTCAATGAATTCCTCTGGTTGGAGGGTACCACGAAATTCAGGAATTTCAGTCCTCATACCCGTCTCCCAACGTCTCCTATCGTCCTCCACTGCATATGGTCGACGACGCCTTCGAGGTGCCTCATCATAGTCATCATCAAAGTCATCTCCTCCATCATTCTCTCTTGCGAAAGGGTTTCTCCGATCATCATAATTAGGGTTCCCCCCAGGATGAGGAATTTCCCTATTCTGGTTCGCCAACAACTCGCCCATCCTTAGCGTCAATCGATCCATCATAGTGTTCATCCCCTGCTCCATTACTTGTTCGATTCGCTGCTCGAACCGCTGCTCAAGTCGCTGCAGATCCTCACGCCCATAAACATCATCCACACGCGCTCTACGGGGTGGCATGGTGAATATGATTTAGGCTCTGATACCAACTGACGTAGCGGAAGAAATAGAAAACTGCTATCAATTGTTGAACCGCGCACGATTGCCAAACGATAACCTTCTACAACCTGTTGATTCTATGAATACCAGGAAATAGGCAGCAAAATTCTAATTCAGAGAATTTTGGAAAAATACATAAATTTTATTATTCATCAAAAACTGCGGCTCCCCATCATAACAAGGTGTTTAAATAGCAAAACCCTAAAAACAGAATCCAAAACGGAAAAGGAAAACTAATAAAGACAATTATAAAAATAACCATAAAACAGAAAAATGTCTTTTTGAAGGCCTAAACGATGGAATTTGACCAAAAAACCCTGCACGTCACGAGCGAAACGCTAGTGAGTTTTGACCGCTGACCCGTTTCCCATGAAATTAGGCTCCGAAAACGCCCAAATCCGACACTCCAAACTTGGCCGAAATTACCGAATTGCCATTGAATCAGATTTTTGCCATTAAATCAAATCTTTCCATAAACTGGCACGCTTGCTCTTCAACCGCATCATCCAGAGAAAACATATTTTTTGTTAAAGGAGGTAAAGATCCAGAAAGAGAGTTATGGGAGAAGTCAATGAATTCTGCATTTGGATGAAAAGGGAGTTGGGCAATCTTGCCTTGAAACGAATTATTTCGCAATACCAGAACTTCCGATATACTAAAAATCCACTTTGGAATCTCTCCTGATAAAAAATTATTGCTGATATCCAACACGATTAGTTCATTAAACCCAGTAAAATCATCATTTGACAGTTTACCTGTGAATTGATTGTTGTCCAACTTTAGGACCCATAATGACATAGGAGTTTCGTTGAATTGTGTAAAAGGAAATTCGCCATGAAACCTGTTATGTGATAATAGTAATAGTCTCAAAGATGTGCAACCTGTTGCCACTTGATTTGGAAATTCTCCTGAGAAATTATTAACAGACAAGTCCAAATACGCCAACTCACTCATGTCACCGATCGAGGATGGGATACCATTCATGTGAAAATCATTTCTAGATAAGTTGAGATAATAAACATGTGGAAGCATTTTTCCTATGCTTTCATGAATTCCACCATCCAAGTGATTGTTTGAGATATCCATCCATCGAACAGTACTGAGATTCCTAAATGGTGGAAGATGAAGCAGACCACTAAAAGAATTATTTCTCAAAATTAAAACTTCTAGTTGTGTATTATTCTCAAGTAGCCAAGAGGGAAACCTTCCATCCAACAGATTCCCAGAGAGGTCAAGGACCCTTAATCTTTGCTGGTGAAAGAGAAATTTGGGAACCTTGTTCAGATTACAATTTGACAACACAAGGCTCTTCAACTGAAACAACATGGGAATCATCCAATCTACAGATTCTGTTTCCACCTCAAATTTGGGGTTATCATTTCTAATTTCAACCACCTGAAGCTTGGAATGATTGGCAAATGAGCTGAATGAGAACACACCCTCGAAATGATTATGACTTAGATCAATGTACTCGAGAGCCGCAAGACTAGCTATTAGGGATGAAGAAATGTTACCGGTGAATTGATTTCCAGAAAGATCTAAAACCCTAAGAGAGGTCAAATTGTTTAGACATGGAGGAAGGGTTCCTTCAAGATTGTTGGAACTGAAATCTAGTTCTTGAATCTTCTTCAGTTCACAAACTCCTGAAACGAAAATCAGCGATTGTAATGTTCACCATAGTTCTAATGTAACAGAAAAAGATGTTAAGGTCTTGAATAAGTTAAAAAAAATTGATTTCTTTCCTCAAGGTTTGACATAATAATTAAACATGTGCAAAGCAATAAAATTGAAAAGAATAAAACAAAGTATGTGTATCAACACTTTATGCAAATTAAATATATTCTCGATCGTCCACCATTTAGTTTAATTTGTTATAAATCTGTTAATATATTGTTCATCAACCCAAATTTTCTAAATTAAAGAATTTACCTTGCGTGGGTAAAGATCCATTAAGTTCGTTGTTAGTAAGAGAGAGAGCTTTTAGGGAAGATAATGACCATATGGATGGAGGGATACTCCCACCAAATTGATTGTTACCCAAATCTAAGATCTCCAAATGATGGAGAGATGTGAAACCTGCCAAAAAACAATTAAATAAATTAAATATTTAGCAAAAAAAATTTCTTCTCTTCACTGTAGTTTCAGTAAACTACTTTATGGGCTGTATAGCCAAATCTTTTCAGCAAAAAAGAATTGGATTAGGATCCTCTCCATTTTAATTTGAAATTGAGAGTTTTTATTTAAAGGTTCAAATTTAAAGTTATTAGATCTAAGGTCTAGAAGTTGCCACCTCATTTAAAAATCACTAACTTAATTTTAACTACCTCATTTAAAACTCACTAACCTAACTCTAGTCATTTCATTTAAAAGTCACTAACCTAACTCTAGCCATTAATTTAAGGGTCCTCTCAACATGTGTCTTTAGGACACATGCTAAGCACACAGTTCAAAAAAATATTCTCTTGAATTGTGTGCATATTACCTTAATTTCTGCATTTGCACCAAGTTCAAGAGAATATGCACACAATTCAAGAGAATATCCATTGAACTGTGTGCTTAACATGTGTCCTTAGGGCACATGTTAAGAAATTTCTTAATTTAATATAACAATAATGTATTCTTATTATATTATTATTATTATTATTATTATTATTATTATTATTATTATTATTATTATGAGCACTTTATTGTGTCCCTCATTGGTTTTTTAATATTATTATTATTATTATTATTATTAATTTTATTATTATTATAATAATAAAATTGTTTAACAAATTATTATTATTATTAAAATTATTATTATTGTTATTTGTTATTTTAATATAACACTAATATATTATTATTTTTATTATTATTATTACAATACTAAAATTGTTTAACAAATTATAATTATTATTTAAAATTATTATTATTTTAATATAACACGAATATATTATTATTAGTATTATTATTATCATTAGTGTTATAATAATAATAATAACAAAGTGATATATTAGTGTTATATTAAACTAATGGCTAGAGTTAGGTGAGTGATTTTTAAATGAAATGACTAGAGTTAGGTTAGTGAGTTTTAAAAGTGATGGTTAGAGTTAAGTTAGTGACTTTTAAATGAGGTGACAACTTCTATACCTTAGATCTAATAACTTTAAATCTGAACTTTTAAATGAAGAGGATCTTGATCCGAATGAATTGGGGACACAAAAGTTCTATTCTTAAATATTATATTCCAGTATTGAATATTATATTCCAGGATCGCAAATGTTCACCATAGTTGTATATACTGATCATACTCTTCTACTACGTATACTCTTATATATTCTAATGGGATAAAATGTAAATGTGGCCACTGAACTTTAGGTGTTTTTGGGTATTGAGCACATTTCTTTTGGTCAACGCAAATCGAGCCCCTTTTTATTCAAAAATTTAGATATTGAGTCCTCATGTGCCACATGTGCGTTGACTTGCCTACGTGGCACACGTGGCACCGCTAACGTGGACATAAACTCAAATTTTATTAAAAAATTTGTTGTTCCATGGATTTGATCCTAACGCCTCACATTTAGAATATTAGTCACAAGACCACCCAAGCAACAAAGGCCTAATTGTTTAATTTTCCAAATAAATAAGTTATATACTTAATCAATCAATCAATCGAAACAAAAAATATTTTTAAAACATAATACCTAATTTCCAAAAGCCAACAGAATGCTAATTTAATGAGCCAAAATTATGCAATGAGTTGCAAACAAGAATACCCACAAAGCAAAAATGAAAAAACAAATAATATCAATATACCCAATATCCAAAATAATTATTATTATTATTATTATGACTTTTATTGTTATTATTATTAGTGTTGTTATTATTATTATTATTAATGTTATTGTTATTTGAATTATTTTGGTGTGCAGAAGAACTATTGCAACGAAGAGATTGAAGATGCATCGGATAACCCATTTCCAGATCCACCAAACAACAACATACCCTAACCTAACAGATCTGAACAAATGAAAAAGCCAGATCTAGATGCAGCCACCAAATTTGTTAAAGACGGTAATTCCCATGGAGATGATTGTTGTTCTGAATTACAAAACCAGTAACCCATATTTAACATAAGCTTTTTTAGGGATTAAGAAAAGAATATACTATTTGGAAATTTGTATGTACAAATTCCCGAATTGATGCTAAATTCCTGCACATTGTAAGAAATTGCATAATTCACAATCTTTTTCATCAACTCTGGTCTGATTCTTTTCCTTAAATTAAACCTGATTGTTGATATATCAGTGCGGTGATTGCGTTTGGACAGAAATTTGTTCACGAACTTGCAGAAATCGCCCATTCGACGGGAATTGGTTGCGTCAAAATTGAGATGGGAAAGAGTAGCCCAAACGCGATTCCATTTCCTTGACAGAACGCAGGTTTGAACTGCGTATTTGATTTCGATTTTAGGAATTTGATGAAGAAGATGATCGGGTAAGCTACTCAGTAAATCTTCATTTTGTGGTTTATCGATTTTCATTCTCTTAACCCCTAAATCCGAAACCATTTGATGATTCCTTTTATTCTCTCTAGTCCCTTTGACAGTCTCTCACTTCAATCTCTGTCTCTTGCACTTCTTCTTCTTCGGGAGATGGACCAGGTTCTTATTTTCACTTCTTCTTCCTCTTATTGGGTAAACTCACAGGTTCTTGTTTTTATCTATTCAATTTATTCTTGTGTTTTAATATTTATACTATTGTGTTATTATAATTTCAATTTAAAAACCTACTTCAAATAATTTAAAATATAAGATATTGAGTAGAGTTAAAAAAATAAGATATAATTATTTAAAATATAAGATAATTATTTAAAAATAAGATATATATTTGAGTATTTGAAAATTTATATCTTATTTTATTAAAATTTATATTATAACAATAATACTATAAATTAATTTGGTATATATATATATATATTCTTTGAGTATATACTGATGAAAAAAATAGGTATTTTTATTATTGTTATTATTATTATTAATAGTATTATTATTAATATGATCATTATTTAATTTTTTATTATTATTATTATTATTTTTATTTTTATTATTATTTTTATTATTATTGTTATTATTATTATTGTTGTTGTTGATGTTGTTGTTGTTGTTATTAGTAGTAGTAGTATTATTGTTTCTATTATTATTATTAATTATATTATTATTATTATTTATTATTATTATTATTAGTAGTATAGTATTATTATTATTGTTATTGTTATTGTTATTGTTATTAGTAGTAGTAGTAGTAGTATTTCTACAACATTACATTATAGTGGTTTTCCAAACAAACAACGAGTACATGAGTAATTGATTGAATGGCATTTTGTGAGCTTAATTTCCACTCCATGCACAGCACAGACTTGATATTATTATTATTATCATTATCATTGTTATTAGTATAGTATTATTATACAGGATTTGCAGTATTCTATTTTAGGTTAACTGGTCAATTAGTGTCTCATTAACTACTCTGTTTTGTCTTTTAATTTTTCTGGGGGGAAATGAATTATTTTGTTATAAAGATTAAGCTTTGCAAAATATTAACAGTTAGCTCACGTTGTTCGTGTGGTCATATTTTGAGTTCGAATCAGTGAAGCAACATATTTTTGGGATTAAATTGAAAAATGTCCACGTCATGTGTGTCACGTGCTACACGTCATCAGGTCAACGCTCGCGTGGCGCTTGGGGGCTCAAATTCCAAATCTTTAAATAGAAAGGGACTCAATTTGTGTTGACCAACAAAAGGGGACTCAATACCCAAAAACTACTAAAATTCAGTGATCGACTTTGCATTTTACCCTATTCTAATGTAAAAGAAAAAGATGTTAAGGTCTTGAAGAAGTTAAAAAAAAAAGAAGAAAAAAAATGTAATAAAGATTGATTTCTTTCTTCAAGGTTTGAAATAATAATTAAACATGTGCAAAGCAATAAAATTGAAAAGAAACAAAGTATGTGTATCAACACTTTCTGCAAAATATATTCTCAATCGTCCACCATTTAGTTTGTTATAAATATGTTAATTATTGTTCATCAACCCAAATTTTCTAAATTAAAGTAATTTACCTTGCATGGGTAAAGATCCATTAAGTTCGTTGTGAGTAAGAGAGAGCTTTTAGGGAAGATAATGACCCTATGGATGGAGGGATACTCCCACCAAATTGATTGTAACCCAAATCTAAGACCTCCAAATGATGGAGAGATGTGAAACCTGCCAAAAAAAAATTAAATAAATTAGATTGCAGTGGTTGAACACACCCCTCCCCTCTTGTGGAAAGTTTTTGTTGATTAAAATCTACTCAATCTAATTTTCCAGGTTATATATTGTTGAGCAACTCATCTTGGATCTTGTTTACAAAATAAATATTTAGTAAAATTTTATCTTCTCTTCAATGTAGTTTCAGTAAACTACTTTATGGGCCGTAGCCAAAGCTTTGGGGGCACAAAAGTTCTATTCTTAAATATTATATTCCAGGATTACACATACTGACATACATATTTATTTTTAAACTATAAAGTGACATGAAATTCCTATCATATTATTACTATTTATTCTTAATAAATTAAGTACTACCATATCATCATTACTATATTTTTAATTAATGTTAAGAATAAATTTGGAAAGATAGATAGATTTATTTATTTTTTTATTTTTATTTTTTTTAAAAAGATAGATTTGGATGTTGTTAGAATTTAAAATCAAATAATATTGCAATCACACGGATATTATATGAAAGACAGAAAATATAAGGACACACGATATACCCAGGTTCACCAATTTGGCTAGTCCTGCTTGTCTGATGTATTTATTTGATGCCTCACACACTTTACAATGATTCGCACACTAAACACTGTTTTTATAGTAATTAAAAAATTAGCTGCTATAACATGAACCCAAATACATGAAGCCCAATACATTAGTAAAACTCAAGACCGGGCTACTAATAAATCCCTAAGCCCAATTGCACTTTGCGCTTGGCTTCCAGGGAGCGCTGCCCCCTTGCAACTCCCGCTAACTCACTGGCGAGCTGGGCAGCCGCTCGCTCACCGGTGAGCGAGACCACCGACTGGGTAGTCGTAGTAGTCATTCATCGAACCTGCAGAAGTATGAGTCAATCCCAACATTCTCCCACTTGATGAATATTTCTTGATACCCGCCTCAGATGTACACCACTCAAATTTCGCCAAACTAACTGCTTTAGTTAAGAAGTCTGCGTCGTTCACTACTGTGTCAACCTTCTCCAAGAGAATCAGTTTCTCATCAACCTTCTCTCTAATGAAGTGATATTGGATATCAATATGCTTCGACCGTGAGTGAAATGCAGAATTTTTTGCTAAGTGAATAGCACTCTGACTGTCACACTTTAACTTCACTGTCTTCTGTTTAAAACCAAGCTCAGCACACAACCTGCGAATCCATATTGCTTCCTTACTTGCATGTGTAAGCGCCATGTATTCTGCCTCTGTTGACTTGTTAATATTCTAACCTTAATGTTTTGATGATGATTTGATTATATGTACTAAATTGTTAACTGTGAAATTTCAGGAATTTGATAAAGGAATCATTGATGGTCAAAAGGCTTATGAAGACTTTTTGAGTCTTAAGGAAATAATTGTAAGGTCATTGCAAATATTTGATTTTTCGATACAAGGCTCTAGGACATTTTTATGTGCATATAATATGATGAATATTTTATGCATGATTAAAACGAAAATGAACTGTTAACATATCATATAGTATTGGATAAAGTTCATGTGTTGGTATCACTTAGATTTCCAAGAGTATTCTAATTTAATGACATAATTTTATTTGCATGCACATGTGTAGAAAGATTTAATATGAATCAGTTGTATGATGTATGATACCTTGGAAAGTGTTTTGAGTAAGACGGCTATATAATGATGAATATCAATTGGTGGTTAATTTGCTTACATCTCGGAAATTGGGTATCATGATTATCCTGGAAATATGGGTTGAGTTATTTACGATATTAACACTCCTATGCCTAGTTATTTTAAAAGCAATATTATCTCGGAAGTGATATATCTTATCAAGAGTGAGCATTACTTGTGGTGGTAGATATTTGTTAAGAGACCTGGTATATGCATGAAGCAATTCTTATCTTAACAAATTATCTTTGAAATAGTCTATATCTGTTATCCTTAAAAATACTTTCCAACGGAAATACATTTTGAACGTTACTTATCTTATTTAGAGATCTGTTGGCAACGTAAATGAAGTGTGATAAACGGAATTATTTGCAACGGTAATATTATTGGACTATAAAAATAAATTGTGTTATCAGTGTTATACACAACACTTGAATTAATTATTTTGCACTCATACACGTGAAAAGCTATTCTATAATTTTCGGTGCAAACTTATAAGCTGCTGTGGAATTAATATTCAGATTATTTTCAGCAACTTTTCGTGAGCTTTAACTGGTGATATCTATTTTACTCTTTGATCATTGCATTCATTTAGCTGAGCCTTGCATTGTTAAATTGATTATTTGCTTTGATCATTAGACCTCTATATTTGTACTCTTATATTTTTAGACTAAGTATTGTCTAAAGAAATTTAATCCGGGTGGATTAAAGATTGTTTACAAACAGGTTCAAGAAAGCATAAGTGCTTAAAGAGTGCATAGGTGCACAAGAAGCAAAGGTGCTTAAGTGAATTATTGTAATTCAAGGTTTTGAACTGTTTTGTAAAAAGAGTTAATTTAAAGAAATAAATTGAGTCTCCAATACTAGTTGGTATTGGACGTGGACTAGGCTATTATTATAGAGGGTAATAGCTGAACCACGTAAAAATCTTGGTATTCATATTTTTACTTGCTTTGTCTTATTTGCTCACAAAAAGATATTTAATTGTTTTGATAAATAAAAATTAAGTATTTTCATTATCATAAGATAAATTGTTGACATCAAGAGCTTTTACAAAGAAATCAATTAAGCTAGTTATTTTCATTAAATAACAAGAGTAAAGTTTTAATTCAGTAAACCGTATTTATCCAGCACGCTGCATTAGTTAATATAGTAAGCTGAATTCAGTAGTTGTTACTTAAGTTTAAAAATTGGTCATAATTGTTCCTACACTTAATCAACCCCCCTTCTAAGTGTGCCTTATCTGAATTTCATTTGGTATCAAAGCTTGGCTCTACTTATCTTGGTCTTAAAGGTGACTTGTAGGGAAAGATTCTAACATGGCACAATTCGGGAACAACAATCAAGAAGGTCAATCAACCAATAGACCTCCTCTGCTGCATGGAACAGAAAAGTACAACTTCTGGAAATTTCAAATGAGGATCTATCTTAAAAGGGATCCTTGGTAATGGTGGGTCGTGGAGAATGGACCACTTACTCCAATGAAAGATGACGGTACTCCAAAGACCTTGCTCGAAATGGATTCAACTGAAACCTACATAGCCTCCTATGATTCAAGGGCAATGAACACCTTACTTAGCGGTATGGTACAATCTGAGATCGACAAAGTTTCAACTTGCAACACTGCTAAGGAAATGTGGGACACTTTAATAGTGAGCCATGAAGGTACATCCAAGGTTCGAGAAGTCAAACTAAGCATGATCATGCACGACTATGAAATGTTCAAACTTGAGAAAGACGAAACTATAAAGATAGCTCAAGCGAGATTCCTTGTTTTACTAAACTCTCTGAAGCTGCTTGACAAATCCATCCCACAAAGTGAGATTAACCGTAAGTTACTTCGGGCTATGCCCAAAAGGTTTGCTTCTAAAATTACTACTCTTCAAGATTCTGCTACTATTTCTACTATGGATACTCTAACTCTTTTTGGTGAACTTGAGGAATATGAACATCAACTAAAGAGATATGATGAGGAGGAGGAAACCCCTCGAAGAAAAATTTTAGTTCTTAATGCAGAAAATGAAGATGAACTTGATGATGACTCCAATGAAGAAATTGCTATGATGACAAGAAGACTCAAAGGACTACTTCAAAGGAAGAACAAGAGGAGGAACACGTTCAACTCAAACAAGTTTAAGGGAAAGCAAACCGAAGAAACATGCTTTGAATGTGGACGTCTTGGTCACTTCAAAAAGGACTGTTTTCAACTAAAGAACAAAGGAAAAACGTGCTTCAAGGACAACAAGAGAAACAAAGCACTTGTCACTTGGAGTGATGAAGAGGAGACCGAAGTCGAGGTTGATTCCAAGGATGAACTAGCTCAAGTCTGCTTCATGGGAATAGAAGGTGAATCAAACGAGGTATCTATTTATGAGTTTAATTCTTTGAAACAAGAAAATGAAAAATTAAAAGAAAAGAATGCATGTTTAAAAGGACTAGTTAATTCATTAATGAGTGAAGTCGACTTTTTAATAGATGAAAAGAAAGAAATCGAAAAAGAATCATCTAGTAAAGAATAAAAGATTTTGATTGCAAAAAATGATTACCTTGATAATTATAACAAAATACTTTTCAATAGAGTAAATTTTTTAATTAATGAAGTTCAAAAATTGACTAATGAACTTAAGATGAGAAATGTATATATTGATGCATTTACTGATGAATCCCTTTGTAAAGCCATTCCTTCTAATGGACTTCAAAAGGAAATAGATTCATTAAAATCATCTCTTGCTAAGTTTGTTCAAGGAGAAGAAAACTTGAATGTCATTTTAGGTAAACAAATACCTACTTTTGAAAGACAAGGAATCGGCTACAACCCTATGCATAAAAAGGGAAATGTTAACATGCTAAAATCAAAATCACGTTTTAAATTAAACTATTGTTCTCCTTTTACAACATGTAGAAATTGTGGTATTAAAGGTCACTTAGACATAAATTGTTTTAAGAAAAATAAGATTAAAAAGGTATGGATTAAAAAGAGTGATATACTTGCCACTAATATTAAAGGACCCAAAAAGATGTGGGTACCAAAAGGATGAATTATCTTTTCCTGACATGTATGTTTCAAGGTAAGGGTTCCATCTCAAAAATGGATTCTTGATAGTGGATGCTCTCGTCACATGACTGGTGACAAATCAAAGTTCGTGGAATTGAAAATCAAGAAGAAAAATGGAACGATTACCTTTGGTGATAATCGAACTTCTGACATTATCGGGAAAGGTAAAATTGGTAATGGTAAGGTCAATATTGATAATGTACATCTTGTTAGTGGACTTGAATTTAATCTTATAAGTGTTAGTCAATTAATGGATAGTGGTCATCAAGTATCTTTTGAAAAAGAAAAATGCACAATTTCACATGGTTCTAACAACTCTACTCTAGTTGCACAAAAGGAAGAAAATATATATACTCTTGATTTTGAGCAACAGGAAGAAGAACTATGTCTTGCTAGCATACAAGATAAAGCTAATCTATGACATAAGAGGATGGGACATGTCCACATGGATTTAATCAAGAAACTATCCTCAAAGAACCTTGTCAAAGGATTGCCAAAAATAAAGTATGAAAAGAAGGGAGTTTGCATTCTGTGTCAACTTGGGAAACAACTAAGAACATCGCTCACTGCAAAGAATATGGTATCAACTTCTTCTCCCTTACAATTACTTCATCTTGATTTGTTCGGGCCAAAAAGACATGAAAGTATTAATGGTAAGTTTTATGCATTTGTAATAGTTGATGATTTTTCTAGATATACATGGGTATTGTTTTTAAGAACAAAAGATGAAGCTTTTAAAGAGTTTGAAAAGTTGATAAGAAATCTTGAAACAAAGTATAATTTCAAACTCATTAGAATTAGAAGTGATCATGGTACTGAATTTCAAAAGGACTTTATAATATTTTGTGATCAAAAAGGAATTAGCCATGAATTTTCAGCTCCAAGAATTCCTCAACAAAATGGAGTAGTGGAGAGAAAGAATAGAACATTACAAGAAACAGCTAGAACCTTGTTACAAGAAAGTAAACTTCCTAAGAAGTTTTGGGCCGAAGCTGTAAACACATCTTGCTATATTTTGAATAGAGTATTTATTCGTCCAATCATTTTGAAAACCCCTTATGAGCTTTTAAACAGTAAAATTCCTAACATAAGTTATTTCAAAGTTTTTGGTTCTAAATGCTTTATTCTCAATACTAGTGATAATTTGGAAAAATTTGATGCTAAATCTTATGAGGGTATTTTTATTGGATACTCACAAAATAGTAAGGCATATCGTGTATTTAATGTTAACAAGTTAAGTGTTGAAGAATCTGTTCATGTTACATTCTGTGAGACTAATCATGATCTTCCAAAAGAAAGAGATGAGGATGCAGGTAACTTGGAAACTTCAGCGAATCCAGCAAACCAAAAAGGTACATTCAGTAGACCAAATAAAGAAGTTCAGCAAGCTGAATTAAACAATTCGCATGAAGAGGAACAAGAAATAACACAAGAACTTGAGGAAGACTCTCCCCAACAAGAAGAGACAATGCATGATGCTCTTATGCCAAAGACTGTGAGATATCTCAAGAATCATCCACCAGAAAATATCATTGGAGATATCAACAAAGGAATCACCACACGAAGAGGCTTATAAAATCATTGTTCATTCTCTGCATTCTTGTCAAAAATTGAGCCAAAGAATGCTAAGGAAGCTATCCTTGATGAAAGTTGGCTTATGGCAATGCAAGAGGAACTTCAACAGTTTGAAAGATGTCAAGTATGGGAACTTATGCCTCCTCCTGAAGGTTTTTCTATTATAGGGACAAAATGGGTATTCAAGAATAAGCTTGACGAGCATGGAACTATCACTCGCAACAAAGCTAGATTGGTGGCTTAAGGATACAATCAACAAGAAGGGATCGACTACGATGAAACTTATGCCCCAGTTGCAAGATTAGAGTCTATCCGTATCTTGTTAGCATTTGCATGTTACAAGAAATTTAAGCTTTATCAAATGGACGTGAAAAGCGCCTTCCTCAACGGATACATCAATGAAGAGGTATACGTAAAGCAACCTCTCGGATTTGAACACGAGAAATATCCAAATCATGTCTATAAGCTTAAGAAAGCTCTCTATGGTCTCAAACAAGCTCCAAGGGCTTGGTACGAGAGGTTAAGTAAGTACCTACTTTCAAATGGATTTACTAGAGGTCAAATTGATTCTACATTATTTATTAAGCATGCAAATAAGGATATTATTATTGTGAAAATATATGTAGATGACATAATATTTGGTGCTACTAATAATTTTCTTTGTGAGTGGTTTTCAAAGTGTATGCATAAAGAGTTTGATATGAGCTTAATAGGAGAACTGAATTACTTTTTGGGACTCCAAATCAAACAAACAAAGGAAGGGATCTATATTCATCAAACCAAGTACACAAAAAAGCTAATCAAAAGATTTGGTTTTGAAGGATCAACTTCAAAGGCTACACCAATGAGTACATCCATAAAGCTTACTTCTAATGAAAAAGGTATAGATGTAGACTTAACGAAATACCGAGGTATGATTGGTTGCTTATTATATTTAACTGCTTCTAGACCTGACATAATGTATAGTGTATGTCTTTGTGCTCGGTTTTAAGCAAAACCAAAGGAATCCCACTTACAGGCTGTTAAAAGAATACTCAAATATTTAAGTGGCACTATCAATATAGGTTTGTTTTATCCAATTTGTGATCATTTTGAACTAATTGGCTACTCAGATGCTGACTATGCAGGATGTCAAATCGATAGAAAAAGTGCAAGTGGTGCTTGTGTATTTTTGGGACAAAGTCTTGTATCTTGGCACAGTAAAAAGCAAACGTCAGTTGCTTTATCAACCACTGAGGGTGAATATTTAGCTGCAGGGAGTTGTTGCTCTCAAATACTGTGGATGAGACAAACTTTATGTGATTTTGATATTCTATGTGATAGTGTGCCTATATATTGTGATAATTCAAGTGCAATTGATATTTCTAAAAATCTTGTTTTGCATTCACGTACAAAACACATTGAGGTAAGGCATCATTTCTTAAGGGATAATGTTTCAAAAGGTTTAATTAAATTAATTTTTATTCCTACTGAAAATCAGTTAGCCGATATATTTACTAAACCCTTAAGTGAAGAGAGATTTTGTATGTTAAGAAGGGAACTTGGACTGTGCGTGGTATAATATGTGTTCACGTACTTAATATGGTATAGTATATCTGCATGACATAGTATACGTCTACCTGATTTGCTTAGTTCATGTATCTAACAATATCAGTTGCTGTTTATTATTGGGAAACGTATCTAGATATGGCTATATTCTCAGTATTATCACATCATAACAATGTTTCATAATTATCTTTGAAGATTTGAAAAGCTGTGAAGAGCGTTATCTTCTCTAGGTGTCCTCTTGGTTTCCGCCTCTTTGATCTTAAAACCTCTCCCTCTCTCTTACTTTACTAATCTACTTCATATTTTTTCAAACCTTCCGTTTTTCTCTTGCTTCATTTTTCTACACCTCTGAAAATATGAAAACAAGGGCCGATAAACGATCGTCCGGTATCACCATCAACGACGATTCCCAGTCACGATCACCATATTCGGTCAAAACAAAGATGAAGTCCAACCGAAAGGGCAAGCAAGCGTCCATGCATGTATCATCCGATGAGATTTACTCGGATGGTTCGGATTCCACTTTCTCTTTCTTAAAATCCACTGATCAACAGAAGGTGAATCAGTCTCCAAACATGGCAGATCCTTCCTCTCAAACTGATCCTCCTTTTCTGGTAAACTCTGGTACTTCTTTCTCCGATTTACCGGATAATTTCTTTAGAGGACATGCTTTTGAAGAACGATTTAAGACTTCTATCACTACAAAACAATTTTTTTATGAAAAAATTCTGGATTTGTTTTATGTTAACAATTCTCCTCTCGAAAAACTTTTCAAATCTTGTGGGTTAACATCAATGTTGTTTCCTCCCACTAAGGCCTACCCGAGGTTGGTTCAACAGTTCTATACCAATCTTGAGTGCCACAATGACTGTTACACGACATATGTCAAGGGAAAATCATTGTTCTTTACTATTGTGGACTTTGGTAGTATTCTGGGTATTCCATCTTCTGGACCTAGTCTATTCACTTTGAAAGGTGCTGCCAATATTCCTTTTCCACCTCTTGAACAACTTCAAATTGTTATAAATAATTCTGCTATCACAACTCTGTTTACTCCAAAAATAATTGATGTTTGTTCTATTGCTAGTGTAATTCATAAGTTGGTCCGTAACAATCTGTTTCCTTGCCTTGGTGGTGGTTCAGATTTTACATATCAAGACTTGGTTGTTGTGGCTATGATTCTGAAAGGTCTGTCTTTTAATTTCTCTTACATGATGTTATCTCATATGTTAAGTTTCATCCGTCAGTCTAAAAAGTGTCTCTCATATGGTTGTTTTCTAACAAAAGTGTTTCAACACTTTAACATCTATCTTGAGGATGAAGTGATTCTCTCTCATAATGAATTTATTGACTCTGCTTATTTGAAACAATCTCATCTATCGCTGGATAATGGTCTGTTTGTTCGGTCTGCTCTTGATCCCATTCCTACTATCTCTACTCACTCCTCTTTTACGCCTCTGCTTACACCATCTGAACTCTCTCCGGAGATCTTGAACATGTTAACTAAAATTCTCCAGAATCAGGAATCCATGAAGGCTGACGTAGTTGATATTAAGCATAGGCTTAATGTTTTGGAAAAAGGTACGTTGCCAATCCGTGCAAACGATTTACAACAATTTCTTTCTCGGATGGAAGACGAGTACATTGATTTGAAGGCTGGGTTCGAGTTGCATACTATGGCTATGGTTGAAGCTCTGTCAAGGAAGATTAACAGAAATTCTTGTCAATTGAGTCAAGAAGTTAAGTTTGTCAGTTGTCAACTAGGCGAACTTGCTGATTTTGTGGCTGTTCGTATGAATGATGTTGCTCGGAAGCTACATTTTGATAGAATGCATTCTACAATTCGTGAATGGCCTCAGTGCAATTGGATGGCTGAATATGTCGGAGATTTCTTAGACCTTCCTCTACCCAATGAAACTTTTATTCCTCGTCCTCCTCGTTTTGCTCATGAATTTTCTATGGAAGAAAGAGTTCATCGTGTTCTACATCGTCCTTACTTTACTACCCGTCCTATCCCAGTGGTCCACATTGATGATGTTGATATCTGACCACATGAATGTCTATTTTTGCCTGATGACAAAGGGGGAGATGTTTTGGGTTTTGAATCTGATGCTAGTTTTGATCTGTTGCTGTGGTTGTTGCTGCTGGCGTTATCAAGTGGTTTATTAAGTTTTATTTTGTGTTCTTTTCTGTAGACTTTGATGATTGATGTTGATTGTTAGATGTTGAAAAAGTTTGTTTAAATTTTTTTTTGGTTATATATAATACTAATCTGCAGGAATGTTGGGCATTTTGAGTTTATAAATATCCTGAAACAGTATGCATGAATTTAGGGAGAGTTATAATTTTTTTTTGGTGTTGTCATCATCAAAAAGGGGGAGAATGTTGACTTGTTAATATTCTAACCTTAATGTTTTGATGATAATTTGATTATATGTACTAAATTATTTACTGTGAAATTTCAGGAATTTGATAAAGGAATCATTGATGGTCAAAGGTTTATGAAGACTTTTTGAGTCTTAAGAAAATAATTGTAAGGTCATTACAAATATTTGATTTTTCGATACAAGGCTCTAGGACATTTTTATGTGCATATAATATGATGAATATTTTATGCATGATTAAAACGGAAATGAACTGTTAACATATCATATAGTATTGGATAAAGTTCATGTATTGGTATCACTTAGATTTCCAAGAGTATTCTAATTTAATGACATAACTTTATTTGCATGCACATGTGTAGAAAGGTTTAATATGAATTAGTTGTATGATGTATGATACCTTGGAAAGTGTTTTGAGTAAGACGGCTGTATAATGATGAATATCAATTGGTGGTTAATTTGCTTACATCTCGAAAATTGGGTATCATGATTATCCTAGAGATATGGGTTGAGTTATTTACGATATTAACACTCCTATGCCTAGTTATTTTAAAAGCAATATTATCTCGAAAGTGATATATCTTATCAAGAGTGAGCATTACTTGTGGTGGTAGATATTTGTTAAGAGACCTGGTATATGCATGAAGCAATTCTTATCTTAACAAGTTATCTTTGAAATAGTCTAATCTGTTATCCTTAAAAATACTTTCCAACGGAAATACATTTTGAACGTTACTTATCTTATTTAGAGATCTGTTGGCAACGTAAATGAAGTGTGATAAACGAAATTATTTGCAACGGTAATATTATTGGACTATAAAAATAAATTGAGTTATCAGTGTTATGCACAACACTTGAATTAATTATTTTGCACTCATACACGTGAAAAGCTATTCTATAATTTTCGGTGCAGACTTACAAGCTACTGTGGAATTAATATTCAGATTATTTTCAGCAACTTTTCGTGAGCTTTAACTGGTGATATCTATTTTACTCTTTGATCATTGCATTCATTTAGTTGAGCCTTGCATTGTTAAGTTGATTATTTGCTTTGATCATTAGACCTTTATATTTGTAATCTTATATTTTTAGACTAAGTATTGTCTAAAGGAATTTAATCCGGGTGGATTAAAGATTGTTTACAAACAGGTTCAAGGAAGCATAGGTGCTTAAAGAGTGCATAGGTGCACAAGGAGCAAAGGTGCTCAAGTAAATTATTGTAATTCAAGGTTTTGAACTGTTTTGTAAAAAGAGTTAATTTAAAGAAATAAATTGAGTCTCCAATACTAGTTGGTATTGGACGTGGACTAGGCTATTATTATAGAGGGTAATAGCTGAACCACGTAAAAATCTTGGTGTTCATATTTTTACTTGTTTTATCTTATTTGCTCACAAAAAGATATTTAATTGTTTTGATAAATAAAAATTAAGTATTTTCATTATCATAAGATAAATTGTTAACACCAAGAGCTTCTACAAAGAAATCAATTAAGCTAGTTATTTTCATTAAATAACAAGAGTAAAGTTTTAATTCAGCAAACCGTATTTATCCAGCACGCTGCATTAGTTAATATAGTAAGCTGAATTCAGTAGTTGTTATTTAAGTTTAAAAATTGGTCATAATTGTTCCTACACTTATTCAAACCCCCCCCCCCCTTCTAAGTGTGCCTTATCTGAATTTTAGCCTCCGTAGATGATAAAGCAACAACACTTTGCTTCTTGCTCATCCAACTCACAGGACCATCAAACAATTTGAATACATAACCACTTGTTGATTTCCTGCTATCAACATCTCCACCCCAATCAGCATCCACAGATCCTACCACCTCAAAGTTCGTCCCATCTTCTTTACCTCCAAAATGTAATGCAAAATCAGAAGTACCACAAAGATACCTGAAATCGCTTTTGATGGCGGTCCAATGCTCCTTCCCGGTTTGACATATATTTGCTCAATACTCCCACTGCTTGGGCAATATCTGGTCTCGTACATACCATTGCATACATTAAGCTTCCGACCGCGCTTGCATATGGAATGTGGGCCATCTCCTCCTCTTCTTCTTTGGTCTTAGGACACTGATCTGCAGATAATTTAGTTCCTGTAGCCATAGGGGTTCCAACTGGTTTGCAGTCAATCATGTTGAATTTCTTCAACACCCCTTCAATGTACTTCTTCTGCCCTAACACTAATTTTTGATTCTTACGATCCCTGTGTATATGCATACCCAAGATGAAATTTGCTGGCCCATGATCCTTCATATCAAACTGTTGTGCCAACAAACCTTTCACAGACTTGATCATTTTCCTGTTATTTACAATCAATAACATATCATCAATATACAAGGTTAGAATAATAAAATTGTCACCCAACCTTTTCACATAGACACAATGATCAGCCTGACATCGCATGAATCCAAGCTATAAAACGTAAGAATCAAACTTTTGATACCACATTCTTGGAGATTGCTTAAGCCCATACAAGGACTTCTTCAATTTACATACCAGATTCCCCTTGCCTTTGATTTCAAAACCATCTGGTTGATTCATGTAAATCTCCTCCTCCAAGTCACTATGAAGGAATGTTGTTTTGACATCTAGTTGCTCAACCTCTAGATCATAAACAGCTGCTGCAGATAGAACTGTCCGGATGGATGTCAACTTTGCTATTGGAGAAAAGATCTCATCATAGTCAATTCCCACTATTTGAGAATACCCTTTTGCCACCAGTCGCACTTTATACTTCTCTATACTTCCATCCGCATTTGTCTTCTTCTTAAACACCCATTTGGATCCAATCGCCTTTCGATCCTTAGGCAATTTAACAAGACCTCAGGTCTGATTCTTATCAAGTGACTGCATCTCCTTATTCATAGCAAGCTCCCACTGATTTGACCCCCCCGAGGCCCTCGCCTCTTTAACTGTGCATGGTTCATCACTAGTGACATGTAAGGCATAATACACACTAAGTGAATACCTGCTTGGTCGCCTTCGAACCCGTGTGGACCTCCTCAATGTAGGCTCGACTTCTTCATCAGCCTCCACCTCAGCATCTTCCTCAATATCTGAATCATCCCCATCTTCATCATTATTCAAAACATGTTCAGACTCAACTAGTTCATCATTTGTAAAATTTGTAACCAACTGTGAATTTGTAGTCTCCACCTGCTTTCCCATGCTCACATCAATCTGCACACTATCAAGTTCTCTGGAAGACTTATCCACAACTGGCTCATTCGATGTTTCTCTAAACACCACATTCCTGTTGTACAAAACAGTTCTAGTCTCTGGATTCCACAGCTTGTATCCTTTAACACCTTCCTTATAGTCAATAAACTTGCACTTCTCAGACTTGAAATCAAGTTTGTTCCTTTTTTCCTTTGGGTCATGCATATACGCATCACAACCAAACACTCGAACATGAGACATACTACGCTTCCTCCCGAAAAGTACCTCAAAAGGAGTTTGATCCTTCAATGCAGATGTAGGTGTCCGGTTCTTCAAGTAACATGCTGTAGCAACTGCCTCTGCCTAGAATTCAGGCTCCAAGCCTGCCCAACTCCGCATACACCTCGCCTTCTCCATGAGTGTCCGATTTAATCTCTCAGCCACACCATTTTGTTGAGGTGTCATCCGAATTGTCTTCTGCCTTGTAATGCCCTGCTCAGCACAAAACTGATCAACTGGAAAATACTCTCTACCATTATCAGTTCGAAGAACCTTTATCTTCCTGTTGAATTGATTTTCAACTTGTGCCTTAAACTCTTGGAATTTTTCAAGTGCTTCAGACTTTCTTCTAATAAAATAAACCCAATCATATCTTGAAAAATCATCTACAAAAGACACATAGTACCTTGATTTTCCAAGATATGCTTCTGGAGTTTCCCCAAACAAATCACTGTGTATCAAATCCAATACTCCAGTCGCTCTAGTGGCAGTAGACTTAAACTTGACTCTATTCTGTTTTTCGTACAAATAATGTTCACAGAATCCGAATCCCATGGAGCAATCTGGAACCCCTTCCACCAGTTTCTTTGATGTTATAGTGGACAACCCCTTCTCACTGATATGCCCCAGCCGTTGATGCCACAACATAGACAAACTGTTCTCCGCACTATCTTCTTTCTCAGAAATAAAAGAGCCACCAAACTGCCCCTTTATGGTACTTCCCAGCAGCTTGTATAAGGTACCATGTCTTCTACCACGCGCTATTATAATTGACCCACGAGTCATCTTACATGAGTCTTTGTCACAACTGAAATTGACACATCCATCTGTCATCGTGCTAACCGATATCAAGTTCCTGCTAAGGTCAGGAATATGCATAACTCCCGGAAGTGTTTTAACAGTACCATCATGCATCCTGAGCTTTACCTTTCCACAACCAATAATTTTCACGGATGCGTCGTTACCCATCATAACATTACCTCCGTTGAATTCTTCATACTGACAGAACCAATCCCTGTGAGGTGTCATATGATACGAAACTCCTGTATCAATGAACCAGACATCGTCATCTGTTTGGGCTACACAAGCAGCTACTATGTACAAGTCTCCAGTGGCTTCATCCTTATTCCCCGAATCATTCTTCTCATTCGCAGATTTACCAGCCTTGTTCTTGCAGTCCTTTTTCATATTCCCAAATTCATTACACCTCCAGTATTTAATTTTTGACCTGTCAGTACTCTTAGATCTTTCCCGTGATTTTGACTTGTGTCCAAACCTCTTTGAATTTCTATCTTGATTTCGCCCTCGAACTAACAAAGCCTCCTTGGTTGAACTCTCCAAACTCTGTTGTCGCATATCTTCTGACAATAAAGCTGAAACAACCCCCTCAAACGACAATTCTGTAGTACCACTACCAATCACAATAATTAGATTATCCCACGAATCAGGCAGTGAATAGAGCAGCGTAATAGCTTTATCATCATCATTAATATCACAACTTATTGATGATAACTGACTAATCAGGGTATTAAATTCATATAGGTGTGCAGAAAACGAACTTCCATCATCCATCCGAAGTTTATATAATTTCTTCCTAAGAAACAGTTTATTAACTAAGGACTTACTTTGATATAGGGTTTCCAATTTCGTCCAGAGATCCTTCGCAGTCTTCTCCCCAAAAACATTAACCAGGACGTTATCAGTAAGGCATAGTCGAATCAGGCCACGAGCCTTCCGATCCAACTTCTCCCATTCAGCAAGTTTCTCCTTCAACTCCGTTCCAGTCGAAGACGTCCCCTCCTTCTAAGTAGCAATCGGTTTTGGATCTTCGATTACTGTCCAGAAATCCCTATCCACGAGTAAATCCTCCATCTTCAGTTTCCAGAGTCCAAAACTCTTTCCGTTGAATTTATCAATTTCAATTCGTGATGACCCTATATTCGACATCTTAAATTTGACAATCCCAGAACCCTCAAACGCAGCTCTGATACCAAATGTTAGAATTTAAGATCGAATAATATTGCAATCACACAGATATTATATGAAAGACAGAAAATATAAGGACACACGATATACCCAAGTTCACCAATTTGGCTAGTCCTGCTTATCTGGTGTATTCATTAGATGCCTCACACACTCTACAATGATTTACACACCAAACAATATTTTTATAGTAACTAGAAAAAACCCTAGCTGCTATAACATGAGCCCAAACACATGAAACCCAATACATTAGTAAAATTCAAGACCGGACTACTAATAAATCTCCAAGCCCAATTGCACTTTGCGCTTGGCTTCCAAGGGGGGCTGCCCCCTTGCAACCCCCGTCAGCTCACCGGCGAGCTGGGCAGCCGCTCGCTCACCGGTGAGCGAGACCTCCGACTGAATAGTCGTAGTGGTCATTCGTCAAACCCACAGATGTATGGGTCAATCCCAACAGATGTCAAGTGCATACAGTTGATTGTATGAAACAAGATTAAACAAAAATTTCATTGTTCAATGGGTCGGGCCACCTAAAATACTTCAAATAACGACAATAAAAAGGCTCATTCCAAATTGCTATTAGTAATTTTTTTAGAAACCTTAAAAGTGCAGCCCAATAGTTTAATCACCGGCCCATTGATTAACATGGCTGAGAAGACTTGCAACATTAATTGGTGAGTTTAATATAATTCAAAATTCCATCTCGTCAAATACTTCACTTACCTTGAAGGTGTAAAGATCCATTAAGTCTGTTCCAACTCAAATATAGAGCTTTTAGAGTAGATAATTCCCATATGAATGAAGGAATACTCCCACCAAAATCATTGAAACTCAAATCTAATATCTCTAGACGAGGGAAAGGTGTCAAACCTACCAAAAAAAAATAAGATATCAAAATTTGGTTAGCTCAATCTAAAAGAATAGTAATTATTATTTACTAGCATTTACACCCCATGTAAAGCATTGTTGAATTTTTATTATAAATATATTACTGAATAAAGTAATTAATTTTTATTCTTATTTAATAATTAAATTATATGGTTGATTAATAGTATAAATTTAATATTAGGCAAGATAATTCTTAAGAAAATAGTTTCCTTCTAAAATTATTGTTTAAGTAATAATAAAATTTTACTTATAATCAAATATACTTATACTTTCATTTTAATAATACTAACAAATTTAAACGAGGTAAGATGATCTTTGTGAAAAATTTATTTTCTTCTGAAGCTATATTATCTAAGTACTAATAAAATCTTTTTTAATAATGCTAACCAATTAATATTAGGTAAATGATCTTATAGATGTTACTTGTAAGCAGTGTTCTAAAAATCTCCGTCTAGGTCCGCCTAGGCCCGCCTAGGTGTTAGGCCCCTTCTGGTGCCCCACCTAGGCGCTAGGCAACAAAAAAAATCCTTATAGAAAATTAGGCACGACCTAGGCGGAGAAGTTTTTTTTTTTTTTTATAACTACCAAAACCAAATCTTGATATATTTATTTTTCTAATGATTTACCATATTCATAATGTAAGTTGTAACATATCAAATCACAACAAGAAGTGAACAAGATCAAGTCAAAATGGATAATTTTATTATAGTTGTAATTTTTTTTAACTTGTACCAACTTCAAATTATATAAATGATGATACATTTATAATATTTAGTTTAATTCAATATAATTGTTAAATTTATGTTTAATTTCTTAAGTTTTAATATTGAATTGAATTCTTGAAATTTAAATTTTATTATTTAATAGCAATCTTGTTTATGAATAAAACTAATACGTTAAAGATATGTTTAAACTTTGAACAATTGCATGTTTGTGTTTGAATTTTGACATTGGCAATATGAATATGTGTTTGAACTTTAAGCAAAAGGCCTTTATTATAGATTGTTTTGCTTTATATTATTGTTTTATTTGGATAAATGTAAGATAAAATATTAAAATTGGCTTAAAATAAAAAATTTCGTCTAGGCCTCCTAGGCGCTAGGCCCCTCCTGGCCGCCCACCTCCCGCGTAGCGCCTCTTAGAACATTACTTGTAAAAATATGCATTATTAATCCTTATTTTTGACTAAGTTGAACCGAGCAAATGGTATTATTGTAAAATTATGATATTATTAATGTTTTAAATTTTATTGTTACGAATTCTTACTAAACAGAATAACTAGTTTTCATTAATTTACTATTTAATATTTGAATTATATAGTCGGTTAATATATTATGTTAGAACAAATGTATATTTGATTTGATGATGATGAGATAATGTATATTTGTAATCAATAATTTTTATGAAGTTCTTAAAATGAAAATGATATAAAAAGATTTCAGAATAGAAAATCAAACTTGTTAAGTTGATGTATTAAATGAATTGAATGTATAAACTTTAGGAAACTAGACAATCTTAAAACTTACAAAAGATTGAGAGAACATAATGATAATAATAATAATAATAATAATAATAATAATAATAATAATTATTATTATTATTATTATTATTATTATTATTATTATTACTAACTCCGTTCCTTAAAGAGTGCAGTTTTAGCAAAGAGCACACAAACCAATAAGTGAGATAAAATAACAAAGTTAGCCTTTCTCTTCCTTTAGTGCATTAACTTCCCCATTTAGTGCATTAATTAAAACAAAAGCATATTTGAAAAAAGAAAGCTTTGGGTTCCTAAAACTGCATTCTTTAAGGAATAATTTTTTTTTTGATTAAAACTGCACTCTTTAAGGAACGGAGGTATTATTATTATTATTATTATTATTATTATTATTATTGTGAGCAATAGTACGTGATAATTATTATTATTATTATGACGTATTACTACTCATCATAATAATAATAATAATAATAATTAATTATTATTATTATTATTATTATTATTATTATTATTATTATTATTATTATTAGCAGCAGCAATATAAATACTCATATACTAATAATAACAAATGAGTTGTTGTGTATGCAGATCTGGAAGGAAAAGGTAAGTTAATAATTCACCTACCTTGATTGTGTAAAGTTCCATTAGGACGACTTCCAGGCAAATCATAAGAAAGAGAGAGAACTTACCTTGAATGTGTAAAGATTCATTAAGTCCCATATTACTCAAATATAGAGCTTTTAGAGTAGATAATTCCCATATGAATGAAGGAATACTCCCACCAAAATCATTCAAACTCAAATCTAATATCTCTAGACGAGGGAAAGGTGTCAAACCTATCAAAAAGAAAATAAGATATCAAAGATTGGTTAGCTCAATCTAAAAGAATTGTAATTATCCTAAACTCTTTTATCCCAAATTATTATTAGGTAAGATAATCCTTATAAAACTGTTTTATCCCAAACTACATAATCTTTAATAGTAATAAATCATCTTACTTAAACTCACATTATGTTTATTAATATCAAACAAGATGATTTTGTGATTGTTTTATCGTAAAACTATATTACGTATCTTTGTTTGGACACTTATAATAATATTGTTATCATGTTTATTATATTTTTTATGAATATATTATTTAGAGTAATAAATTCTTGGTTTTTAATTATTAATTCTTTAATTGAACCATATTTTTATTGGTCAATGTCAATGCATTAGTTATACCAATATATATATATATATATATAGTTGAAAATAGCATAATCTAACATCAGGTAATGTGATTTTTACAAGAAAATAGTTAATTTCTTTCCAAAATTATATTATCTAAATAAAAGTAGAACCTTATATGTGGAAAAGGGATATACCCTAGAAGGTATCTAATTAGTATACCCTATAAGGTTAATGCATTCATTTCTATCCTAAAGGTTAATTTTTACTTAAAAACTTGAGATAAACTTATTTTATAAAACTAAGATATATAATTTATATAACCTAGAGGGTATCTCCCGCAAGCCAAAATCTTATTTATACTCAGAATTTCCAATTTTCTTTTGTTTTCTTCTCAAATTAAATGATCTAGGTTGTAATATTATTTTACATAAACTTGCATTATTTTACATATAATTCAATAAAAGTAACAAATTATTATTAGGTAAAATGATCTTATTTTGATTGTTTCCATATAAAATTATATTTTTAATTTTTATTTTCTTGTAAAACTATGTTATTAATTATAGTTTCTGATTTAAATATAAGATAAACAATAAAAGTTGTTCTTTCTTTTCGAATGACAAAATTCTTTTAAATTTTGCATTTTATTTGATTTGTTAATTGTTTAAGTCAAGGGGGAAAATTGTTTGAACTGGAACTGGACGGGGCTGGCCTACATGAAGAGCGTGTGAACGTGTACTTAACGCGTTGAAACGGGTCTGGGGTTAAGAAAATAAATAATGTTATGATCACATAAAAAATGATCACATAAAATTTACATACACATATGTATATTGTGGGTCTCACGTGTCAGGCGGGGCCCAAAAACATATATATATGTGTATGTTAATTTTATATGATTATTTTTTTATGTAATACTAACATTGTTGTAAGAAAATTTAATGAGGCGGGAGTGAAAAATGATCCCATATCCCTCCATTGTCATGTCTATTTAACTCCAAATAGTTTGACAAGATTTTTTAAGTTGTCTCAACAATGCATCGGTCACTCTTAAGTGATTGATAAGATTTTTTGGACAGGATGAAAAAATTATATTGTTTCATATTAATATTGTTTGGACAGCTATTTCTCCGATCCCAATAGGATGGTATCCACCAACCTTCAAGTGATTAATTGACAATAATTTCTAAGCAACTCACTATAAATAGTCGTACACCAAACAAATAAAAATATTTGTAACCGTCAGTATCAGTGTATCACTCTAGTCTACAATAAGTAATATTCATCACTCTTAGTGTAGTTGATCAACTAATATCTAAAAAGATTTTTAATATAATATCGAATACACCCTTCAAGTTATAATATTTAATTTATCCACTAAATATAAATTTGTATACTATAATCTTTACTTAACTTGATCTAATTAATTGAATTATGAATGCAATAAATAACATAAATGTCAAAAAAAATAATAAATATTCATTTTATCAAGAAAATAAAGTCATACAATTTTTATTAATTAAATTTCTCAAAGATTAAAATTTACGTGATATATATTCAAATATATTTTTTTTCTAATTAAAAAGTAAAATTTTAATACCCATAAAAAGTACAAATTGACGCAATAAAATTATAATTATTTTTTCCAAATATTAAAGTTTACGTAAAACAAACTTATTATTATAGAATGATCAATCTTATTATTCATATAAAAAAATATTAAAAATTATATTAATTATTTTTCTCATATATTAAACTAAACATAAGTCACACTTAAACATAACTATTTACAGTAAAAATGACAAATGTTGTTACTCAAAAAATATATATATTAAAAGAAAAATCTTTTTACAACATAGAGATAGTAATAAATATTATTATATTTTCTTTTATTCAACATTGCACAAAAACAACGCTAACTATATATTAAAAAAATATAATCAAAATCATAAACATCCCAAATTTTGACATATACTCAAGAAAATTGAACATATAAAAATCATAATATGAAACTAAGAATTCAAATAATAATTTTTGTTGTTAAATACCAAAAACTAAACTATCAACATACTCAATCACTCTAATTAGAATAGCTCCATTAATATATAATTTAATTTAAATTTTTTAATATTTGTATCACTTTATCCAAAAATGTGTGGTATTTAAACTAAATTAGTTTTTTTATAAGTTACCAACAATTTCAATAAGATAGTCTTAATTACAAATAAAACTATGATTAAAATGTATTGTATTAAAAAAAGATAATTAACATATATATTATTTAAGAATTAAAATTTGATAACATACAAGGGCAAATATGTACCTTTATCTATTTAGTCAACCCTAAAAACTTGCATAGGGTACTTATAACTGTTACTTAAAAAACTGGAGGAGGGGTGAGTGTTTTTATTATGGTTACTAAAGGGGATGCCACTGTATTTTTCTCCAAAAAGAATAGAAATTAATTCTCCCAACTTCTTTCTTTTTTTGGTATAAAAAAACAGAAAAATAATAATAATTCAACTACTTGAATTTTCTATATTGTTAAACTACGTACCTTCACTTTTAGTCCAACCATCAATGCGAGCAAACGATAAATTCAGACTTTGCAACTCTTTAAATGGAACAAAAAGAGAGAGATTCAGTGACGATGAGTTGCTGCTGTAGACGCGGTACATTTTTCCAAGAGAGATCTTTATCACGTGTCCAGTAGTGCGGTTGCACGTGACTCGTGACCACTCACAACACTCATTTTTTCCCTCAATATCAACCCAATCAGAAAGAAGAAACTCAAACTCGTTATTGATAATAGAAGAAGAAGACTGGTTCATGAATCCCATGATCTCCTTCAATTCTAACAAGCCTTTCCTTTCCTCTTCAAAACAACCTTTGTGTCCACTGACATAACTAATGAACAAAAACAACAGTATAAAATTCCTCTTTAATAAAGGTTGTTCCATTTTTCCAATTTATTTGTTTGATGAAGCTGCCGCCTCCTGGCTCTTCTTTAATACTTATAAGCAAAGCAACCCACCCAAAGGGGCAGAAATGGAAGAAGAAAAAAACCATGTTCAAATCCTCTCTAATATGGCCGTGTTTGGGCCACATATTCAATTAGTCCACGTAATGGACTGACTGGCTAGGTGAAAGGATATTTACGAATTGATATTTTTTCCGTTTCAAAATTAAAGAAATATTTTAAATTTTTTAAATTAACAAGCTCATCCCACGACATTGATAATAGTTTATTATATGTTAATTGTTAAGATAATAAATTAAATATAGGATAAATATTTGATTACTATATTTTTAAGAAGATAGTTGTAATTAATAGTTTATTATGTTAATTATTAAGATAATAAATTAAATATAGGATAAATATTTGATTACTATATTTTTAAGAAGATAGTTGTAATTAATAGTTTATTAAATATTTACTTAAACAATAATTGTTGAATTATATATTATAGGTTCATTCGATCAATTAGTAAGCTAAACATTTGAATTGATCGAGTGTATATTTATTTATTTATAATTTTGAGAAAATAATTATTTACATGCAAATTTAGGTTTCATTTTTATCAATTTCTTTGCTTGGTGAATCCTCCTGACTCTTCTTAAATAATCAGAGCAACAACTTGAGTCCACCATGTCGAAATATTCCACAAATTTAGTTCATGGACGTAAAGGACGGGCAGAGGTGATAAGATAGTTATGATTTGATTATCGTAAACATGTTTCAAGATTATAGGACTTAACTATTTATTAGATTTTACACAATTCATTACAAAGATCTGACGGTTAGTATTTAAAACAATATAAGATCTCCCACAACACGATATTATGAAATTGTATTGCTGGATTATGTATAAGTCGTGTCAGGATTATATATTCCAAATAATGTTCTCTCTCTTCTTGTATATGTGTCAATGTGTGTCTTTATTTTAGTATCAACACAATTCACAAATCACAACTAGCTAGTCATTCAGCATTCCGTGCAGGCATGATTAAGAAGAAAATTGCACCTAGTTGCCGCCATGACAATGTGCTTAAGCTTCTTATTTGGCTTAGATATCATTAACCAACAATTAACTACTATAAAAAAAGTGAACTCACAAAAGATAATTAAAATCTAAAAATAAATAAAAAACCAAGCACCCAACAAAAAATTAGTAAACATGACATAATATGTGCAATTTCACCGATTATGATCAAAAATCATGTGTTCACCTCTTTCATTATGTGAAAAAAAATCCTAATTAGTAATAGTGAAACTTTAAACTATCAAACAAAAAAATCCTAATTAGTAACCTATTAAGTCCAAAATATAATAAATACATCAAATAAATTGAATTGGGCTTAATACCAAGTTCCAAACCAACAACAAATTCAAACAAACTACTAATTTTAAATTATCAAAACAAAAAATGCCCTAATTTGGTTTCTTTTTAAGTTTGATTACTCAAATATGCACAAGAGCTGTGACGCGTGGTGGAGTCTGTGGAGATGTAGTAGAAAACCAAACCACTTAGACAAGAAGGAGTGGGCGGAGGGCCGGAGGCGGAGCCGCGGAGGAGTCAAGAAGGAGTATGAAAAATAAAAGAAGAAAAAGTGAAGAGGCGATCAACCATCAGGCGAATAACATAAACTTTGTAATTTAGAATTGAAGTGCAGAATTTATTTTGATCCCTCCAAGTTTAACTCTTTCATCAATCTGCCCCCTTGAGTTATTAACTTACAAATTGCCCCTTACTTCAATACCTATAAAAAAAAAAATATGAGCATAGGCGGATACCTATGTTGCCACCACATAGGTCCTCCCCTGACTGTGTTACAGTAGAAAAATTAAAGTCATGTTATGTATTGTTATAAATTTATACTGAATTACAATTGCAAAGTTTTTTTTTTTGACAAAGTCTTCTAATAAGAATTTGGAATAATTCTTATTGATATGTGAATCAAATTACAAAAACACTAGATCAGTCGAGGTGATATCTCCTCTCGTCTTAAATTAAAACTGAAAACTCGAGAACATATATATTTTTAAAAAATAGACAAAAATATAGAGACTTACATTGTTATTCAATACTAATAGCCAATTATTACAATTAATCCGTTTCTTGTGGAAAATCCGTTTCGTGGTGACTGCTAGCTTGATAAACAAAGTCAAATTATTAAGTCAACCATATGTAAATTTTCCACTATTATGGTTTTGCTTGGGGACCATTGGAATTTGTTTGCCTTCATTTATGGATCACAAATTTAGTCCATGGGCCTAAAGGACCGACTGGCAGAGGTGGTAACGATAATTATGTTACAATTTTCTTAAAGCGAATTGATTTGTCCTCATTATTTAGGGTCAATTACATATTATAGTATATTTTTAAAAATAATTACAACAACAGTGCATGCATAAAATATTTACAAAATTAATATATTTTTAATAGTTTATTTACAAAATTAATGTATTTGGATATCCCTTTAATAATGGTCCACGATTCTCTCCCTTATCTCTTCCCGTTAATTATTATTTTCTTATCTCTCTCATGATTCTCTCCCACTGGACCAAATCTCCTCAATCTCCATTCCAGGCTCCATTTCAACGCCACCACCAACGAATTCTCCTTCATCACCCCCGCCACCGCCCACCTCCAAATCCAACCATTCGATCTCCAATCAACGTCTCAGATCATCCACTCCCCCTCCGATGCCACTGTTTCTCCTTTCCAACTAATCATGGAGCACGAACTGAACAAAAATTGACGGTGCGCGGTGGTTCTTCAACTTCACACGGTGGTGTGTGACCAGACGGGGGCGGTGGTTCTTTGGCTTCACACGGCGACGTGTGATCGGACGGGGGCGGTGTCGACGCTAAGGGAGTTGATGGGGTTGATGACAGAAGGAGGGGCGGAGAGAGAAACAAAAAAAGATTGGGAGGTAACCAAACCTTCTTACGTTGGTAACCAAATAGTCATACTAAGGTAATCAAACTTTCATACACTACAAAAAATTGGGTCATAGGCGACGGGGGTACTGGTGACGGCAAAAACGCCGTCGGGAATGACATCAATGGCGACGGCAAAGCCGTCGTTAGTGTATGCCGTCGGCAATGACCTATTTTCCCTTATATGGCGCCATCTTTCCCACTACCCGCCCGCGGGAAAGGCGTGGGGCGACGGGCTGTATCATTGGCGATGGGACTATTCCGTCGGTATTAAGTCATTAGCGACGGGAGCAATCTCGACGGCCATGCCGTCGAGAATGAGTCTTATATAATCAGATTGGTTTTAATTTTTCTGCTTATCCTTTTTCTTCCCCAGTGAGAACAAAAAACTTAACCCCCAACGAATAAAAATTAAGTTTTAACTCAACCTTTCAGGCCTTGGGTTAAGCTTGAGTTCATAAAGAATAAGGTTGAGATGAAATTGGTTTGAGCTTAGACCGTGCCTTGTACATTCTAAACCCATTTTAATTTTTATACAAAATTTCAGGACTATATGAGACATATTATGTGTACTTGAGCTATTAAAATATGAGTTTTTTTAATAATAAAGAAGCTTAACATTCAATCTAATCATATGAAGTCCAATCTCAACATGTTGTTAGACTAATTAGGTATGAATGATATTAATATCTAATCATAGTAATCGAGAGCAAATCAATAGATGTTATGAAAAATATATCTAAATAGCAAGTACGCGGAGCAACATCAATCAAAAGATAGTGGTTCAACCAAATAGAAATGGTAAGTAATGTCTGTCTTGGCTCTTAAAGGAGGTTTGGTACCCAAGTTGCCTTAATTTACAAAAATTTACACTAAAATCATATAAAGGAGGTTTGTTACTTTTCTTGGACATGTTCTTTGGGCAAAGTTAATCAAGTGTCTTATAAGAGGATGAAACTAATAACTTCTTCCAACCTTTTAGTATTATTGAATATAATTGTATTATATATATAAATATTTGGTCAAAATATAGACAATTTATAACTTCAATTAGTGGGTATGATGTTGGATGACTTTACTAGACTTAATTTAAAAGAGGTACTACCTCCGTCCCACAATAAGTATTTTTTTATGCTTAACAATTTTTTCCAAAATAAGTGATGTGTTAGAACTCCAATACAATTTTTTCAATATTTTTCCATATGTGCCCTTATGCATCCAATGGTATTTATTGCGTATTTATTAGAAAGTTGAAAGGTTGAAGAAAGAGAAAGAGAGACCAAAAGACAATCAAAAAAGTGTCAAACAAAACAAAAAAAGTATATTAAGGGTATTTTTGCCATTTTAGCTTGTGTATTGGTTTGTGTGATTTAAGCTAAAAAAGCACTTATTATGGGACAGAGGTAGTAATATAATTTTTTTACAATTTCAGAAATATGTGCATATTTTCATATAGTTTAGGAAGCTTAGAAACCCGTTTGAGATTCACTTAGTATGAGTGAATCTCAAATAGTCCCTGTTTTTGGGACTGTTCTTGTATGTTTCGATATCTCTTAGGTCGGTGTTAACGACTTGAACACGTCTTTATATTTTTTGAATTTTCGATCAGTATATATCTCTTGATGTTCTTCGGGTGCATATTTAGACTACGATGTGTTAGTCTATTTCGTGTACTTGAAGACCATGGGGAGGTGCTGCCGAAATTTCTAAAAAATTTAAAGATGTGTTCAAGTTGTTGGCATCAGTGAGGCGACACATCCGGGAATGGGATAGAAGCCTGACCCGTTAGAGTGAGAGATGAAGTTAGGAAACTTATAAGCTTGCATATACATTAACTTGGAGACTTGATTGTGTTTGTCTAACTTTCTATATATATAGCAGACAGTTGTCCAAGATGTCTGTTGATCGAAGTTGGATGGAACGTAGGGTAGCCACTGATAAGAGTGGGCTTAGCTCTGAGTACCATAGTGGGGTTGAACATTTTCTCAATTTCGCGTTTGAGCAAGTCAGCGGCGATGAAATCAGATGTCCTTGTAAGAGGTGTGTGAATGAAGCATGGAAGGAAAGGAGTGATGTCATGTGCGACTTATTTGCGTATGGGTTCAAGCAGGGTTATACGACATGGATCTAACATGGGGAAACCTGGTTGGATGAACATGAATCAGAACTGGAATCTAGAGGTGACGAAACCTTTGACTGTACTAACATGATAGTCGAAGCTGCTGGTTCATACTTCCAGTGGAATACAGACAGGGATGACAGTAGCGTCGAGCAAGAGCCGAATTACGGGGCTAAGGGTTTCTATGAGTTATTGCATGAAGCAGCGACGCCATTGTATGACGGGCACGAAAAGCACACCGTCTTATCTGCCGTGACTAAGGTTTTACAATTCATGAACGAGTATGACTGTAGCGAGAGAGGTTTGAATGAACTGCTAAACATTGTGAAGGAGTGCTTACCTGCAGGCAATAAGTTACCGAAGTCGTACTATGATGCGAAGAAAATGGTCAAAAGGCTCAATCTAGGGTATGAGAAGATTGATGCTTGTGAGAATGATTGTATGTTGTAATACGGTGATGTCAATAAAGATAAGAGGTCATGTGATATTTGTGGTACAAGTAGATACTGTGAACAACGCAAGAAAAAGGGAAAAGACATGCCGAGAAAGATCTTACGTTATTTTCCCATTGCACCGAGGCTTCAGCGGTTGTTTATGTCAACACATACCGCCGAGTATATGAGATGGCACTCTACACGGGACATAGTTGAAGGTCAAATGACGCACCCGGCAAATGGGCTTGAGTGATTTTTTTTTGATAAGAATCACCCCTCGTTTGCTGAAGAGGTTCTCAATGTTAGGCTTGGACTTGCTACTGATGGGTTTAATCCATTTAATGGGCCTTACACCAAGCCCTACTCAACTTGGCCGGTGATTATTGTTGTGTATAACCTCCCGCCTTCAATGTGCATGAAAGATCCCTACATGTTCATGCCTTTACTGATTTCGGGTGATAAGAGTCCGAGTAAAGACATCAATGTATACCTCAGTCCGTTAGTTGATGAGTTGAAGATGTTGTGGGATAAAGGGGTTCAAACTTATGATGTATCTCTTAAACAGAACTTTGACATGAGGACAGCTTTACTGTGGACCATAAATGACTTTTCGACGTTAGGAATGATCAATGGATGGTCGACTCACGGGGCCTTGTCATGTCCCGTGTGCATGGGGTCAGTTAAAGCTATGCGGCGCAAACATGGGGGGAAAATGAGTTTTTTTACAACATCCAGAAAGTTTTTGCCTATTGAACATCGTTATCGACAGATGAGTAGACAATTCAATCGAAAAACAGAGAAACGTCAAGTACCTGGACGTCTTTCTAGGACAGCAGTGTTAAGTTGGATTACTCACTTGAAATTTCCACCTCCAGGGAAGAATCACAGATTAGAGCGAGCTTATGGTTACGGCAAGGTTCACAACTGGACACACAGACCCATGTTCTTTGACCTTCCTTATTGGGCTACACTATGCATCCGTCATTGTTTAGATTCGATGCATACTGAGAAGAACGTATTTGATAATATTTTTTATACAGTCCTAAATGCAAGTGGTAGAACAAAGGACAACAATAAGTTGAGGCTTGATTTGGTAGAAATGAACATTAGGGAACATCTGTGGCTGTATCAGGAGGGTAGTAAGACGGTAACGCCTAAAGCTGACTATACTTTGACCAGGGAACAGTTGCTATTGATATATAATTGGATCAGTGGACTGAAGCTCCTAGATGGATATTCTTTGAATATAGCAAGGTGTTGTAAAGTCGAAGAGCTGAAGTTTCGGGGTCTCAAAAGTCATGATTGTCATGTATTCATGCAGAAGTTGATCCCTGTGGCATTTTATCGACTTGTTACCAAAACGTGTGGTTGAAGCACTGATGGAGGTTTCTAATTTCTTCAGAGATCTATGCTTAACGGAGCTCCAACTCAAAGACATAGATAAAATGGAAATGCAGATAGTGGAAATAATGTGCAAGTTAGAAATGATCTTCCCTCCATCGTTTTTTGATTCAATGGAGCATTTCATTTCTTGATAGTGGAAATGATCTTCCCTCCATCGTATTAGGCACGCGTTACAACTTACGGGACTCAATTCCGATATACGGAGGTCGAGTTATCAACCCGTTTGCCAAACTTGCCAACACTTAGGCAAAAAGCCGAAAAAGAGACCGAATCCCGCCTCGATCGTCAAATAGACACGCAAACATAGACATAGCACCGTATAGGAATTAGGCACGCGTTACAACTTACGGGACTCGATTCCGATATACGGAGGCCGAGTTATCAGTCCGTTTGCCAAACTTGCCAACACTTAGGCAAAAAGTTGAAAAAGAGACCGAAACCCGCCTCGGTGGTCGAAACGACATGCAAATACAAACATAGCACCGCATATGTATTAGGCACGCGTTACAACTTACGACACTCGATTCCGATATACGGAGGCCGAGTTATCAGCCTATTTTCCAAACTTGCCAACACTTAGGCAAAAAGTCGAAAAAGAGACCGAAACCCGCCTCGGTCGTTGAAATGATACGAGAACATAGACATAGCACCGCATAGGTATTAGGCACGCGTTACAACTTACAGAACTCGATTCCGATATACGGACGCCGAGTTATCAACCCGTTTGCCAAACTTGCCAACACTTAGGGAAAAAGTCAAAAAAGAGACCGAAATCCGCCTCGGTCGTCGAAACGACACGCAAACAAAGACATAGCACCGCATAGGTATTAGGCATGCGTTACAACTTACGAGACTCGATTCCGATATACGGAGGCCGAGTTATCAGTCCGTTTGCCAAACTTGCCAACACTTAAGTAAAAAGTCGAAAAAGAGACCGAAACCCTCCTCGGTCGTCGAAACCACACGCAAAGACAGACATAGCACAGCATATATATTAGGCACGCGTTACAACTTACGGGACTCGATTCCGATATACGGAGGCCGAGTTATCAGCCCGTTTGCCAAACCTGCCAACACTTAGGCAAAAAGCCAAAAAAGAGACCGAAACCCGCTTCGGTAGTCGAAACGACACGCAAACACAGACATAGCACCTCATATGTATTAGGCACGTGTTACAACTTACGACACTCGATTCCTATATACGGAGGTCGAGTTATCAGCCTATTTTCCAAACTTGTCAACACTTAGGCAAAAAGTCGAAAAAGAGATTGAAACCCGCCTCGGTCGTCGAAACGACACGCAAACACAGACATAGCATCGTATAGGTATTAGACACGCGTTACAACTTACGGGACTTGATTCTGATATACGGAGGACGAGTTATCATTCCGTTTGCCAAACTTGCCAACACTTAGGCAAAAAGCCAAAAAAGAGTCTGAAACCCGCCTCGGTCATCGAAACGACACGCAAACACAGACAAAGCACCGCATATGTATTAGGCACGCGTTACAACTTACGACACTTGATTCCGATATACGAAGGTCGAGTTATCAACCTATTTTCCAAACTTGTCAACACTTAGGCAAAAAGCCGAAAAAGAGACCGAAACCTGCCTCAGTCGTTTAAACGACACGTAAACACAGACATAGCACCGCATAGGTATTAGGCACGCGTTACAACTTACGGGACTCAATTCCGATATACGGAGGCTGAGTTATCAGCTCGTTTTCCAAACTTGCCAACGCTTAGGTAAAAAGCCGAATAAGAGACGGGAACCCGCCTCGGTCGTCGAAATGATATGCAAACACAGACATAGCACCTCATAGGTATTAGGCACGCATTACAAGTTACGAGACTCAATTTCGATATACGGAGGCCGAGTTATCAGCCCGTTTGCCAAACTTGCCAACACTTAGGGAAAAAGCCGAAAAAGAGATCGAAACCCGCCTCGGTCGTCAAAACGACACGCAAACACAGATATAGCTTTGCATAGGTATTAGACACGCATTACAACTTACGTTACTCGATTCTGATATACGAAGGCCGAGTTATCAGCCTATTTTCTAAACTTGCCAACACTTAGGCAAAAAGTCAAAAAAGAGACCAAAACCCGCCTCGATCGTCGAAACCACATGCAAACACAGACATAACACCGCATATGTATTAGGCACGCGTTACAACTTAAGGGACTCGATTCCGATATACGGAGGCCGAGATATCAGCCCTTTTCCAAACTTGCCAACACTTAGGCAAAAAGCCGAAAAAGAGATTGAAACCCGCCTCGGTAGTCAAAACGATACGCAAACACAAACATAACACTGCATAGGTATTAGGCACGTATTACAACTTACGGGACTCGATTCTGATATACGGAGGCCGAGTTATCAACCCGTTTACCAAACTTGCCAACACTTAAGGAAAAAGCCGAAAAAAGACCGAAAGCGACCTCGATCGTCGAAACGACACGCAAACACAGACATAGCACCGCATAGGTATTACACACGCATTACAACTTACGAGACTCGATTCCAATATACGGAGGCCGAGTTATCAGCCCGTTTGTCAAACTTGCCAACACTTAGGTAAAAAGCCGAAAAAGATACCGAAATCCGCCTTGGTAGTCGAAACGACACGCAAACACATATATAGCTTCGCATAGGTATTAGACACGCGTTACAACTTACGAGACTCGATTCCGATATACGGAGGCCGAGTTATCAGCCCATTTTCTAAACTTGCCAACACTTAGGCAAAAAGTCGAAAACAGACCAAAACTCGCCTCGGTGGTCGAAACAACACGCAAACATAGACATAACACCGATAGGTATTAGGCACGCGTTACAACTTACGGGACTCGATTCCGATATACGGAGGCCGAGTTATCAGCCCGTTTGCCAAACTTGCCAACACTTAGGCAAAAAGCCGAAAAAGAGATCGAAACCCGTCTCGATCGTCAAAATGACACGCAAACACAGACATAGCACCGCATATGTATTAGGCACGCGTTACAACTTACGGGACTCGATTCCGATATACGAAGGCCGAGTTATCAGCCTGTTTGCCAAACTTGCCAACACTTAGGCAAAAAGCTAAAAAAGAGACCGAAACCCGCCTCGGTCGTCGAAACGACACGCAAACACTGACATAGCACCGCGTAGGTATTAGGAATGTGTTACAACTAACGGAACTCAATTTTGATATACGGAGGCCTAGTTATCAGCCCGTTTGCCAAACTTGCCAACACTTAGGTAAAAAGTCGAAAAAGAGATCGAAACCCGCCTCGGTCGTCGAAACAACACGCAAACACAGACATAGCACCGCATATATATTAGGCACGCATTATAACTTACGGGACTCGATTCCGATATACAGAGGCCGAGTTATCAGCCTGTTTGCCAAACTTGCCAACACTTAGGCAAAAAGCCGAAAAAGAGATCGAAACCCCCCTCGGTCGTCGAAACGACACGCAAACATAGACATAGTACCGCATAGGTATTAGGCACGCATTACAACTTACGGGACTCGATTTTGATATATGAAAGCCGAGTTATCAGTCCGTTTGCCAAACTTGCCAACACTTAAGCAAAAAGCCATAAAAGAGACTGAAACCTACCTCGGTCGTCGAAATAACACACAAATACAGACATAGCACCGCATATGTATTAGACACATGTTACAACTTACGGGACTCGATTCCGATATACGGAGGCCGAGTTATCAGCATATTTGCCAAACTTGCCAACACTTAGGCAAAAAGCCAAAAAGAGATCGAAACCCCCTTGGTCGTCGAAATGACACGCAAACACAGACATAGCACCGCATAGGTATTAGGCACACGTTACAACTTACGGGACTCGATTCCGATATACGAAGGCCGAGTTATCAGTCCGTTTACCAAACTTGTCAACACTTGTAGAACACAAATTAAAATAATTTAAATATGCTCTATTTTCGATTTCGTTATTAATATTTTACTTTTGTAAGGTCTTGTTTATGAGACTCGTGGGGGTGGAGGCTGCGGCACAGGCGATGCCCGTAGAGGAGATGGTGATGACCGCCGGGCTGATGCTGATGAGACTATGGAGGGTGGGACCGGCGATGGGATCGGCGGTCGTACGATAGATGGCGGTGATGATGGCACTGACATTCCAGATCTTGGGCTGTAGTTAGTTTATGTTATATTTTGACTTTCATTTATATATTTATATAGCTTTTGAGTTGTACAGACATAGAGTTTTGTATCTAACTATATTGATTGTTGATAGTAAAAGATATGATTGTTATTGATATGCGTGCATTGTCATTATTTGTTTTTCTTTAATTTATAGCAGGTACAATTATGTATATGTAAATGAACAAGGGAATTTTGAAATTTTTTTATTTTTTTAAGCAGGTCATTGGTGACGGGGTCATTGGCGACGGGGATGTACTCATTAGCGACGGCAGTGCCTTCGGGAATGACTGTATATCTAAAATTTAAAAATGAATATTGCTGATGGCATGCCCGTCGTTAGTGCCGTCGGCAATGACTCATGTTCGACGGCTTGCCGTCGACAATGACTTAATTCTCGACGGCGAGCGACGGGAGTCAGGGGGGACGACCTCTGGGGCGACGGGAGGGGTGACGGGGACTGCCGTCGCGAATGACCTTATTGTCGACGGCGGGAGGGTCATTGGCGACGGCATGGCCCGTCGACAATGACCTTTTTTTGTAGAGATACCAAGGTAACCAAACATTTATACCAAGGTAACCAAACCTTCATATCAAGGTAACCGAACCTTCATACCAAGGTAACCGAACCTTCATACCAAGGTAACCAATCCACCTCCACACTTGCAGTTTTTTCATAGTGCAGTTGGTAGCCAAACCTTCATACCAAGGTAACCAATTCAGTTTTATTAGGTTACCAATTTATTTTGAATGTGATGCAGTTGGTAACCAAACCTCATACAGTTGGTTGCCAAACCTTCCGATATGGTAACCAATTTAGTTTTATTAGGTTATCAATTTATTTTGAATGTGATGCAGTTGGTAGCCAAACTTCGTATAAAGGTAACCATTTTAGTTTTTGTGGGTAACCAAATCATCAAAAAAAAAATTAGAACAACAACTCCGGCTATATAGCGGCGGCGCAACCAAAGACTTCTGGATATTCGCGACGGAGGAGGAGGATGAAGAGAATTATGAAGGGGAGGTGGCGGAGGAGGATGATGAAGGGGAGGCGGAGATTCGCGGTGGAAGAGGATGATGAAGGGGAGGCGGCGGCGGAGGATGATGAACAGTAATTCCTTCATAATTTTTTATTTTTAATTTCCTCCTTTTGATTTGAATTTTGAATTATGGATTTGATTTTGTTGTTAGATCAAAAGATTTGAATTTGAATTATTAATTCTCCTTGATTTTAGGTTTCCTTATTACTGTGAAATTGAATTATTTGAATTTGTTGCCCTATTTTTGTAATTATTTTGTGGATGCACTAATAGTGTAATTACTTTCTAATTGTTGTATATTTCTGTAACAATTCGAAGTGTACATGACCAAAAAGTAATAAAACGAAATTAAGTATCGTTCCCACGAAAAAATACGTTAATATTTATCAATTACCAAATTCAATTCAATTAATCCCACTTTAAACTATGAAATAATGGTTGTGATATGAAAACTAAAATTAGCAAAACTAATGATTACGATTAGATTTCACAAGATTGACTGCAGATTTAACAGGTTAAGATTACAACTTCCCTTGGTATTTTATTTAAATCAATTTACTTCCCATTTAATTCAGTTAATTAATACGACTCGTTATCCAAGAATGCTTTATAGTATCCACACACTTCTTCCGAGAACACGTAAACAAATCCTCCTAAATTCGATTTTTAAGACAGAATTACAAGGAACACCCTATTTAATCAACTCACTATATTCTTATGTGAATCAAGTTAATTAGGGTTTTAGCACAAATTCTGTCAATGGATACAAAAGACACATATGTATATTCCTATCCTACATGCTAATCATATTAACCCTATTTAGATTATATGAACAGATGTTATTATATCAAGATCTAAATCTATTTTCCATTTTCCAACTTTATATAAATTATCATAGTACTTGCAGGCCAAACAATTAATCACTAAGTGCAAGATATATATAATAAACGATTCAATAAAACCCAACTTTCATTCAATGGGAAGGATTAAGTCAAACTACATACCAAGTTCCATTGCAATCTTAATTAGAAATTAGTTCATGATAATAAAGGAAAACATCATCCAAATTAATAATCCAAACATCTCAGATAATTACAAAGATTAAGAATGGGAGAAAAGATTAGAAGAACTTGTTAGATTGCTCGTAATCCTTTGCTTGATCTTTAGTCTTAGAAATCTCCTTTGTGGCGTCCTCCTTGTTCTCTCTCCAAATCTCTTGATAAAATACTTGATACGTTTTTTCTGAAGTCTTCTCCTATTTGTATTGGTCCAAACCCTCATTAAGATTCCTATTTGGCATCAGAATCCAACTTAGCAGCAAATCACCACCTTTGGGCGTGCTCTAGCGCACTAGGCGCTAGACTTAGTGCAAACCAAGCGCACTAAGTGCTAGCCTAGGACCAGGTAATTACAAAAATGCCACTCAATTCCAATTTCAATGATTTTTAATTCTCTTTTCTACCAAATGATCAATTTGACCCTCTAACTCCATCCTACAAGAAATAAACACAAAAACCAATTAAAAGATACTAAAAATACTAAAAGATAACAATAATTAAGCTTAACAATATCAGATTCGTAGGTATAAACTCACTCATCACACGCAAAGACTTTAATTTTTAAGTCTAGACTAAAATAAAACAAAATAAGGACTATTCCGTTAACTTAATAGGATGTCACTGGAAAAGTCAAACTTTAAATAAACTTAAGATTTTGTGTAATAACTTGGCTCTTTTAGTAAATGAGTCGATTTTGATCAGGGCTTCAAAGAGTCGAGCCTAATTGAGCTTAATTCCGACATTTTTTTATATTTTTTTAAAACTCTTTTAGTATAAAAAATAAGAAAAATTAATTAATCAAATATTATGATTGAAATATTGTAAACATATTTTAAGGTTATAGGAAATCACTATTTATCACATTTTCAGTCCACCATGTCGAATTGATCAAGACATCCACTATTATTAAAACATCTTCTCGGAGGTTGCAATTTTTTGACTAATTGATTATAGGGTCCTCTTAATATGTGTCCTAAGAGCACAGGCTAAACACACAATTTAAGAGAATATTTTTTTAAACTGTGTGCATATTCTCTTAATTTTTATATTTGCACCAAGTTCAAGGAAATATGCATTCAATTCAACAGAATATTCCTTAAACTGTGTGCTTTACATGTGCCCTAAGAGCACATGTTAAAAAATTCCTTGATTATAAGAGGTCGTTTAGATAGGACTCAACGACTCACAAGACTTGTAAATAGGATTGACAGTTTAGTCAATCCCAATTATATATCTTAATTAGAAAAACCCAGTAAATTTATTTATTTATTTTTGCACTTAAATTTCCTCTCACAATTTATAAAATTGATTGACACTTTCTCACCAAGCAACGGAAATTTATGAACCCTAATCATTAGATACAATTAAAGGAAAATTACTAAAATAAATTTCATCCATCCAATAAGTAGAAACTTGGAACTCAATATTATTTTCATATCACAAAAATAATTTTAGTTATAAAATAAAAAAGTGTGTGTAGTTATTTTAAATACTATCCCAATTGTAGCCAACTCCTTTTTCTATTATTGCCTTTGAGAGTACAAAGAGCCACAAATAATGGATTAGCAAAGAACTTAATACTCCGCCTGTTTCAATATATTAGATCAATATTGATTTTTGAAATCATTTTAAAATATTATAGATTCTTTAAAAATTAGTCAATAAAATAATAAATATTATAAATTATATAAAAAGTACTACCCATTGTAAAATTTATTGTCTCTAATTTTTAATGAATAATCTCAATTTTAAAATTTAAAAAGTCTCAAATTAAATTTTAAAAATTAATAATGATCTCATACATAATTTGAAACCGGAAAAGTACTTGAACCAATTTCTTGTAGAAAATTCGTTTCATGGGGGCCTAGCAGAATTTATTCCACAATACTATTTTTTTTCCAATTTCTTTGCTAAATGGTCCCTTGACTCTTCTTAAAACCAATTTCTTGTGGAAAATTCATTCCGTGGTGATGACTGCAATTTTTCCGGACTCGGATCCTCTCCATTTCAAATAAATAGAGACTCTTTATTTCATGGTTTAGATTTAAAATGTGTTGAAATGTGACATTATACTGACAGGAGAAAGATGAATGATTTTAAATCTTGACCATAAAATAAAAAATTTTCATTTATTTAAAATGGAGAGGATCCTGATCCAATTTTTCGAGGGGCATTTATTTTCCTTTATTTATGGATCACAAATTTAGTCCATGGACCTAAAGGACTGGCGACAGAGGTGGTAGGATACTTATATTTTAATTTTCTTAAAACGAATTTATTTGTCCTTAGCACTATTTTCTACACACGCAAAGACTTTTTAAGTCTAGTCAATAGTAGAACAAAATAATGATTATTTTGCAAACTTAAAGAGGATCACCATTAGAAAGAGGTATTATGTTTTGACTGTCAAATTCAAACTCGTTTAAAAGTTAACCGAATCAAGTCGATTCGAAATTTAGATGAGCTGAAGATTTAGTGTACAAACTCAACCTGTGTAGTAAACCAGTCAATTTCGAGAAGGACTTAAGTGAATCGATCCTAATTAAGCTTGAGTCTGACTTTTAACACATTTTCAGGGCCGGACCTGAGTTTTTAAAGACTTAAAGCGATAACAAAAAAAATAGACCTTTTGCGAATTGCTATTAAGGTAGGCATAAAAAAAACTAAGAACTTTCCTTGAACAAAAGAGCATCAATACGAAAGAATACCAAAAATAATAACCGACTATTTCAATATTTCCAAAGTATCATTTAGATATTACATTATCACTAAGTCAAAAAAGTAATCAGTTCAAAGACATCACTTGCATATCATCCTTCTTGCAGTTTTAGCAGCAAAAGTATTAATAATATCTGCACAATCAATCTTATTCGCCATCTCATGTTCAATGGATAGGATGGATAATCCATCCAACCTTTCTTGTGACATAGTTGAGCGGAGGTAGTTCTCTATTAGCTTCAACTTCGAAAAACTTCTTTTTTCGGAAGCAACCGTAACAGGAATAGTCAATAATATCCGATACACAATCCACACATTTGGATAACAATCCTCCATCAATTTATATTGATTGAGCACTTCAATTGGTTTCGTCATCTCTTTTAGTAAACCTTCTCTAAAGACTTTCAATTCCGAAAACACAAATACCTCTTGGGGCCTTTAAATTTAAACTGACGTGGGCTGAACTATTTTGTTTGTGTATATATATACATAACACAAATACCTCTTGGGGGTCCTAAAAATTTGTCAATTTTAGTGGGCCTAAAGCCCGGGCACCTTGGGCTTTAGCCCAGGGCCGGTGCTGCACATTTTGTATAAAAATAAGAAAACAGTTAATTAAATGTTAAATGAGTCGAGCATAAACGAGTCGAGCTTAAATGAGCCGAGTTCGAGCCGGACATCCCAATTCGAGCTCAACTCATTTACCTAAACGGGGCAAAGGAATTTGTTCGAACTAGAGTCGGGCTTTGTCTAGTCGAGTCGGACATTCTATTGTTTGAGCTCGACTCATTTAACTAAACGGATAAATGGGTAAAAGAGCTTGTTTGAACTCAAGTTGAGCTCAAGTCGGACTTAGTCGATTCGAGTCAAACTTTACATAAACTTAAGATTTTATGTAATAACTTGGCTCTTTTAGTAAATGAGTCGATTTTGATCAGGGCTTCAAAGAGTCGAGCCTAATTGAGCTTAATTCCGACATTTTTTTTTATATTTTTTTAAAACTCTTTTAGTATAAAAAATAAGAAAAATTAATTAATCAAACATTATGATTGAAATATTGTAAACATATTTTAAGGTTATAGGACATCACTATTTATCACATTTTGAGTCCACCATGTCGAATTGATCAAGACATCCACTATTATTAAAACATCTTCTCGGAGGTTGCAATTTTTTGACTAATTGATTATAAGGTCCTCTTAATATGTGTCCTAAAAGCACAGGCTAAACACACAATTTAAAAGAATATTCTTTTGAACTGTGTGTATATTCTTTTAATTTTTATATTTGCACTAAGTTCAAGGAAATATGCATCCAATTCAACAGAATATTTCCTTGAACTGTGTGCTTTACATGTGCCCTAAGGACACATGTTAAAAAATTCCTTGATTATAAGGGGTCGTTTAGATAGGACTCAACGACTCACAAGACTTGTAAATAGGATTGACATTTTAATCCGTCCCAATTATATCTTAATTGGAAAAACCCAGTCAATTAATTTTATTTTTTTTCACTTAAATTTCCTCTCACAATTTATAAAATTAATTGACATTTTCTCACCAAGCAACGGAAATTTATTATTCCTAATCATTAGATACAATTAAAAAAATAATATTAAAATAAATTTCATCCATCCCATAAGTAGAAACTTGGAACTCCATCAATTGATCACTAAACTCAAGACCATGAACCAGAGGAAGAACACTAAAATCAATTTCATCCATCCAATAAGCCTTATTATCCGCAAAACCTGGAGATGGAAGAGATACTATGTGTGTGTCTAATTAAACCTAATTAATTGCAATAGAATTTTAGTTTTGGTAATGTTAAATTAAAACCAGTTCTGATAACTTCAATATTCTTTTTTGTTTCATAAAAATAATTTTAGTTATCAACTAACAAAGAGTGTGTAGTTATTTTAAATACTATCTCAATTGTGGCCAACTCCCTTTTCTATTGTTGCCTTTGAGAGTACAAGGAGCCACACATAATGGATTAGCAAAGACCTTCATTCTCTGCTTGTTTCAATATATTAGATCAATAATTATTTTTTGAAATAATATTAAAATATTTTAAAACTTTAAATTAATATAGATTCCTTTAAATTTAGTCAATAAAATAATAATTATATAAAAATTATTACCCATTGTAAAATTTATTATCTCTAATTTTTAATGAATAATCTCAATTTTAAATTTAAAAATATCTCAAATTAACTTGTAAAAATTAATAATGATCTCATACATAATTTGAAACTAGAAAAGTACTTGAACCAATTTCTTGTGGAAAATTCGTTTCATGGGGGCCTAGCAGAATTTATTCCACAATACTCCATCCGTTCTTAAATAAATGACATTTTAGAAGAAAAAATTTGTTTTAATTTATTTGTCATTTACAACTTTTTAGGAGAATAAATTATTTATTTTTCTATATCACCCCTACCTTCTCTCATTCTCCCAATAAATTCTCTTTCTTGTATTAATAGTTTTTAACTTCGCATAAAGGGTAGTGATGAAATTTCACACAAATTTTAATTATTATATGATAGTATTAAATGACTTTTTTAATCCATGTGCAAAAATTTTAAACAACACTTTATAGAAACGGGGGGAGTACTATTTTTTTCCAATTTCTTGTGGAAAATTCATTCCGTGGTGATGACTGTTTGACTAACTAAATCAACTTATTAAGTCCGCAATTTATCACTATCATGGTCATGCGTGGGGGACCAAGGGCATTTATTTTCCTTCATTTATGGATCACAAATTTAGTCCATGGACCTAAAGGACTGGCGGACTCATATGCTATTTTTTTTTCAATAAGTCTACAGCGACCGGCTGGTTCCGACCGGATGGCGACAGTCTGCGCAACTTTGTTTTTTATCTGTATTCAAATGATACCTAAATCACTATATTTTGTAAAAATTTTAATTCCAATAAATTACATTAATTATTTGGGAGTCGAAGGCAAAAAAAAAAAATCCGGCCCGTCGCCACCCGGTCGGAATTCCCGGTCCCCATAGAAGAATTCTTTTTTTTAGAACCGCACAATACTCATCCGTGATTGTAGTTCTCAATTACCAGAAAATAAAATTGAACCATAGGTTTTTATTTTTGGTAATGTTAAATTAAAAGTCTGATAATTGCTGGTAACTTCAATATTCTTTCTGTTTCATAAAATAGTTTTATTTATCAACTGAAAAGAAGTGTGTAATTATTTTTAAAAAAAAATTATATATCTTGCGACTTTATATGTCGAGTCCTTTGTTGCGAGTTACGTGGACAATTATAATTGATAATATTTTAAAGATGCATTTGATATATTGAGCTAATCTTATAGTCTTATGTAATCTCATGTATTGATATACATCACAATCGTAATTTAATCGAAAACTTTTGCAATAATTAGCGCAACTCTTTTAAAAACTTGCCCAATTATAGCAAACTCCCTTTTTCTATTATTACCTTTGAGAGTACAAAGAGCCACACTTAACGGATTAGTTTCGGTATTGATTTTTTGAAATAAATTTAAAATATTTTTAAATTCAAAATTAATATTAATTTCTTTAAATTTAGTCAACAACACCACAAATATTATAATTTATTTAAAGTGTACTATTCATTGTAAAATTTATTATCTCATAATTTTTTATAAATCATCTTAATTTTAAATTTAAAAATATCACAAATTAACTTTTAAAATTCAATAATAATGTTTTGTAGAAAATTCGTCTCCTGGGGCCCTCCCTACCTAGCAGAATTTATTCCACAATACAAAAAATTTCCAATTCCTTTGCTTAATGAGTCCTCGTGGCATGGTGACTCCTTGATTAAGTCTGCCATGTAGAAATCTTCCACTATCATGCCATACATGGGGACTAGGAGAATTAATTAATTAATTAATTTTTTTTGCTAAATAAAGGGGAATTTATTTGTCTTCATTTATGGATCACAAATTTAGTACATGGACCTAAAGGACTAACCGGCAGAGGTGCTAGGATAATTATGTTCTAATTTTCTTAAAGCTAATTGATTTTATTTATTCTATACTCCGTAAGTATTTTCTAACATATAGGGGCGAATCTGTATACGGGGCAGTATAGGCAACCGCTTAATTTTTTTCCCCCCTACCAGTTTATTTCAAACAAAGGAAGCTGGTTTTGGGGTGCAAATTATCTTTAAGTAAGCGGGTGTTTGATAAAAATTAAATGAATCTGAATCTGAATCTGAATCTGAATCTGAAGAATGAAAAAAGTTGTTTGATGATTAACATGTATGAAACATCCGAATGACATAATTTTATTATTTTACCCATCTGAAAAAAATTCAAAGTTGTTGTAAATTTATTTAATATTACTTAATATAATATTTAATATTTTTTTATAATTTTTTTAATTTTTTTATTTTATTCAGCTGCTCATTCAGCCATTTAGCCAAAAAAATTTGACTTAATCATTCAGCTCAATCATATGACCGATTCAGCCATTCAGACAATTTTTTTTCCAAAATAAACGCATTTAATGGCTGACCGATTCAGTCATTCAACCATTCAAATGTATTTAGTTCTAAACAAATAGCCCCTAAAACCAATTAACTCAACTTTTAAAAAGACCTCACTACCTACTACTCCACTCTACTAGTATTTCTTACTTCTTTATATATATATATATATATACACACACACACGATAAAAATCTTAGGCTCATCCAACTAAAAGTTCACCCAACTCACCCCCTTTAGAGACGGACCGGGCGACGATTTGGTCCGTCGCTATATATACAACCGTCGTCTATATATTGTCCGTCGCTATATGTTGTCTGTTGCTAAAAGTTAAGACGACGGTTGTATATATAGCGACAGACCAAACCGTCGTCCGGTCCGTCGCTAAAGGGGGGTGAGTTGGGTGAGTTTAAGATCCGGACCGTATATATATATATATATATATATATATATATATATATATATATATATATATATATATATATACATATATATGGGAGCATTTCAAGAGCATAACTCTTAAAAGACATAACAAACATAACACCTTTAGCGACGGTCCAAACCGTCGCCTGTCCGTCGCCATAGGTCTTATCCGACGGACAATATATGGCGACGGACAGACCTATGGCGACGCATTTAGCGACGATTTGGTCCGTCGCTAAAGGGGAGTTATGCTCTTGATCCTTGCTCATATATATATATATATATATGGAGGGATTTTCTTGGGTACCTCAATTTTATAAATAAAGGAATTTAGAATGAGATATTTGTTGAAAGTTTGGTATATTTTATGAGGAATTGCAATTATTTTCTCCAATAAAATATTCATTCAAATATATTATTATAATACTATATTATAATAATATAAGGTGATAATAATAGTATAATTTTATAATATTTTTTTATATAATGATACTATTAAATATATATAAATTTGTACATATGAATTAATTGGGGTGGAGAAGATTAAAGTGTATTTAAATTATTTTTTTCAAAGTTGAAAATGGTGTGGTGGGTGGTAGACATGGGAGGGGCCATATTTTATTAAAGTGGTTACAAATTGGTTTTATTTTTCAAAGTTGGTTGCTGAGCTTTGATTTTTGCTTTCTCCGAGTTGCCTATAAAAGGGAATGCTGCTTCAGAATATGAGGTACACCATTTCAATAGCAGAAATTCTTCCTCTATAATATTGCGAGTATTTTTTGTGAGTATAAGGATACTTTGAGTGTAGTTTATAGTCCAAGATATTCTCAGAATAATATCCGGTATATCAGTCAAATCTAATTTTCTACTAAGGTAAAAGATATTTTTTTTTTCTAGTAACGGATGTTATCTTCTTTCAATACTCGTAAGGGTTGTCCTTTTATTCCTTATTAATATGTGAGAATAACCTGTCTACGCGGACTACCGCATGCATGGTGATTAACCATTTATATTCATTTCTTTATTAAGTTGTGGGAATAATCTGTCTACGCGGACTACCGCATTATGGGTGAAAATTCATTTGCAGTTTTGTATATTATTTCATTTCAGATTCCTAACTCTAAATTTACTATGATAAGTATTGCTTCTATAATTTCTGAAATGATTAGAAATTGCTTAAAGTTTTCGCTTCATCTAATATTATTTCATTGGAATATTGGTCTGAGCTTCTTATTAAAATTTTAATTTTTTTTCATGTCGGGGTACTATTCATTCGGGTACTATTCACGACAAAATTAGTTTCTTTTTCTGTCCAAATTATCTTTGATTTATGAATCTTATTCTTGAAATTGGATCCATGTTTTGATCTTTATGTTGATAATTTGGATATTCTTGAACTCTGAATAAATTAAATTATAAATATCTAATATTTATCCTTGATCTCACTTGATTGGTTCTTTATATCATTTTTTTCATCATCCTTAGTCTTAAATTGTGATGAAAGTTATCTTTGGCCCGTAGTGCAAAGATGAACTGTTGATTGATGAATATCTTTGGCCCGTAGTACAAAAATGAACAATTGATTGATGAATATCTTTGGCCCGTAGTGCAAAGATAGACAGGTGTTGGCATGATCATGACCACTGGTGATACAAACGAATATCTTTGGTCCGTAGTGCATAGATAATTTGTCAATTGAAAATATTATTGATTGGTGTTACAGGGATAAAATATTGATGATGAACTTTTAAATCATAGAAGATAGTAGACATCATTCTCTACTTGACTCTTCTAATGGATTGTTATTTTCGCTGCAGTTGTTGATCTAAAACTTGTTGTTCATAATATTTTATCTGATTTATTGAAGGCTAACGATAATTTATTCTTCATTATCTTAGTCATAATATTATTTACTGGGCTAGTTGAGCTCACCCTTTTCTTCCATTGTTCTCTTCAGGGAATGAGAATATAGCTGGGACTAGCCGGGAAATAGAGTGATGGTCCGAGATAGAGTTGTAGTAGTCCTCACTATTTTGTAAAATAGTGTGATAATAATTACAATGAAGACTTAATTTGAGTATTGTTGATATTTTCGTGTTATATACGACATAACATTTGTATTGAAGCTCACAGTTTGTGTGGTCGTATTTTGCATGATCGTTTAATATAATAAGGATTTGTATTTGAATTCTGTACCATGTATTTAGCGACTCAGAATGAGTTGTGTACTAGACCTATTTTGAGGTCGTCACATCAATTTTCTATAATACTCTTAAATCCCCATAAGTCATAATTAGCATAGTTATCTAATATTCTCTCTTTCATATGTAACACTTTCCTATAATTTTCTCAAAAAATTACGTGGCGTAATGAGAGGTAATTTTAGAAAGACTAGCAAAATTTTGACCAAGACAAATGAAGCATTAATATTGTGTTATTTCCATTCCAAAATATAAGATTAATATTAATCTTTTAAAGTCAACTGAAAATATTTTTAAATTAAAAATTAATATGAATTAATTTAATTTTTGACAAAACAAATAACTTAGAAATCTACTGAACATTGGATGGATGCAGTCTGCAGAAACGATGTGATATTAACTTAATAACTTGCTCCGAGCATGAAGCGAGAGTATATCAAAATAATGAATTATCTACTAGCAGGGGCACATATGTTCCAAAAATAATCATCAACATTACAATCCATCCGAGTCGATGAGACTACTTAAAATCTCTCAAATGAAACTACTCAAATGATTTAGGCATTGTAATTTATAAACATTATTATGATTAGTTAATATTAAAATTTTATTTATTTAATTTCAACAAAAAAATTAGTTAAAATCCGTCCTTGCTGGAAAAAATTCATGGATCCTCACATGCTTACATACCACTTCTTTCTAGACATGCAAAGACATTTTTAGTCAAGACAAGGAGAAAATGAAATTATGACTATTTTACTTACTTGAGAGGATCATCACTAGAAATAGATATTATGTTTTGACTTGTCAAGTTCGAATTCGTTTAAAAGTTATTAAGTCGAGTTTAAATGAGTTTAAGATTTGGTATACAAACTTGACCTGTTTAATAAACGAGTCGATTTCGAGCACGACTTGAGCGAGTCGAGCATATTGAGGTTAGGTCTGATTTTTTTAAAACTCTTTTAGTATAAAAGTAAGAAAAAACAACTAATCAAATGTTAAATAAGTCAGGACTAAACAAGTAGCTTAAATGAGCCGGGATCGAGCCGGACATTGCATTGTTTGAGCTCGGCTCATTTAACTAAACGGGCTAAGTAGTTTGTTCGAACTCAAGTCGAGCTCGAGTCGGGCTTAGTCTTGCCGAGCTGAGCTGGGTCGGGCTCATGAACAGATCGATTTGTTTACAGCGTGCTAAGAGCATCTTTTCCTTGTTGATCTACTAAGCCATTATTTTATCAGTTTCTTTCTAATTTTCATCTTTTGTTACATGCTATTATTTTTAGTAAATGGCACAGAAATTTTATTGCTAAAGAAAAAACAAAATCCAAAAGACTTGGATATTTTCATTACAGCATTTGTCAAACAAACGGAAAACAAAGCATTTACTCATTTTGCAGAGGTTTACACCATTTTACTTTATAATTTGAACTACAAAAAAAAAACTGATAAAATTGAACGTCCTGGAAAAAATCTACACCTGAGATCTTGTTAATGTCATTTGCTGAGATACAACTTACCTTCTTCCTCTTATTACCCATCAATTCTCATAGAGGATGAATGGACAGATGCCAAGTGGAAAAGAGGTAAAACCCAAGTTTTAGTTAATGCTAACATTCATAGTTATTTTAAAAACTTGCCCAATTGTAGCAAACTCCCTTTCCTATTATTGCCTTTGAGAGGACAAAGAGCCACAGTTAATGAAGTAGCTTACATTCGTGATTTGATATGAGTTGGTAGGCTGGTTAGTACCCAGGGAAGAGGGATGTATGAGTTGTCAAATCCTGATTCGAGACAATTCATTTGGATAGTTTATAGAAACAAGTTGCATTTTATATAAAGAGTTGCATCCACATTTCCATCCATATTTGCAATGCAATTTAAGTGCTAACTTTCATTTCCATCCACATTTCTGCAGTTAAGTCACCATTTAGGCAGTACTTCATTTCCTTGCATATACAAGATGAAGAGATCTTACATTAAAATATCTCCTTAATTTCTACAAGTAAATCAAAAGGCTAGCTATTCTTTTTTTTTTTGGCTGTATTTCTCATTACATCATAAAACCCCCCAGTCTATATAAAACTGCCTTCGACAAAAGGAACTCAAGAATGTTGATCAACCTGAAACTAACCATCATGACATCATGTAAAGTAATCGTCGTAATATTATTGTCAATCATCAATAGAAGGGCGTGTAGTATTTGGCAATCTTCGGCCTCTTACAAATGCACTGAACAGATGCATTGCTCGCGATTGTTGTGCATAGGGTACCACATGCATGTGCAGCCCCTCTTATGCAAATGTCAATAAATTTCCGTATTCAGCGTTGGATATCACGAATAAAATATAGAATTCAACTTTAAAAAAGAAAAAAAGGGCAGAAATAGAACTTATCGATTTATAGAGAATAATGTTGAGCAGAGGCGTGCAGTGCACTGTCCTTACGTAGAAATTTCGCCCCTCGGAGAACTTTTCTTGGTGCTAAGGTCACTGACGAAATCCTACTCCAAGATTCAACGGCTCTTCACCCAACTAATCAACATTCAAAATAGTTGAATGACCCAAAAACAACTTCTAATTTTCCTTACTCGAACTCAATATTAAGCCGTGTATAAATAATAATAATATATAAATACTGTTTATATATATATATATATATATGTGTGTGTGTGTGTGTGTGTGTGTGTGAAAAGAAAATCTGATAAGTTGGTTATAATATATATATATATATATATATATATATATATATGATATAATGCTAGCAATAGAATAGTAGCTTTCTGTCAGTAATTTTTTCCTAACAACGGTAACAAAGATGGCAACGGTAACATCACTTGCCTTTACTGCTGAAAATTCATTTAATATATAAACGGTAAATATCACTTTTAATATATATAGAACTGTTACAATATCTCTATGAATAAATTAATTATGACTCATTCAATTTACACATTAAACTCTTTTAATGGTAACATCACCAAATAATATATGTATATATTTATTTTTTATTTAACTTTGTAATATATTATTTAACATAAAATGCAACAATCCCCCACATATTACAAAGTAAAAATAAAATAACTTGAGTAAGGAATATAAGAGTGCAGTGCGATAACACTGGTGTCTTTTGGACTATGAACCAATGTATAGAGTAAATAGGACTTGATTCACAGGAATTCAGTGAAATAAAAATTTCTATGAACATTCTTCTTTATTATGAATCAGTAATCATATTACTCATAATACAAACTTTAATTGAAGTTGTTCTACGCGATTTGGCACATTTTGGTCTTTCGCCATACCTGAAATTCATGAGCGCTTTAGAAAATCTGTCTTGTTTTTAAAAGAGGCGGCCCCACCTCTACACTCATATAGATGTTTCCATCAAATGTGTTCTACAGTTAAACACATCACCCAACAAGACTATGGAAATCATTAAGAGTATAAAACTCAACCTTTAACATTGTAGAATTACACTATTCTACATCATAGGGATGCACTCAAATATGTATAAAATTGATAGTGTCTCAACCAATCAACCAATGACTTGTTATTACCCATATGAACCTACTTCCTGGGATTACCATTCATATAGGTTGGATTACCATGTTGATTTCTATAATAAACAGTAGTCCCATCCCCCTCGATGTATTGGTCACTAGCCTCTTGCTGTGGCTTTGTCAGAGGATCTGCGAGATTTAACTCTGACCTAACAAAGTTCAGCGATAAAATTCCGTCACATAACAGCTGTCTTACAATATTATTTCTTAGGCGTATATGCCTACTCTAGCCAATATAGCTCTTATTCTTAGCTCTGTCTATAGCAGCTTGCCAATGACAATGTAGAGACACAGATGAAATTGGTCTCGTCCACAAGGGAATATTTCTCAAAAGATTTCTGAGCCACTCTGCTTCAAATGTGCCTTCTCTAAGGCAATAAACTCAGAATTCATAGTAGAGCGAGCTATAAAAGTCTGTTTAGTAGATTTCCAAGAAATTGCTCCTCCTCCTAAGGTAAATATGTAGCCACTCGTAGATTTGATTTCATCTGAATCAGAGATTCAGTTGGCATCACTATAGCCCTCAAGAACTGCAGGATTTTCGCAGTAATATAAACCAATTAAATCCAATTGTACCTCGCAGATACTTGAGTATTCTACATAAAGCAGTCCAATGATCCTTATTAGGATTATGAGTGTATCTGCTTAGTCTATTATAACTGCATATGATATATCAGGTCTTTTGCAATTCGTAAGATACATTAATCAACCTATAATTTGAGCATACTCAGATTGAGACACACTTGGTTCCTCTTGCTTTTTAAATGCAAACAAGAGTCGTACGGAGTACTAACAGGATTAACATTATAATGCCCAAATCTTTTAATCATTTTCTCCACATAATGATTTTGAGAAATCATATACCCATTACAAACTTTTCTCAAATTAATACCGAGAATAACATTTGTTTCTCCCAAGTCTTTCATATCAAATTTAGTAGCCAACATATTTTTAGTCTCATATATAACATCAATATTAGTACCAAAAATAAGCAAGTCATCCATATAAAGACATACAATAACACCAGAATTCTCATCATTAAATTTGGTATACATACATCTATCTCCATCATTTATTATATATCTATTAGAAGTCATCACACTATCAAATTTGTCATTCCATTGTTTATGAGCTTGTTTAAGACCATATAAAGATTTAACTAATTTACAAACTTTATGCTCATTACCTAGGGAAATAAATCCCTTAGGTTGGTCCATATAAATCTCCTCTTCTAAATCTCCATTAAGAAGCGCAGTTTTCACATCCATTTGATGAATTATTAAATTTTTAATAGCAGCTAGTGCAATTAAAACTCTAATGGATAATGTTCTTGCAACTGGTGAATAGGTCTCAAAAAAGTCTTGGCCTTGAGATTGTTTATAACCTTTAAAGCAACAAGTCTAGCCTTAAACTTATCAATTGATCCGCCAGGTTTTAACTTCCTTTTAAAAATTCATTTACAACCAATAGTTTTAGAACCAGGAGGAAGATCTACTAATTCCCAAGTGTGATTAGCCATAATAGACTCAATCTCACTATTAATGGCTTCTCTCCAAAAAGGAGCATCGGGAGAAGAGATAACATCTTTAAAGGTTAATGGGTCATTATCCAACAAAAACGTAAAAAAGTCATCTCCCAGCTTAATGAGTTTTCTAGTACGTTTACTCCTCCTTGGTTCAATTACAGATTCCTCAGTTGGAACTGTATAAGTGCTTGTAGGAAGCTCTGCTACTAGTCAATCCACTTTAGATTTCAAAGTACAAATATTTTCAAAGAAATCAGCATTTTTTGACACAATGATTGTATTATGATTTAGTACATCACTTTTTAAAACGAGAAATCTATAAGCAGCACTATGTTCAGCATAACCAATAAACAAGCAATCAGCAATTTTAGAACCAATTTTTCTTTTCTTAAGGTCGGGTAACATTACCTTAGCAAGACACCCCCACACTTTAATGTATTTCAAGTTAGGTAAATGGTTTTTCCCAAGCTCATAAGGTGTTTTTCCAGTTTTTTTTATAAATGATTCTATTTTGCAGGTGACAAGCAGAAAGAAGAGCCTCCCCCACAAATTTGATGAAGCCCCAGAACTTACTAACATAGCATTCATCATTTCTTTTAGTGTTCTATTTTTTCTTTCGGCTACCCCATTAGATTCTTGAGAATAGGGAGGTGTTACTTCATGTATAATCCTTTGTTCTTCGCAATAGTTACTAAGAGGTCCAAAGTCGTACTCTTCACCTCTATCGGACCTGAGTCTTTTAATCTTCTTATCTAATTTATTTTTAACTTCGACCTTATAAATTAAAAACTTATCTTCAGTTTCACTTTTATTTCTGAGACGGTAAACTTTAGTATATCTAGAATAATCATCTATAAAGGTCACATAATAATTTTTTCCACCTCTAGAAGTATTTCTAGACATATCACCTAAGTCTGAATGAATTAAACCGAGAGGTTCAGATTCTCTAACAAGTACCGGTTTACAAGTCTTTTTAGTAGTTTTAGCTTCCACGCACACTTGACATTTCTTGGTATTTAAAATTTTAACATCTTTTAAAATTTCCAAATTTTTCATCATTTTTATATAAGAGTAATTCACATGGCCTAATCTAGAATGCTAAATATCATCACATTCAACCAAGTAAGCAAAATAAGTACTAACATTATTCTTCAAGTACATTCAAACGAAATAAAACAGCATCAAGATACCCTTTTCTCATAAACACCCCATTTTTGGTTAACACGACCTTATAAGATTCAAACATATCCTTAACCCCAACCTTCCCAAGTATCCCAACAGATACGAGGTTGTAGCGAATCTCAAGAATATGAAGAACATCGATAAGAGAAATGATCTTCCCAGAAGTTAATTTTAAATTTACTTTCCCTTTACCCATAACTGGTGTAGGCCTCGAGTCGTCCATGTAAACATGTTCATTTTTTTCCTCAAGGAGAGTGTAAGAGATGAATGCACCACGAATTGCATAAATGTACTTGGTAGCATCAGAATCCACTACCCATACCTCTTTGTCAGTTACCATGTTCACCTCGGAGACAACCACCACAATAGTATTGTTTGCCTCAGCTAAGTTAGATCTTGGAGGAACAGACTGGTTGTTTCCCTTTTTGAACTTGCATTGGGAAGCATAATGACCTAGCCTTCCACACACGAAACAATCACCTTTGGGTTTTGAGGTTTTGTGTTTGAACTGATTTGGTTTTGTCTTCGGACCGGTGTTATACTTATGCCCATGTTTAGGATGTTTGTTGAACAGGTTACGAGGTTTGCGACCATCAACCAAATTTGCCTTGGACGACATCTCTTTGGCTTTTGTAGATTTATCTAAATTTCTGTTCTTTTCCTCTATATGAATATGAACAATTAACTCCTCTAAGGTCATATCTTTCCTTTTATGTTTCATAGTGTTCTTGTAATCTTTCCAAGAATCAGGCAATTTCTCTGTAAAGGAGCCAACAATAAAAGGAGCCAACAATAAAAGGAGCCAACAATAAAAGGAGCAGGTAAAGTCATGCCTTCATTATTAAGTTCAGCTACGACAATGTGAAAATCATGAATTTGGGAAGAAACATCTTTACCATCGGTCATGTAAAAATTAAGAAAATTTCCAATTGCATACTTCTTGACGCCAGCATCTTCCACAACATATTTCAAAACTAAAGCATCCCAAATCTCAGCAACATGTTTATAGAGACAATACATATCAAAAAGTTCATTCGACAAAGAGTTGAGAATGATAGCCTTTTATCAGCTGAAGTCCAAGTACTAATAGAAGTTTCATATTCTTTCTTTTGTTCATCGGTAGCATCCTTAGGGGGTTCTACTGGTTTTGGTTTGGTTAAAACATAGTCAACTTTAGCAATGTCCATAATCAAAAGTAATTTGGTTTTCCATCGTTTAAAATTAGATCCATTAAAAGGCTCAACTTTGGTCAAATCAGGGACAGATTTAGTGGCGGCAAGTATAGCAGAATCTATATTTTATACTTAAGATTATTGGATATCACGAAAAAAAATATAGGATTCAACTTTAAAAAAGAAAATAAGGGCAGAAATAGAACTTATCGATTTATAGCGAATAATGTTGAGCAGAGGCGTGCAATGCACTGTCCTTAAGTAGAAATTTTGCCCTTCGGAGACTTTTTTTCGGTGCTAAGGTCACTGACGAAATCCTACTCCAGGATTCAACGGCTCTTCACCCAACTAATCAACACTCGAAATAGTTGAATGACCTAGGAATAACTTCTAATTTTCCTTATTCGAACTCAATATTAAGCCGTGTATAAATAATAATAATATATAAATATACTGTTTACATATCTATATGTATGTGAAAAGGAAATCTGATAAGTTGGTTATAATATATATATATATATATATATATATATATATATATATATATATATGATATAATGCTAGCAATAGAATAATAGTTTTCTATCAGTAATTTTTTCCTAATTGTGGTAATAGAGAATGATATCTCACTAAGTAAATTCAGCCTTCTTTATATAGGAAAAAGATAGCAACGTTACAAAGATGGCAACGGTAACATCACTTACCTTTACTGCTGAAAATTCATTTGCTATATAAACGGTAAATATCACTTTTAATATATATAGAACTATTACAATATCTCTATGAATAAATTAATTATGACTCATTCAATTTACACATTAAACTCTTTTAATGGTAACATCATCAAATAATATATGTATATATTTATTTTTTATTTAACTTTGTAATATATTATTTAACATAAAGTACAACATTTAGTTTCCCAACATCCCACCTATATATATATCACCAACAAAAAGTTAAAAACCAATAACTATAACTATTAGTTTAACATGAATTTTACATGAAATTTGAGATATTGTAAGTTGAATAAATACCCGCCCCTTGTGCAACCAAGCTCCATATGACACTGTGACCTTAAATTGTAAGTCATAAGCCAGTTCTCAGACTAGTGTCTGAGAGCCAAGCAATGGTACAACAGAATCTTGATCCCCACTACAATTGGAAAATCATATCATTTTATAGCACTTGATCATTTATGGTTATGTAAAATTTTCTAATCTTAATTTTATTTTATTTTATATTATGTTAGAATTTAAGAACAAATAATATTGTACTTTGCGCTTGGCTTCCAAACTATCATGTCGTAGTGGCCATTAGTCGAACTCGCATAAGTATGAGTCAATCTCAACATATTGTAAAGGAATTTACTTGAAAACCCAAGCAGGAATGTGATTTTGGAGGATCTTCTTGAGCAAGGAGAGGATGTTGATGTCCCCATCAATTTCATTGAAGTTCAAAAGACTATGCAGTAGAACAACTCAACAAAATTAGTTATTTTAGAAATGGAAATCGAAATCTCTAATGATAGTAACACCTAAATCATCATTTAAGTTATCTTTTCTAACTATACTCAACTTAGTATTTCTAATCCTATTTGGTTATGGATTTTCCTATGACCTATAAATATAGGTGCCAGGATTTTGGAGTAGAAATATTCAACATTCAAAGATATTCAGATACATTCAGATGCATTCAGAGAGATTAAGAAATATTCATATATTTAAGATAGATTCAGTTATATTCAGAGAGATTAAGAAATATTCAGATACATTCAGATACATTTAGAGAGATTCAGAAACATTCTAAGAATTCTCAGAGTTCTCTCTCTTTATCTTGTACTCTTCAGATATTTATTTAGTGGATTTCTTCTGTCTTCTCTGTGGTTTTTCTCGATTTGGGTTTCCACGTAAAACCTTGTGTTATTGTCTTTATCTTTCTGCGTTGATTTATTGTGTTTGTCATAGTTTGTCATAACAAACTGGTATCAGAGCTTGGTTATTTTCGATCCATACTATGGCGTTGAGTTCAACTTCATCAACGAAATTTGATATTGACAAATTCGATGGGAATATTAGTTTCAGTCTTTGGCAAGTTCGGATGAAGGCTGTTCTTACTCAACAAGGCTTGAAGAAAGCCATTGTAAGGAAGCCAATGAAGCCTGTAGATATGCCTGATACGGATTGGTAGACGAAGAAAGCTAGCAAAGATGTTACTTTTGATGAGTCCGCTATGCTTCATAAGAACAAGGAATCCTCTGTTCCTTGTATTGGTAGTGTTGGTCAGAAGGTGGAGCTTGAAGTAACTTCTCTTCGGGTTCAGAAATTACAGCATAGTTCAAATCATGTGCCTACTACTACTGTTGTAAATGAGAATATATATAATTTTAGAGGAGGAACATATGGACAATCAGTATAGTCTCACTAAAGACATAGCAAAGAGGACAGTGCGACCATCACAAAGATATGGATATTCAGATTTTGTTACTTATACCTTGTCAGCTGTGACGTCCCCAAAATAGGTTCAATACCAACCCATTCTGAGTCGCCAAATACGTGGTACAGAATCCAAATAAAACTTTTTATATCAAACGGTCGTGCAAAATATGACCACACAACTATGAGTGTCAATACAGACATATAAAAAATATAAATATTCAAACTAAGTCCTCATTACAATTATTATCACACTATTTTACAAAAAAATAGTGATGACTTCTACAGCTCTAACTCGGACCATCACTCCATTCCCCGACTAGTACCCGCGATATTCTCATTTCCTGAAAAAAAAAATGGAAGAAAAGGGTGAGCTCAGCTAGCCCAGTAAAGAATATTATGACTAAGATAATGAAAAATAAATTATCGTTAGCCTTCAATAAATCAGATAAAATATTATGGACAACAAGTGTTAGATCAATTGTAAGACCCCAACTTTTATGAATAAAGATTTAATTTTCTTTATATTATTTCGAAATAGTAAGGTGTTGATTGATAAATGTGAAAGTTATGGGTGAAATGTGCAAATATTTTAAAATGAGCAAGTGATTATAAAATATTCTGGTTGTCGGGGAATATTCGTTTGGTAGTGGAATATTCTTGTTGTCGGGGAATATTCGTACGACGGCGCAGCTATTTGTGGGCCCCACAACAGAATAACTGTCGGATATAGAAAGCGACAGAAATAACCTTTTTATAAAATAACGGCGTAGTTGTTACCGTTAGTACTGTTGAAATACCCGGTGGTTAAAATACAATGATACGCGGTGTTGCACAGTAGCACACGGTATTGCACAGTATTTCGAATTATTGAGTCTTACGTGAGAAGAAACTTATTATATTATTGACTCAATAATTGCTACGTTTATATTTTATATTATTGACTCAATAATTGTTACATGGATATTTTATTGACTCAATAATTGCTACGTTGCTATTTTATATGATTGATTCAATAATGGCAACAGTTGATATTTTGGTATTATTGATTCAATAATTGTCATTGCATAGTATTTCACATTATCAACTCAATAATTCATATTATTTGAATAATATTATTAGATAGCATTATTGACAATTGTAAGACCCCAACTTTTATGAATAAAGATTTAATTTTCTTTATATATGATTTCGAAATAATAAGGTGTTGATTGATAAATGTGAAAGTTATGGGTGAAATGTGCAAACATTTTTAAAATGAGCAAGTGGTTATAAAATATTCTTGTTGTCGGGGAATATTCGTTTGGTCGTGGAATATTCTTGTTGTCGGGGAATATTCGTACGACGGCGCAGCTATTTGTGGGCCCCCACAACGGAATAACTGTCGGATATAGAAAGCGACAGAAATAACCTTTTTACAAAATAACGGCGTGGTTGTTACCGTTAGTACTGTTGAAATACCCGGTGGTTAAAATACAGTGATACGCGGTATTGCACAGTAGCACACGGTATTGCACAGTATTTTGAATTATTGAGTCTTACGTGAGAAGGCACTTACTCAATTATTGTTACAGTAATTACTGTTCAATATTTTATATTATTGACTCAATAATTGCTACGATGATATTTTATATTATTGACTCAATAATTATTACATTGATATTTTATTGACTCAATAATTGCTACGATTGATTCAATAATGACTACAGTTGATATTTTGTAGTATTGATTCAATAATTGTCATTGCACAGTATTTCGCATTATCAACTCAATAATTCATATTATTTGAATAATATTATTAGATAGCATTATTGATAATGTCTAAGGAAGTTCTGTCTAGGAGGGGTTATTTAATTGCGCGCCAGTAAGGAGAAGTCCTTATCGGAAGGCCCCCTCTTTCCTGGGAACGACCTGGTTGTCAATATTTTAGTTCTATAATATTAGTTGTGAATAATTAATTATTGATTTATATGATAAGAAAATATTTATTTTGTGGATATTAAAGAAGGAATTAGCACTGATGTGTTTTTATCGGTATTTTGGGTGTGGAAAATCATCTGTTTGTGGATTTCGGATAATTTGTGTTTGGAATTTGGAAAAACTTTCTCCTGCAAAGTTGTAGAGAATTAAATTTCCTATGGAAGGACATAGAATTTGTATTTTTCTGACGAAGGGGCTATTTGTTATGAATTATTGAAGTTTCGGAAAATATATATATATTATTTAAAGGGTGGGACCCACTTTTGTTGGTTTGTTAAAAATTAGGAGCAGCCGGCGGCTTGAATATTTTTTTTTAAAATAATAATATTTTATTATTTTAGTCTCCTTTGGCATCCTAAGTTTTTCCTATAAATAGGGTGCTTAGGTTAGAATTGAAAATCACACCAGAATTCGAAGTTTTCTCTCTCTATAATATCGAGCGTATTTTTGTGAGTATTTCTATACTTTGAGTATTAGTATTCAGTGCAAGTTTTATTCGGTAATATATCCGATATTCCAGTCAGAGGTACTATCTTTTTGAGGTAAGGGATGTTATTTTCTTTCGTAAATGATATTATTCTTTTCAATATCATTATACAGAAATATTGTCATGGATTTTATGTTGAAATTTCTTACTTTTTCCGTCAGGGTTACTATTCACGTATACGGCACTATTCACGTATACGGCACTATTCACGGAAAAATTAAATTTTCTTCTATTTGTCCAAATTGCTTGTTAAGGTTACTATCTTTGATTGTATCCAAGTTTTGAGCTCTATTCTTGAATTTTGCTCCATAATTGATTATTACGAGGTATTTTTGAATTGGATATACTAAAATACGAATCCTTAGTCTTTGTCTTTTATCTCACTGGATTCGTTTTTTTAAAAATATTTTTCATCATCCTCAGTCCTAAAAGGTGATGTAACTGAATATCTTTGGCCTGTAGAGCAAAGATGAATGATTACTTGATGAATATCTTTGGCCTGTAGAGCAAAGATGAATGATTACTTGATGAATATCTTTGGCCTGTAGAGCAAAGATGAATGATTACCTGATGAATATCTTTGGCCTGTAGTGCAAAGATGACAGGTGTTGAGATGAATATGACCACTGATGATACAAATGAATATCTTTGGCCTGTAGTGCAAAGATGAATATTTGATTCGAGATGTATATTGATTGATGTTACAGGGATAAAATATTGATGATGGACTTTTAAATCATAGAAGATAGTAGACTTTATTCTCTGCTTAATTCTTCTAATGAACTGTTATTTCCGCTGCGAATATTGATCTGAAGTTGGTTGTCCATTATATTTTATCTGATTTGTTGAAGACTAACGATAATTTGTTTCCCATTATCTTAGTCATAATATTCTTTACTGAGCTAGTTGAGCTCACCCTTTTTATCTGTTGTCCTCTTCAGGAAATGAGAATGTTGCGGGGACTAGTCGGGGGACAGAGTGATGGTCCGAGTTAGAGCAGTAGTAGTCCTCACTATTTCTGATAAATAGTGTGATAATAATTGTAATGAGGACTTAGTTTGAATCTTAATATTTTCTACATATTTGTACTGAGACTCACAGTTGTGTGGTCGTATTTTGCACGACCGTATGATATAAAGTTTGTATTTGAATTCTGTACCATGTATTTGACGACTCAGAATGGGTTGGGTTGAATGGACCTATTCTGGGGGGCGTCACAACAATGTCTAAGGAAGTTCTGTCTAGGAGGGGTTATTTAATTGCGCGCCAGTAAGGAGAAGTCCTTATCGGAAGACCCCCTCTTTCTTGGGAACGACCTGGTTGTCAATATTGTAGTTCTGTAATATTATTTGTGAATAATTAATTATTGATTTATATGATAAGAAAATATTTATTTTGTGGATATTAAGGAAGGAATTAGCGCTGATGAGTTTTTATCAGTATTTTGGTGTGAAAAATCATCTGTTTATGAATTTCGGATCATTTATGTTTGGAATTTGGGAAAACTTCCTTCTACAAAGTTGTAGAGAATTAAATTTCCTATGGAAGGACATAGAATTTGTATTTTTCTGACAAAGGGGCTATTTATTATGAATTATTGAAGTTTTGAAAAATAAATATTTTTTAATGGGTGGGCCCCACTTTTGGTTGAAAAAAATGCTGATGGCTTTTGGGAGAAGCAGCCGGCGGCGGAAGAAAAAAAATAATATTTTATTATTTAGTCTCCTTTGGCATCCTAAATTTTTCCTATAAATAGGGTGCTTAGGTTAGAATTAAAAATCACACCAGAATCATATGTTTTCTCTCTCTATAATATCGAGCGTATTTTTGTGAGTATTTCAATACTTTGAGTATTAGTATTCAGTGCAAGTTTCTTTCGGTATTATATCCGATATTCCAGTCAGAGGTACTATTCTTTTGAGGTAAGGGATGTTATTTTCTTTCGTAAATGATGTTATTCTTTTCAATATCATTATACCGAAATATTGGTATGGATTTTGTTATGAAATTCTTATTTTTTTCCCGTCGGGGTTACTATTCACGTATACGGCACTATTCACGGGAAAAATAATTTTTCTTCTATTTGTCCAAATTGTCTGTTATAGTTACTATCTTTGATTGGATCTAAGTTTTAAGCTTTATTCTTGAATTTTGCTCCACAAAGTGTTATTATAGAGTATTCTTGAACTTCGATAAATTAGATTGCAAATCCTTAATCTTATCCTTTATTTCACTAGATTCGTTATTTAAAATATTTTTCATCATCCTCAGTCCTAAAAGGTGATGTAACTGAATATCTTTGGTCTGTAGAGCAAAGATGAATGATTACCTGATGAATATCTTTGGCCGTAGTGCAAAGATGACAGGTGTTGAGATGAACATGACCACTGATGATACAAATGAATATCTTTTGCCTGTAGTGCAAAGATGAATATTTGATTCAAGATGTATATTGATTGATGTTACAGGGATAAAATATTAATGATGAATGGTTATTTCCGCTGCGATTATTGACCTAAAACTTGTTGTCAATAATATTTTATCTGAATTGTTGAAGGCTAACGATAATTTATTTTTCATTATCTTAGTCATAATATTCTTTACTGAGCTAGTTGAGCTCACCCTTTTCATCTGTTGTCCTCTTCAGAAAATGAGAATGTCGCAGGGACTAGTCGGGGGACAGAGTAATGGTCAGAGTTAGAGCAGTAGTAGTCCTCACTATTTCGGATAAATAGTGTGATAATAATTGTAATGAGGACTTAGTTTGAATATTAATATTTTTTACATGTTTGTATTGACACTCACAGTTATGTGGTCGTATTTTGCACGACCGTGTGATATAAAGTTTGTATTTGAATTCTGTACCATGTATTTGGCGACTCAGAATGGGTTTGGTTGACTGGACCTATTCTGGGGGCGTCACAGTTGGTATCAGAGCTTAGGGATATGATCTCTGGCAGAGATCGGGGAATAGAACTAGGAGGGGAGAGACGAGTAAATCCTTCACTAGTATGTCGTACCTAAGCTTATGCGGTATTTAATTGGTCATTCGGAGCATAGGGTTAATATGTGATATGTTATTTGTTTAATTAACCCTTTTTTTATGGCAGTATTTGAGAATGGCAGCTGAGAATGTTAACAACGAAGTGAATGAGACCGTGGAGACACCTTTAATCACTAACTAGGAGAACGTGCAACAAGAAGGCAATGTTTATCCTGAAAATAACGCTGGTCAGACAATAAACGATTAGATGTTTAGAAGTTTTTTGCAGTTCATGCAAAACCAGACGAGGGAGACTTGTGTGCAACCTACAGGTGGAGATAATAATAACACGCGAATTGTCACTGCCAAGCAGTCCAAAGAATTGGGACCACCAGAGTTTCTGGGAAAGCCGGATCCGATCAAGGCGGAGACGTGGATTAAATAAATTACCAAGATATTTGATGTCTTGGGATGTACGGAGGAACAGAAGGTTCCATTCACCACGTTTATGTTCCGTGGAGAGGCAGATTACTGGTGGGAATCTGTAAAGCGTACCCAGTCTGCCGCACTCAAGATGTCTTGGGAAGCGTTCCAAAAACTATTCAATGACAAGTACTTTCCTGAAAGTATTCGTCATATGAAAGAAGTAGAATTTATCAGACTCGAGCAAAACAACATGACGGTATCCCAATACGAGGCTAAGTTCGCGGAGCTGTCCAGGTTTGCACCTCATTTGGTGAAGAATGAGGAACGTATGACGCGGATGTTTCTGAGAGGTTTGAAACCCGAAATACGTCAATACCTCATTTCTCATAAATTTTCTCTATATTCGGATATAGTAAACAGGGCCCAGTTGTTAGAACGAGATAATGATTATGTTCAACCGAGGGACCACAACCAAGGTCGTACCGTGGCAGCAGTCATCGGAGCAATGACAACCAGCGAGGAGGAAAGTATGACAGAAGCGGTAACCACTCCGGTGGTAATCGTGGCCATGATAGTAGGAGAAGCGAATCGGGAGGAGATTTCAAGAAGAGAAGGTACAACAATGAGAACGTGAAGACGTCGACATCAGCACCAGCATCAACTGTTTCGAGGGGAGGAGAACGACCACCGGTCGTATGCTATAAATGTAGGAAAGAGGGAAACATTAGCCCAAACTGCCCACAACAATTCAAAGCATGTTATAACTGTGGAAAAGAAGGACATATAGCTCGAGATTGTCCTGTTGCGAAACCAAGCTCAGCGGGGGTGGTGATTCCAAAGGCGGTTTCGGACAAATCAAAGTCAGTGATTCCTGGAAGAGCGTTTGTCGTGACTGCCCAAAACGCGAGGGACCCGAATGAATTTATCACGGGTTAGTTAATCATAAATTTTTACGAAGTTTACACCTTGTTAGATACCGGTGCTACCCATTCTTTTATTTCTCCTGCTTGTGCTCAACGTTTGAACTTGACTTCTGATAAATTAGACTTTGACTTATCTGTTGAAACTCCATTGGGAGAAACCTTCGTTACATCTACAGTTTACAAATCTTACTTGATTCAGATTGGTACCCTTACCTTACTTGTTGATCTTATATCTTTGAAAATACTTGCATTTGACGTGATTTTAGGAATTGACTGGTTAACCACTTACCATGCCAAAATTGATTGTTTTCGTAAGGTTGTTAGTTTTCATATTCCTAATCAACCTGTTGTGCGAATCCAAATCACCAAACCACTAAAATCAGTCAATATCATTTCAAATCCCAAGGCTAGTCGTTTATTGAAAAACGGATGTCAAGCTTTCTTAGCTCATGTCACTGATCTAAACCAGAATATATCAGATTTAAATGATATTTCCATTGTTAATGAATTTCCTGATGTATTTCCCGAAGAACTTCCCGGTCTACCCCCAGAACGTGAAGTTGAATTCTTTATTGACCTTGAGCCCGGTACAAAGCCCATTTCTAAAACCCCATATCGAATGGCTCCTATTGAACTTCAGGATTTAAAGGTCCAATTACAAGAGTTGTTAGACATCGGTTTTATTCGTCCCAGTACGTCTCCTTGGGGTGCTCCTGTTTTATTCGTAAAGAAGAAAGACGGGAGTATGCGACTTTGCATTGACTATCGGAAGTTGAACCATGTCACCATTAAGAATAGGTATCCGCTACCTCGTATTGATGACCTCGTATTTTTTGCACTATGGGCCAAAAATATTCATCAGGTAATCATTCATCTTTGCACTACAGGCCAAACATATTCATCAAGTAATTATTCATCTTTGCACTACATGCCAAAGATATTCAATTATATTACCATTTAGGACTGAGGGTGATGAAAAACAATACGAATAACGAATCCAATGAGATAAAAGATAAATATTAGAGAATTTATCCAGAGTTCAAGAATGAAGATCAAAACCTGGATCCAATCAAAGATGATTTGGAAGAGAAAAAATATTTTTTTATCTTGAATAGTAACTCAACATGAAAAGATAAAAATTTCACAAGAATGTTCAGACCAATATTCCAGTGAAATGATATTAGATGAAGCGCAAAACTTAAGAAATTTCTGATCATTTCAGGAATTATAAAAGCAATACTTACCGTAGTAAGTTTAGAGTTAGGAATCTGAAATGAAACAATATACGAAACTGCAATTGAATTTTCACCCGTCAGGCAGTAGTCCGCTCAGACAGATTATTTTCACAATTTAATAACAACTGATACGAAGGGTTATTCACCAGGCATGCGGTAGTCCGCGTAGACAGGTTATTCTCACAGAATAATAAAAAATAAAATAACAACAAGATTTCACCATACATGCGGTAATTCGCGTAGACAGGTTATTCCAACAGAATAATAAATAATGGAATAACAACCCTTACGAGTATTGAAAGAAAATAACTCTCTTCATGAATACGAAAGAAATAATACCCTTTACTTTAAAAATTTGGAGACTGCACTAGTGTAATAACATAATACTCTTCTTCTTTCTCTCTTATTCTCTCTATACTTTCTCTCTCTATAGCTTTAGTGAATTGGTGAGAAATAATGAAGAAATGAGCTTTTATTTATAGGCTCGACAGAGTAAGGGTAAAATAATTTTTCGCTATAATTTATGACATCATGGCTTACATCATCGATCCTATGACATCATTGGTTACCTCATCGTTCCGATGACATCATTGCTTACCTCATCGTTCCGATGACATCATTGCTTACATCATAAGAATTCAAATTCATTTTGTTCTCTTCTACCTCATTTTACTTTTATACCATGAATTTACTATAATAATGTTACCATTCAAATTATAAAAATCATACTATTATATAATCACATCATACTACTATAATGTAATATTATAATAATATATTTGAATGAATTATTTTATCGAAAAAGATAAAATACCAACTTTCAACAAATATCACATGTTAAAAATTCCTCCGTTTAAATTCACATTAAATAAATATTTCCTTATCATATATATCAAAAATTAATTATTCACAAATAATATTACAGAGCTACAATATTGACAACCAGACCGTTCTCAGGAAAGAGGGGGCTTTCCGATAAGGATTTCTCCTCATTGGCGCGCAATTATATAACCTAACCCATTTCCTCGACAGAACTTTCTAGACATTGTCAATAATGTTATCTAATAATATTATTCAAATAATATGAATTATTGATTTGATAATTTGAAATACTGTGCAATGACAATTATTGAATCACTAATATAAAATATCAATGTAGCAATTATTGGATCAATAATATAAAATATTGAACAGTAATTATTGTAACAATTATTGAATGAGTGACTTCTTACGTAAGAACCAATAATTCAAAATACTGTGCAATACCATGTGCTACTGTGCAACACCGCGTATTAATGTATTTTAACCACCGGGTATTTCAATAGTTTAACGGTAAAAGTTTTGCCGTTATTTTTATAAAAAGGTTACTTATGTCGCTTTCTATATCTGACATTCATTCCGTTGTGGGGTCTACCAATGACTGCGACGTCGTACGAATATTCTCCGATAAAAAGAATATTCCTCGACCAAACGAATATTCTCCGACACAACGAATATTTTATAACCACTTGCTTACTTTGTAAACTTTGCATATCTCACCCATAACTTATCACATTTATCAAATCAACACCTTACTATTTCAAAATAATATATAAAGAAAATTAAATTTTATTCATAAAATTTGGGGTCTTACATCAACTGCAGAGGCAGTTGAGCACAATGACATTAAGATATTAAAGATTGGTACTGCAGACAATCCAGCTAACATGTTAACCAGTCGTTACCACATACCAAGTTCGAACATTGCTTGGACTTGGTTAGTGTTCGATGCACTTGAGTTGTGCAATTTTGAGAAGAAGAGAAAGCTCACTGTTTGTGCAATATTTGGAGGATTCAAGTCAAGGTGGAGATTTGTTGGGTATAACATGAATCCTTATTGGATTTGGATTTAGGTATTACCTAGAATCTGTTTTGGTTTAAAAAAGTTATCTTTTCTAACTATACTCAACTTAGTATTTCTAATCCTATTTGGTTATGGATTTTTCTATGGCCTATAAATATAGGTACTAGGATTTTGGAGTAGAAATATTCAACATTCAGATATATTCAGATACATTCAGATGCATTCAGAGAGATTAAGAAATATTCAGATATTTAAGAGAGATTCAGATATATTTAGAGAGATTAAGAAATTTTCAGATTTATTCAAAGACATTCAGATACATTCAGAGAGATTTAGAAACATTCTAAGAATTCTCATAGTTCTATCTTTTTATCTTGTACTCTTCAGATATTTATTTAGTGGATTTCTTCTGCCTTCTCCGTGGTCCCGATTTGGGTTTTCACGTAAAACCTTATGTTATTGTCTTTATCTTTATGCGTTGATTTATTGTGTTTGTCATAGTTTGTCATAACAGAGATCATTCCATGTGACTACAGCCAGCCTATTTTGTGAAAATTTTATTCGAATATATAATGAAAGAACTCAGTTAGAAGATACAGAATCTATCAATATATAGTATCAGTTTTGATGTAATGTAATACAACTTTCAATATCTAGTTTCTGATGATTTGGGTTTTATACCTTCGAATTAGACACCGTTAAGGCTTAATTCTTTGTTATCTTTAAGTATGTTTAGTGTTCTTTTACTTGTTTTTGTGTTTGTGTTGTAAGAAACGGCTTTGGAGGGTCAAAACATGAAAAATGGAGCTTAATGACATTTTCGTAATTTTAGTGACTGTACCCCCTACAGGGCGGGGGTTTCTAGTACAAAAAGCCCGCCGGGGCGGGCATGTAGGGAAGAAAAAGCTAATTTTTAGAAGTTGACTCGGAAAAGGATTCTGAGCATTGATTTGGAGAAGGATCATAAGAGGGCTATAAAAGGAGAAGAATACACAAGGATTAGGTTGTTAGATTTTATTAGATTAGTTTAGATTAGATTTCAATTAGATTATATACAAACCCTAGTTGGAATTGGATTGGAGATTGCAGCAACTTGGAGACCATTGAAGATCAAGACAAGGAGCAAGAGGGAGCATGAGATTTGCTGACAACAGATTCTATTCTCTTCTCTACTCTTATTTTTATCTTTTAATGTTTATTTAATTATGGATTCTTGGTTTTGATTCAATAATAATGAACTAAATCTTTTGTTTAAGATTACAATGGATCTTATTGCATAGCTTATTTTAATATGTTTCTCTATTAATTATTATGATCTATCGTGGGGATTGTCTATTGTGATTTGGACTTAATTGTTTAATTGTCTAGCTAACAATTACTGTGATAATCTATATGAAATCGAGAGACGGATTATGGGTTTAGATCTGATTATAATAACATGTGATTGTGTTTTCTGTATAGCGTTGAAATTCATAATTTGTGTCTAGGATAGAGATAGAGATATACCTTTACGCCACATGTAATCTGATAAGAACTTGTGCTTAAAATCCTTTTTAATTATAATTCATATAGAGATATAGTGGATTAGTTAATTAGGGTGTTCTTCTTAATTTTATCATATGTGGATTTAAGTTGATTTGAGTATGATGCATTGAGAGATGGTCATACTTAGTTATGTGTTCTTGATTAACAATTCAGAATAGTGAGCATAATTAATAAGAAGTGTAGTAATTTAAGTGAAGTAATAAGTGAAGTTGTGATCTTAACTCTCCATAATCTTATTTTAACTAGTGATAATTAGTATTAGTGTAATTAAATAGTTAATTCAAAACTTTAAATGAATTGTTTAAATAAAATTAGTTTGGTTAAAAGTTAGTATTTGGTAAGTTTTATTAAATAATTCCTCGTGGGAACGATACTTTACTTTCACTTTATTACTTGTTGACCACGTATACTTGCGTGTTGTGCGTAACTAGATTTTACCCAACAAGTTTTTGGCGCCGTTGTCGGGGAATTATTTTAATTATTTGCCAATATTAATTTCAATCAAATTAGTCTTAGTTTAAATATTTTTTTTTATTTTAATTCTCTTCCTATATTTCTCTCTTTTCAGTTACCATGGCTAGATTTAATTATCAATGGCCATATACGAGAATGACTCAACCAAGGGAAACAAGGATTGATGGACTCAATGCACTTCATGCATTGTCAACACTTCAAAGAGGTTGGATGTTTTTGCAACCCAACGTATTCGAAAGATAGCAGTAGTTTGTAACTATTGTGCTGGCAACCATCCGAGTCATCAATGCACCGTCAGTTTTGGACCAGTACAATATAGTGGTGATTACCTCAACAACTATGCTTATCCTAACTATCACCAAGATTTGGGGTATCATCCAGATTCTTCATGGAGCTACAATTATGAAGACCAATACTACGCTCCAAATCCAACATACAAACCGGAATTCTCATGTCCACGTCCATTGCCACAAGAAAAGTCAAATATGGAGGAATTCATATCAAAGCTCATAGCAAACCAAGAGGAGATGAGGATGAGTCAGGAAATATCGAGCCAAAATTTTCAGAACCAGATGGAGCAACTCATCACTACCTCAACCAATGGTCCTCAATATATGGAGCCCAAAACTGAAACAAATAATTTAAGACTGGGGAAATTGTTGTCCAAGTTCATAGCGTCGAATGAGGAGAGGAGGATTAATCAAGAGAGGTCAATTCGAAATCTTGAGAATCAAATAGAGCAAATGACCAAAGCTTTAAACAACCGTCCTCCAAACACTTTTCTTTATGACATGGATTCCGAAACTGATGAAGAGCCCGACCCCAATCTACAAGTAGATGAGCCGAAAGATGTTGAAGGAGAGGAGATGTAAGACCCCGAATTTTATAAATAAAGATTTAATTTTCTTTATATATTATTTTGAAATAGTAAGGGGTTGATTTAAATAATATAGTAAGTTATGGATAAAATGCGCAAATATTTCAAAATGAGCAAGTGGTTATAAAATATTCATTGTTGTCGGGAAATATTCGTTTGGTCGTGGAATATTCTTGTTGTCGGGGATTATTCGTACGACGGCGCAGCCATTTGTGGGCCCCACAACGGAATAACTGTCGGATATAAAAAGCGACAGAAATAACTTTTTTATAAAATAACGGTGTAGTTGTTACCGTTAGTACTGTTGCAATACCCGGTGATTAAAATACAGTAATACGCGGTGTTGCACATTAGCACACGGTATTGCATAGTATTTCGAATTATTGATTCTTACGTAAGAAGGCACTTACTCAATTATTGTTACAGTAATTATTGTTCAATATTTTATATTATTGATTCAATAATTGCTACGTTGATATTTTATATGATTGATTCAATAATTGCTACGTTGATATTTTATATGATTGATTCAATAATTGTTACCGTTGATATTTTGTATTATTGATTCAATAATTGTCACTGCACAGTATTTCATATTATCAAATCAATAATTCATATTATTTGAATAATATTATTAGATAGCATTATTGCCAATGTCTAAGAAAGTTCTGTCGAGGAAAGGGGTTAGGTTAATCTAATTGCGCGCCAGTAAAGAGAAATCCTTATCGGAAAGCCCCCTCTTTCCTGGGAATGACCTGGTTGTCAATATTGTAGTTCTGTAATATTATTTGTGAATAATTAATTATTAATTTATATGATAAAAAAATATTTATTTTGTGGATATAAAAGAAGGAATTAGTGCTGATGTGTTTTTATCAGTATTTTGGTGTGAAAAATCATCCGTTTGTGGATTTCGGCCATTTTCGGTTGGGAATTTGGAAAAACTTCCTTCTACAAAGTTGTAGAGAATTAAATTTCCCATAGAAAGGACATATAATTTATATTTTTCTGATAAAAGGGCTATTTATTATGAATTATTGAAGTTTCAAAAATAAATATTTTTTATTAAAAACATGGGTGGGCCCCACTTTTGTTTTTTATGGCTTGTAAATGCTGAATTTTTAAATTCCATTGAGGTGTGTGTATGAATTTGGTGAGAAGCCGCCAGTAGCAGTTAGTCAACTTTGGCATCCTAAGCTTTTTCTATAAATAGGGTGCTTAGTTAGAAATGAAAATCACACCAGAATCAGAAAATTTTCTCTCTATAATATCGAGCGTATTTTTGTGAGTATTTAGATACTTTGAGTGTTGATAAAGTGCAAGTTTTCGTCCACATAATATCCGATATTTCAGTCAAAACTACTCTCCGGTTAAGGTAAGGGATGTTATTTTCTTTCATAAACGATGTTATTCTTTTCAATATCATTATACCAAAATATTGTCATGGATTTTATTATGAAATTCTTACTTTTTTCGTCGGGCTTACTATTCACGTATACGACACTATTCACGTATACGGCACTATTTACGAAAAAATTAAATTTTCTTCTATTTGTCCAAGTTGCTTGTTAAGGTTCTTATCTTTGATTGGATCTAAGTTTTGATCTTCATTCTTGAATTTTGCTCCACAATTGATTATTACGGAGTATTATTGAGCTTGGATAAATTAAATTACAAATCCCTAATCTTTGTCCTTTATCTCATTGGATTCGTTATTTATATTATTTTTTATCATTCTAAGTCCTAAATGGTGATATAACTGAATATCTTTAGCCTGTAGAGCAAAGATGAATGATTATCTGATGAATATCTTTGGCCGTAGTGCAAAAATGACAAGTGTTGAGATGAACATGACCACTGGTGATACAAATGAATATCTTTGGCCTGTAGTGCAAAGATGAATATTTGATTCGAGATGTATATTGATTTATGTTACAGGGATAAAATATTGATGATGGACTTTTAAATCATAGAAGATAGTAGACTTCATTCTCTACTTAACTCTTCTAATGAATTGTTATTTTCGCTGCGAATATTGATCTAAAATTGGTTGTCCATTATATTTTATCTGATTTATTGAAGGTTAACGATAATTTATTTTCCATTATCTTAGTCATAATATTCTTTACTGGGCTAGTTGAGCTCACCCTTTTCATCTATTGTCCTCTTCAGAAAATGAGAATGTCGCAGGAACTAGTCGGGGGACAAAGTGATGGTCCGAGTTAGAGCAGTAGTAGTCCTCACTATTTATGATAAATAGTGTGATAATAATTATAATGAGGACTTAGTTTGAATGTTAATATTTTCTACATATTTGTATTAACACTCACAGTTGTGTGGTCGTATTTTGCACGACCGTTTGATATAAAAGATTGTATTTGGATTATGTACCATGGATTTGGCGACTTAAAATGGGTTGGGTTGACTTGACCTATTCTAGGGGCGTCAAAGGAGATACATGGGGAGGAGGAAAACAAGGTCGGCGAAGAGCTAACTGTGAGTACCAACGAAGATAAGCCGATGTTGTTAGTTCCCCAAGCGACTTCTCCACCAAAGTTCAAGGATCCGGTTAGATTTGCAAAATCATGCCCGATTGGGAGTCATATCGTCGGCGATGCTTTTTATGACATGAGAGCTAGTATAACATTGGAACCATGGTGGGTTGAGAAAGAGAAGATAAAAGAAGAGCCTGCTATGTTTGACAAGATTCCATGCCCCAATGTGATCACAGGCACAATGGAGAAAACACCTAGCTGTTGGACGATATTGAATGGTATCCTATCTAAAATAAACAAGCTAGGTGACTCTGATGCAATGGCCATTGCTTGTGGGAACCTGCCAAAGGATAATTTGCTACTGATGGATAAAGGGTTCCTCAATTATCGAAGAGGAATTGGATAGCATTGACCAGACAAAGTCAGGCTAAAAGATTGTAAATCAAGCGCTAACTGGGAGACAACCCAGAAATTTTTATATTTACTTACTTTATAGATAGGAAATAAAGTTGTTATATTTTGCAAGATCGACTAATGGCCACTCAGACTACCCAGTCGGGGGTTTCGCTCCCCGGTGAGCGAGCGACTGCCCAGCTCGCCAGTGAGCTGGAGGGGGTTCCAAGGGGGCAGCGCCCCCTAAACCCAAGCACTTATGAGCTAATCTGTAGAATGTTCATTTGTCAAATCCATAAATTTTCAACTAATTAGTGCTTTTATTTTGTTAATTTTTAGGATTTACGTGCTTTCTAAAGTTCATACTGTGACACCCCCAAATCCGGTATCTTAACTTCTACAGGATTTGGTGTTCACTGTTCCAATATCATACAACTATCTACCCATAAATAATGAAATTCATTTATTAGATAAATAAATCATCATCTTACATCATCTGAAATAAAAATACATCATAAATCCCAAGTTATACTTAACCTTAAATATCTGTTGCGGAAACGTAAATAAATAAGTCTTAAATCATCACACATAAATCTTAAACTTTAACATTATTCATGACAACACAAATCTTCATCACTTGTTAGCTTTTCCTTTGCCCTTGCTACTAGAAGGTACATCACTTCGTTCATTATTAGCTGCAATGTTATTATGCACGAGTGAGCACGGATGCCCGCAAGTATAAAAATATGACAGAATAATAACATGCGAGTGAAAGAATTCTGAATAACAGAAAGCTCAACATTTGAATCAAGAATATTAACCAAGAGTCAAATTACTTCTCAACTTTTGAATCAAGAATATTAATCAAGAGTCAAATTACTTCTGAGGGTCATTAAGACCTTGAACCGAGTCTTAGGTTGTCAAGTATATTAACCTTTCCAACCTTTAACAGTCACAAGACTATAGACTTTACTTCTCGTACTTAGGGAGATCAGCCCTTCGTACTGATACTGTGCACACTATCTTAACGCTTTAAGCATCTTCATTAATCCCCTACATTAGGGTTGTTCATCTCAATTTGACATCAGAATCCGTACCAAATAAAGTTGGTTTGGATAATTCAATAAATGATATTCATATTGAATATTAACTTCTCAAGGTATACAATCGAATAAGTATTGTACACTTAAATGATACTTTTAAAAGAATCATGGCATCTCATGTGAAATTCTAAACTTGGATATTCAAGAGTAAGAATTTTCTCAACAATAGTAATTAAGCATAGCAATTGCTTAATTAAAAGAGTTTAGTTTAGGAAACTTGCCAAACAATAATAATAAGTTAGGGATAGAAAATTTGCTCAAATATAAAGATTTGAGTTTAGGAAACTTGCCTCATGCGCAAGCTACAGTTATTACTCACTTCTTTAATTACTCTTACCTATCACACATTTACAATATCAATTAATCACAGGTTCGATATGATTATTTATTTACAATAGTATTCTTCAAACTCATTATTAAGTTTTCAAATAATGGTTTACGTTGATTAATTAACTTGTTAATTAATCACGTAACTTAAGTTATTAACTTGTATTAATAACTCATTACATACATAACATGTCATCATGTTAATTAGATTTAAATAATGTCTTAATGTTTATAACACATTATTTAACCTTTACAAATGATAATTTAAATCACGTAATTAATTTATTAATTAATCACATAACATAAATTATTAAACTCATATCAATATTTTATTATATTTATATAACATGTGTTCATGTTCATTAGACTCAAAACACATTTCAAAATTTTCCAACACTTAGCAATTTTTTTCAAAATTTTCGGACAGGCGCGGCCGCGCGCCATTTTGCCTTGCAGCCGGCGCGGCCGCGCGGCTGCGAAATTTCAGAATCTGAAGTTCGCGAACGAACACAGATTTTCTCCCATTTTCTCCCAATTCACATTATTACACTGATTTATAATGTTACCCATGAAGTATAAACTTCACAGGAACATTATATATCACTTATAACATGTTCTTAACATTCCAAGTTATGTAATTATACAAATCAAAATATTAATTTTCACTGTTCTTCAAAACTTTCAAGAGTTTAAAGAAAAACATAAAAATCTCCTTACGGATTCGTTACTACACCGAATCCATTCATTTCAATTCCATTTTCTTTGTTTTAACATATACAATCATATTCATGTATCAATTTAAATATAAACATATGATTCAATCATTAATTTAACCCATATGGGTTATTCACCCATATTCAATACTCTGTAATTTCATCAAACCCATTTATTAACAAAGTTATTTGGTGTGATCAGTGTAAATCATGGATACATGATCTAACACATAATACCAACATATATGATTACATATATAAACATATCTTGGTTTAATTTTTTAAAATAATTCTTAACAGAGAGTTTTTATAAAGACGTATAAAAACTCTGTAAATATTTGAAAAACCCAATTAAGGCCAGATTATATAAAATTGATCCTTTAAAACATGATTATATGTTAGAAAAACACGTTATGATTCCATACCCATATAGATAAAGCCATATCGTAACCCAATTGGGAAACCCAATTTTCACAGAAAACTTAAAAGTACGTATTTAAGAAATCTTAATTTTGAAAACTTAAAAGAAGAATTACCCTTTTGTATGTAGATAACACAATCACAGACAATACTTAGGATTTCTCAAATTTCTTTCTCTCAATCTCTTCTCAATTCCTTCTTCTTTTTCTCTCTGACTTTTCTCTGAAAAACTTCTAAGTTTCTTCTGATAATAACTTAGAAATAATAAGTTTACGTATTATATAAATGTTACCGTTGTATAATAAACGGATTAACCTTTCTTAAGGCCTTGTTTGCCTTCCTCTTCTTTTCTTTTCCATTTATTTTAATAAACTAATTTACTATATAGTTAATTGTCACCTTACTTATTGATTAATTAATTTTATTTAAATTAATTAAATAAAATAAGATAATTCACATTAAACACATTGTCACATAATTAATATTTTTATTTATTAATTATGTCAATTCATTAACTCATTAATTAATTATTAAATTAATTAAAGTAACATATGCTTATTTAATTAATTTAATTAATCAAATAAACTCAATTAATTAAATACTTTGAACTATTAAATCACTACATATTAATTTAATTAATGTCACACATATAATTAAATTAATCTACCACAAATTCATGAATTAATTATTTAATTCAATAATTAAATCATTAAAAATATTTATTTATCTCCATAAATATTCAATATCTTTACAAAATTCTCGTTCGTCACACATACTCATGATCCAAGGTGTCTACTCAAATTCATTATGTCTCTCCTCATTCCAGGCATTGGGGGTTCAATGTGCAGATAACAAAGTATAGGAAAGTACCTAAGTGAGGCAGGACTGCCGAAAAAAGTTAAAAAAAATTCCAGAACTGAGCTGGGCCCGCCTTGGCAGGGGTGTTTAAGGCAAAAATGCTCGCCTCGGCAAGCTTTCGCGCTGCATAGTGTGCGCCCCCGCGGGCCTTCAAGAGCAAAAATACCCCGCCCAGGCGGGGATCCCAGTCTACAAATATTAAAATTTTACACTCCATTCCCTAGTCGACCGAGCATAACTTATTTTTCATTCCAACTCAACTCCTGTGCGCCTTATCAGACGAAAACAATCCCCCATCCCAATTCACAACCACTTGTTTCCAAAGTTCCATTCTGAATCACACTCTCACATGGATTCAAGGGTTTCAACATTTCAATTTTTGGGGTTAGTTTAAATTACATTCGTATTAAGGTTCCAACCCACTCATCCATCTTCTTTCTCACACTACAAGAAAACCGGCTAAGCCCGACGTAACTAACCTCGGCAAAATCCAGTCCGTCTATATTAAGCATAATTCTGACGGAATAATCTGTCGTACTTAATTTCCTCGAAAATAAGTTAATAGCGACGAAATTCGTCGACAATACTATTACCCCTGTGGCAAGAGATTTTTCGCCAGCGCGAACCCTAATTTCGAGGGAATCAGGTTATTTTCGAGGGATATTTCCGTCGACATTACCTTAAAGTCGAGGGACCCTATTCCCAACTGATATTCAGTCGAAAATAACTAATAAACCTAAATTCAGACCACTTCTTCTCCCGCGCCTCATTTATTTCTCACTTCAGTACTCTCTCTTTTTTTCTCTCTCTCTATCTCTCTCTCTCACTCTCACTCTCCGGCCAACCATCTCCCCTCCCCCCCCCCCCGGTCCCCCCTCCCCCCCGGCACAGTCCCCACCCCTCCCCCCTCCCGACCCTCCCCCTGCTATGCTGCCACTGCCACTGCTCTACTGCCGCTCCTCCTTCCACCGTAACGCCAGCCGCGGCTCACTCCCTCCACTATAACGCCCCTCCCTCCACAGCCTCCTCCCTGCCGGTACTTTCCTCCCTCCACAGACTCCTCCCTGCCGGCTGTCAGTACATTTCTATTTCTGTTGATGAATTTTGGATTATTGTAGAATGATGAATTTGGGATTATTGTATATTGATGAATTTGATATTGATGAAGTTCTGCAAAAAAAAATTAGTTGAAATTGGCATTGGCATATATTATTTAATTGCAATATTTGTTGGCATATATTGTTTGCCCTATTTCATTGTATATATTTGGCATTGTATATATTTGCTGAAATTGTATATATTTGAGAAATTGAAGGCTGTTTGTATATTGCATTTGTATGTTTGCTTGTAATGCTTGAAATTGAGATATTGAAGGTTGTTATACTTAGTTATAATCGGATTTGGAATGTTGTATAACTTGATTTGGATTTCAAATAATGTTTTGAAATGGTATGAAATGCTTTGGTTGATTGGTATAATATTTGTTATTTCTGACAGAATTCTCGACGGAATTTCTGTTAGAATTCTTTATATACAAAATTTGGTAGACCCTATAAATTTTGTCAGAATTCTTAAATTGGCCAATATTAAATTTATATAATATAGAATTAAATTAAATTAAATTAAATAGAATTAAATTAAAAATAAATAGAATTAAATTAAATTAAAATAAAATAAAATAAAATAAAATTTAATATAACAAATTAAATTAAATTTACTTTAATATAATATAATATACTATACTATATAAAAATAAAAAATAAAATACTAAGTAGTACTTGTTTAGTCTTCTACAATTAAAGTAAATAATATAAAATAAAATAAAATAAAAATCAAATCAAATACTAAGTAGTATTTGCTTAGTATTCTACAACTAAAGTAAATTAATTAAAAATTAAATGAAATTAAAATAAAATACTAAGTAGTACTTGCTTAATTTTCATAACTAAAGAAAATTAAATGAAAATAAAAAAAAATTAATAAAAAAATATTACTAAGTAGTACTTGCTTAGTCTTCTATAAAATTAATAAAATAATAAAAAAAATACATAGTTTTGCATTGGTAAAATAAATTAAGTAGCATTTGCTTAGTTTGCCACAATATTTAATAAACTCAATATGACTTATTCACATTGACTTTGAGTGTTAAGGTTGCATGATACTTGGATGTGTCAACTTAGAAACCCGTTTGACATTCACTCAGTAGTAGTGAATGTCGAATAGTCTCCAGTTTGAGACTATTACTGGATGTTATGTCTATCACTTAGGCCGGTGCCAATACGAAACAGTACGTTTTTGTTGTTTTGAGAATTTTTTGGCTGTTATCTCTACATGTTCTTCGAGAACATACTTAGATTAAGTTATCTTAATCTATTTCGTGTACTTGGAGACCATGGGGAGGTGCTGCCGAAATTTTCTTAAAATAGTGGCACTAGTGAAGAGACGCATCCAGGAACGAGATAGAAGCCTGAATTACCCATGTCCTATAGAGGAGATACTGCCGAAAAATATAATTCATGCATGGACCACAGTTACAGAAAGCAAAGAAACTGTACTAAATGCGTTTTATGTGCAGAATCAATATGTCAGCTAACCGGAGTTGGATGTACCGTACGATACCCATTGATGGGAGGGGATTAATGTCAGCTTATCGTGATGGGGTGTAACTTTTTGAACAAAGCAATAGAACATGCTGATGATTCGAATGGAAAAATGCGATTTCCGTGTGTCAAATGTAAAAATCTTATCTGGAAGAAAGCCGACAAGATTAGATTTGACTTATTTTTTCGTGGATTTGTGGATGGGTCACCCTATGGATTCATCACGGAGAATCAGCTGAGTTGAGGGAACTTTCAAACATTGTAGACTAACTAGCTGAGTTGAGGGATTCAATTATGGATAACTATGATGCCGTGGAGATGTTGGTCGATGCGTATGGGCCTAACACTATAAACTGGGCCGATAACGAGCATGTGTCAGGCAATGCTAAACAAGAACCAAATGATTCAGCTGTTGCCTTTTACAAGATGTTACATGAATCGGGGTCCCATTGTATCCTGAAAATGACAAGCACAACAGGCTATTTGCAGTGACTAAGCTCTTACACTTTAAGAATCATGAAAACTGCAGTAAGAGAGGCTTCAACAATTTGCTTGCTCTTATGAGCGATTTTTTACCCACGAATAATACCTTGCCTGCGAATTATTACGAAGTGAAGAAGATGGTCAAGGGTTTGAATATGGGGTATCAGAAGATCGATGCTTGTGAGCAGGATTGCATGTTATACTATAGGGCGGGCAAAGATAAGGGACAGTGTGATATATGCAGCTTGCCTCGCTTCAAGTTGACAAAACGTGGGGGAAAGAAGAAACATGTTCCCAGGAAGATCTTATGGTACTTTCCTCTTGCGCCGAGGCTTCAAAGGCTAGTCATGTCGTCCCATACGGCTCAACATATGAATTAGCATAGAAGAAGGGATGTCGTGCCTGGTCAGCTGACTCACCCTGCAGATGGAGATGAGTGGAAGAAGTTTGATGAATTTTTTTTAGAATTTGCAGAGGATGATAGGAATGTCAGGCTTGGCATGGCTACAGATGGGTTTTGTCTATTTAATAATTTTAGCCAGCCCTACTCTGTTTGGCCAATAATAATGGTAGCTTATAATCTTCCACCGTCAATGTGCATGAGGGATACGTATCTGTTCTTGACTTTACTGATACCGAGGGATAAAAGTCCTACAAAAGATATAAACGTGTACCTCAGACCGTTAGTCGATGAACTTAAGATGTTGTGGGAGACAGGTGTTCAGACCTATAATAAAGCGAAGATGCAGAATTTTGTGATGAATGCAGCTTTGTTGTGGACTATCACCGACTTTTCGGCACTTGGGATGATCAGTGGTTGGTCAACTCATGGGAAGTTGTTATGTCCAGTCTGTATGGGGGATGTTCAAGGCATACAACTACATCATTGGCATAAAATTAATTTTTTCAGAACTTCTCATAGATTCTTGCCTGCTGACCACAGTTACAGAAAGTTGTCTACACAGTTTAACAAAAAGACAGAGAAAAAGGGGTTGTTGGATGTTTGTCAGGCAGTGAGATATCGGGCTGGCTTAACGATCTATCTTTTCCACCGCCAGGAAAGGAGCATGGTAAGTTGAGAGCAGGGTGTTACGAAATAACTCATAATTGGACACACTCGCCCATGTGGTTTGAGTTGTCATATTGGGTCACACTTTCAGTCCGTCATTGTATAGCTGTCATGCGTACAGAAAAGAATGTCTTTGAGAATCTGTTTTACACCGTGTTAGATGAGAGTGGTAAAACAAAAGACACTGATAAAGGACATAAAGATTTGGAGGAAATGAATATCAGGTCGGAATTGTGGCTTCGACCTAATAACTCAAAACCAAAAGCATCATTTTGTCTAACCAAGCAACAGGTTGAAGACGTGTGCAAGTGGGTAAGTGCGTTGCAGCTCCCGGATGGATATGCTTCTAATATATCTCGTTGCACCAAGGTTGAGCAGCTGAAAATAACTGGGTTCGAATCTCACGATTTCCATATATTCATGCAGAAGTTGATGCCAATTGCATTTCGTGAGATGTTACCCAGGAAATTTGTTGATGCCTTGGCCGAAGTATCAACTTTCTTTCGGGATATTTGCTCAACATTAATAAGGTACAGTGATGTTGAGCAGATGGAGAAGAATATAGTGCTGACAATGTGCAAGCTCGAAATGATCTTACCTCCAGGGTTCTTTGACTCGATGGAGCATTTGCCTATACATCTACCATATGAACTGAAACTTGGAGGACCGGTGCAATATCGGTGGATGTATCCTTTTGAAAGGTAACTAATATAATTTTTTCTTTAAATTTTGATGATTTTTCCAAGGCATATTATTAGTAATAATTGCGTGCAGTCATATTTCAGGTATATGCGTTGATTAAAGTAGAAAGTGAAAAACAAAGCTCGTGTAGAGGGTTCAATTGCTAAACGTTATAAGGAGGAAGAACTTGTCAATTTCTGCTCTCTGTACTTCGACGATGTAGTCTCAACCAAGCATACTCGTTTAAGTAGGAATGAGGTCCTTGGTGATCAATCTCATTCTGATGATGAGTTAGCTGCATTCACATATCCAACAAAATCATTTGGCCATGAGACAATGACTTACTTAAGCGACAGAGATTTGAAGATTGTATCTATATACGTGCTTCTAAATTTGCCTGAATTGGCGGAAGACATCAAGTATGTATTATTATACGTACACATGTCAATACACTAAGATTATGATTGTAATAATAATTTTATTATATTATTTTAGTGCATTCGAAGATGAAGCAAATGCTTCTAATCAGGGAATGAGTCCAGCACAGTTGGAAGCATTTACTACTGAAAATCTTCACCAGTGGTTTAAGAGCAGGGTTGAAGCGGATAGCGCTTATGAGCGATTCAGAGACGTTGTTTCAGGCCCGTACAAACTAATAAGTTCATTTTCTAGTTGCATCGTGAATGGGTATAGATTCAAGGTTGATGACTTGAATGAAATGATATCAGTCAATTCGGGCGTTGTCGTGTTGGGAAGTTGCTACCAAGACTTCGAGTCCAATTACTATGGACGATTAGAGGAAGTGGTTGTACTAAATTATCCTAATGGTAAAAAAGTTGTTACATTCAGGTGTCGCTGGTTTGATACTGTTAAGGGTGTTAAAATTGATCGTAATAGAATCGTCACGATAGACATAAAGTCAAAACTACAATCTAATGATGTATTCGTTCTAGTCAGCCAAGCCACTCAAGTGTACTACGCCCCGAATGTCTTAAATTATCGGAGCCCCTGATATACAGTTGTCACAACAAAGACTCGTGCTTTTGATGGTACTAATCTGTCGGGAATAGATGAGCTCCGTTGCAAGAACAAATTAGCAATCCCGAGGTAGATGTCTTACGGGATGATGATATGGTTGGTGACCTCATTGACATACCTGATGTTGAGAAAGACGTGGTTGTCAATGACTATATCGTTGTACACGAAGACGATAACTACGAAACTGATACGGAGGCAGAGGAGCCAGAATCAGATGACGAAGTTGAGATTGATTCTGGCGGGTTTGATGACGTACGTAGTCTTAACTTAAATGGTTTTCTGTAATTGGACGATAATTTAATTTAGATAAATTAACTACAACTTAATTAATAGATTAATATGTTGGTTATTTCAGTAGTACGCTGATACATGACTAGACATAACGGGGGAGGTCGTCGTGGTGGTGGTCGTTCTGGATCAGATGACGGCACCCACGACGAGGGATCATCATCAGCTAGTATGTTTCCAAACTTAGATATTAAATTTATTGGAATTATAAAAATATTATATTTATATAATGTTATTTATACAGATAGTGTTCGTCGACGTCAGCGAGGCACTAACCTCGGATTATTTGGTCGATCGCCGGCACAGTCACACGTTGTCCAGGTAGATGTCGACTTGGCGCAGTAAGTATCACTTTTAATCTGTCAATTGTAATAAATTAACATGTATATATATATATAATTACATTATTAATATAACAAATTATTTTATTTCTCTCGTATTATATTGTAGCATATTGGACACTGTCGCTAAGGCGACGCTACACGCCATCTGCCTGACACACTTGCCTACTGGCTGTGTGCGCTTTAGCCAGTTCGCCCAGTATGATGCCTCATTCATGGACACTATACTGCGCGATTTTCACGTAAATCAAATTACATAGCTTCAAGTAACAATGCATTATCATTTACCATTATATACTTTTCAAATGAACTCTGATATGTCGATACAACTTTTCTTATATGTTTATTTTAGATATGAAGAGGGCATATCTCTAGCAGCCGGTGACAGTGTTATTACTACACATGTGGCGAAGAACTACTCCGGCTGGCTTTACGAGATGAGACAGTGGGTGGCCCGGGCGGTTGGCGAGCAGCCTGGGACTACGATCCGAGTTCATTAGCCCCGCATAGTCGGTAATCAGGCTTGGGAGGCTATGTGTCGGCACTGGGATGATGAGGTGTTCAAGAAGAAGTCAGAGCAAGTAAAGAAAAATTGGAGCCAGCTCCGAGTCGTACACACGACTGACTCATAGTCGTTTGAGGAGGTGAAGTCGGTAAGTATTGCGTATTTTGTTGTTTAGTTAGTCAATTGTCAGTAACATACTTAATACAATTTTAATTATCTTAATTATTAGGCCATGGTCTCTAGCTTGGGCCGCCCCCTACGATGAGTGAGTTCTGGGATAGAGCCCACACCCCTGAGGACTCTCGCATGTCTCCTGCAGCCGTAGTTATACGGGTAAGACTTAGTCTAAATTTGAAGCTATTATTAATATTAAATTGTTAATCAAATAATATAATTAACTTGCGTATACAAATAACATTTCAGGATCGTTTTCAGTCGCTACGAGACGCCCGTCTAGCTGAGTTGCGGGTTGCTAGGGGGGATCCACAGCCTTTAGATTCCACCACTCCTCTGCCTGAGATTGAGTTATCTCAGGATGAGGAGCTGAGACTATGGGTTGCGTCTCAGGATCCCTCTACTTCGAGTACCGGCAGGTATCGCGTATTGGGCCTGCCGAGGATACCCGTGTATACCCTACCTGGAGGTAATATATAATATATCTTAAGTTTTAAAATAAAATAAAATTTATATATACTACGTAATAAATTGGTTTATTATCGCAGGTTCTAGCCAGTGCCAGCGTCCGAGACCACCAGTTGGATCATCTCATACGGGCGCTGGCTTAGATGATAGGCTCTTCCAGAGGGTTATAGTGGCGGTATCGGATAGGTTTCAGACGAATTCGGCTTTTCGACGTTAGCACTTACCTACCCATTCTTTCCTTCACCAGCTGGCTCAAGATATGGCAGCAGGGGCCACCGTAGAGAGTAATGGATTACCGCCCGAGCAGCTCACCGCGTTAAGCGGTGAGGTGCTCTGGATGGTGGTCACTCTACTATTGGAGGCTTTTTGTGAGCAGTCCGAAAGTTGTCAGGTATTTTGCATGTTATTTTATTTTCATTTAGCAGTCTTTTAATTCTCACATATTATATAAACTATTGATTTATATTTTTAATCCTATCTACAGGGTGGCGATGGCGATCGAAGGGTCGTTAACACTGATTCTCATCCATCAGAGCAGCCCGAGAGTTAGGTATTCTGCATGTTATTTTATTTTTATTTAGCAGTCTTTTAATTCTCACATATTATATAGACTAATGATTTATATCTTTAATCTTATCTGCAGGGTGACGATGGCGATGAGCATCAACGTCGCCCACTCTCGTCTGATGATCCTCCTCCTACTAGCTAGCTAGTTTTACGTGCTAGCTCATTTGTATAGATTGTATTCATTATATTGTAGAACATTTGTACATTTTGTTTAAAATTAAGTTTACTTTGTATGAGTTTTGTAAATCAAACAGGTTTGTGATCAGTTTATCATTAGCGTATTATTTTTTATAATTCTTTATGAGTTAGTTGATATTTATACTTGTTATCTTAGTTAACATTAGCGTATATTTGTAATCGTTATGAGACTGAACGTTATGGAACGTTATAGCGTGTATTTGTAATCGTTATGGAACGTTGTAGCGTACGTTGTTGGTATTAGCATATGTGATTGGATATAACAGGTTTTTACTGTTATTTGGAATTGGGAATATATTATTGTATGTATGATTGAGATGGAACAGGTTACAGGTACATTATTGGGGTTTAAAACCCTGGAAATGAAAATTACGAAAATCAGCTAAATTTTTTTTTGTTATTCTCGATGGAATAGGCTAATGCCGAGGGAACTTCCGTCGAAATTAGTAACATGTATTTAATTTAATTTTTCAAATTTACTATTCTCGAGGAACTGGCCCGTCGACTTTAGTCACAATATTCCGTCAAGATTAACTATCTGAATTAAATCTAGCCAATTTAAAAAAAATTATTTTTGACACACTATTCCGTCTGCAATAACCACATTTCGTCGAGCTTAGTGTAAGTTCGACTAATACGTTCGTCGAGGTTAGTCCTTCGGAGTTAAGTATTTTCGACTGAATTCTCGACGGATTTAATGTTGAGGAGGTTAATAACGACGGAATGGTCGACGAATATTTTCGTCGAAAATAACTTTAATATCGATGGAAAGGCCTTAAGTTCGATGGAAAATTCCGTCGGAATTAGCCAATTTTCTTGTAGTGTCATCAATCTTCATTCTAACTGAATTCATTAATTAGTTTCACACACTGGCCTCTACACACCGTTCTCGTTCGAATTCAGTACACCCAAATTCACAAATACTACCATGCGTTCAACAAGCTCTAACTCCTATCCTTCTATCGGACGAAACCACATACATACAACATGCTCACATTTACGAAGTGGTTGTCTAAATAATTGTGCGGAGTCATGAAATTGGGTTATTGGGCAGAAATTTCCCCATCCAGTCCACGAATTGCATGGATGTGTCTTGTCGCTCCGAATCAGTCCCGAGCCTTAGCCGTCCCAGTTTATCCACCACCAAACATCGATGCGGAGAAGGTCGAGCCTGACGCTTGACCATTTAGGGAAGTTCTCAGTTTTAATTCGTTCTATTTAAACAATGTCCTCATTGTTTACTTTAAGTTTGGGGGTGGATCATATTGCATTGCATTGCATAATTGTTTAGTTCACATACATTGCATTGGTTAGTTGTTTTTGCATATTGTATGCATATTTCATAAATTGAAAATAAGGTTCGTATTTTTCTAATAAAAAGGGTTATTTATTATGAATTATTGAAGTTTCTGAATATTGTTTAAATTTAAAATATTTTGGTGGAGATTTTCTAGAATGGGTGGGTCCCACTCTTGTCCTTTGTTGGTGTGAAATGTGCTGAGAATTGGATTCTTCAAAATGGTGCGAAGAGTTTTGTCAGATAATAAACTTTCTGCTTTGGTGTGCTAAGTATTTTCCTATAAATAGGGTGCTGAGTTAGAATTGAAAATCACACCAGAATCAGACATTTCTTTCTCTATAATATCGAGCGTATTTTTGTGAGTATTTAGATACTTTGAGTGTTGATAAACAGTGCAAGTCTCCTTCAGCATAATATCCGATATTCTAGTCAGATTCGGTGTTCTTTTGAGGTAAGGGATATTATTTTCCTTGTAAATGATGTTATTTCTTTCAATATCATTTTACTGAAATATTGGTATGATTTTTCTTATGAAATTTCTACCTTTTTCATGCCCAGGTCACTATTCACGTATACGACACTATTCACGTATACGGCACTATTCACGAATATGGTACTATTCACAAAAAAAAAATTAAATTTTCTTTTCTTTGTCCAAATTGGCTGTTATGGTTCCTATCTTTGATTGGATCCAAGTTTTGATCTTCATTTTTGAATTTTGCTCCACAATTGATTTTTATGGAATATTTTTGGAACTTTGATAAACTGATTTACGAATCCCTAATCTTTGTCCTTTATCTCGCTAGATTCGTTCTTTAAAATATTTTTCATCATCTTCAGTCTTAAATGGTGATACAAAAGAATATCTTTGGCCTATAGTGCAAAGATGAATGATTATTTGATGAATATCTTTGGTCTGTAGTGCAAAGATGGATGATTATTTGATGAATATCTTTGGCCTGTAGTGTAGAGATGAATGATTACCTGATGAATATCTTTGGCCCGTAGTGCAAAGATGGACAAGTGTTGAGATAAACATGACCACTGATGATACAAATGAATATCTTTGGCCCGTTGTGCAAAGATGAATATTTGATTCAAGATATATATTGATTGATGTTACATGAATAAAATAATGATTATGGACTTTTAAATCATAGAAGATAGTAGACATCATTTTCTACTTAACTCTTCTGATAAATTGTTATTTCCGCTGCGGTTGTTGATCTAAAACTTATTGTCCATAATATTTTATCTGATTTGTTGAAGACATACGATAATTTATTTTTCATTATCTTAGTCATAATATTCTTTACTGGGCTAGTTGAGCTCACCTTTTTCTTCTATTGTTCTCTTCAGAAAATGAGAATGTTGCGGGGACTAGTCTAGGAACAGTGTGATGGTCAGAGTTAGAGCAGTAGTAGTCCTCACTATTTTTGTAAAATAGTGTGATAATAATTAATGAGGACTGAATTTGAGTGTTTATATTTCGTATTATATACGATTTATATTGAAACTCACAGTTGTGTGTTCGTATTTTGCACGACCGTTTGATATAAAGATTGTATTTGAATTCTGTACCATGTATTTGGCGACTCAGAATGGGTTGGTTGATTTGAACCTATTCTAGGGGCGTCACAGGGCTACCGCTGGAGATTCCAGGGTCATACGACCCCCGGCGACCCCCTCCTTCCGCCTCTGCTCCCCATAGAACTGTAAGCCCAACCAGTAGCCTTCAGGCTTTCTAAAGAACCTGCAACATCATCCCATGTTGGGCCATTCCATGATTTTTTCTTGTCTCCCCCCTACCATGTGGACTTTGCGACATCAAGAAAATCTGTAGCGCCAACCTGTGGACCATTCTGTGATTTGTTCTTGCAATTTATATTATAGCTTCAATTGTCATCGCACGACCTCCCATCGCCATTCTGCCGGTGGAGGTAACGTATGTATCTCTCTCAGCTGCCTTCTCATTCCATCCTGAATTACGAGCCTATCTATCATTAAAACCTACATATCTGCAACAATTGGATAATGAGAATTCAAGTTCCATAGAACTGTCAGCCCAGCTGCTAGTTGCCATCGGTCTTTCTAAGGAACCTATTACATCATCTCATATTGGACCACTCCATGATTTTTTTTGTCTTCACAGCCATTGGCCTTCGGACTTTCTAAGGAACCTGCTACATCATCCCATGTTGGACCATTCCATTATTTTTTTCTTGTCTTCCCCAAACCCTGTGGACTTTGCAGTTTCCAGAAAACCTGCAGTGGCATCCCTTAGACCATTACGTGATTTGTTCTTACCATCCACTTTAGAGCTCCACCTGTCATCGCGCAACATTACCGTTCGGTCGGTAAGAAGAAAATATTTATCTCTCTCGACTGCCTTCTCATTCCTTCCTGAAACAACCCTTGCTTTTCTCTCGTTCTCCAAACAATGAGCCCATCTATCATGATCAGCCTGCATATCTGCAACAGTTGGATCATGAGAATTCAAGTTCCCAGTAGAACAGTAAGCTTAGCCAGTTGCCTTCAGTCTTTCTAAAGAACCTACTACATCATCCAATGTTGGACCATTCCATGATTTTTTCTCGTCTCCCCAATCAGTGGCCATTGCACTTTCTGAGGAACCTGCTACATCATCCCATGTTGGACCATTCCATGATTTTTTTTCTTGTCTCCCCAGCCAGCGGCCTTCCAGCCTTCTAAGGACCTGTTACATCATCCCATTTTACACCATTCCCTGATTTTTACTTGTCTCTCCTCTTCCCCATGGACTCTGCATTATCTAGAAAACCTACATCGGCATCCTTTGGACCATTCCATGATTTGTTCTTGCCATCCATATTATAGCTCCACCTGTCATCACACAACCATCCATCATCATTCGCTGGTCAGAGTTAAGGTATTTATCTCTCTCAGCTGCCTTCTCATTACGTCCTGAAGCAACCCTTGCTTTTCTTTTGTTCACCAAACTACAGGCCCACTTGTCATCAGCCTGCATATATGCAACAGTTGGATCATGATAATTCATGTTTCCAATAGAACTGTCAGCCCAACCAGTTGCCTTCGGTCTTTCTAAGGAATGTGCTACGTCATCCAATGTTGAACCATTCCATGATTTTTTCTTGTCTTCTGCCTGCCCCGTGACCTTTGCAATATCTGGAAAAACCTCCTGCAGCATCCCTTGGATAATTCCTTAATATGATCTTGTCATCCAAACTATGGCCCCACCTGCCATCTTTCGATCTACCTTCAAGATTTTCAAACACTGAACCACCCCTTAATTTTCTCCCTTTCTCCAAACTATGTCCCCAATTATCATCAGTCAGCTTATTAGCAACCACTAATTCAAGAGCATTACTATTCTTGACATAAATGTTACCCCACCCTGAGAAATCTGCTAAAGCATCCCATTTAGGATCATTCCATGATGTTTTCTTGTCTTCCCTCCACCCCGTGGCCTTTCCGGTATAAGGAGAAGTGGAAAGAAATTCATCTCCATCAGCTACCTTTTTCGTTTTGCTCTCGTTCTCCAAACTCTCAGCCCATTTCTCATCAGTACCCATAACAGCAGCAGTTGGGTCATGAGATTTCGTAGTCTTCACAGTACCGTCACCCCAGCCAGTAGCCTTTGGTTCATCTGAGAAACCTGCTACATCATCCCAAGTCGGACCATTCCATGACTTCTTGTCCTCCCACGCTGTGGTATTTAATTTGCATTATCTAAAAAACTTTCATCCTCATCCCACTTTGGTCCATTCCATGATTTGTTATTGTTATCCAAATTCTCACCAGAAGCATTTTGGTGGGGATATCTGCATGATGATTCCCTATGACACTTGCCTCAAAGAAAAATTTTACATTATGACGTATATTTCCTGTTGTCCAATAGTGACTCATATTCCTCACAATTTTTTCCATATCCATCAGAAAATTTATCCTGTAGACTATCTTCAAACCCTTTATTATCCGAATATTTTGAAGCACTTCTGCAATCTGCTCTACTTCTCCATTTACCTGCTAGGTAATTATGAGCAAGATTATCCTGATGAAAGAACCTACATTGATTGTGTGACGCCCCCAAATTCGGACCACTCGCGTCTCGAATTCGGTTCGTCACGTGCTAAATAACTAATGACACGATAACATCTCACGCAACGGAATTAACTGAATAAATTACATTTATTTAATATAATCATTCTTGTCCCAAAGTTTCGTACCTTAAACATCTCATACATAGTTTAAACATAACTTAAACTTAACTAATACATAATATGATATAATCTTATTGCAATCATCATAATAGTTCTAAATAAGTACAAAGCTACTCCGTAGCCTTGCCCTTGCCCTTATCAATGTCCAAGAGTCCGCCTTGCTCTGCCTTAACTGAAATATTTTTAAGGAAAGCAAGAATGAGCAACAAGTTTGCTCAGCAAGTAATATAGCAATAAGGGGATCAATATAGTTTTCAATTTCCCAATGGTACAATAATAAATGATAGTTCAAGAATAGTAAGAAGTATCGATAGTTCTCAACAATAGTCGCTAAGGACAGAAAGATATCAATAAGATTCAACGCTTAATCATTTCGAGATTTCAAAATAATGAATACTGAGTAATCACTAAGGACTATGACCTTCTTCTAGAATTAACAGTAATATGTTGATAATCCAACAAAAACAAGTACAACAGGTGATCAGCCTAAAGTACCATACGTTATGTATAACATTTAATTGTACTCATGTGCGCACGTCGGTCTCCCAACAAATATAGTTTCCCCTTCAAAGAGGGTTGTGCATCTCAGTCAATTATAAGATTCTGCACCAATCAATTGGTTTGGATCGCTTTCAAATTCATGATATAGGTCTAACCGAATCAAATGGCATAGATCGCTCTTTCAATGTATATAAGAACGATTATAAGTTCAATACTCAAGATTAAAGTTCAAAGAATATAAATTGACTTTAACTTAAGCTATGAAGCATTAAGTCATAAGACATGAATCATACTTTCAATTGTTTACTTGTACGACCAATAATAGCACAAACTTAAGTAATGCTCAATAAAGAGTAGGGTTAGGAACTTGCTCAATAAAAAGTAAGGTCCGAATACTTGCCTTATGCATAGTTTACCAAAGTATAGCTTATCAACACTTTTCGAATCCTATTATAACATATTTACGTATATAGGATATTCATTAGTTACGTACATTGAATACATATACTTGATATGTAAGCTAAACACGCGCATACGATTCTAACTTAGTCGTATAATCCTATACGTACGTCATTACGTACCTTACATACACATAACACAAAAATCAGTTTGTAAGACACTATAAAATTAAATAACATAGCTCGTAATCATTACTTGACTTAGCATTTGAAACTTTATAAACACTCATCCATTATACGGTTCTATCGTTAGCATGCTCATTAACATTAGGACTCACCACTACTAAACATGTACGGCAGCTTAGAACATTAATACAAGCATGCATCAGTTTTCAGATTGTAAACAAAACAGTCAGACTACACTCCAGGGCGGCGCGACCGCGCTTAATTTGAACAAGGAAGTGGCGCGGCCGCGCTGCTCCCAGTTCAAACCAGAGCTGAGTTTCAGATTGCATGGCCTAGCTCGCTCACCCACACACTTTGATGCTAACACATGCAGAACATACATGTTATGATAGGCTTGGTTTTTATATCTTGCCTTCAACATAGTTCATATAAATTTTCAACTAACAAGCTTAACGTGTTCGATTACAAAGTTTCTCACGTTTAGTCATTATACATAGGCAATGAGGTCAATAAGCTTCTATTATACATGCTCAAGTCATCCTAGTCATGTATTTCCAGTTATATAGTTGTACTTCTTTAAAACTCATTATAAACCATGCTCAACTAGTTTACAACATCCATGGCTAGTTAGGAATATATTTCAATCATGTCTAGAGGCATAACATATCCTATCTTGATAGTTATAAATTTCAGAATACATGTAAGGTGGTTATCAATCAAACTAATTTTCCAAACTCTTAAGTTTTCTTTGAAAATCTCATGTTAAACCATTCAAGCATGCAAAGTAACTTCACATACCATAATTCATGCTCATGTACATACATAATCAAACCACATAAACATGCTCACAAGTTCATATCTCATAGTGTACTTAGTTCATTGAGTTTGAACTTGGAAAACTCTAAGTTTCCTTTTTAGAAATCAAGCTATGGCAAGTGATTACATGCAAGGCCACCTAAACTAGCAAGTCAGGGACTTAAATAGTCTTAATTAAGTTAAACTAGCATGCTCAACATTTCAGAAACTTAAAAAGTCATCGTTTGGTTCTGCAGAAAGGCGCGACCATGCCTTGTTTATACTTGGGAGTGGCGCAGCCACGCCACTCCGGTTCCTGGCAGAAATGTTTCTGCTAGAGCAAAGCTTCAAAGCCAACCTCATCATCCTTCATAAATCATGCTTGTACTCAACTACATTACATCTATAATGTACATACAAACCTAATTAACATGCTAGCATCATTTGACATAACCAATTTCAACAACATCATGCAATTTCTATGAATTGGAAATGCTAAACTTCAAGATATGAATAAGCATTATACCTCTTGAAACCTTGAATTTGCTAAGCTTTACTCTAATTTCAGAATTCTCTCTCAAAGCAATATCCTCACTCTCTCTATAACACTTAGCAACAATTTTAGCAACATCAAATGAGAAGAGAAAGGCTCCATTTATAGAGAATTGGTTAACCATGCCAAAGCTTTGCACCATAAATCAAACTAATGGAAGAAGAGAAGAATTGTTGGGCAATAGAGAGTTGGTGTAATAGTTCACTTGTCACTATTTGGACCACTCCCCTCTCCATCATCATCATCATTGGCTAGAATGCTTGAGATTGAAAATGAAGAGTAAGGCTAAGCTTAGGCCAATGGCCTATACACGTGAAGAAGAAGAAGAATGAGACTCTAAATTTGGGACAAGCCTTCTAATTCTCAGCATTTGCAAGTTGGAAATGAAATAATGTTGCAACTTTAGGTTAAATAAACATACACACACACACACACATATATATATATATATATATATATATATATATATATATCTAATTAGATGTATATATATGTATACTTAGGTTTTAAATTTTTAAATTCAATTGGGTGTATACATGGACTCTTAATGAGATAATAATATTACATTATAGCAAGTTGGGGGTATATATCTATACACATTATACAATCTATGTACATTTTGATAATACTGAATATAATCTAATTAAGTATTATCTTTCCTCATTATCATAAACATTATTATTTCAATTATATTTAATTATTGAAATCATTATTAAATATCAATTATTTATTTAGTCTAATTTAATATTGCACAAGGTACATATTTAATGTATCCATACATACATGTTGTCATATATCATCATTATGTAACTTATATAATTCATTTAATCTTACTATATAGTTTTTATATATTATATAGTCTCCTTGTAGTGTCACACTACACTTTATATTATATAGATGTAGCTATTATATAACATATAGTTACATATCGTTGCACTTAGCGATTAATCGAACAAACATTAATCTTATTATATTAATTAATCATTTACTCAATAATATATTTTTACTGATAATAACTATTAATTAACAATATAATATTAATTAATCATTCACTTATTAATTCCTTCTTTAATTTAATTAAACCATCATAATTCTCATCATCGTGTCACACAAGGCATTCCACGAGCTTATTACACTTCTTCATATTTTCTCAATTATCATAAATTTAATTAAGTTACTCATCTCATGCCACATAAACATTTATATAAAATAAATATTCACATTCTTATTAATATCAATATTAATATTATTCATAAAATTCACGGGTATTACAGATTGCCTCCCCTGCATTTCCCTTTGGGCTCCATAAATGTCATCCCAGACCCACTTCTATCATCCACAACGTAATGGGCAGGCTGAGGTATACACAAAGTAATGGGCAGACTGAGGTATCCAACCGCGAGGTGAAGTCCATTCTAGAGAAAGTCATCAAGCCAAACTGAAAAGTTTGGAGTCTACGTTTAGAAGATGCACTTTGGGCAAATAGGACAACATACAAAACTCATATTGGTATGTCGCCTTATAGGCTAGTATTCGGGAAACCATGTCATTTACTTGTGAAGCTGGAACATAAGGCTTTCTGGGCTATCACACAGTGTAACATGAACTTGGATCAAGTTGGAGTCCATATGAAGTTACAGTTACAAGAACTTTTGAAGTTGCGGAATGAATCATACGAGAGTTCTAAACTGTACAAGGCAAAGACAAAAGTTTTCCATGATAAACAATTTTTGAGAAAAACGTTCACTGTGGTACAAAGAGTTGTTTATAATTCACGGCTAAAATTATTTTCAGGTAAGTTACATTCTCATTGGGAGGGTCCATTTGTTGTTACTAATGTGTTTCCCCATGGTGCTATAGATATACAAAATCCAACAGCAGCTGCTTGGGAGGCAACCCAAGAATTTAGATTTGATCTTTCTATCCCTCTCCTTTTAGTTTTTTTTAGTAGTTACTTTCTTTTTTGCATGATTTTCTTATATTGGGGACGATGTAAGGTTTAAGTGTGGGTGGGAAATAATTGTTTTTAGGGAAATTTATCCATTTTTGATGAGAAGTGAAAAATTTTATGGCTTTGAAAAATTGGGAATTTTTTCTTTGGTTCCATGGTTCAATTTGATTAAGTGTTGAAAAGGGTAAAGTCAAGGATTAAACATTAATGCTAAATTTCAGAATCTATTTTTTCTTATTTAATCAACAAATGATGAGAACTAAGTTATGATCCATGGTAATTAATTTGAGTTGAATTTGTGTTGCATAAGTACTTGAAAATGAGAAACATGCTTATTTGACTAAGTTATTTGTGGAGTTGTCTATGTACACTGATTTCATGATTTGGAACTGTTTAACTGCTTGTGTTGTTAGCAGAACTATGTGGGAAAAAATGAAAGAAAGAAAAAAATCAAGTTAAGAAAATGTTTAAAGCAAACAAAAGAGAAACCATGTAGTGGGTTGAGATAGAGCGTAAAACGCACTCACCCATAAACACGAGCAAATAAGTGAGATGGAGCATAAAATGCACTCACTTAAGAGAGAATGAGGAAGGTGAAATGGAGCATAAAATGCATTCACCTGAAAAACAAAGAGAATGTGAAAGGGACGTTCTGGTAAAAAAAAATAACCAAGAAAAATATGTTTTAAGTTTTGAGTTAGTGTGCATGGTTTTTGCTCCATGATAACTGAGTTTGGTAAGTATGTAGATTGTGGAATAGTTACTTATGTGGATACAGTTTGGTTTAAAGAAATTCAATGGTGAAAGGTGAAGTTGTCGTTAAAAATTGATTGATGAGGTGCTATTCGGATATCTGTCAATTAGTGTTGATACTTATGATGTGAACTTGACTCTTTTGAGCATTTGGTTAAAGTAGAATTTTTTTGGAAATTCAACTTTTGTTTTACACAAGGACGTGTAAAGGCTAAGTGTAGGGAAATTTGATAAGTGCATATTATTCATTTATTTTGACGCCTTTATGCTTAGTTCATTGCATGTTTTGTAGTTAACACGAGCTTAATAAGGTTTTTTTTATGGATTTCAGGATTGAAATGGAGCCTAAGTACTCAATCGGGACGAATTGGAGTTGATTACATGAAAAGGAAGTAAAATTAGAAAACTGCCCAATCCTCCCCCAGCGGATTCAATGGCTTGAGGCAATCCGCCCCGACAGATACCTCTCTGAAAATTCTCGCCCCAACGCATTCAGAAGTCGCCCCGGCCCACTCCTCTCTGGACCAGTCCGCCCCGACGGACTCAACAAGCACAGGGAATCCATCCTGGCGGATTGGTTGGGAAAAATCTGATTTTTCCTATTTTTGGCAACTACAGTGGAGACTTCTAAGATGATTAGGATTGCTATATCTCATGAATTTAGGGTTATGTTTAGATTATAAATACATGATAATACTGAGTTTTAGAGGATGTTATCTTCTACATTGGATTCAAGCCCTAGTTTTGGAGAATCAAAGGCATGTCAGGCTAATCTTTTCAATTCAGTTCTGAAGGGATGTTGAACCTTATTCATTATTAACGGTTTGATCAAGTTTACTTTATTTATTCATTCATATGTGAGATTTATTCTAATTATCTACGTAAACTTCTTTTATGCTATTCAATCTACTAATTTGGTTTCTACAAGATTAAATTAATGAATTGATATCATTTGCTAAATTAAGATATATATTAAGCAAATGATGTATATCTGATCATAAGTAGTAATTAGTGATTCTTGATTGTGGACAAGCTTTTGGGTGTTATTAAGATTTTCAAAAGACAAGTTAAATAACCTAATTCTCATCCTTCATGCTTCTATTGTATTAAATCTAGACAGATAGTTCTAGGTTATATGATAGTTAGGATCTCTTGTTGGCGATTGTCACATTAGATTTACACTTAAGGAGAATTTTGGATAATTAACGATCGCAGTTATCTAGGGTTATTAATCTCATTGAAGGGTAAATACTGTAAAACATGATTACTCCATAATTGTGAAAATGTGATACTGAACTGAAGAATTGAAGCTTTTTAATCATTGTTATTTCTTTCAATAATTCAATTAATCAACTCAAAAACCCCATTTTCTTGGAAACAAGCAGATAAATACAAAATAAAACACTCTTTGTGGGATCGACCTTTACTTGTTACTATACTAATATTTGTGTTAGTAGAATAGAAATAAGGTATTAATTTAGGAGTGTCAACGACAGCTCCCATTGAGTGTGAACTAGGCCAATTCTATGAGAAGGATGAGGTTATACTTCTCTAAAGCACTCATAAATCCGGGATTGTTCGAGGTAGAAATGAACAAAGCCACATGAATCAAATAATGTTTGGAAAGATTTTATGTGAATTACTATTGTCTCGATTTACAAAAATGGTTGGACAGTTCAAGACATCACGTTTACTGGACAACAAGTAAACCTGATAGTCTTTCACAAGGGAAGGTTCAAAACCAAAGTCACCTCTCTCTATACAAATGATTTCTAATTCTGTCTCTCTCTCAGAGTCTACATAACATTTGCATAAGGCTGACAGTAAATTTCATTCATGTGAGGATTGTTAGAATTTGAGCAAGAATTGAAATAGGTTTCATTAATCATTTGAAATGAATTCACATATCAATGTATTCTACTCCATGAGTATATTAAAATTAAGTATTTGAAAGCTCAAATCCATAGAGTAATGAATGAAAAATTAACTCTCAAAGATCACCCTTGAAAATGATAATAAATATTTGTGAGAAGTTAAGTCCCACATCAGTTAAGAATACATATTAAATGAGTTTATATACAATAAAGTTTTTTTTGGGCTTGGGCCCCAAGGGGCACCTCATTTTTGTGGAAGGGAGAGGACCTAGCCAAGACTTAGTTTGAACCCACACGCGCGCTGCCGCCGCCGATCAATCGGCCTGGTCTGGCTCGTGACTCGAGGCTCGTGGTTTTGCCTGAACGGACGCGTTGTCAGGAAAAATATGGAAATAAGGAGATAAAATAACCAAGAACAAAATAATAATAAAAAATATATATAAAATGAAACATGAACACAAATAAACTTGAAGTAGAAAAATGGCTTGAAACGCGTAAAATCGCTTTCCTAAAAGCAATATTTGCTCCCTCTCCTTTTTGAGATTGATTGCTATAGGATGAATGCAAATAGCCTTAATGGATATGACAAGCTTGGAGAAGCTTTGCACTTAGCAAATAGTGAAAAACTTCAAAGTAAGAATATGAGAGATGATAATATGATCTTTTGATTTGAAGTAAAGATAATTTTAGAGAGAATAAGAAGTTTGAACAAAAAAATCGAGCACTAATAATAATTTGAAAATTCATATAAATGTATTAAAAATCTCAAAAATATAACTATAGGAATGAACATAATGTTTGGTACCAATAACTTCCTTTTAATAACTACCATTTTAAATAGGAAATAGCATTTTCTTATTAGAATAATTTATAACACGCGCCCTTTCTGCTAAGCCTAAAATTACGTCGTTTTTGTTCTGCTAAGCCTAAAACTACGTCTTTTTTTATCCAAACGGACGAGCCCTTTTTGCTAAAGCCAAAAACTACGTTATTTTTGACTAAAGGTGTCTTTTCAAAGGGTTGTGCCCCATCTGATGGGTCACTAATCCCTCCTATAATTAGATAGGGGGTTGACATTCGAATCATTCAATTCATCCAAGCATTAAGCATTCTAAGTCTTTAAGTCTTCATCTTTTCATAAGCAGTTTATATTGAGAAAGATCTTAGAACATTTCTTTTGGTTTGTTGTGTAAGTTATTTGCAGTGCTACTATAGCATACGTTATCATTGTATCCTAAGAGACAAGTGATATTAACTCTGAGCATATATATATATATATATATATATATAATTAAGAGACTTGGTCTGTCTTTAAGTGGAATGTCAACAGATCTAGAGATTAGGTTTGAACAAAGTTAAAACGAAGTAGACTGTTTAGATCGAGTTCATCAGTTAGTCAACAGTCAGCCGTGTGATCCCTTGTATCAGACACAGTCTGATTTTGTTTTTATGAAAAAATTTTCTTAAAATTTTTGAAACTCTGACGTTGGTGACCAAAATTTCGGTGAAATTTTTTCTCCTTTCTTAAAATTTAAATATAATTTTTGGGGGAAAAGGTTAAATCCTGGATATTTTTTTGGGGTCGAAGGAATAGGGATGGTGATCTCTCTGAGAAGAAGATCAGCAGTACCCACCGGTGACAGAAGGAGCCGGACCTCAACAGTTAGACGAACAACAATTAGACGAAGTCAGACGACGCTGGCCACCCAGGGTCCCACAGTCATCATCAGATGCAATCAATGCATCCGACAAAGTTAAAAGTAAAGAGCAACTTTACTTTAGTAAAAGTAATTTACTTATGTAAAAGTAAATGTAAATACTTAAACTTTAGTTAAATGTTTTTAACTTTAGTTTAATGTTTTTACTTCAGTAAATGTAAAAGTAATTTACTTTAACCTAAGTTAAATATTTTAACTTAAGTTAAATGTTTCTTACTTTAGTTAAATGTTTTTACTTTTAACTTTAAGTAAATGTAAAAGTTACTTCGGTAAATATAAATCGGTAACTTTAGTTCTATTTAAATGAACTCAAGTGTTAGAGTTCATTAGGTTTTGTTTTGACAAACCTCACAGAGGTCTCTCCTCCTTCTCTCCCCCTTCTCTCTAACTTCTCTCTAGTTAGATGAAGAACGAAGTCCTTATGACTTCTTCCCTTAGTAAATTTATCCAGATACGATGTAATCCTTTCCCAAATGTTTATAAATAAAAGAAAGAGATTATTATACCGATACACCGGTCAACTTCTTTAAATTTTTTTTTTTTTGTTAAAGATTTTAAATAAATTCTTTATCCGCTGTCAAATGGTATCAAATCCATACGGTTTATCTCTTGGTGTCACTGTTTGTTTTCCGGTCAAACACAGAGGTCTGAGTTTAAAACTTGTTTATACTTCTTCTTTACTTTTGTTGCTCCGTCCTTAAAGCACCTAGTTTGAGTCACCTAACACCTATAGACCACCCCAGATCGCCATAAGTCCCGTTGAGCCGTCGTAAGTCTCAAAAGTGTGAGCAGTTTAGGCAAAAGGGAATCCTTAGATCTAAGGGTATGTGGCTGCCAATAGGTAAGAGAGTATGAACTTACCAACATAATTCACAGACCCTAAAAATCGCTGAAGTTGAGTTTTATCAATGATTTTATCAGAAAATTTATCTGCAAATTAATGACTCGCTGAATAGGACGAATTAGACCATGTTAAATATCATGCCCTAGAAATTTGACTCTGGTCTGAAAAAGACTACATTTAGTAGGAGAGAGAACCAAACCATTGATTTTAATAGATTTAAAGAACGAATTCAGATGTTTGAAATGTTCTTCAATGGATTTAGAGAAAACCAGAATATCATCAATGTAGACAATGATGAAATGGCTAAATGGGTTCAGAATTTCATTAAGAATATTCTAATCACTAGGAGCATTTTTGAGACCGAATGCTTGAACGATCCATTCATAGTGACCAAAAGGAGTTGTGAAAACAGTTTTGTACCTATCGTTGGGATGAATACTAATTTACCAAAATCCTGACTTAAGGTCAAATTTACTAAAAATGGTTGCATTACTAAGTTTACTAAGAAGGTCTTCTTTGTTAGGCAACGGATACCTAATCCATTCCAAAACCTTGTTCAGAGTTTTGGAATTGATAACTAACCTGGGGACTCCTCTTTCTTTCTCAGCTTCATTATTAACATAAAAGGCTGGGCAAGACCAGGGAGATTTACTATTTTGAATAAGACCTTTTGCAAGCAACTCATTGATTTCTTGCTTACAAAGCTCCATTTGTTGATGATTCATTTGTACAGGTCTAGCCTTAGTAGGAATTAAGTGTTCTTTAAATTCCTTAGCGTAAGATAACCTTGCAACATGCTTTCTTCTGTGCCAGAAAGCATTAGGAGAATCAGCACAAAGGTTTTTCGTCATAAAATCACGAAGGTCTTCAATCTTATTCTGAACCTTTTCAGTAAGAAGAAAATCTTCTACCTGTTTGTATCTAATTTCTTGTTTTAGGAATTTTAATTGAGAAGTTTTGCAGCTCAACAAGTTTAAGGATTTTGAAATGGATTCTTCTTGAATGAATTTCAAATCTCTTTCTTTGGACTGGATAATGAATTTAAACACTACCTTTTGACCCAAATGTTCACTGGTTAGACCATTATTACTAGTAGTAAATGGATATAACAAATATATAAACGGAAGACCTAAAATTATCTTATCTGTCAGATTGCGAATTAAAACAAAAGTGGTTTTAAAACACATATTATCCTGACAAATATGAATTTTAGGAAGTTTATATTTTATTTCCATCTTACTACCAATAACAGAGTTTAATCTCTCACTAGTTTTTTTATAAAACTTAGTGGGGATTAAACTTTCTTGAATACAATTAAGATCTGCGCCAGTATCAACTAAAGAAGGAAGCTCAATTGTAAAAATTTTGTCTATGACTAATTTAACAATAATATACCATTTCTAAATGGTAATGTCTTTTAATCTTTTTAATGAATTAACGTGAACCGTGAGAATTGACTCTAACTCATTATCTTTGGCGCCAGATGATTCAGCTTCTTCATCATTTTCTGAAGAATCAGAAATGTGAAGATCTGACTCTTTAGCAGCAAGATTGGTCAATTCTTTTCTCAAATTAGAAATCTCAGTCTTTAGACCTAATATTTCTTTTTTGAGTTTATTGACTTCTTGATTTAACTCTGGTAGAGTGATTTCTCTATCAGGAGTCTTAAATCTTTCAAGGGTTTTATTAAGACTGATAAGAGGTTTATTTTTTCCTTTAATAACCCCATTTTTTCCCGAATTGTTTTTAGTTAACAATTCTTTTAACTGTTTCATATACTGAGTTTTTAACTCCGAATCTGTAATTTTACTGATAAGATCAATTAATAAAGAGCTTTCTTCATCATCTTTGTTAAAAACATTAATTGTTTTATTATAGCAATCAGATCTGCAATTATCTGTGCATAAAGTGACTTCTTCATTATCACTCTCAGTTTGATTAATATCTTCGTTATTAGAAGAATAAGGAATATCAGAATTTTCGTTATTGTCAACGTCATTCTCTATTCTTATTAATTCTAAGAGCTTATCTGTGTCTTCCACAGAAATGTTTAACTGATTTAGCTTTTGCTTAATTTTACACTCACTTTTATAATGATCTTTCTTTCCACAATTATAACAAGTGATTTTACTCTTATCCTGTGTTTTGGAAGTAGATTTTTTATTAGGTGTTTTTCTCTTAGGTTTTTCATAATAATTGTCTTGACTTTTAGTCTGACTAGATTTCTTTTTGTGATGCTTAGCAGTTTTGCGCTTTTTAATATATTTTTTTCGATGCTTTCTTCTAGAGGGAGCAACAGGAGGTAAACCATATTGTTCACAAAATGTACCAAACTCATACTTAGCCTTATTTTTGTCTTTACTGGCTTGTTTAGCAAGTTGTAATCAATACACATTTTTAATCCGATCTTTTGAATATAACTGATTATATCACCATAGGTTAGGTTATCATAATCAATATATCCTAAAGTTTTACTGAGTTCTTCTCTAATTTTGTGAGCAAACAAATTAGGAAGACCATTAACAAATTTTTCTTTCCAAAAAGGTTTGTTACTATCACTACGCATCATGACACGAGAAATAAAAACATCTTTGTACCATCTAAAATCACTTAGAGTGGGACACGTGAGATTACTTAACTGATCATGAATTCTTTCTGTAATATTACTAGGAGTTCCAATAAAATATTTTATTATGATAAATATTAATGTATTAACTCCATCAGGAATTCCAAACCCAGTATCTTCTCTGAAGATTGGAGCGCCATTATCGTCTAATTGACGCGCATGGATTATAGAATACCTTGCATCTTCATCAAAGTGTTTCTCCCACCAAAAACGAAGAACACCCGTAAACCCATTAGTTAATATTTCAACAATATCAGGTTGTGATAAACTACTGAATGCTGTAATATAACTATTGGCAACCATGGACAAATAATTCATTTTAGTAAGAATTTGATGTTCACTAAAACCATCAATATTCCATTCATAAATCATATTAGAAGAAACAGAAAATTGATTATCTAGATTCTTCTCTTCATACTGAAGATCAGGAGAAGTAGGTCTAGAATACCAATTTTTTGTTATACTCGTATTATTAAATGTTAACTTGTTTAACTGATCGTTAAGATCTGGGACCGAAACTATTTCAGAATTATTATCATCTGAATGACCATCACTTTCATTTCCATATTCTTCAATCTGATCTATGATAGCAATAGTACCACTAGTTTCACCCGTATTCATCTTTTTAAGTAATTTATCAATTGTTTTAACTAAATCAGAATCTTTATTAGGTAATCCCAGACTTATTCTGTCTTCTGGGAGACTTAATAAAGGTTGATTTAGTTTTTTATCAGGATTTTTAATCACAGATTGATCAAATTTTTCTTCAAGTTTATCAAGCTGTTTTTCAATAGTGGCTAAATACTGATTTATGAAATTATTTTGTTCAATAATTTTTTTATAGTCAGTTTTTAATTTATACATTCTATTATTTGTATAACAACCAATATAAATATATATATTATCATAATATTAATGATAACTAACCAAAATTGCTTAAATATACATACTTGCTTTCGCAGCATCTGTATCAAATATACCTTTATTAATTTTCAAATACAACATTCAGACTTCAGAGTTCATAGGCCTGATTAAATGAAGCCTGCCAAGTGCAACTCTATGGTGTAATGATTCCCTCAATATGTCTTCAATATGTCTGCAATATGCATGCCAAGAAGCAAATTATACTTTAAACAAGTCCTTTCATAAGTCCAGTAAGTAATGACTAGTACCGCAGTAAATATGTGTCAAATCAAAAATCAAAAATCAAAAATCAGAAATCAGAATTAGGATCTCTACTCCTGAAAATTAACTAGTGAAAATACTGAAAAGCTACCCCTATGACTACCTTTAATGGTAATTTTTAAGATTTACCCATTTAAAGTTTATACTCCTACCCCTATGACTTTGATATGTATATTTTGATTCTTCTGCTAAAGGTATAATTAAGTGATTCTGTGTGATTTGAAATTACTCTGCAGTAAATAGTAGAATTACCTCCCTACTGTAAAAGTAAAAAATAATATTACTATCACATAATTTTGAATCACATAATGTTCACATACACACACATGTATACTGTGAACCCTGCGTGACATGCATAACCCACAAATATGTATATGTGTATATATAAATTTTATGTGATCCAAATTATATGATAGTAACATTGCTCAAAAGTAAAACAACACTTCAGGCTTACTTAGCTAGGGTTGACAATTTGGCTTGAATCCATCAACCTGTCCGACCCTTAATATATTCATTTATTTTTATGGTCATCAGCGGATCGGGCACTCAAATGAGTAAAACCATGACTTGTTCAATGGGTCATGCATCTAATTTTCTCCCATTGAAATTAAGTCTTAATTACCACAAATAGGAACGGATACATGTAAGGGTCAGCATAGGCAGCTAGTTGTCTTTATTGAATTTTTTTTTTTATAGATATACAGGTAGGACATATATGTACAATTAATAAATTTAAGGGAACAGATTAGTGTAAGAGTTAAATTTAATTGGGATAAAAAAAATTATAAACCAATTATAAATACAAGTACAATTTTTTTTTAATTTTAAGAATTGGTGAAATCTTAGAAGTATTAGTTGTATAGTTTTTTGTTTTGAATGTTCATCAGCGTGTGAACTGTGAGAGATTGTTTGATTCAAGTTGAATTTTTTTTGTTATTGATTTGGTTGACTATGGTTACTGTTTATTTGGTCTGATTGAGTTTTTATTTTTTGGTTGTTTGATCTTCAATTGAATATAGGATCATTTTGGTTAAGTAGTTTCTGTCTTTTATTATGATAGCTTATAATGATTTTGTCTTATTTTATAATAGAAAATAGAAAATGACTATAAGCCTTTAGCTGCCCTCATTTCTAGTTGTTATAATCACTCCACTTCGAATCCCTGCATCTAACTAATGGACCCTGTATAATTTTTGGTGTTCTGAGTATAAATTTTGGATAGTTTGTTTCTCTTATTTCAAGTAAAATTTATTTGAAACTTATAAAAAGATACCAAAACTAGTTTATGTTTTGAAATTAATTCATGATTTTGTTTGAATATAGAAAACAAATTTGGTTTGAGATTTTGAACATTTGGAAAATAATTTAAATTGAACTATGACAAATAACCGAAGTAAGTTTCTAAATTTGTGTCTAAATATTTTTTATTCGAAATTCCTTTTCTAATTTGGATTATGAATATTTATTGCAATTTGTAAATATTATTATGATTAATTAATATTATGATTAGTTCAAAAAACTTTTATTTAACTTTAACAAAAAAATTAGTTAAAATCCATCCATGTTAAAAAAAATCCATGAATTCGCCCGACCACAAATCCATCCAACTTTTTTTTGGTTTTCTTTTAAATCATTTAGAAAATAACACAGTTCTAAAAGGATTATAAAAATGACCAAAAATTAACCCGACTTTAAATTTGATTATAAGTTTAATTTTTTTTATGAATTACCCATTTTAAATCGTCACAAATATTTGTTCAAAATTCAGTTTCCCCTTGATCATGTTTTCTCCTATAAGGACTAATACTATTTATTTTTTGACAAAATTGTTTGAGAGAGTGAACAAGAGAGACTCTTTAGGTTGACTTTTATGGTTTAGAATGAATAAGACAAATAAATGTTTGTTGGAATAATGAGGAACATACAAACAAAGTTAATACGGAACACTAAGTTGTTGTGTCCTTTTCCATTTAAATAATCTGCTTTTACACTAACTTGCAGACAAAGTTGGACATCCCTGCAATTTGTGTGTTTTGGATAGGGAAGAATCTGAAATTATAAAGTGTTTATTAACAATTTCTAACTTGGAACCCAAGTCTCTCCTCAAATGATTTAGTGCTCCTTTTTGTCTATACATTTGAACCGTTTAGTGCGTTTGGAAATTTCAAACACATTTGAAAATATTTTTTTTTATAAATAGTTTATTTTAAGAATAATGTTAAAGACACAATTTATTCTATAACTATTTTATAATTCGTTGATGTGACATATTCTACCCCAGCTATTATGTGGGACCGAAGACTACATTGAAGCAATTTGTTCATCAATATGTTGAGGTGGAGTATGCCACATCAGCAAATTATAAAATAGTTATAGAATAAGTTGTGTCTCTAGCATTACTCTTATTTTAAATACAAACACTACGTTTGGAAGTCCAAATGCAGCACTCCAAAAATAATGCGGTGCATTTAGAGGTTCAAACGCACCAAACGCACCAAACGCTACCGCTTAAGCTCTAAACGTTGGTAACCGAATAAACCCATACTTCCTCGGCTCCAAAAGAAAATTTTTATTTGATATTTTGTTTTCTTACACAAAAATATTCTATTTTTTATTGATGATAATATTGAATAACAGAATTTTAATTTCTATCCAGCTTTTTTCTATTTTACTTATTTTGACAATTTTGGAACTCCTTGAAAAAATTCAAATAAATTTGGTGTCTTTTGTTTGATCGGACTCAATTTTGCGCAAGTTGTTTACTTAATATTTTGCATAAGATATTCACTTAATATCTTTTAAGAGTAGTGCTAGGGACAAAAATTAGATACAAAAATTGTATACAAACAATATATATAAAAAAAAGAGAAAATAGAAAGTGGGACATACGATTAGATGTTTTTACACATTTTCTTTGGTAAGCAATACGCGTGTCCCTACTTTTTGTGTATATTTTTTTTTACAGTTTGTACACATAGTATTATTCATTTTTCAAATAAATAACTTTGGTCCAAGTAGATTCAATTTGGACAAAACCAACAAAAAAAAAAATTATAGTGTACTCCATTATACTCGATAATTGTAATTTTTGTATATTTGATCTCATTATCATTAAAAGACTATTCACATATTTAGATTATTACTAATAAATATTTTAAAAATAAAAATGTTAACCAAAATTAGAGGGAAAAAATATAATAAAGAGGAGCCGAATCCAAATCAATCATAGTCTCAAGTCAATGTGGGAAAAATAAAGAGATGAGGATCATTGACCAAATTAATTGTCATTTATTTTAAACCAAATTAATTATTGTCTTCTAGCAAACGACTTGGGGTAACTGCATTAGACTTCTATATAATTTTATCTCTTGCGAAGTTATGCTACCTCTCTTTCATAATATTATTTTTAAAAACTCTACGTGGATATAAAAATTAGATATGAAAATTAAATATGAGTGTATTTGAATTTTATTTATTTGTATTTTGACCTTTAATAATGGGTAAAAATATAAATAAATAAAATTCAAATATACTCATGTTTAATTTTCATGTCCACCTAGAAGAACTTTATTATTTTTAATTTTTCAGTTTATTAGTTGAAGGAAGTCCCTACTTGTATTTCTCTTTTATTGGACTCAATTTCTAGTGATTACTAAATTTTCTGTCGGGCATTTGATCAAAAAAGAAGTATTTTTTTAAAAGTTTAAAATCAATATGAAACTGATTAATTTTAATTTACAGCTACAAATTTTAAATTATCTGAAACCTGAAATTTATGTAATGCACGTCTAAAAGGGGGTTGAATAGGTGTGAGTGAGAAACATTGACAATTTAAATTTTAGTTTCTAAATGAATCAAATCTACTAAAAAAAATAATGAATCCCGTCGATTGCTTTCTGCTGTAAACCAGTTCTAACTTGAAATTTACTTCTTTTTTGTATTTTTGATTTTATGCGATATTAAACTAAGTGCGGGGATTAGAATACTACATGTAAGCAAAATAGAAAAATAAAGAAAGTAAATAATGCAAGAAAACATATTTATATTTAGGTCGACCCTTTAATGCTGTATTTAGATTGAAGGAATAAAGGTATGAATAGAATGATTCATTCTTATGGAATAAAAAAATTATGTTTGGTTGCGATTGGAATGAATTGAACCATCTTTTTTTTTTGTTGCTATTTTCTACTGAAATTTAACATTCTTACCCAAGATTTCATGCCCAAAGTCTTATGAGTAGTTTTTTTATCATCGAGTCATGAGGGTCTTGAGGGAGGGAGAGTATAGAATAAGTCATCCCAATTAGAATGGAATGAATCATTCCAATCTCCATTCCATTCCTTCAATCCAAACGCAATAATGTTACGTTTGAATTGAAGGAATGGAATGAAAAATGGAATAATTCATTCCATTCTGGTTGGAATGAGTTATTCCATACTTTTCCTCTCTAAAGAATAAAATTCATAAATTAAGAACCATTTCAATCGCAACCAAACACAATTTTTTTCATTCTATAGGAATAAGTCATTCTATTCCCACCTTCATTACCACTTACCCCAATCCAAACGTAACATTAATTCTGTAACTAATGTCCTACGTCCAAAGCCAGATATATTAATTGATACCCCCACATATTTCCTTTAATATGAATATCAATTTCAAAATGTTAAACTCCCTAACTTGGCAACAATCTTGAACACACAGCTCACTTTGAGGAAACTTCCTCCCTCGAGCATCTCTACTCCTCTTAAGTAAATCTACTCCCTAAAATCTCCTAATAAAATATTAAAATTATGGGATTGGTTTTATGTAACAACTTTTATCCAATATGGTTTACTCTATCTATTAAATCAACTGGATAATTTAGAATAGATTGTATTTAAAATTAGTTTCCTTGTTTTAGGCAAAATATGTTTAGGACTCTTATTTTAATTTTGAAATCTTTTTAAATTTCCGAAAAAGTAAAATACATTGACATTACTCCCTGTAGATAACCATAATAACATTCACCATCCCTCTAGTTTTTCAAGTAACAGTTAGTACCCCTCTAGTTTACAATATGTAACATTCACTAGCCCTAGTGTGGTTGACCAACTAATATCCATTTTTTTAATATAATATTTAATACACCCTTCAAGTTATAATATTTTATTTATCCACTAAATATAAATTTGTATAGTATAATTTGTACTTAACTCGATTTAATTAATTAAATTATGAACTTGTGCAATAAATAAAATAAATTTCAAAAAATAATAAAAATCATTTTATCAGGAAAATAAAGTCATGTTACAATTTTTGCTAATTAAATTTCTCAAATACTAAAATGTACTTGATATATATTCAATTTTTTTTGTAATTACAAAGTAAAATTTTAATACCCATAAAAGTATAAATCAATGCAATAAAATTATAATTATTTTTTCTAAATATTAAAATTTACGTAAAACAAACTTATTATTATAGAACGTTATTATTCAAATAAAAAAAGTATTAAAAATTATATTAATTATTTTTCTCATATATTAAACTAAACATAAGTCACACTTAAGCATAATTATTTACAGTAAAAATAACAAATGTTGTTACTCGAAAAAAGAAAAAATATATATTAAAAGAAACATCTTTTTACAAGATATAGGTAGTAATAAATATTATTATATTTTCTTTTATTCAACATTACACAAAAATAATGCCAACTGTATACTAAAAAAGTGTAATCAAAATCATAAACATCCCAATTTTTGATATATACTCAAGAAAATTTAACATATAAAAATAATAATATGAAACAAAGATTTCAAATAATAATTTTTGTTGTCAAATACTAAAAACTAAACTATTAACATACTCTAATTAGAATAGTTCCATTCATAATTTAATTTTTAAAATATTTGTATCACTTATCAAAAAATATGTGCTAATTAAACTAAATTATAATTTTTTTTATAAGTTACCAATAATTTAAATGAGATAGCCTTAATTACAAATAAAACTATAATTAAAATGTATTACATTAAAAAAAGGATAATTAAACACATATATATTATTTAGGAATTAAAATTTGATAACATACAAGGGTAAATATATAACTTTGTCTATTTAGTCAACCTTAAAAATTTGCAAAGGTACTACTGACTATTACTTAAAAAACTAAAGAGGAAGTGAGTGTTGTTATAGTTATCTAGAAGAGGTGTGAGTGTATTTTACTCTCCCCTAAACCCTTAACAATATATTGCATAGAAAAAGATCTTAAATAAATGTCCTAAAAATCTTAAACTCTCCATCCATCTAAATTCCAACAACTTGAAGCTTTATATCCATAATCCATTTTTCCTATAATAAACAAAACAAGCACTAGACAATATTTTGTCATCACCAAAATTGAAGAATTAACAAAACCCACCATGAATACTAATTACTCTTTCCATTTTAAAATATAAAATCTTTTTTTAATATTTTTAAATTAAAAAATAATATAAATTAATTTTACTTTCATACAATAATATGTAAAATTATAAATTACCCAAATGGCATAACTACTCACAAGATTTATAAATCAATTTTAATATATAAATTTAAATGAATGACACTAATTTTAAATTAAAATATCTCCAACTTTATAAAGTTAAAAAGTGCTCATATATTTTTGAAATGTAGGGAGTGTTGCATATAGTATAAGATTTTCTCGTGGTCTCTTTGCCCAAGTACATAAAATAGCTACTATCACATAATTTGGGTCACATAAATCTCATATACACACATGCATATTTGCGGGTCCTGCATGTCATGCAAGGTCTGTAACATGCATGTTCTTGTATGTGAGCATTATGTGACCCAAAATTATGTAATAATAGCATTATTTTACATAAAAAGCAATAACCTCAAGACTAAATATCAAAATAAGAGGCAAACCTCAAGACTAAAATTATCAAAATTGGGTTATAAAACAAGCCACATTACTAATCAAAATTGTCTAAGTAACTCCTAAGGCTTCACAATTGCCGGTGCCCATTTGTCCATTTCTCTACCGGCCGGCGAAATAGATAGCTTCTTGCAGTTCTCAGACAGCCATTTGGACTGCATGTAACTGAGTTTTCTCCATGGAGGAATGTGGAGGCCTCTGTCTTTAAGGGACTGTTTGGCTGCATGGCAAAGCAGAGAGATTATTTTGTTGAGCTTTTCTTCAGTTCCAACAAATATGGAAGGCAGAGCATTTGTGAGCTCTGTGTAGTTATGTGTAGGCCTTGCCAATTCAAACTGGGATCTGAAGTCCATGTCTATTATCAACCTTGTGGGTGATTTGTTTGTCCCTAAACCAGTGTCCATCATGATGTCTATATACTCGTAAACTCCTGTAAATTGATACACTTAAATACACCATCCAAACAGAGTATAAAGTTATTAATAAGACATAAAGGTTTCATTAGAAAAGGCTGATATTTCCAAAAACAAAAATAATATTGTCCGAACAAATATACATTTAACTGTAGTTTTATGTTCCACACCAACTTATAAGTTGGTCAAGTGTTTGAAGGTGACTTAATTTTTTTGACTTACTTTTTGATTTATAAGTCATTTTTGATAAATAACAAATTCTGACTTATAAAAAGATTATTTATAAATCATTTTAAAATAAAAAATTTAACCAAATATAAAGATTATTTTATATCTTATTTTAACTTATAAGTTATATTTAGTTAAACACTTTTACATTTTATTTTAACTTAATTTCTGACTTATAACTTAAAAGGTGTCAAACACTTTAGATTATAAGTCATTTTAGCTAGACACTTTTGCTTATCGCTCTGCTTTAGTAGCATCATCTGTGATATGGCAATATCAACTGCCATTAGAGCAAAACAGAGCAAAAAAAAGAGAGAGAAACCTGAAGGACGGCCAAATGTAGAGATCCAAGAAGTTTTGCAAATGGAAGCTTCATAATTGTCCATTTTCAATCTCCCCACAACCAATTCCTTTACATTTTTAACATTTCCCATATCACCCAAAAACAACAAGATTTTCTCCAGAACTTCAGTTTCAACATCTGAGATTTCTTCTAGAATCTTCTGAGAAATTAAACAAACCATTAAAATCAGACCCATCAAAATCTGAACTTCAATCAAGAAATAAAAAATTGACCATGGGTAAAGATTGAACTGAAAAAGGTTAAAATCAAACCTGCAAAGAGAGAAAATCTGGGTTTTGATGAAGAAGGGGAAAGGGTGGTGTTGATTCTGATTCAATAAAATCTCGGACCATTTGAACAAATCTTTCTTCTTCTTCCTCTGAGCTACCCATTTTGATTTTTTTTCTTTTCTGAAAAGATAAAATCATAAATTTAAGCTCTGAACATTTCTTTTTGTAGTGCTAAGGTGTTCTTAATTCTTATGGGGGAAGCTACTTAAGGAGTTGCGTGTACACATAAGTATAGTTAAGGGTGGGAAATGGATTAAATGAGATAAAATGAGAGAATCTTGAATTGGGTATTTGGGTATTAATGGTGATGTCATAAAATAGTTAAATGTCACCATTATTGACTCATCCGAGTGCCTTGCAGTTTGGCTAGAAAAGAGCCATGGGATTCAATTGACACATTTGGCATGTATGAATGTCAATACACTGGGCTCTAGGTCATCATTCTCTTCCATTTATCAAATAATCTCAGTCAGTCGGCCAATGATCTTCTTTCAGAGTTTTTACAGGATAGGTATTATTTGGTATCAGAAATGGAATAGGCTAGGCCCTTAATGAGTTGCAATTATGATATTTGTATTTTAAGTAAAAGTTTTTTGAAACTCTCTATTTCCTGATAAATAATGTTATTATCACTAAAAAATCTCACATAATGCTCACATACACACACATACATATTGTGGGCCCCACATATCAGGCGGGAGTCCACAGTATGTATGTGTGTATATATGAGTATTATGTGAGACTTTTTATGTGATAGTAGCATTGTTGTTTTCTAATGTGAATGACATATAGATATTATATGGTATTTGACCCAGTGGTATGACTCGTCTCATAGTATTCATGAGATCGAGAATTCGATCCTTGGTGGCAGTAAGGAGGGTGATACAAACACCAAAACCAAGATCATTAATCCTGTCCAGCTAAATGAAGAAGAAATCAGAGAAGCTAACAATGAGTTACAATATGAGGAATTAGCTAATAAGGAAGCAACTGAAACAGGAAATGAAGTTAACATGGCTGACCAAGAGGAACTAAAGGAAAAGGAGATAGCTGAACAAGTGGATCAGGAAGAAGCTGAGCTAGACGATTTATTCACACTCAATAGGATGAGGAGGTCAAGAAGACAACTTAAGGAACCCATGTGGTTGCAAGGTTACATCAGGGGCAAGAAAGGAACCAACAAGTTCAGAGGGTAGTATTGGTATTTTTAGTAGTATTAGTAGTATATCAGTTTTCCCATCTAAGGGCTGATAATGAGTATCTAATAATGCAAGATGGATGGTGGTGATGAATCATCTAGAATCTTGTACTAGTATTCCTATAAAGCATCTCATCTTGAGGATGAAGAATCATATGAATGAAGTAATATATCCTTCTCTCTTTTACTCTGTTTTCTTTCTCTTCCTTTACTACAGTTCTCTAAAGTCTAGCTGAAGACTATAATTTCAACATCATTGGTGCTTTCATTATGGCTGAACCCAACCGGATAGAACAATTGTTTGAACAATTTAATCAACAGTTCACTCAATTTGCTCAAACCTTCACCCAACAATTTCAACAAACATTAACGGCAATGATGCAAGATCAGATGGAACATTGGAGAACAGCCGGAGGAGAGGCACATCAACGGGAACCACCTCCAGGTGATCGACGGCCAGATGATTTCCACAGGCGAGCCAAGGTGGATTTCCCTAGATTTGAGAGTGGAGATCCTACTGAATGGCTCTACAAGGTGAACAAATACTTTGAATATCATAAAATTTCTGAGGTCAACAAATTATCACTGGTTGCTTTACATCTTGATGGAGCTGCTTCAAGTTGGTTTCAGTGGATGGAAACAAATCATCTGGTACGATCTTGGGCTGATTTCATTTTCCAAATTCATATTCGATTTGGCCCATCACCTTATGATGACCCTAATACACAACTATCCAAATTAAAACAAACTGGCACTGTAGCAGAATATGAGCTGAAATTCCAACAAATTTCGAACAAAATACCAGGTCTGCCTGAATCCTTCCTCAAAGGGTGTTATATAGCTGGTCTTAGGTGGGATATTCAGTGTGAGGTTATTGGGGCACAACCTTATAATCTGCAACATGCAATAGGGCTATCTAAACTATATGAGGGTAAAATTTTGGCTGGAAAACCACACACATTTCAACCTCGAAGTTATAGTAACAGCTCTCTATTAGGCCCCAGGCCTCAATACTCTCTGGCTCCTAGAAATGCTATTTTCTCTTATGTACCACCTAATGGAGTTGACAAACCTGCTCATACACCTACCCCGATTTCTCCATATCACAAATTACCAATGAAGAGGCTTACTCTAGCTGAAAGGCAAGCCAAAATTGACAAAGGGCAGTGTTACAATTGTGATGAAATTTGGCATAGAGGTCGCAAGTGCAAGGGACAAATGTCCCTTTTGTTATTGGATGGTGTGATTCCGGAAGGCTGTGATGAACTTGATCAACTTTACATTACTGATGGTGAGGTAACTGAAGAACCCCCAGACCCTATCCCAGAAATGGGAAATTTATATGCTCTTATTGGATCCCCTAATACTAGGTGTTTGAGACTACAAGGGTATATTGCAGGCAAGCCCTTACAAATGTTAATAGATGGGGGCAGTAGCCATAATTTTATCCAAACAAGAGTCGCTACATATCTGGGGTTGATTATCACACCTTCCCCACACTTCTCAGTAATTGTGGGCAATGGTGAAAATCTAAAGTGTATAGGCCAATGCACTGGAGTAGCTTTTGATATTCAAGGAAACAAGTTTGTTTCAGATTTCTTTGTCATTGATCTACATGGAGCAGATGTTGTCCTTGGGGTATCATGGCAAGAAAGCTTTGGAGAATTGAAATTAAATTTTCAGCAATCATACATCAAATTTACACATGAAGGCAAGGAAATTTGTCTGCAGAGTAACCACTCTGACCCCCACACCATTTCAGCAACACATGTTCACCAGCTGCACAAAAGAAAGCAAATAGCTCAGTGCTATCTACTACAACTCATCCACTCCCCGGACTCTACCCATCCTACAAAGGAGTCTTTCCTCCTCTCACATCTATATTCCTTAAAAGCTACTACAGATCATTCCATACCAGCTATTGCTTCAGTACTAACTCAGTTCAAGGAGGTATTCCACTACCCAACTCACCTACCTCCACCCAGAACAATTGATCACCACATTCCTCTCGAGCCAAACTCCAGACCTATAAATGTCAGACCATATAGATTTCCCCACTTTCAAAAAAATGAAATTGAGCAACAAGTGCAGGGCATGCTTGACACTGGGATCATTAAACCAAGTACCAGCCCCTATAGCTCTCCCGTGCTTCTTGTCAAAAAAAAAGATGGCACATGGAGATTATGTGTGGATTATAGAGCTCTAAATGCCATTACCTTAAAAGATAGGTTCCCAATCCCTACAGTAGATGAGCTATTTGATGCGTTACATGGTGCAAAATTCTATTCCAAGATAGACTTAAAATCTGGATACCACCAGATCAGAATGGCTACAGAGGATGTCCACAAAACCGCTTTCAGAACTCACAGTGGCCATTATGAGTTCTTGGTAATGCCCTTTGGCCTCTCCAATGCTCCTTCAACATTTCAGGCAACTATGAACTCTACTTTTCAACCATACTTAAGACAGTTTGTTATAATCTTCTTTGATGATATTTTGGTTTACAGTTATGATTTGCCTTCTCATGTGCAACATTTAGCCCTAGTACTCAATTGTTTACAAACAAACTGCTTCTATGCTAACCTCTCCAAATGCCAATTTGCTGCTACTAATATTGAGTACTTGGGACATATAATCACTCATCAAGGGGTGCAGCCTGATCAGAATAAAATAGAGGCTATGCTATCTTGGCCTCAACCTACAAATGTGAAACAACTCAGAGGTTTCTTGGGCCTTACCGGATATTACAGAAAGTTTGTTAGAGGATATGCAGCCATTGCAGCCCCTTTAACAGACCTACTAAAATATGATGCCTTTGTGTGGAATGCTACAGCTACCACAGCATTCCAACAGCTTAAAGACAGCCTTACTAATGCACCTGTGCTAGCTCTACCAGATTTCACACAACCATTCTCCTTGGAAACTGATGCTTCCACTTATGCCATTGGTGCTGTACTCACCCAAACCAGTCATCCCATCGCTTATTTCAGCAAGAAATTATGCCCAAGAATGCAGCAAGCTTCAACCTACCTCAGAGAACTATTTGCCATTACTGCTGCAATAGCAAAATGGAGGCACTATTTACTCGGTGTTAAATTTTACATTTACACGGACCAACAGAGTTTACGGAACCTCATGCAGCAGGTCATTCAAACTCCCGAACAGCAATATTACCTCACTAAGTTGCTGGGATACAACTATGAGATCCTCTACAAACCTGGCAAGAAGAATGCGGCAGCAGATGCCATGTCTCGAAACCCACACCATAAACCATCGTCCCCCTACTCCAATACCTTATTAGCACTTACTATGCCTACTTTTCACATACTTGACGATATCAAACAAGCCCAACAATCAGCACGGGAACTACAATCACTCACCAACACTCCACCATGGTCTATCAAAGAGGGTTTTTACCTTTACCAGGACAAACTATACATTCCCAACATTTCTTCACTAAAAGAATCTATCATGAGAGAGTTCCATAACTCAGCTGAAGGAGGGCATGGAGGTACTCAGAAGACTTTTATAAAGCTCACTGCAAATTTTTATTGGCCTCACATGAGGAGGGATGTCAAAGCTTACATACAACAGTGTACCGTTTGCCAACAAGTAAAAGCTATAAATGTTAATCCCTATGGTCTTTTACAACCATTGGAAATCCCCAACAATATCTGGGAAGATGTCAGCATGGACTTCATCACCCATCTTCCTGCATCCCATGGATTTACCTGCATTTTGGTGGTAGTAGACAGATTCTCCAAGGCTGCTCACTTTGGTCCTTTACCTACAAGTTACACTGCCTCAAAGGTAGCCTTTCTTTTCTGGGATATGGTAACCAAACACCATGGACTCCCTAAATCTATTGTCAGTGATAGGGATGCTATATTCTTATCCAAGTTCTGGAAAGAGCTATTCCATTTACAAGGCACAACATTGAAGATGTCCTCTTTCTATCATCCTCAGACTGATGGCCAATCTGAGGTGGTTAATAGATGCCTCGAGCAATATTTGCGATGTTTTGTATCTGCAGAACCACACCAATGGCACAGATTCCTTGGCCTGGCTGAATGGTTTTACAACACATCTTATCATTCCACAATACAACAAACTCCTTTTGAAGTTGTATTTGGAAAGAAACCTCCAACCCTTGCTCAATACATACCAGGCACTGCACAAGTTGAAGCAGTTGACATCACATTGCAGACAAGAGATGAAAAGTTGCAAAGTTTGAAAAACACTTTGATTTCAGCCCAAGTGAAAATGAAAAATCAAGCCGATAAACAACGCACAAATTTCAGCTTCAACATAGGGGATTTGGTACTTGTCAAGTTACAACCCTATCGACAGCAGAGTGTGCAATACAGATCTTCCCATAAGCTCAGCAAAAGGTACTTTGGTCCTTATCCTGTCATTGAGAAGATTGGACAAGTTGCTTATAAACTTCACCTACCATCCCACTCCAAAATCCATCCAGTGTTTCATATATCCCTTCTAAAAAAATTCCATGGGGACAGTCAAACACTATCAGTACCTTTACCACCACACTCTTATCATAACCACCCCATACTTCATCCCATTGCAATTTTAGACACCAGGAAAAAATTCGTCAACCATCATTGGGAGCCTCAAATTTTAGTCCAGTGGGACGGGCTGCCATTAGAAGAAGCTACTTGGACCTCCACTACACAATTCCAGTCTACTTATCCAACTTTTCACCTTGAGGACAAGGTGTCTCTTGAAGGGGTGAGTATTGATACAAACACCAAAACCAAGATCATTAATCCTGTCCAGCTAAATGAAGAAGAAATCAGAGAAGCTAACAATGAGTTACAATATGAGGAATTAGCTAATAAGGAAGCAACTGAAACAGGAAATGAAGTTAACATGGCTGACCAAGAGGAACTAAAGGAAAAGGAGATAACTGAACAAGTGGATCAGGAAGAAGCTGAGCTAGACGATTTATTCACACTCAATAGGATGAGGAGGTCAAGAAGACAACTTAAGGAACCCATGTGGTTGCAAGGTTACATCAGGGGCAAGAAAGGAACCAACAAGTTCAGAGGGTAGTATTGGTATTTTTAGCAGTATTAGTAGTATATCAGTTTTCCCATCTAAGGGCTGATAATGAGTATCTAATAATGCAAGATGGATGGTGGTGATGAATCATCTAGAATCTTGTACTAGTATTCCTATAAAGCATCTCATCTTGAGGATGAAGAATAATATGAATGAAGTAATATATCCTTCTCTCTTTTACTCTGTTTTCTTTCTCTTCCTTTACTACAGTTCTCTAAAGTCTAGCTGAAGACTATAATTTCAGCATCAGAGGGCGTGTGTCAATATAGTGAAAAAAAAAGAATGTCATATAAGCCTAAAAATAAGTCTAATTGAACCAAAGAGACAATTCCTCAAATTCGACTCGTACTTGAAAAACTCTTGCATATTCGACTCGAATTTGAAAAATTGTACTGCAATTCAAGATTTAACTCGACTCAAATATTTATTATTCGAATTCTAACTGTAATATTGAATTAGTAGCTAACTTTATCATATATACATATAATAACAAATCAAACTTATTATTTTACTTTGAAATTGATGAAATATATTTATAATTATGCTTTACAAATATAAAATTACAATTACAAATAAAAACAAAATGTAAAAATAATAACGAACTATTCTAATTTTATTTAATTATGAATATATTTATCAGAGAATGTATCGAGTATCAATTCAAATATATATCAAACGAGTATATCTCAAATTATAATTGAGAATTTGAATAGTTTGAATCATAAGTTGAATATAAGCTTAATCAGATTATATATACTTGTATTTTTATTCAAATTATTTTTTGCATTTAAATTTAAATCATATTATTAACAAGTTCAAATTTCGCTCATATTTTTGCAAGATGAACGAGTTTGTACCGTTTTGATTCGATTTTCAACCTTAGTCAGTTAGTCTCATTCTAGGGACAATCTTAAAAGACAGGCGCATAAAGTTTTAATTACTAATGTTAATTAGGGCCCTTAATTATTTTTGTAGGGAATTAATATTTTTATAAATTAATTTGATATTTTTATAAGTGAGTCTTATTTTTAATTTAACGAACTCTTTGTGCAATAAACTAATTATAGGATTTAGTTTTTATGTCTAAATTACCCCCACTTGATAAAAAACTAAACATCTATTTACTTAATATTTGATTAGTATATAATGTTACTCAATTGAAGACAACTTTTATTTATTTAATTATTACGATAGTAATTATGTTAATAATAATTACAAAATAGTTAGGAAATAAGTGAGAAAAATTATTTATACATAAAAATAAGGATTTAAAACTTTCTCCCACTAGGGAAAAAAATTATTTTTAGAATTTCTATTATCATATCATATTACTAAATTAAGCTTTTTATGAAACAACTTATACTTAAAACGTGTAAACTTTATATATAAGATTGTAAAAATTAATTTAAGTTTCACATTGGAACTGCTCATCTGAATTAATCTTATAAAAATTGATGTAATGAGATAAAATAGAAGTTTGTTTATTTGTTCGGAGTCTTCGAACCACAAGACATGCAAGTTTTTATCATCTTATGATCCATTGGGCAACTTAATATACATTATATATATATATATGGGAAAAGACTTATATATAAAGTTTATACATTTATAAAAATCTTAAGTATAATTTGTTTTATAAAAATCTTAATTTAGGTATAATTTATTTACACATTATACTTTTAAGTACGTATAATGTGTAAACAAATCTTAATATAGTAATATGATATGATAATAGAAATTCTAAAAATAATTTACACATTTAGTAATATGATATGATAAAGTTTACACAGTCTTATATATAAAGTTTACATATTTTAAATTTACACAGTCTTATATATAAAATTTACACATTTTAAGTATAATTTATTTCATAAAAATCTTAATTTAGTAATATGATATGATAATAGAAATTCTGAAAATAATTTTTTTTTCTGGTGGGAGAAAGCCTTAGATCCTAACTTTTATGTGTAAATAATTTTTCTCACTTATTTCCTAACTATTTTTTAATTATTATTAATATTATTACTATCATAATAATTAAATAAATAAAAATTATTTTCAATTGAGTAACGCTAATAATCAAATAAAGTTAAACAACTATATGTTTAATTATTTATCAAGTTGGGATAATTTAGATATAAAAACTAAATCTTATAGTTAGTTTATTGTACAAAAGGTTGGTTTAATTAAAAATAAAACTCACTTATGGAAATATTAAATTAGCTTGTAAAAATATCTATTCCCTTTTTGTATTACTTAATTGGGAAAGTAAAAAACTTATTTTAAAAGGAGAGATGCAAGTTTTTAACAAGTTTGTTTGTAGTCTTAAATTTGGGATATGAAATAAATAATATAGTCAACTATCAACTAATATAATAATAACACGTTATTTGTGACAACATATGAAATTTCACGTTTTAAAATCTAAACACGATAAAAGCCTGAGCCCAATAATTGTAAAGCAAATATATTATTTTACTTAGAAAATGAGAAAAATATATTTATAATTATATTTTATAAATATAAAATTATAATTAAAAACAAAATAAAAAAATAATTACTAATTATCCTACTTTTATTTAACTATCTATATAATGTATCAAATATTAATTTATATATATATGTATTAAATCATGATTTATCCTAAATAAATTAAGTATAACCTTGTTGTTCAGATTATAGTCGTAATTTTATTTGAACTACTTTTTATGCTTGAAATTAAATCATATGACTAACGAATTTAGGTAATGCTCGTAATTTTTTTAAGTCGAGTTTGAGTGGAGCTCGAACCGATTTTCATGTCAATGTGTCCGCGGTTGAAGAAATTTATCCTAACCTATATGCCACGTGGACTTCATATGCGGAAAGTCGGCTTGTAATTTCCTACCAAAAATGTTATTCTTAAGTTGGAAAATCTGACGGTCTTAATTGCCTTAATTTGTTGGGACCCAGTTCCATTTACAATCGGACGGTAAAAAAATGCCTGTGATCAACATTAATTAGAGACTGCTGTTAAATTAGACATAGAAGTGACCTCCCAAAACGCTAGTCATGATCTTACGCAACCGCCAAAGCAAAAAACCAATTTCATCATCATACGAATTTTAATACGATAAAATATATATACATATTTGGAATTCGAATTTATTTAAGATTTTACGTTCCAAGGATTTTGTTCTTCTTCGATTTCCCGGAAAAACAAATTGTTGGAAGAGATATCGATTGTGAGGTAAATTTTCTCAGTTTTCTTCAACAAATTCTCGAATCATTGTGGAATCGAAGAAGGCGTTTTCCATTATTCGTCAGTGTGATTGGTTTCTAGGGTTTTAAGCCTTCTTTTTTATGTATAAACAGTTGGAATTTACTTGTTAGTTGGATTGAGTTCATTGTATTTGGTGATTAAGTGATGTGAACCTAGTTTTTTTGTTGCGAAAGTATTTTTTTGATGTTTCTGTTTATATATATTGTAGAAATTCAGAAATTTAAATGTTCTACTGGCTATTTTCGTATCCATTTGTATGCAGGACATCTAGAGCAGAATTTGGCATCTGATGCTTTTATATTACAAGCTTTGTACTTTGATTTTGGGATAAGAGATGGTTGTAGTTTCTGTAACGCAACAATTTGATTTAACAAAATCATTGTCTGAATAATTTGTGTCCTTTAGGAGGAGGATATGAGATGTACGAGGCTAATGCTGCACCTTTATGGGTATTAATTTTAATATGTAAAAAGTTAGTCCCTTACTAAATTAGAAACTTATGTGAATAAACACTCTAAATTTTGATTAAAACTCATTTCTCTCTTAGCAGTACTTCTTTACAAATTTTATTAACTCTTTGTCTTGTTATATAGAAGTTAAAGAATAGACCTTCTTAGAAAATGGTTTCTGGTACAAGTCCCTAGTGATCCTGATGTGATAATGCTCAATATTGCCAAATAACTTCGCATGGATATGGACATTATCTGTTGAAGACAATTGAATGTCCCTTGACTTTGTAAAGATATGTGCATTGTGAAGTTGTTACTGCATTTTAAGCTGGCTATTTTGTTTCCTTCATTTTGATGTTTTATGTTTTTGATATTAAAAGGCGTCGTCTCATTTTGTTATGCTGTCATATTTTTGTTGGCTATTTCCTTTGAATATCTAGTTATTAAGTAGAGTAATATATAACTTTTGAGGTTAACATGATGCAGTTGTTAATACCACTTAATTGTTGCTATATTCTCCCATGGTGTGAAGGATTTTTGTTTTTACTTCATGCACTTTGTGTTATACTACATTTTTTAAACTTCTGCTATTCCGCTACTTGGATTTGGATGATAATGGTATCAGTTGTATAAAATTTGTCTATGCTATTCTTGTTCTCTGTGTTGTCTGACTTTTCTACGTCCATTGAAGGTTTCTATGTCCATACAGTCGAACTACATTCAGGGTGAAGTTTCTGAAAGCATCTGGGGATACTGTAATGCTCTTTGATGCTAAGTTTGGAATCAAGATTTGCATACTCTTGAGTGAACTCGTTTCATTTTCTTGTCTCAAATAGTCTCATAAGTAGGTTTTGCTGATGGAATGGCGAGTAGTTTTATTTTCTTTATGTTCCATTGTCACTCTGGTCGAATCCTCAGGCGGATCTGGGGCTTTGTTGTCAGTTAGTGTAAGTGGTGAGCGGACATTACTATACAGCTGGACAATATGCAGCGCTGGCATATTCGTACTTGTTGCCCTTATTCTGTCCATGTATCTCATCTTTGAGCATTTAGCAGCCTACAATCAGCCTGAGGTTTGCTTTTTCATTCTTATTCTTGAATTATCTTTTGATGCTCCTTAATTCTTTCACTTTCCAATTATATGTAGTGTTTTCTGAATTTATATCTTTCTTATGCTTACAACTCTTTCAACTAGTTTTTTCATATCATCTGGGACTGATAGTAGGATGGTTAATTATTTTCAGGAGCAGAAGTTTATGATCGGACTCATTCTAATGGTTCCTGTGTATGCAGTGGAATCGGTATGTGGAACCCCTTAGTATTATTTTAGGTTTTTATTTCTTTCTTTTGAAGTTGATTAAGCTGGTCCTCAATAAAAGTTTTGACTGCTGCTCGCGTGGAGAAAGAGAGAAACTAAAATAAAGTCATTAATAGCGAGCATATGTTGGTTTTGGATCTTCTTCCCAAACTTCTATTTTTACATGAATTTCTACTTTAGTTTCATGCACTATTATTGTAATTTTAGTCAGGAATAACTTCAACATGGGAGCTTATCCTGTGAATGTGTGTTTATTCTTTGCATTATCTGATACGACAATTACCTCTTCATGAAATTCCTGGTTTTCAGTCTTCTTATCACCCCTGCCTCAAAGGCATTTTTGACTTATCCAAGATTCAGTAAAACAGAGACTAAAGCCCATCTAGTGTAGGAATGTTTATATTAAGGAGACTGTACATATACTGTTGGGAGTACTTAAAACAACAAATCTCTGTTAGTTTGCTTTAAAATGTTAAATGTGTTTCTCACTATGGGTGAGTGGGGTATTCACGCACTGTCGGGAGTAGTTAACATGACAAATCTATGTTAACTTGCTACTTATAATAATGGTTGACGTGTTACTACCAAAGAGTGTTAGCTAGTTCATTCTCGGGCTATTGCAGTATTTGTGATAGTTTGTAAATCCAGTGAAACTAACCAAGAAAAAGATTCTATAATCAGAATTCAGAAAATTCATGACTGTTTAGTTAAATTTGATTTACAGATTTGACAAATTATTTACTGAGTGAAATTTTTATATAAATTGGTTGTTCAGTGTTGTGTTTCTACACTTTCTCCATATTTTTTTTAAGCAAGCGTTGACAACAATACAGGATATTAGGCTATACTTTCCTTTACTCACTTCAAGTAAGAAGTATTCGTTTGCTCCTAAATTTCTGTTTATCGTTTTAACTGATTTGCTTCTGCTTTGATGTAGGGTTATTAAGATGATATGTTCTATTCTCAACTCCCCTATCGTGCTAATAGTACTTCTGGGTAATTGGGTATAATACAGCATGACAGTACTTTGTTGTGCCCAACTCTAATTTTAACCCAATTCACTTAGTGTAGCTTGTAATGTCTTGACTGAGTCTCAAACTAGTTAGACTGAATTAACTGTACGTCGTGATTGAACGTTATATCTTTTCTGCAACAGTTTTTGTCACTAGTGGATTCAAATGCTGCATTCAACTGTGTGATAATCAGGGACTGTTATGAAGCTTTTGCATTGTACTGCTTTGAGAGATATTTGATAGCCTGCTTAGGTAAGCACACGTGACAGAACTTTTACCCATTTTTTTTTGCCTATTATTTAGTGGTGGTCATTTTTACCTTGAAGTTGTTGTTTGGCAAGGAAGGTATCAGTAAATCTTTATCCTGCTACTTATTTTATTAAATCAATAATCTTTGTTTTCTGTTGGAACTCGTATTGAGGAACACTTTGAAATCCTTGAACATTTATATTGTATGGAGTTTGAGTTAAGTTGATAATTTACTAATTTGACATCTGTTCCTGTTATCATAAATCCAATTATTACTGAGTGAAACACCTTTGGTGATAAAGCCATATACATCAAATATATCTCTTTGTATCTCGTCACTAGTTGTGGGGGTAATATTAGATCGTATAATTGATCTCTGATTCTTTACCTATTGTGGTCAATTTCTATTGGTCCTAAATAATTTATCTACATTTCCTTTTCTAAATATGTGTGTAGCTTTTTGAGATTGTGAGGGTTATACGTTCCACATTCCCGATATTCACCCAATTTATTGTTATTGGGGATATTACTTTCAGACCAGGATAGTTGCATGAGGTAGTTGTACTCATATAGGGAAGTATAGTGTTTGAAGACAAACTTATTTAACGAGTTAATCTCTAAGGCGATGCTTACCATTAGCCATTAAGGCAATCTGGTCATCCTGAATAAGGCATATTATGTTGATATGTTCACAATCATAGGCCTTTTAAGTTTTCACCTTTGCTAATATTCATGCTTTCACGAGTTAATAGGTTCATATACTACTTTGGCATAGAGATGGTCTATATTGTGAAATAATTAATGCATATTCTTGTAGATTTATCTGGCTAGCATGAGTTACTTTGCTGTGGAGCACTTCTGGTTGTGGGTCTTGTATATTTATTAGATGATATCAAGAGTGCAGAAATGTTTTTTCTCTTTGGCACAGCTCAAATAAAAGATGTTGGTAACAGGCTACATATCATGTTGACGACAGTGGTCCTATGCTTATTATGATGAATGTTTGCTTGTGTGCATCATTTAAAAAACACTCCCTCTGCATCTTTAAAAATCAAACATTTTAAGGACAACTTTATGTTTCAATATTTACTCATCGCTAACTCAAAGTTATAAACCACCATATCTTCATGTCGTGTAAGCACTGTATTTTAGATTTGAAATTTGGATTATTGCAAACTTTGTAGCTCAACTTTTTATAAGGGGCTCATATTGGGATCCACCACCCCCCCCCCCCCCCCAAAAAAAAAAAAAAAACACATCCACGAAAAAAGAAAGGAAAATAGGGACCATTAAACTGATGTGGATGTAGTATGATAGTAGACTTAGTTTTCCTTTTATTATACCTTACCTTTTATGGAACTTCAACCTTTTTTATGATTTGTATTACTGCTTAAAGGTGGCGAGGAGAGTACAATCAAATTTATGGAAAGTCAAAGCCTTATCAGTACCAGCATACCTCTTCTGGAAGAATCATATACTTATGGAATTGTAGAACATCCCTTCCCGCTTAATTGCTTATTGAGGGATTGGCATCTTGGTCCTGATTTCTACCAAGCCGTGAAAATTGGCATTGTTCAATATGTATGTACTCTTGTTTATATTATGTTTTCTTTCATTGTTCATTGTCTTTTTTAAAACTCACTTCCATTGTTCATAATGTCTACTATCCAGATGATTCTAAAGCTGATCTGTGCTCTGGTAGCGATGATCTCTCAATATTTTGGCGTTTATGGTGAAGGAAAGTTCGAGTGGGGATATGCGTAAGATTCTCTCTCTCTCTCTCTCTCTTCCCCTCTCTCGATCTTTTTATAAAACTCAGTAGCGGTAATTGCACTCCACGGTGTAGCTGTAAAATGCTGTTTCTTTATCTTGTGCTAAACTGCTAATTTATGACCAATCCAGTGTCATATTAGTTCAGAGAATATATAATAAATTGTTCTTTTTTCAGTTTCTCTACTTTCCTATAATACATGAAAGGGGTCATTTGCATTGAAGCGCACATCAAATGTACCCTTTTGCTTTTGTTGTTGTGGTAATCTGTTATCAGCCCAGCTTGATGTTATTCCTGTATTTACATTTGTGTGGCAATATATAATTTTCTGTATCTTGTCGTGGCTTCAAACTATGTCATTTGCTTGCAGCTATCCATACCTGGCAGTTGTTCTAAATTTCAGTCAGAGCTGGGCATTATATTGCCTCGTACAGTTCTATTCTGTTATCAAAGATAAGTTGGCACCAATAAAACCTTTGGCCAAGTTTTTGACATTCAAGTCCATAGTATTCCTTACATGGTGGCAAGGTGTGGCTGTCGCATTTCTTTTCTCAATGGGAGCCTTCAAAGGGTCCTTGGCACAGGAGTTGAAAACACGTATACAAGATTATATCATCTGCATTGAGGTATGCTACAATATCATCTATTGGATTTTGGTCATTTCCATCACAAAATAATACTATGCCGTTCCAATAGATAAGATCACTTGCCTTTGTAAAATACAAAACAAATATAAGATCATTTGCTTTTATAAAATATAATAGGAATTTTATAAAGTTCAGTGATGTTATATTTGGAACGGAGGAATCACATGTTTCACTTGAATAGTGCCTTGGTGATTAAAGAATCGGTACTAAATATGGATCATCAACTAATTACATTTGACACAATTTTTTAATAGTAGTTTTTTTTTGGGTATGTGTAGCAATAGTTGTTTCACTTATCCCTATAACATAATCTGTTTTAGTTATACACTTTAGACTAGCTGCGCCCAGAATGTTAAATACAAGTGTCAGAAAGGAGTTTGAAAACCATTGATGTTACATAGAAAAGCTGAAACTTTTACAATCATTATATATTTGATTGTTTGTGATTTGCAAGCTTACAGCATTGAGTATAGTAAAGCTTGCTGACTGACGTTTATATATTGTCATGGTGTATGCCTTGGGGCAATACAGGGCACTTGGATCTTCACTATCCGAGTATTTTACCTAAATTAGTAAATTGAGAACAGTTGGCAGGTTTATTTACATTGTCTTGAGAGATTTAAGTATCTTTATAATGGAGCCATGGAGGTGACCCTAGTCGTAGACTCGTAGTCTTTTAGTTCCATGAATGCATGCAACTGTATATTAACATTGTTATATTAGATGAGAGAGTATTGACTAGACTAGAATTAAAACACGAAGCAGAAGTCGTCGTCAGAGTACTAGCTAAAAAATATTTAGTACTTGTACTAGATAAATATGAATTTATGTACTACACAAGAATATGATAATGAATAACATGATAAACTATGTGGTTGTAAAATTTGTAATGTAACAAAGCTACTTAGTGATACATGACAAATTTAGGATGAAGAATTAATGAAAAATAAATTAGGATTTAAACTCCACGTATATCAACTCCACGTATCACACTAAGATGGAAAAAATACCTCTAAGGTAGGATACCTCTATGGTATGAATAAAATAATCAACTTCAATATCAAATATCAATAGTTTGTAGTCTAAATGATTTGTGAGGATTACATCACTATTTAAAGAGACAAAACATAATATTACTTGGGGAATAATAAAAGTACTAAATGACTATAATACTTGATGTGATAAAAATATGTAACTGTAAATGCACAGTGTCAAGTTGAAGAACTGACAAGTATATGTCGAACCCACAGAGACTAGATTAATTTTAATGTATCCTTAATATCTATTTTAGGCGAATTAGAATTAAAGATTGAGAATTGATTAACTAGAATATGAAAATTAATAATGAGAAAGCAATCTAAGAATCCGAATCCATTAAACAATAAACATAATAAGTAATTCAATCTCTTCTATTTTTATAACTCAACTATGATTTTGATCCCCCTTTCCTTTAATTTAGTAATTTTATAATTAACGTGGACAAGCATAGACTATGAAAATTTAAGGATTAACTATAACCCATCAAAACTTCTTTGAGCAAGCATGGATTATGAAAAACTCATAGCTTAACAATAATCTATCAAAACCTCTTAATTAATTTAAAAACACGTAAGAACTATAAAACGAAGGTATTTCAATAACGAAATATGAATGCGAAATCAATTAAACATAAAAGCATAAGTAATAGAAGAGATGAAAAATATTAACATGAATAATTATTTAATTTCATCTTCATCCTAGATATAAAAAATTAATTAGACAAAAATAAATAAATTAACTAACTTAAGTAAAGAAAAGAAGATTAAAAATAAATAAGAAAACTCCCTTTAATTAACGATCATCTAACGAACGTACAATGAATATGTAATTTAATCTACTTATACTCCTAACCTAAACTAATATCATACCTCTCTCTCTAAAACAAGAGACCTATTTATAGGAAAAATAAATTTGTGCACTAATTTAGGTTCCTTGAACTTGGACACTTTTGTTCCCTTTTTTCCCCTTCTTTCCTTCTTGACTTCAATCTCTATATGACAATCCTCCAAGAGTTCTTTTCTATCTTTAAGAGCTGGATATAAATCCTTTATTTGCTCTCCAAGAAAAATAACTGTTATTTTCTACAAAACAAAATAAAATGTATTAGTTAAATAAAATAAACATATAAAATAATGAATATGAGAATATTAAAATGTATTAATTACGTGTCTATCAATACCCATATTAATAATTTCTAACCACTAATTAATGTCCTAAACTCCCACTAATAAATAAAATATATAAATCACATCAACTACTTTTATATTAAACATAATAAAAACTCCAAATAATAAATATAAAAAATATCTTGACTTGGAGTCCCTATCATTCTCCTCTTGTTAGAGAAAACTCGACCTCGAGTTTTATAATATGATAGAATAAGAACTCCGCAACTGAAGAACATTTTGAAACACCTTTGACAACATCATCACGTGGTAAGACTCAAATTTTTTTGGAAAGAGAATTGTTGAGTGCATTGTTTTTGTATTCAAAGTTGAAGCTCTCTAGAACAACGAAATCAATAATGTCAACTTGGATTAAATCAACTTCTCAGATCGTCATTTCTTCAGTAACGAACAACTCAAAAGCAACTTTAGATTTTTTCTCAATTTGTTCCTCATACACAATATATGGTTCAACTTTTGGAACTTCAAGAATTCCCATGGACACGTCACAACTGTATGTAGCCCAAAAATTTGGAACATCCTCTTTCTCTTGCTGCTCTGCTTGAATATACGCCCGCAAGTCAATAATGCCTTCTTTTATAGAAGAGATGTCATCTTTTATAAAAGAGATGTTATCTTTTATAGAAAAATATATAGAAACCATTTCATGTGGTCTTTTAAAGTTTTTTTGCTTTAACTTATTGACTTTCTTTGCTTCAGCTTTTCTTTGTTCATTGTGATATTGACGTTGCAATTTTTTAAAGTAATCTTGTGCATCAACCATATCACATCTAAGCTCTTCCTGCTTGGGTTTCAAATATTTATGGTCACATGTGTTATTAAAGTAGTGTATTCGATCACTTTCACCGTCGAGAAACCAAATATACTCCTTTACTTCCGCAAGCAATTCTTTAGTGGCTTGAGATATTGGGCGTTTGGGACAATGGGTTATAAAATAAATAAATAAAGAAATAAAATAAACTTTTTTTCGTTAATAACTTAAGGGCCTAACTGAAAAGAATAGAAAACATGGGGCTAAAGTATGAATGCAGAAAGTGTATGGGTTGATTTAAAATGATAAAAGTGTATAAGTGAAAGTATATAAATTATGGGCTAAAACTGAAATATTAGATAAAACTATGGCTGAACAAACTGTAATTTTGGTAAGATATTTATAAGTTAGAGATTATAGTTATCACTTGCATCATATTAGACGGTGGCAAAATACAACAACAATTTATCTTCTACCTTCTTCTTTTCTTTTTTTTGAATAGTGGATCATGATAAACAGTAACTCCGGCGATTAACAGTAACTTCGACAGCGATGAACAGTAACTACGACGAATGCATAGTGTTTTGCGATGAATAGTAACAGGTTTTTTTTAATAATTTTAAAAACCCATGATCTCCCAAAAACTAAAAAATCAATAGAGAAATCTTATGCTCTGACACCAAAAATGATGCAGGATAGATTTAGGAAGAATTAATGAAAAGTAAATTAGGATTTAAATTCCACGTTTAAACCACTAGAATCTCTCAAGTGTATCAATTCCACGTATCACACCAAGATGAATAAAAAACCTCTACGGTAGGGTACTTGAATAAAATAATCAACTTCAATATCAATAGTATGTAGTCTAAATGACTTGTGGGGATTACATCACTATTTAAAGAGACAACCATAATATTACTTGGGGAATAATAAAAGTACTAAACGACTAAAATAATCTTATTAATAATTCTGGACAGATTTAGGATGAATAATTATTGAAAAATAAATTAGGATTTAAACTCCACGTTTAAACCACTAAGAATTCTCAAGTGTATCAACTCTACGTATCACACCAAGATGGATAAAATACATCTACGGTAGGATACCTCTACTGTATGAATAAAATAATCAACTTTAATATCAATAGTATATAGTCTAAATGACTTGTGGGGATTATATCACTATTTAAAGAGACAACCATAATATTACTTGAGGAATAATAAAAGTACTAAACGACTAAAATAACTTTATTAATAATTCCGGACAGATTTAGGATGAAGAATTAATGAAAAATAAATTAGGATTTAAACTCCACGTTAAAACCACTAGGATCTCTTAAGTGTATCAACTCCACGTATCACACCAAGATGAATAAAATACCTCTACGGTAGGATACCTATACTTTATGAATAAAATAATCAACTTCAATATCAATAGTATGTAGTCTAAATGACTTGTGGGGATTACATCACTATTTAAAAAGACAAAACTATAATATTACTTGGGGAATAATAAAAGTATTAAACGACTAAAATATCCTTATTAATAATTTATAATCACTAATTAATGTCCTAAATCCCCAGTAATAAATAAAATACATAAATCACATCAACTACTTTTATATTAAACATAATAAAAACTCCAAATAATAAATATAAAAAATCTCTTCTTTGTTCTTGGAGTCCCCAATAATTCCAAGAAATTTTACCAAATCCGCTGTCCTGTTGGGCAGTGTTATAATAGAAAAAATGACTTGGTGAGCAGTAGCATATAATTGCAACTATCCGGAGATAAAGAGTTTTATAGTTTCAGCACCTGTATTCATTTTGTTGCTTCCGTCCGTTGAGGATGATAAACCGTATATAAATTTGTTGGGGGAACTAAAGATTAGTAGGTTTTAGTAAATGCTATTTTTAGAGTCGCGACTCTCACAAAAGAGTGGACTCTGCATGAAATGAATTGATGTTTTCTTGCTATTTTCTTTAAAATATCTATTACTACTGCAGAAAAGTTAACCTGATGACAAAATTCAGAACCTTGGTATCGACTTTAGATTCCACAAGTGGAGTTTATTGATGTGTTATGTATTAAGAGACCATTGGTAATTATAAGCTGCATGAAATATCTCTGTTGGCTTCTTTAGAAATCACGCGCCATATGTTTGAAGTCTGTCTTCTCAATAATGTGCTTCCATTGGGTGAATTATGTAGTTTTTATGCATTTAGAAGTAGAAGTTACACCCTTCCTTATTTTGAATCATCAAGCTGTTTTTATAGACTTCTGATTTTGATTGGAACGTGTCAAACAGATGGGTATTTCTGCTGTAGTGCACCTATACGTGTTCCCAGCAGTACCATACAAGCGAGGAGAAAGATGTGTCCGTAATGCTGCTGTGATGTCTGATTATGCATCTCTTGGAACAGATCCAGATCCAGAGGAGGTTAGAGACTGTGAAAGATATACTAGGATACACCTTGGTCGACAAGATGAGAGAGAAAAGCGTTTGAATTTCCCTCAGAGTGTTCGTGATGTGGTCGTTGGAAGCGGTGAAATTGTAAGATTAGCAACATTTTACTTTTTACTCTTGTAGTTGCGTCTCTGTATTGCTTCTCAGTTCTAATAACATATTGAATTTTGTGAATTGTGATGTCACATGTTCTTTTTTAGATTGTTGGCGACATGAAGTTCACAGTTTCGCATGTTGTAGAACCAGTTGAAAGAGGACTTTCAAGAATAAACGAAACTTTCCATCAGATATCTGAAAATGTCAAACGGCACGAGGAGCGAAAAAAGAAGTCCAAGGATGACAGTTATTTAATCCCCTTGAATTCTTGGGCCAAAGAATTTTCTGAAGTGCATGACAACCTTATAGATGGCAGTACCAGTGACAGTGGTTTAGCCGATGTTAAGAAACAGCATACCCAATCGAAATCTTCAGCATATCGGTTTAGACAGAGATAGTTCTCACATTACTCGTATTCTATCAAAAGTAGGATTCGTGTGACCTACTAACTAGTGTCATTTCTTCAAAACAAGAATATAATTTGGTGAGTAACCTTATAATTGATTATTTCTCAGTTGAATAAATGTATAAGTATTACTGTTTTTTTGTTTTTTTTTCAGTCGGATGCTCTGTTCATCTTTTTGCAGGGTGGAGTACCTGGGAGATCAATAACATTCACTCTTTTTCACTATATATGGATATCCTATAAGTCTGTCTTCAAGCATGCCTACTGATGAGATGAACAGGTACTATTTTGACTTGTACTGAACTGGAAAACAGTTGCATACCAAATATACACATACAAGGCCATTTCTATAACTTTCACGTACAAAGAACTTGGTAAATGTGAAACAGATGTATATACAGATACACCATCTCCATGCTTACAAAACTAATACTTGGTTGTACGGCTTCTTGGAGGGACCCTTTGGGCTTGGTACTTAGGCAGCCTAATTGTGAACTTTCTAATGAACTTTCTTTTATTAGAGATCAGCGGTCGATTGAGGATCATATAAAATTTATGAAAATTAACAGAACCGAGTTCCATGAATTTCATTTGTTTTTGTGGAGTGAAATACTAGTGTATTTTCTTTTCACTTTTGTGCTTGGTTAATGGTTCTTTTAATGGCAAGAGACATATGATGAACAGCAGCAACATTCAGTTACCTTGCATGAGATTAGTTGCCACAGCTACATTTTTCTATTTAAGCATCTTAATGCTCATAGAACTAACTACCAAGGCTGTGGTAGACAGTTTGGGATGATGGAAGCAAATTCAAGTATAAATGTGTTTTTGTGATTTGTGTGCTGCTTGGGAGGCCATTTTTGATTTGCTTGGGTATTACTATATAGTTGTTGTTTATTTATTTATTCTCTCTTTAAATACTTTTCCTTTGGTGCACAAAGATGGAAAGAGAAGAAAATAGACTTTGCATGTGTGAGTTGCATAATATGGTGTATCGGTGTATGATCTTTTGGTTTCACAAATATTTTGTTCTATAGAATTTCTTATTTACTGTCGTTATAAAAATTTACATTTTGGATTTTTAGTAAGATTTGGAGCGTCTCTTGTTTGTTTCTGGGTTAATTAATGGGGCGTCCGGACCAGCGACCGGGTAATTTTTTTTATTTTTTTATTTTTTTATGACTCCTAAATAATTTATAATATTTATTGGAACTGAAATTTTTACGGAATCCAGTGATTTAGGTGTCATTTGGATACAGGTAAAAAAATAGGGTTGTACAATCAATGTTTGTCGCATGTGAGATTTTTTGGGAGTACACTTGAATCATTGGATTCTGTAAAAATTTTAGTTCCAATAAATATTATAAATTATTTGGGAGTCATAAAAAAAAATAAAAATTTACTTGGTCGTTAGACAGGTTGCCAACCCGTCCCCTAGACTTTTTCTTAATTAAATCTGTAAAAAAGAATGTGAATACAAATCCAGGACTCCCATGTCTGTCCCGTGTGAGATTTTTCTGAGAAATTATTGAGCGCGGTGTAAAATTATTCTACAAACTATTCATTTCAATAATAATATTGATTAAAAATTACAATTTTGATGAGAGTTTATTTATTTATTTATTTTTTGATGCAGTACAAGTAAAATAAATTTCCTTAATCAAGTACACAGTCACTTTATCATCAAACATATACCAACGGTGAGAAAGCACAATGATCAATCAAACTTTATATATCAAATTTCACATATTAAATAAACGAGTCATGTGAAAAAGAGAATAAATTACGTCCTCTTATATATTACGTAAGTATTCATAATATATATTATTTTTATTATTTTTTAAACAAATTTTACGTAAAGAGAAAAATAAGCTCAAATAAAGATGAGAATAGAATATGAACTAAAAGGTCATATTGAGTTTACAATAAATGTGGTAATGTTTCTGTTGTATGATTAAAAATTTGATGACCAAATTAATTTGGGAAAAACTTTAAAATAAAGAACGAAGTGTAAATCACTAAAATTAGGCCTTCCACCCGTCTATGGTAATTTTGTAATTAATAATACTACGTTAATTAAAGAATTATTATAAAAAGGAGAAACACAATGATTTGTATCACTTTAGTTGATTATAATCACTTGTTCCACTTATGTATGGTGAATCATTTACAATTATATTTTGATATATCATTTTATAAATTAGTTTTTGTAAAAATTCTTTGCAAGTATAATGGGACTCTTTGGTAGACCTGGCAAACGGACCGTGCCATCGTCGGACCAAGTCAAAACGACCCAAGTTTTGATGGGCTAAAAAAATGAAGTCCAAAATCCGGCCCGCGGGCCTGGACTGATTTATACTTATATTTTGACATATTTCTGGATTTGGCCCAAACGAGCCAGGCCATCGCCGGACCAAACCAAAACGGCCCAGATTTTGATGGACTAAAAATGTAAAGTCCAAAGTCCGGCCTGCAGGTTTGGGCCAATTTTGTCAAGTCTACTCTTTGGTAAGACTTACTAAATAAGGCGAGGGTACAAATGTAATTACAATTATAAGTAGAAAACTAGGGTTTGGTGATTTGAAAGTCACTTCCTCACCAGCCCTTCTTGATCCGGCTATATATATAAACGGAAGCAAGGGCTTCTCCTTCAAATATTCAGAGGTTTATGTGGTAGGCGTCTGCACCTCTTTCATATTTATATCTCAAATGCTATATAGAATTTGTATAAACAAATAAATTGCATTAATTTGATTTTGATTGGGCAGTGATGAGTATTGATGAAAGTCATGCACCACTCTGATTTTATCATTGATGACAAACTTTCTCTTACCCATTTTTTCTTCTGAGCCCATTTCTTCCTGCTTAATCACTGGATATATACATCCATACATACATGTGTATGTATATATATATACGTATTTAATTTCTGATTTTATTAATTTTTGAATTTGATGTCTATATGTATTAGTATGAAAAATATTGGATGATGGAACCAAGTGATGTGATCTTTGAAAAAAAGATCAAACCATGATGCGGACCGTACAAGCTCTAAAATGCTTCTGGGGATACACTTTTGGTCTCTGATGGTTCTCCATTCTTGCTAATATAAGTTGGTCAAAACAAAAGTCATTTGCTATTATTCCTATTTTAAAGTAAAAAAATAAACAAGTTTTGTAACTTATTTTAAAATGACTTATCAGTTATTTTAAAATAAGTTAATTTGATCAAATATAATGTTTATTTTGTTCCTCTTTTTGTTAATGTCATTTCTAGTAATATTTACATTTGATTTTAAAAGTCATGACTCGAACACTTTTATAACTTGTTTTAATTTAATTTTTGATTAATAAGTAAAATTGATGTCGGCCGCGCAGGCTCGAATTTGACCAAAATTTTGACTATCAATTAAGTGGAGCGTGGCTTGAGCGAAGGGTTATACGAAGGCCATTAATTTAATAAATTCACTTGCGTATACTTAATAATATACGCAAATTCAATTTATTAGGCCATCAAATCAACCCCGATCTCAATATTAGGCCGTCAAATCAACCCCGATCTCAATATCGTATAATGAATATTATACGATAATATTAAACAAATAATGATATTAAACAAATAAAACCATCCTATTATTATATCATAACTAGTCATTACCTTTGATATTATTTTGTGATTATATTATTTATCAGTTGTTCTTATTGATGGTTAATATTAATAAGTTTTGTGGATCTTTTATTAATCATCAATAAATCGTAATAATCTTTCTTGAATTTTGCTCCACAATTAGTTATTATTGAACATTTTTGAACTTGGATAAATTAAATTACGAATATCTAAAGTTTGTCCTTTATCTCACTAAATTCGTTCTTTATATTATTTTTCATCATCCCCGGTCTTAAATTGTGATGAATTAAAGTTATCTTTGGGCCGTAGTGCAAAGATGAACTGTTGATTGATGAATATCTTTGGCCTGTAGTGCAAAGATGAATGATTAATAAATATCTTTGGCCCGTAGTGCAAAGATGGACAGGTGTTGGTATAATCATGACCACCGGTGATACAAATGAATATCTTTGGCCCGTAGTTCAAATATTAATATTTAATTTAAAATATATTGATTGATGTTATAGGGATAAAATATTGACGATGGACTTTTAAATCATAAAAGATAGTAGACATCATTCTCTACTTAACTCTTCTAATGAATTATTATTTTCGCTGCAGTTGTTGATCTAAAACTTGTTGTCCATAATATTTTATCTGATTTATTGAAGGCTAATGATAATTTATTTTTCATTATCTTAGTCATAATATTCTTTACTGGTTTAGTTGAGCTCTATTGAGACTCTGTGTTCTAGACTTCAAAGGGAGTTGGGATAAGTACCTACTATTGGTGGAATTCTCTTACAACAATAGTTATCAGGCAAGCATAGACATGACTCCATTCGAGGCGTTGTATGGAAATAGTTATCAGGCAAGCATAGGCATGACTCCATTCGAGGCGTTGTATGGAAGAAAGTGTCGTTCTCCAGTATGTTGGGATGAGGTGGGTGAATTAACATTGTTGGGACCGGAGTTAGTATGTATGACTACGGAAAAAATCAAATGATTCGACAACGTATACAAACGGCGCAGGATCGACAAAAGAGTTATGCGGATCTTCATCGAAAGAATGTGAAATTTAATGTTGGGGACTATGTGTTATTATGTGTTGCTCCATGGATGTCTCGTGGGTGAAGCAAAGACCCCGAGGCCTGAAGAATCCAATCGGTCGTATATGGGACATCAGCCATATTAATGACTGATCAGATAAAAATCCCATTTAGTAAATATTAATCAAAAATAGAACACACAAATCAGATATTAATAATCTGATAATATTAATGACTTATTGATAATATATTTGGTTGCAATTATATAATATTTATTATCGGGGTTAATTTATTTATTTTATATTTATTAGCATCTTCAATTGTGGAATTATTATTTGTAATGTAGCTGTTTTATTGAATTTGCACGGGGCTTTGTTTATAGTTGGTCTCGGTATGTGATTAATCGTCTTCTCTAATTTTTCTTGATGTAAATTCTATCTCCCTCCTATGTACTTTTTCTTGACTGCTGATCAAGGTTTCTATTTAATTAAATAATTTATGTAATAGGATTAGTTAAAATTATCTTAAAGAATTAGAGACCAAGGAGCAAGGAGCGTTTGATGACCCGCGACATTTAATTCAGAATCTGATCGAATCAGGAGAGCTAGAAATTATACATAAAGCTGAGATCTTCTATGAGGAAGAGATAATCTACCCACGAGGGGCAAGGAATTTGGAGGGAATGGTAGCTGTTATCCTTTGCATAGAAGGAGCGTCTGGTGAACCCATAACCATAAAAGGATTATCTAAGCAGAGAAACAAGATGACTCTCGAGATACCAACACCGAAACCCCTGATGTTGGCTCCTTGGCCCTTTTATCCTAAGATTTTACTCAATAATTTTAAAAGAAAATAATTACTTAGGTAGATCATCCAATACAATTTGAACTAGTGGTAAAGGTCAAACCTGAGTGGACTGACAACGAGAAGAAAGATGTCCAGCTAGACAAAAAGGCCAAGAACATTCTATTCCAGTTTTTAGAAGATAATTTGTTTTGAGAATGTGGTGAACTACAAGACTGCCAAGGAAGTCTGGAAAGCATTGCTCATCATGCATGAAGGAACTAAAGAAGTCAGAGAAAACAAGCAATCTCTATTGACTCAACAGTATGAGATGTTTACCCATGTTCTAGGAGAAAACGTCACTTCCACTTATGAAAGATTCAACTTGCTGCTAAACTCTCTTCGAGCTTTTAGAAAGATCTATCCAAACAAAGATCTTATCATCAAGTTCATGAGGTCCTCACCAAGCAAGTGGGATGCCAAAACCACCGCTATAAGAAAATCAAAGAACCTACATGAAATGACTGTTCAACAACTCTATGACAACCTTCTTACCTACGAACTAGAGCTAACTCAACGAGCAAAAACTCTATCTGAAGGAAGAAACTCGCCATGAGGCGTAAGCCTCAGGCAACTGATGCGTAAGCTTTTTTAATCCCAAGTTTAGAATGTATTATGATTTGTTATTACATAATGGTCTAATTTGAATTTTATGAGTGTCTTTGGCTTTCTAACATCAAAGTTATATCTTTTCAAAATCATAGAAACACACTCTTTAAAGAAGAATATTTTCTAGAAGTATTTAATCCATATAAAAATATTCTTTATCAAAAGAAAAGAAATTCTTTATAAAATTGCATCAATTTATATATCTGCTTATTTGAAGAATTCCATATAAAAGTCTTGAACTTTTATTCATTGATCATAAAATATTTATCTGCTTATCTGAAGTATCTCACATAAAAGTCTTGAACTTTTATACTTGAATCTTAAATTATATATCTGCTTATCTGAGAAGCATCTACTAAATCCTGTGAAGGTAGTTGCTCCCGAACCTTTAATACTGCCCTTCAGATAATAATATTATATCATTATAATATCATCGGGGTTATAATTCGAATCCTATCAAAGCACTACAGTATACTATTATGACTAGTATACTTGAAAGTGTTACTTCAAATCTCGGTACATTTTCATGCCTCCCGGATAAACCGAATAGCATGCATGGTGAAATCCTGTTGTTATTCTATTCTCTATTATTCTGTGGGAATAACCTGTCTACGCGGACTACCGCATGCCTGGTGAATAACCCTTCGTATTCAACCTAATATGCACGCGGATTACTCGTAGACGGGGCATCAACGTTATCAACCTTAACTGCAATTGTTATTTAATGCAAATACTACCGCTGCCAATTCCATGTCATGGGTAGGATATCTTTTCTCGTAATCCTTCAACTGACGCGATGCGTACGCAATAACTTTGCCATGTTGCATAAGCACACAGCCAAACCTTTGTTCACACCAATCCTACACACATCAAAATCATAACGACAATTCAATCATAGAATTAAAAATAGGACATCAAAATCATAATTAAACAAATAATATAAGTTCATTATGTATCTAGATATCAATAAATCAATAATAATGACTGATAAATTCTAATAGGAAGTCAATAAATCGCACACATATATATAAATATTATATATAAATCGAAATATATAATATCAATTCAATTCATTATTATTAGTGTGAGTCATAAAACACAATACGAATTATAATAAATAAATAATATATCATCCTATCAAATAACCATAATACGCTTTTATATTATGACTAGTCATATTATCAAAGCGTTATGAGAATCGTTAAATTATTTTAAAATCATTAATATCATTTTTAAATAATTTATTATTATTTACAATGCTTATTAAACTATTAATATTATTTTTAAATAATTAATAACGACTTAAAATGATTTTTAACCAGCTTCAGGCATCTCTTTTTCATCTTGATTCATGTCAGATATAGAAAGCGACAGAAGTAATTTTTTTTTATAAAAATAACGGCAAAACTTTTACCGCTTTTAGTTATAAATCACAACTTAAAATAATTTATAAATCAATTAATATTTGAAGTTATTTTAAAATAAGTCGTTGCTGAACGGGCTCTTAGTTGTACCAAACATTAGATGTTTAATAAATTAAAATATAATAAGAAGATGGTAGATTGTTGTGCGATGATCAAATTTTGGTAGCATATGCTACATAGAGGTAAAAGTTTTGTGCGCAAATACATATCCAAGTATAGAATTAATCTGATCACTAAACTTCATGACATTATATAACAGTTATGTGTGTGTGTATATATATATATATATTAATTTCTTGATAAAAATATTTATAATGTGTAAGACCCCAAATTTTATGAATAAGATTTAATTTTTTTTATATATTATTTTGAAATAGTAAGGTGTTTATTTGATAAATGTGATAAGTTATGGGTGAAATGTGCAAAGTTTACAAAGTAAGCAAGTGGTTATAAAATATTCGTTGTGTCGGAGAATATTCGTTTGGACGAGGAATATTCTTTTTGTCGGAGAATATTCGTATGACGGCGCAGTCATTGGTGGACCCCACAACGGAATGAATGTCGGATATAAAGCGACAGAAGTAACCTTTTTATAAAAATAACGACAAAACTGTTACCGTTAGTACTGTTGAAATACCCGGTGGTTAAAATACAGTAATACGTGGTGTCGCACAGTAGCACACGGTATTGCATAGTATTTCAAATTATTGATTCTTATGCAGGAGGACACTTACTCAATTATTATTACAGTAATTACTGTTCAATATTTTATATTATTGATTCAATAATTGCATAATATTTTATTAGTTCAATAATTGCTACGTTGATATTTTATATCAATAAGTGCTACTTTGCTATTTTATATTATTGATTCAATAATTGTCATTGCACATTATTTCAAATTATCAAATCAATAATTCATATTATTTGAATAATATTATTAGATAACATTATTGACAATGTCTAAGAAAGTTCTGTCTAGGAAATGGGTTGATTAATTGCGCGCTAGTAAGGAGAAATCCTTATCGGAAGGCCCCCTCTTTCCTGGGAACGACCTGGTTGTCAATATTGTAGTTCTGTAATATTATTTGTGAATAATTAATTTTTGATATATATGATAAGGAAATATTTATTCAATGTGAATTTAAACGGAGAAATTTTTAACATGTGACATTTGTTGAAAGTTGGTATTTTATCTTTTCTGATAAAATAATTTATTCAAATATATTACATTATAGTAGTATGATGTGATTATATAATAGTATGATTTTTATAATTTGAATGGTAACAATATTATAGTAAATTCATGGTATAAAAGTTAAACGAGGTGGAAGAGTGCAAATTGAATTTGAACTCTTATGATGCAAATAATGATGTCATCGGAGCGATGAGGTAAGCAAGGATGTCATCGGAGCGATGAGGTAAGCGATGATGTCATAAATTATGGCGAAAAGACTATTTTACCCTTACTCTGCCGAGCCTATAAATAGAAGCTCATTTCTTCATTATTTTTCACCAATTCACTAAAGCTATAGAGAGAGAAAGTATAGAGAGAATAAGAGAGAAAGAAGAAGAGTATTCTGTTATTACACTAGTGCAGTCTCCAATTTTTTAAGATAATGGGTATTATTTCTTTCGTATTCATGAAGAGCGTTATTTTCTTTCAATACTCGTAAGAGGTTGTTATTCCACTCTTTATTATTGTGTTGGAATGGCCTGTTTACGCGGACTACCGCATGCATAGTGAAATCCTGTTGTTATTCCATTATTTATTATTCTGTAAGAATAACCTGTCTGCGCGGACTACCGCATACCTGGTGAATAACCATTCGTATTCAGTTGTTATTAAATTGTGAAAATAATCTGTCTGAGCGGAATACTGCCTGACGGATGAAAATTCAATTGCAGTTTCGTATATTGTTTTATTTCAGATTCCTAACTCTAAATTTACTACGGTAAGTATTGCTTCTATAATTTCTGAAATGATCAGAAATTCCTTGAGTGTTGCGCTTCATCTAATATCATTTCACTGAAATATTGGTCTGAACTTTCTTGTAAAATTTTTATCTTTTTATGTCGAGTTACTATTCACGGTAAAAAAAATAATTTTTTTTCTTCAAAATCATCTTTGATTGGATCCAGATTTTGATCTTCATTCTTGAACTCTGGATAAATTCTCTAATATTTGTCCTTTATCTCACTGAATTCGTTATTCGTATTATTTTTCATCATCCTCAGTCCTAAATGGTGATATAACTGAATATCTTTGCCTGTAGTGCAAAGATGAATGATTACTTGAAGAATATCTTTGGTCTGTAGTGCAAAGATGAATAATTACCTGATAAATATCTTTGGCCCGTAGTGCAAAGATGAACAGGTGTTGAGATGAACATGACCAACTGGTGATACAAATGAATATCTTTGGCCCGTAGTGCAAAAGATGAATATTTGATTCGAGATGTATATTGATTGATATTACAGGGATAAAATATTGATGATGAAATTTTAAATCAAAGAAGATAGTAGACATCATTCTCTACTTAACTCTTCTAATGAATTGTTATTTTCGCTGCAAATATTGATCTAAAACGTGTTGTCCATAATATTTTATCTGATTTATTGAAGGCTAATGATAATTTATTTTTCATTATCTTAGTCATAATATTCTTTACTGGGCTAGTTGAGCTCACCCTTTTCTTTCATTATTCTTTTCAGAAAATGAGAATATCATGAGTACTAGTCGAGAAATGGAGTGATGGTCCGAGTTAGAGCTGCAGAAGCCCTCACTTAAAATAGTGTGATAATAAATATAATGAGAACCTAGTTTGAATGTTTATATTTTCTACATATCTGTATTGACACTCACAGTTGTGTGGTCGTATTTTGCATGACCGTTTGATATGAAAGATTATATTTGGATTATGTACCATGTATTTGGCGACTCAAAATGGATTGAGTATTGAACCTATTTTGGGGGCGTCACATAATGTAACCAATAGGGTTAAAAATGGGTACATCTTTTATTCTAAAGCACTAACAAATATTTAAAAAGTGTAATGCACAATGTCATCGAATTGTTATATTGATATGATTGTCAGTGGCATATTTGAAGTCTGTTACACATTACATAAACCTCACCACTAAGCCTCAAATAATAAGATAAATATTTAGCAGAAAATAATAAGAATGAAATAATTGTTTTAGCACGAGTTGTTACATAATAGTTGGTATGTATTTATAGGGAGAAAATTAGGTTAAATAATTGAGAATAATGATAATAGCTCAGTAATGATAATATCATAAAGTAGTGATTTTAGGAGATAATAATTAAATTAAAAAAGATAATATCAGAATAGTTGACATTATAAAAACAGTTTAGATTTGTAATGATTTAGGATATTATAAATTCAAAATATTAATTTGGGATTAAAAAAGTAGTGATTTTAAAAGATAATAATTAAATTAATAATGATAATATTAGAACAGTTAACATTATCAGAACAGTTTAGATTTGTAGTGATTTAACATAAATTGTTTCATAATAGTTGGTATGTATTTATAGGTATAAAATTAGGTTAAATAACAAAGAGTAATGATAATAGTTCAATAATGATAATATCATAAAGTAGTGATTTTAGGAGATAATAATTAAATTAGAAAGGATAATATCAGAACAGTTGACATTACCAAAATAATTTAAATCTGTAGTGATTTAGGGGATTATAAATTCAAAAGATTAATTTGGGATTAGAAAAGTAGTGATTTTAGGAGATAATAATTAAATTAGTAATGATAATATTAGAACAGTTAACATTATCAGAACAATTTAGATTTGTAGTGATTTAGCATGAGTTGTTGCATAATAGTTGGTACGTATTTATAGGGAGAAAATTAGGTTAAATAACAGAGAGTAATGATAATAACTCAGTAATGATAATATCATAAAGTAGTGATTTTAGGAGATAATAATTAAATTAGAAATGATAATATTAGAACAGTTAACATTACTAAAACACTTTAGATTTGTAGTGATTTAGGGGATTATAATTCAAAATATTAATTTGGGATAAAAAAGTAGTGATTTTGGGAGATAATAATTAAATTAGTAATGATAAAATTATTACAGTTAACATTATCATAATAGTTTAGATTTATAGTGATTTAGGGGATTATAAAATCAAAATATTAATGTGGAATTAAAAAATAGTGATTTTAGGAGATAATAATTAAGTAACGATAATATAAAAACTGTTTAGATGATGAAAATGATTTGTCGGATGCTAATTTTTTTTATAATAATAATGAAAATGATTTATCGGATTCTAGTATTTAACAAATCATGCAAAGCCACAATCCAGATAATAGAATGCAATAGATGAAGAAGCCATAAATATAAATCTCGTGAGATATACCGGATGCTAGTACCATAATGCCAAAAAATAGTGATTTAGGGGATTATAAAATCAACATAGTAAGTTATGATTGATATTATTTGTTATTTTAAATGTTCTAAACTGTATAATATTATGTTCTAATATAATAAAATTAGTAATGATAATATCCGCACAGTTTAGATAGATAGTGATTTTGTTATATACATGTATTATAGTATTATATCATACATGTATGATATAATGTATGGTATAATTATGAATGGTATAATATTAGAAGAATAGTGATTTTAGGATATAATAATTATGTTTTAACATAATTAAATTAGTAACAGTTTAGAAAAGTAGTAAATTTTGGGGATTATATATATGTATGATATAAGATTATAAATTCAAAAAACGGATTTATTGGGTTGTCACGGTTAGTGTTGAAACTTATATATATGTATGGTATAATATTATAAAGGGTCTAATATTATAAAATTCAAAAATTGGTGTAATTATGTAGGATAGGTGAAAATCGGAGTAATGGATGAGCACATTAATTAGATAGGACATGTGTTGCAATTTGGAAATGACAAATGTCATGCAATAGTGTTATGTACTGCAATTTAGTATATTTAATAGATTTGACTATTACAGGTCAAATTACGAAATTTCAAAGTTGAATATTAATATTAGTTTGTTTTAAGTTTTGAAAATAAAAATATATGATAATTAACAATACATAATCATTGTGCAAATCATGTACAAAATAAGATTGTAAAAGTACTAATTAAAATATTTCAGAATTTTAATTTTCGCACATGTTAAATAAGGAGGTCAAACAGAGCGAAATCAACGAATTGCTTTCATTCAAAATCGGAGTTATTTTTGAAGTAATTTTGTGATTGGTGGATACATGATTTGGAGAAAGTATTCACCAAATCATTGCCTCAAGGAGAGCTGGTGTGCAAGGAACAGGAAAAAGAAAAGAGAGAGTCAATTGCCTTGTGCCAAATTGCCAATCAGTTCAGCCCTTTTACATGTTAGATTTTAGGTCACATATCGTTTTTTCATCAAAACAAAAATTCTTTATATAAAATGTTAAATAATTTGAAAAAAATAAAATTATCTAAAATGTCATATATTATGGGACGGAGGGAGTGAGTATATAACACTATGTTATGATGTCAAATTCAAATACCATGGTTTTCTCTTTAAGCAGAAACCCATAAAAATATATTTCTCGTATTGATTATCAGTTGTAATTATGAAGAAACAACATTCAAAATCACAAGTCAAATTATACCCCCATACTAAACAAGATTCATATCTCAAAAGTTAGAAAATTTCAAACACTTATCACACATCATCCGTCATGAAATCACACACAGAGATAAACCCAAATGGAAAAGACACATAAATTGTACGTAGAAACTCAACTGAAAAAAACCAACCAAACAACCAAACAAACACGGAAGAGTTATCATAATCAAATATGTAGAGAATAACCCAACAGTTGGCGCAGTGGTTCAAATGAGACTCCGGGACGAGCCGTATACTTGGACGTCTTGAGTGTTAGAATTAGATCACACACACGCACACGACAGTAAAAAATTAACACAGAAATTTGCGTGGTTCTCCAATTTGGGTACGTCCACGGGAGCGGCATTCTTTTATTATTCACATTGAATACATAGGGTTTACAAATAGAGAATATATATAGAGACTATTCCTATTTTAACTCTAATTCATATTATAGCCTGAATACCCATAATGTCCTTGTAAAAATTGAACTGTTAAACTGATATCCGCCGTTCGACGCGGCCCACACCGCTTTTAGACTGCGAGCGGAATCTCCTTCAGGTTTACGCAGTTTATCAACACTAAACTGTCCTTTAACAACAAGTGTTTGTAGGATGTGAAGACCAGATATTGATGATGATGGTAGACTGACTATCCACAAAAGTTCGAAGGGCTAAGAGCCTTAAATGAAGAAGCAAGTTTATTTCATTAGGAAAGGATGAGACACCAATGGACTGTATATCCAACACTCTTAAGAATCTTGAATGCCTGATAGATAAACCATGATTTCTTCTCCAGGGATGGTTCTACATAATAGCAAGCATAACACAAAAAAGTAAATTCATTTATTTATATTTTCAAACTTGGGAAAATTAAAGGTAGTAGTAAATTCATTTACTTTTTTATGCGCAGAGTTTCTCTACCTATATTTATAAAAAAAAAATATACTCAAAAATAATTAATTTAATTTAAAAAAATTAAATTAAGTCAATTTTTAAAGAATGGAGAGAATATTTTGATAATAATTCTATGCGGACAGAAATTTTGGACAGAAAAATTAGACGGAAAGAATGAAATGAATTTGTTAAGGGGAACAAATGAATTGTACTATCCAATTATTCGCTGGAACAAATTCATTTTATTTTTCCGATTTAATTTTCATATCCAAAATTTTTGTCCGCACAGAAGCACTCATATTTTAAACTAGGAATGAGCCTAGTCCTAAATGACGTGGTGCACTATCACAACCCCAAACCACTACATCTATCTATATCACCACCGACCCTCAACCCACCTCCGCCACGCACCACCACCAACCACCAGCCCATAGATTTAATTTACGGTTCCGTTCAATCGAGGTTTTAATTTTACATTTTGTAATTTGTTAATCTAATATTGCAACAATTTTATATATTAAATTATAATTACAAAACATATCGATACTAATAATAATTATTATTCACGTAATTAGCTTTTGGGTCACAAACACAAACACACCCTCTTTCGAGCAAATTCCCGCACTTCCCCTCTCTACGAGCAAATAGGCTACCATGAACAGCAGCTTGGAGCAGAGAAGAAAAAACAAGGAAGCAGAAGAAGACGATGATGAAGAGAACCAAGAAGGGGGATTAGAAGCTTGGGAGAGAGCATACGCAGACGAGAGATCATGGGAATCATTACAAGAGGACGAATCCGGACTTCTTCGCCCAATCGACAACAAAACAATTCAACACGCCCAGTATCGGAGACGACTCCGCACTGCTTCCACTTCTGCTCGTATCCAAAAGGGGCTCATTCGGTATCTCTATATCGTCATTGATCTCTCCAGGGTAAGAGTTTTTTTCCTACCAATTTCTGACTTTAATCGATATACTATGCATTTTGTAAATGTATACCTAATTTAGTTAGGTTTTACTTATACTTATTGTTTTAATTCTATTTGCTCATTGATTTTATGGCTAAGTATGAATAGTGGGTCAATTAAGTGAAATTTGGGAAGAATTTGACAAGTTAGGGAAGTGGGTTGAAGGTGGGTCAATAGAGTGTGGAATGGAGTTATGGGTAACATTCTGTCTGAAAAATTTAACAATCTTTCACTATGTTCACATCTTTCATAGGCCGACTAAGTGTGAAATCTGCAAGTCTAAACATATTCTAAAAACAAGCCTTATTTATCTGACTTAGAAAGTAGGTATAGATCAGATAGGTAGGAGATTGAAAAAGACAAAGCAAAGTCCATGTAGCCGGTACGGGGGGCAATATAGGCAAGGATTAAGGCATGGTTATGGGGTTTATAGGTTCTATACAGGGGATTGGTTTGATGATCAGAGTCATGGTTTTGGAGTGCACACATGTTCAGATAGGAGCTGTTTTGTTGGTGAATTTAAGTGTGGTGTGAAGCAATAGGTGTTACCATTTCGGGTGAAAATTTCTTGAACTTCTTAATTGGGTTTTTTTTTGTTGTTTTGAAATTTAAATCTTGAACTACTGCTGTTGGTTTTGTTTGATTCTATATTTGGGGATTCCGAATGATCTATAGAAAAGTAGGAAATCTGATTATCAGGAACAAAGAAAAATAAGAGAGCGTAACTGTTCTCTTGTTTTTCTATGTTGAATGCTTATGGTTGCATAATCTGTTGTGTATTAATAATTTGAATTCTATGCTATTTTTGTTTCAGTGGAGGATTAGTTTCAGGAACACTGACGAATGAATAAAGATTGTTACTTTATTGATATCATAGTCATTTTTTTGTACTGTTGTGTGGCTTGGAGGCCTCGATTCTGGACCCTGTTGCTTTAGTTTTTTTGGTGCTCTTACGAAATTTGATTGAACACTTTCTTTTTCTTTTTTTTTGTGTGAAGAAATTTGATTTACTTCTTCCCCCCTTCCCCCCTCCCCCCTCCACCCTCCACCCTCCACCCTCCACGAAAAGAAAAGAAACGGAACTTTTGTTTTTGTTCTTACTTTTTATCCTCTCTTTTCTGTTTTTATTGTTAGTATATGCTGTTGGTCCATGATCATTTAAATGACTTGTAGGCAGCTGGTGAGATGGATTTTCGTCCAAGCCGAATGTTTGTAGTTGCAAAACAAGTTGAGGCTTTTATTAGGGAATTCTTTGACCAGAATCCTCTAAGTCAAATTGGCCTGATAACTATCAAAGATGGGGTTGCTCAGTGCTTGACAGATCTTGGTGGCAGTCCTGAATCTCATATTAAAGCCTTGATGGGTAAATTGGGGTGCTCAGGTGATTCTTCCCTTCAGAATGCGTTAGATCTTGTTCATGATTATCTAAATCAAATCCCATCATACGGTCACCGTGAGGTTCTTATCTTGTATTCCGCTCTTAGTACTTGTGATCCGGGGGATATAATGGAATCCATCCAGAAATGCAAGAAATCTAAAATTAGGTGTTCAGTGATTGGTCTATCTGCAGAACTTTTCATATGTAAACATATATGCCAAGAAACTGGTGGATCATACTCAGTTGCATTGGACGAGGTGAGTTCAGCTAATTTAACGTGTTCTACAGGTCAAGTGGTCATGGTAGAGCGCTTTCTAAACTTCAAGTTAGTTGGACAAATGCTTTTCCATCTAAATGGATTTTCCCCCCAAGTATATCTAAATAGATTTTTCATCAACATTATGACTTAATTGATAGTGGAGAATAAGATAGAAAAGAAAGATGAGGAAGGTTTAACCATTTATGAGAAATTTATAAACAACATATTACTGAGTTAGAGCTAAGAAAAGATGACTACCTTAATCAAATTAATGATTAGTAAAAAAGGAGAAATCTTCCTATAATCAAGTTAATCTTATTCGTAAGTACACTTCTCTAATTTATATCTTCTACTACAGTCCCACCTAAAAGAGTTAGTGCTAGATCATGCACCACCACCTCCAGCCATAGCAGAATTTGCAGTCGCAAACTTGATCAAAATGGGGTTCCCACAAAGAGCAGCAGAAGGTGTTATCTCAATTTGTTCATGTCATAAAGAGGCTAAGGTTGCTGGGGGTTACACTTGTCCAAGATGCAAGGCTCGTGTCTGTGAGCTACCCACCGAATGCTGCATCTGTGGATTGACCCTTGTTTCTTCTCCGCATTTGGCAAGGTCATATCACCATTTGTTCCCTATAACACCGTTTGATGATGTGTCACCCTCACTTCCTAATAATCTACACCACAAGGTACCAAAAAGTTGTTTTGGTTGCCAGCAAAGCCTCCTGAGTCCTGGTAAGTGCTATTTCATCAATAATGACGGTAGTGCTATTTCATCAAGCGTTGTGTATTTTCATTTAAATTTTATGGTCGGTTGTCAAATTTAGGAATTAACAAACTCCAAGAGTTTGATTTCATATATATATATATATATATATATATATATATATATATATGAGTAAAAGGCATCTTAAATCGACCTAAGATAGAACTAAGATAAGTTATCTTAGGTCATTTCCAATACAGTATCATTTGATTGTCAACTTAATAATCTAACCGTACGGATGTAATGAGCATGCAAAAATATGAGACTGTAAAATTTCGTTTGATTTGAGGGATCAGAATATCACTTTTATAATAGTGTAAATAATTTGTATATAGTATATATTTCGACATCTCAGATTTTAGTAACTTCTATTGTTATAAAGTTGCTATACATAACTTCAAATCAAACAAAATTTTACATAATCTCATACTTTTACATGCTTATTACATCCGTACGGTTAAATTATTAAGTTGACGATTAAATGATGTTTATTGGAAGAGACCTAAGATAACTTATCTTATGTCGATCCAAGATGCCTTTTACTCTCTCTCTATATATATGTATAATTAGTTTATCTATCAAATGTCAAATGGAAACACCACCTGGAATACACATGAACAAAATGAAAATGTACTTGTCAAAAGAAAATAAAGAATGAAAGAAAATGAAAGCTTGAGAGTTATGACGAAGCATAAGGGTAATTAAACTATGAAATGCTGAAGCTTATGGGTATTGCGTATCAGTTATCACCACCTGATCATAATTAATTATACTGATCAACCTCTATGATATGCTGACAGTGCGTACGTGTAGATATTTATTTATATTTATACACAACTGATATTAAATTATTAATGCGATACTCCGTTGTAGATAGTTTTTTGGGGCTCATTTTTTAGGTGGTTTATGGCTTTTTGGGCATAATAATTCTTCTTTCCTCTAATTCCTTTGTGTACTTCACATGTAGCCAGGATTTTGCCAGTTTGGTGCTTTTTAAAAACTAATTTACCTATCACGAAAAAAAAGATTAATAGTTCACCTTTCTAAAACATTCCTATTTCAAAATACTAATTGAACTGTGTTATCCTCCTCTTCAAATTGCTCCTGCTTGTGATTTTTTCAATAATATTCTAGTTATAAAACTAAGGATTGCATAAACTATTTTTTATTTTTTATTTTTAAATTTATTTTTTAATCTTGTTACTTTCTGGTTGAAATTTGATTATCTTATTGGACGTCGTGTTTCTCCAGTCATAAAGCCTTTATGTTTGTTTTGGTAATGTATTGATTCTTTCAATTATGAAGTCAGATTGATTGTGATATTATTATTATTATTTTATTATATTCAAGTTCTGGATAATAATTATCAGATCAGATCAAGATAATATTAATCCATCCCTCTAAAGTCTGTCTTAGAATTAGGATAAATTTTCCTGAGGTGTACACAGTAGCAACTTCTTTTTAATTTTTATTAAAAAAAGAAAACTTGTAAAACAAGAAGAGGGAGTTATTCTGTCAATCTTCCATTTTCACATTAGCTCTGCTCTTATTGTCCTAATTAAGGATGAAGAGATTAAGTTTATCTTCAAAATTTTAGCTCTCGGGATTTCCATTCTGGAACAACTTTAGCTCAAGTCATAACTCTAGGAAGTCAAGAACCTTATAGTGTGAACAGAGCTGATAAAACCAACCAAGCTTTCTATTTATAAGTAAAAAGTAATACCAATCATTGTCCACCTCTCTCTGCCCCCCCCCCCCTCTTTCTTCATTTTCTTTCCCTCCTTCCTTTCACTGTATTAAGGGGGAAGGGGTGTGAGACTGTTGGTCTTCAAGTTTTGCTTGGTTAACATAGATTTTCCTGTTAGATGATTCACCAGTAGCTTTTAATTTGGGGGAAAGCACAACACCTGTATCTTTTTTACTTCTTTCTTCTGGAACTCATCCTTCATATGGATCCTAGCAGTTTACAACTATTCTGTCCTCCCAGTTTTGGTTTCTCATTTTAAGCTTTATAAGATCAATGCGTAATAACTTGAGACTGTATCTCAGTACTGGATCATGTGGTCTAGCTCAACAAGGTTGCAGTTTGGATTTTTTTAGTAGTATCCAGTTCCATTACGGATAAAAATAGACTGAGAGAAAAGTTACCTGCAAAACTTCTGAAGAATTTGTTATCAAGAAGTTTTGACAAGATAAGTAGCAGAGCCCCTAGTAAGCAGACCACATCTAGTTAAGTGTGGTTTGTGTCTAGTACTTGTCAAAAAAAGGTTGATTTTTGGCTGTAAACAGAACATATTAACTTAGTTGCACCTTTAAGTGCTTGGATAAGTAGTTTTACACTTCTACTAGCCAGATAAAAGTGTGTAGTTATAGGAGAAAAATGTATTGCGTCGTGTCGAAAAGGTAATGAATATAATGACACGAGCAGAGTGAGAGGAGCTGAATGAGACACCACAAGTTTATCTAAGTCAAGTAATCAACTTTTATGATTAACTTAACTTGGATTTAAATTGTTTGCAAGAACTAACAAGTAGGAAGAAAAAGCTATCATTATTGAAGGTAAAACTAACAGGTACGAAGAACAAGCTATCGTTATTGAATGTAATCAATAACCTTCAAATTTATAGTTCTCTTTCCACAGAAAGAAGTGTGACTCTGTCGCCTAAGCTTGAAGTACAGTAGGGATGTAGAGGGCTAGAGGGTCATTATGAACCTGCTAGGTGAGAGGAGTTATCAAGAGATGGTAAGATGGATATCTCAAACTTCTATATAACATCTGTTTTCGTATCCATAATTAAAGGATTTAAAATCGAGCATTTTTTATCCATATCTGACGGATATAATTCGAATGCGAAAGTTATCTGTAACCGTTAACGTACAATTTTATACAGATAGCTATTCGAAATATTCGTAAATATATATCTATATCTGTTACATAAATTAACTTTTTAATTTCATGTTAAATACTAAATATAATACCAAAAGTAATGTTCAACCAATCAAATTACATATAGATGTGCCTATATCTGTATCCAGTAAATACGGATAGTTTCCATTTTGACCGGATATCGTGGTATTCGCTTTGACCGGATATCGTGGTATTCGCTTTGACCGGATATCATGTTATTCGTTTTGACCAGATATCATGTTAACCAGTTTGACCGGATATCAAGTTATATCCACTTTGACCTAATACAATTATTAGTTATATTGAACGACCTGATATTTCATTCTCTATTTGCATTTCTAATGTGATCGATGTATGTTAGAAAGTGATGCTTTGTTTGTGTTAGAAGCATGGCCGGTCATGGTGATTGATAAGAACATATCATCTTGTGATAGTTGTTCAGCTTTATGGTCTAATCACTAATGTTACGTTTGGATTGAGAGAATGGAATAGAGGAAGGAATGACATAAAAATAGTATATTTGTTGATCATTTGGGTGATAAACCATTCCAATAGAATGAAAATTCATACCATTCCTTTGTTTTTTTATTCCATGTGGAGAATGGGGAATAAAATTCATTATAATGGAATGGATATATGTGATAATTTTGCCATTATATGACAATGCCCACCACCACCAACAACCAAACATACATTTAAAATCATTTCATTCCGTCCTCTATTCTATTCCTTCAATCCAAAAGTGGCATAAAGATTACAATGCTCCTCCATAACATGATATTGACAGCTTATTTTCTTTTCTCACTTAGACCCAAAAAATAGAGATTTTTTTTTATATTTTTTAAAAAATGTTTTTGCTATAAAGATTGTGTTGGTGAAATACTCCTTGAAGCAGCAATAGGCTGTGTAAATACTTTCTATGTTCGTATATGCCAAAGAATTTTGCTCGTACATAGTACTATTTCACTTTTTATCCTTTTTTACCAAACTGTTTTTATTGACGCTGATGCAGGAAACTTGCCTGGCCCTTGTGTTGCTTGCCCAAAATGCAAACAACACTTTTGTCTAGATTGTGACATTTACATTCACGAGAGCTTGCACAATTGTCCAGGCTGTGAGAGCTTTGCACAATCCAAGTTGGTCACGGGTACTGTGTAATGACACCCTTCTCATGGATGGATCTTGATTTCATTCTACTGCAAAAATGGTTCGGTTCAGGCAGTCAAAGGCGTACCATTCAAAGCCAGAATCTTCACCAGTCCCCTGACCGCAATAGTTCATAGAGGAGCAGCAGTCGTACGCAAAGCACTCAACATTCAAAGCAACTACCAGCCAAGGCAAGAACCATAAAAGACCATGGATACATACAATCAATTTATTTGGGTCCTGAGAATCTACATGAACATTAGGGATTTTGATTAGTATGTTTTTCTAGCTCAAATTTTGGTTAGTATGTTGCGGCCTCACACCAGTTGCCGCCCACCCCTTACCTCCCATAAAAAAAATTAACAGCATAGGTCCCCGGAGAAATACAATAATGTTTGATATGTAGTTTTTGAGGCTATTTATATTTTATGATTTTCACCTGTTCACCTGTTCTTATATGAGAAGCTAGACAGAGAGAAAGAAAAATTGAATTTATTTGTCAAACTTATCTTATTTTTTCATTAGCATTAATGTATATTAACAATAATAATATTGTAAGTATATTGATATTATTAATAACATTAATATATCCTAATATCTAATAAGTAATATTATTAAGATAATATATTTTATATTTAGCTAAGAAGCAAAATCATGTTAAAGATAATTACTAACAACTTATTAATAATATTACTAATAACTAATAAGTTGTATTAATATTATTATTGTTAGTAATAATTTTCTAAGAGATAACATGAATATTCTTAACTTAGTTGATAATTAAATTTTTTGTTAGTTTTAGGAGAGTGAGGTTTTAGTTTCAATCTTGAGATAATATATATTTTTTAACTCAAATGTGTTAAATTGACATGTCAACGACGTGACATGTGTATAAGTCAACGCCAAATGACACAATAGGGTTCACAATCTAAATTTTCAGATAGTATAAGGTTTATTTTGCATTGACTATAAAAAAAGGCGCAATATCCAAATACGCTTATAATAGGTCACTTTTGCATTTTACTCGCTACAAGATAATATTTTCAAATCATCCTAAGTTATAAACCATTGTTTCTTTATTTATATATTATATATGATTTATATCGTTTGTGTATAATATTTATTTATACACATAACCATAATATATATAATATGGAGATTTATATAAACAAATTAAACAATAATTTAAAGAATGACGAATGATGTGCTTTTATTAATAAATAAATGTCCAACATAAATAAATATTAAATAAATAAATAAAGAAATTTCTTAACATGTGCCCTTAGGGCACATGTTAAGCACACAGTTCAACAAAATATTTTCTTGAATTGTGTGCATATTTCCTTGTATTTGGTGCAAATGTAAAAATCAAGGGAATATGCACACAGTTCAAATGAATATTCTCTTTAACTGTGTGCTTAGCATGTGTCGTAAGTAGGCTGAGCAAGTAACCAAATTAGAACCGAAACCGCACCAAAAATCGCACGAACCGCACCAATTAAAACCGCACCAACGGTTTCGGCGCATGTGACGGTTTTAGGTAGGTTGAATAACCAAATTGACGGTTCCGGTTTGGTTACTAGCCAAAACCGCACGCATATAATCGAAATCGCACCATGTGTGTGTATGTATGTATTATCTCTAGTAAATTCTAAAGTTACTTTTCACTTGAACACACTCAGAGAAAACCTCAGTCTTGCATTGTCATTTTTTCATCAATTAAAAGAAGATGGTTAAAGGTTATAGAGTCAAAAATTAAGTATTTGGGTTTTGGAATTTCGGATTTGTTTGATACGTTACTGGAGGGGCTTATAGCTGAGGGGTAAAATTCGTTGGTTCGAGCACTTGATGCATTGGTTAAGGTCTATACTATAGTGGTAATAGTCTAATAGATTATTTTTTAATTTAGGTACAGTTAGGATTATATTCTATAAGTCCTCCCTGCAATATATAAGATAGAATTTCATTCTATCTCGAGTATATATTTTTAATTTTTGGAGAATTAGATAAACCTTCTTACTTGTTATCGAATATATGGTCTCCGTTGTTTTATATAGCGTATGTTTTAGTTTTAAAGCATTATTCCTTTATTATAAACTAAAACTATTTTATGTGTCTCACTGTTTTATGATTTGATGGTGAATTGGACATGTTTGACAAAAGGAGATTTGGTTTTATGCTTGATATAATTCCCATTGTCGACTTTATCACTAAGTTAATTTCTCGATATGAGCTGTGTTAAATTATATTGAAGGCTTAAATCTTTTTGTTGTTTCAATTGGTTTTGAAACCGAAACCGTATCAATTGAAATCGCACCGCACAATTTAAAACCGCACCGCATCAATCACAAACGGTTTCGTGTGCGCTTTTAGATTTGTCAAACCGTACCTAAGCGGTTTCGGGTGCGGTTTGGACTTTAAACCGCACCAAACCGCACCATGCTCACCCCGTAAGGACATATGTTAAGAGGACCCATAAATAAATAGAATTTTTATAGCAAATATTCAATAGACTTAGCCTCTCATATATATTAGTCCTATATTAAATACTAATTCCAAGGCGAACTAAATTCCTTCCAAGAAAAACTGCAACCAACTTCTTTCAGACCCAAAAAACAGACCCATCACCTTGAACTAAAAGTCAGAAACTTCTAGTCAGGCGTTGCGTCATTTCCTTGCTCTCCAATTCCATTCAGACACCTATATATATAAATCACATTTCGATCTGCCTCTCAAAATTTATCGTAACAAACTCCAACTCTAAAGTTCCAACTTTCCTATACCTCAATTCTTAAGGGTTTTTTAGGCATGTCGACAATTAGTGCTAGTTTTGCCGAGGTTTACGTGATGAAAAAGGTTTACAAGGAGAAGATGGAAAATGCGAAGGACGAGAAAGAAGCTTATCCTATGAAATATATTCATAAAGGAAAGTTTGAATCTGGTGGTGGATGCTTTCCGGCGATGTTTAAGAGGAGGATCCATTCCAACAGCTTTCAGAATTCGGACTCTGCGGCTGAGAATTAGTCCGGACGTGAAATTCGAATAAACATGTTCATTTCCGTCATCAGAAAATGAAAATTAATTGTAATTTTCATAAAGCTTGTATGGTTTACAAGAATATACTTATTAAATTTATTATACTTTTAGACTTCTTCTGTATAGTAATACTCTTTACAGGGAAGAAAGATCACACGTATCCCAATATGAAATTTTAAAATGTTAGAAAAATTGCTCAATAATATATATCGTGATAATACGTCTTATAAAAAGAATTTTATTGCAAAAAAAAGAAAAAAGAAAAAGAAATGTTCTGAAAAAAATAATATTTCTTTAATGAATTGTAATAAATATAGAGTTACACAACGTTCTTGAATTTATTCCTATAATTTCTTTATTATGCACGTTATCACTATTAAGCTAACCACTTATATTTTTTTAAGGTAAATATTGAACAAAAATATATCCGTTTATTCTCAAAGTAATTTCATTTATTTGGTTATGATGTGACATTCAACTATATAAAATTATGATTTTGTTTCTCTTCGTATTCAACCATATAAAATATTGAGATATTTTTACATATTCTTCGACAATGTGAGGGGACCAACATGCGTACAAGAGAATAGCCAGAGTCGTATTTGACCTATTTAAGAATTAATTTTGGGAATAGATATTTCCACAAGCTAATTTCCATATTTTTGCAAGTGGGATCTACTTTTAACTAAACCAATCATTTGTGCAGTAAACTAATTATATGATTTATTTCTTGTGTCCAAATTACTATCACTTGATAAATAACTAAACATCTAGTTGCTTAACTTTATTTGATTAGTAACGTTACTTAATTGAAGACAATTTTTATCTAATTAACGTTACTTAACTGAATTAAGATTTTTATAAAACAAATTATACTTAAAATGTGTAAACTTTATATATAAGACTGTAAAAATTAATCTTATAAGATTGTAAAAATTAATTTAAGTTTGACATTGGAACTGCTCATCTGAATTAATCTTATAAAAATTGATATAATAAGATAAAATAGAAGTTTCAAATTGTTTATTTGTTCGGAGTCTTCCGGACCACAAGACATGTAAGTTTTTATCATCTTATAATCGATCGGGCAGCCTAATATACATTTTATATATATGGAAAGAGACTTATATATAAAGTTTACACATTTATAAAAATCTTAAGTATAATTTGTTTCATAAAAATCTTAATTTAAGTATAATTTGTTTACACATTATACTTTAAGTATAATGTGTAAACAAATCTTAATATAGTAATATGATATGATAATAAAAATTCTGAAAATAATTTACACATTTAGTAATATGATATGATAAAGTTTATACAATTTTATATATAAAGTTTACACATTTTAAATTTACACAGTCTTATATACAAATTTACACAGTCTTATATATAAAGTTTACACATTTTAAGCATAATTTGTTTCATTAAAATCTTAATTTAGTAATATGATATGATAATAGAAATTCTAAAAATAATTTTCTTTCCTGGTGGGAGAAGAAAGCCTTAGATCCTAATTTTTATGTGTAAATAATTTTTCTCACTTATTTTCTAACTATTTTCTAATTATTATTAATATTATTACTATCATAATAATTAAATAAATAAAAATTATCTTCAATTGAGTAATATTAATAATCAAATAAAATTAAGCAACTAGATGTTTAGTTATATATCAAGTGGGGGTAATTTGGACAAAAAAACTAAATTTTATAGTTAGTTTACTGCACAAAGGGTTAGTTTAGTTAAAAATAAGACCCACTTATAGAAATATTAAATTAACTTGTGCAAATATCAATTCTCTTAATTTTTTTACAATAATTAAGTATATTCTAATAGCTTAATATTAAAAGAGCATTACTGACAACAAGTAAATCTAAATATTTCATTAATTTATTTTTCTAAATTCCTTCAAACACAACAAGAAAACCGGCTATTTCCGACAGATTTATCCTCGACGAAATAAATTCAGCCAAAATTACGTTATTTTTGACGGAATAATCCGTCGAATATAAGTCCCTCGAAACCAATATATTTTCGACGAAAATCTATCGAAACCAGTTGGCCTTTCGTGGCGCCAGCTTTCCCGCCAGCGCGAAAGCTAAATTCGACGGACTAAAGGTATTTTCGAGGGAATAGTTTTGTCGAAGATAATATATTTTCGAGGGGGACATTCCGTCGAAAATAACGAATAAAACCAAAATCAGTCTCTTCTTCTCCAGTGCCTCCTCTCATTTTCAACATACTCTCTCTCTCTCTCGCGCGTGCTCTCTCTTCCTCTGTGTCGCCACCACCACCTCCTTCGGTCACCACCACCTCCTGCCGCCGCCGCCCCTTCGTCCACTACCACCTTCTACCGGCACCACCTCCTGCCGCCACCACTAGCCACCGCCTACTGCATCCCCTTCCTCCACCAGCCACTACCAACTGTCGCCCCTTCCTCCACCAGCCACCACCTCCTGCGCCACAACCAGCCACTGCCTACTGTTGCCCCTCCTTCTCCTCTTGTGTTATATAAGTTCATTTTAAGATTAATTTTAATTATGTATATTTGTTTTAATTTGCTAAAATCTGTGTTTAATTTAAGGTTTATTATATTTTGTAATTACAGTAGGATGAATGAGTTTGAATATTGTATGCTGAAATTTGGATATTGTACGTGTTGTTGCTGAAATTATGACCCATTTGATCATCTGAGATTACTAAATTGATGAAATTGGGATACTTGAGTTGTTGATTGTCCGAGTTGAATTTGTTTGGACATGTTCATTATTCTGAAATTGTGAAATTGGGCATACTGTGAATTGTGGGCATACTGTGACTGTGAATTGGGCATACTAAATTGGGCATACTTGTTCATGTTGCTTCATCAATTTGTATGTTTGTTTATAGTAGTTTGATTAGGATTAGAAATGTGATATTTGATATTTCCGACAAAATTCTCGACGGAATTTCTGTTAGAATTTTGCATTTGCAAAATTTGTGGGCCCTACAAATATATTTATTTATTATTTAATTAGTTTCCTAATATTAAAATAAACTAAGTAGCATTTACTTAATTCTGTCAGAATTCTGCAATTGCAAAATTTGTGGGCCCTATAAATATATTTATTTATTATTTAATTAGTTTCCTAATATTAAAATAAACTAAGTAGCGTTTACTTAATTTCTTACTACTAAAATAAAATAAATTTAATTTAGTTTATTATATAAAATAAATTTAAAAAATTAGATAATATAATAATAAAATAAATAATAATAATAAATTAAATTAATTTGAATAAATAAAATAAAATAAAATAAAATAAAATAAAATAAAACAAATTAAATAAAATAAAATAAAATAAAATAAAATAAAATAAATTAAAATAAATATAATACAATACAATACAATACAGTACAATACAATGAAATAAAATAAAATAATAAATTTTTAAAAAAATTATATAATATAATACAAAATAAAATAAAATACAATAAAACATAATAATAAATACAATACAATTTAATAAAATAAAATAAAATAAAATATAATAAACTAAGTAGCATTTGTTTAGTTGAGATGCAATTAAAAGAAACTGAGTCGGTGTCTAAAGTAAATAATATACTTTGGAACTTAATTAGAAACCCAACAGACAAGTAGGAGTGAATGTCAAACAGTAGTCCATATATATTTCAAATAACAGTTCTCATAAACTAAGTAGCACTTACTTAGTTTTTCATTGGCAAAATAAACTAAGTAGCATTTGCTTAGTTTGTCGCAATATTCAATAAAATCAATAAGTACTATATGTATATATATACATATATGTACTATATTTTGAAACTTAGAAACTCGTTTGACGCATAGGAGTGAATGTCGAATAGTAGTCCCCATATATATTCCAAATAACAGTTCTCATAAACTAAGTAGCACTTACTTAGTTTTTCATTGGCAAAATAAACTAAGTAGCATTTGCTTAGTTTGCCGCAATATTCAATAAACTCAATAAGTACTATATGTATATATATATATACATATATGTACTATACTTTGAAACTTAGAAACTCATTTGACGCATAGAAGTGAATGTCGAATTATAGTCCCCATATATATTCCAAATAATAGTTCTCATAAACTAAGTAGCACTTACTTAGTTTTGCATTTATAAAATAAACTAAGTAACATTTGCTTAGTTTGCCGCAATATTCAATAAACTCAATATAACTTTCTCTTCGATCTCCAATACACTCAATTACAACTATACATTTTATAGTACAAATATCATTCCATTAACCATCAAATATGTAGATCGCCTTAATTGAGCTGGCTAGGGGTATGATGATGACAATAGTTGTAAGGTGTAGGAACAACTTAGGATGGCATCAACATTGTATCATGCAACTTATCACTCAAAATCAATGTGAAGAAAACATTGTGCTGTGTTGGCTTTCGTCACAATCCGTCCCTGCAACCACATTTTGAGACATTTATAAGTTTTCCTTCCCCACTTCAGCTTCCTACTTTATAGTATTACATCTCTTTTCCTTTTAAAATAGAAAATGCATAAATTGCAATGAACTATATAGGAATGAGCAAAGCAGAGCAACTAATTAACCGGTCAGTTGTAGAATTTACGATTAGAATTCTTAAAAGTTTTCGAGGTCTTGAGTGGACAACGAATATCGCAACGAGTGCAGCGAAAGTAAGGTGGAAAATACTCTAACCCATTGCCACATTTTATGGGTACAAGGCAGACGTGACGGCTTAGAGTATTCTCCACCGTCCATTTTTTGCCCTCGTTACGGTATTAGTTGTCCCATCAAGACCTTTGGAACTTCTAACAATCCTAATCTTATGTTCTAGAATTGACCGTTTAGTTAGTTGCTCAACTTTGCTCATTCGTATATAGTTCATTGCAATTTATGCATTTTCTGTTTTAAAAGGATAACAGTTTTAATACGTTTAAGTCGGAAGATTAAGTGGATAAGGAGAAGTTATAAATGTTCCAACAAGCGGTTGCGGGGACGGATTGTGAAGAAAACCAACACAGCGTAATGCTTTATTCACATTGAATTTGAGTGTTACGATTGCATGATACCATGCAGATGCCAACTTAAGTTGTTTCTGCACTTTACAGTCCATTTGTCTAACTTAACTCTTTGTCATCTTAAATAAGGCGTTAACATGTTTGATGGTTAATGGAAAGATTATTTATGAACTATACTTTGTAACTTAGAAACCCGTTTGACATTCACTCAGTAGGAGTGAATGTCGAATAGTCCCCAGTTTGGGACTGTTACTGGATGTTATGTCTTTCACTTAGGCCGGTGCCAATACGAAACGGTACGTTTTTGTTATTTTGAGGATTTTTCGGCTGTTATCTCTACATGTTCTTCGAGTACATACTTAGATTAAGTTATCTTAATCTATTTCGTGTACTTGGAGACCATGGGGAGGTGCTGCCGAAATTTTCTTAAAACAGTAAAAACGTGCTTAACGTGTCGAAACTAGTGAAGAGACGCATCCAGGAAGGTGATAGAAGCCTGAATTACCCCTTTCCTATAGAGCGGAGATACTCGAAAATTAAATATAATTCATGCATGGACCACATACATGAACATCCCTGTACTGAAACCCGTTTGACATTCATTCATGCATGGACCACATACATGAACATCCCTGTACTGAATGCGTGGTCTGTGTAGTTAAAGATGTCAGCCGACCGGTGTTGGATGTACCATAGGATACCCAGTGATGCTTATGGCGCTACTAATATAATATTGACTGGGCTGAAAATGAGCCTTCTTCAAGCAGTGCTAAGCAATTGTCAAATGATACATCTGCTGCCTTTTACAAGTTGTTATCTGAATCTGGGGTCTCGTTGTATTCGGGAAATGTTATGGACACCAAACTTTCTGCAGTGACGATGCTTTTACACTTTAAGAATGAGCAAGACTGTAGTGAGAGAGGTTTCAACGATTTGTTTGCTATATTTGTACAGTTCTTATCCAAGGATCATAATCTTCCTGCCAATTATTATGAAGTGAAGAAGATGGTCAAGGGGTTAAATATGGGGTATCAAAAAATCGATGCTTGTGAGCAGGATTGCATGTTATACTATGGGGAGGACAGAGATAAGGGATAGTATGATATATGCAGATTGCCGCGCTACAAGGTGACAAAACGTGGGGGGAAGGAGAAACATGTTCTCAGGAAGATCTTACAGTACTTTTCTCTTGCGCCGAGGCTTCAGCGGCTATTCATGTCGTCCCATACGGCTTAACATATGAGTTGGCATCGAACAAGGGATGTCGTGCCTGGTCAGCTGACTCACCCAGCGGATGGAGATGAATGAAAGAGATTTTATGTAAATTATGTTGAGTTTGCAGAAGAAGTCAGGGATGTTAGGCTCGGCATGGCTACTGATGGCTTTTGCTCTTTTAATAATTTTAGCCAGCCGTACTCAGTTTGGCCAGTCATTTTGGTCGCTTATAATCTTCCACCGTCAATGTGCATGAGGGATCCGTATTTGTTCTTGACTTTACTCGTACCGGGGGATAAAATTCCTACAAAAGACATTAACGTGTACCTTCGACCGTTAGTAGATGAACTAAAGATGTTGTGGGAGACAGGGGTCCATACGTATGATAAATCGATATGCGAGAATTTTGTGATGAAGGCAGCCTTGTTATGGACTATCACTGACTTTCCGGCTCTTGGGATGGTTAGTGGTTGGTCAACTCACGGGAAGCTGTCCTGTCCAGTGTGTATGGGGGATGTGCAAGGCAATAAGTTGCAGCATGGGCGAAAATGTAGTTTCTTTGGAACTGCTAGTAGATTCTTGCCTCTTAATCATAATTACAGAAACATGTTTGCACAGTTCAACAGAAAGACAGAGAAGAAGAGGGTTGTTGGTCGACTGTCGGGCAGTGAGGTCTTAGGTCTTTGAACCATCTTTATTTTCCTTTGTCGGGGAAGGAGCAAAGTAAATTGAGAGCACCCGGGTACGAGAAGACTTATAATTGGAAATACTCGCCCATATGGTTTGAGTTGCCGTATTGGGTCACACTTTCAGTTCGTCATTGTATAGATGTCATGCATACCGAACGAAATATTTTCGAGAACTTGTTTTACACCATGTTAGATGCGAGTGGTAAAACCAAAGAAAATGACAACGCTCGAAAAGATTTGGAGGCATTGAACATTAGGCCAGAAATGTGGTTTCACCCTAACAATACGAAACCTAAAGCTCCATTTTGTCTTACTAAGCAATAAGTTGAAGACGTGTGTAAGTGGTTTAGCGGGTTGAAGCTCTCAGATGGATATGCGTCGAACATATATGTTGCAAGGTCGAGCAATTGAAAATTACTGGATTCAAGAGTCACGATTGTCATGTATTCATGTAGAAGTTGATCCTAATTGTATTTCATGAGATGTTACCTAGAAAAGTTGTGGATGCAATGACCAAACTATAATTAAGTACAGTGATGTAGAGCAGATGGAGAACAATATTATGCTGACCATTTGAAAGCTTGAAATAATCTTCCCTCTAAGATTCTTTAACTCGATGAAACATCTGCCTATTCATCTACCGTATGAACTCAAACTTGGAGGCCTGGTGCAATATCGGTGGATGTATCCTTTTGAGAGGTAATATAAACTACAAATTGATTTATGTTGCTCATATTAATAATACTCATATATATTTATCGGAATACTTATCTTAGGTATATGCGTCGATTAAAATAAAAGGTCAAGAACAAAGCTCGTGTATAGGGTTCTATTGCTGAACGCTATATGAACGAAGAGCTTGTCAACTTCTGCTCATTGTATTTTGACAATGTTGTCTCAACGAAGCACAACCGCTTAAGTAAGAATGAGGTCGTTGGTCCATTGTCTCATGCTGATGATGAGTTAGTTGTATTCACATATCCGGCTAAGCCATTTGGCCATGAGACGCTGACTTACTTAAGCGATAAAGAGTTGAGATTGTATCTATATATGTGCTTCTAAATATGCCCGAAGTATCATCATACATCAGGTATGAATAATTATTTATTGCATTTAGTGCAATTTATAAGTGTAGTCATCTATATGTTAAATTCATTTTACTATTTTCGCAGTTCATTCGAAGAGGAAGTGTATGCTTCTAACCCAGCTTTTACTGCAGCAGAGTTGGAAACATTCACTAATGCTAATTTCCAACAGTGGTTTAAGAAAAGGGTTGGAGAAGAGAACATTTATGAGCGTTTTATAGATGTCATCCGAGAACCTTACAAAGTTGTTTGTTCTTTTCCCAGATGCATCGTGAATGGGGATAGATTTAGGGTCGATGACTTGAATGACCTCACATCAGTCAATTCTGGGGTTGTGGTGTTGGGAAGCTGCTACCAAGATTCTGAGTCCAATTACTATGGCCGCTTACAGGATGTGATTATGCTCAATTATCATGGGGGTAAAAAGGTAGTTATATTTAAGTGTAGCTGATTTGATACTAAAAAGGGTGTTAAAGTTGATCGTAATAGAATCACAACCGAAGATATCAAATCGGTACTAAAATCTTATGACATGTTCGTCTTAGCAAATCAAGCGACTCAAGTGTATTACGGTTCTATATCGTAAATACTCAAAGCCCCTGGTACATAGTAGTCACAACTAAAACACGTGAATTTGATGCTGAGAACATGTTTGGTATAGATGAGGCGTTGCAAGAAGATGTTAGCAACCCTTTGGCCGTAGTGTTAAATGCTAAAGATGTGATGAGTACTGATGTCATTGACGTACCTGACGATGAGGATGTCGAGGAAAGCGTCGTCGTGAATGATTATATAGTCATTAATGATGATAACGATGACGAAACTGATCTCGAAACTGAGGATGAGGAAGATACCGAATCCGAGAATGATATACACGTTGAATCTGATGAGTTTGATGACGTACGTAATTGAAAATGATCATTCATATTAGTAAATACCACATTGTTAAACCTTACATATTCATAATTTACCAATTTGGTTATTGTAGTAGGATATTCATGGCTAGACATAGCGGTGGAGGTCGCCGAGGTGGTGGGCGATCCGATTCGGGAGACGGTAGCCACGATGGAGGCTCGTCTTTAGGAGCTAGTAAGTTGTCTTAACTAGGATTTAAATATATCTCAAGCTGCATTAGTTTATGTTTATTGACTCAGTTTTTTTAATTATTACAGATGCACCCTGTTGACGACACCGAGGGACGAACCTCGATATCTTTGGTGGTCCGCCGGCAAATCCACTTACAGTACCGGTGGATGTCGCTTCTGGACAGTAAGTGTTAATCTATTGTTAATATTTCTGTCAATTATTGCAAAACACAATTCACATAACACATATTGTTATATTTTTTCTGTAGTATACTAGACCTGGTGGCTAAGCACACCCTACACGCTATCTGTTTGACGCACCTCCCGAGAAGGTGCATGCGGTTCAGCTTGTATACGTAGTACGATGCCACCTTTATGCAGACTGTCTTGCGGGATTTTCACGTAAGTTAAGCATATTATATTAATTAGTACATAGTTGTTAAGTTTGACGAAATCAATTGTTCCTAATTTTTAAACTTTTGTTATAGGTGTATTATAGATTTGACCCGAGTATCTCTCAGACAATTGGCGACGATGTGATTATTTCACATATCGCTAATAATTACTCCGGCTAGCTGTATAAGATGCGACAGAGGGCAGCCCGGGCAGTTGAAGACTAGCCCGGGACCACCATCAGATCTCACCAGCCCCGCATAGTCTCTGATTTAGTCTGGGAGGCTATGTGTACTCACTGGGATGCTGATGACTTCAAGAAGAAGTCTGAGCAGACGAAGAAGAACCGTGGTCAGCTCCGCATAGTACACACCACTGGTTCTCAGTTGTTCGAGGAGGCGAAGACGGTAAGTGCGTTGTATTTAGTTGTTTAGTTATCAAGTTCTCACAGAAATACTTAATACCTGTTTTATGAATATTTTTATTAGGCCTTGAGGAGGACCTAGGGCCGAGATCCCACCATTTTAGAGTTTTGGGATAGAGCCCACACGCCTAAATACGAGCGTGTTTTGTCTTAGGCAGCTTTAGCTATACGAGTAAAACTAATCTTACTATTGAGCTTTTAGTAATATTCAATCGTTAATAAAATGATATAATTAACTCGCGTATACAAAATAAATTATAGGACTGATTTTAGAAGCTTCGGGACCAGCGTATAACTGAGTTGGAGGCTATTAGGAGAGGTTCTGAGCCGTTAGATTCCACCACCCCCCTTTCCCGATATTGTATTAAATCGTGATGAGAAGCTGAGACTATGTGTCGCGTCTCAGGATCCCCCTACTAGCAGTACCGGAAGATATCGAGTATTGGGTCTGCCGAGGATACCCGCATATACACTACCTGGAGGTAATAATATTTTTTATGTTTCACGAAATTATCATAATTTATCACATTATATAAATTATTATTAGTAATGGAATTTGTCTATTTTTGTAGGCTCTAGCCAGCGCCAGCGTCCAAGAGCACATGTCGGACCATCTCATACGGGCGCTGGCTTGTGGATGACGAGATATTCCAGAGACTGATAGCGGCCGTGTCAGATAGGTTCCATACCGATCCGGCCTTTCGCCGTCAGCAGTTGCCTAGCAGTTCTCGTCTTCACCAGGTTGCTCAGGATATTATTGTAGGGGCCTCCGCAGAGAGTGCGGGATTACCGTAGGAGCAGTTCGACGCTATCAACGGCGAGATGCTCCGGATGGTGATTACCCTCTTGGAGGAGGCTTTTCGTCCGCCCCCGCCTACTCAAGTATTCTTATTATTTATGTTATTTTCAATTAAGTCTAGCTTGTTAATTCTCACATATATACTGACTAATGATTTTTATTTATAATTCTTTCAACAGGGTGGCGATGACGAGCGGACTGGCGATGACGACCAGAAGGACGACCGGGATTTTCAAACACCAGAGCAGCGTCGTCCACCTCCGCCCGATGATGATACTATTACTAGATTATAGTTCATTAGTATTTATGTTATTTATTCTAGTTCATTAGTATTTATGTTATTCATTTGTAGAACATTTGTACGTATTGTAGTTTATATAATTGCGTCTGTATAAGTAGATACTTAGTTGTATTTATTCATTTGTATAACATTTGTAAATATTGTTGTTGATGTGATGATACATTAGCTTATATTTGTTATTGTTAGCTTGTGATGTTGATGATGATCAGTTAGTCAATTACGTTGTTGCGAAGAGGTACAAGTTTTTAGCCCTACTTTGAATATTTGAATGTGAAATATATTATTGTCTGTCTGTATTGGGATATAACAGGTTAAAGGTACATAAATGGGTTTAAATACCTGGAAATTATATTTTTTAAATTTTTTTTAAAAAAAAATTGCCTTAATTTCGACGCAATAGGCTATTTTCGAAGGATATTTGGTCGGATTTAAGGACCAGAACATTTTTTTAAAAATTTCATTATTTTTATTTATCCGTCGGAACTACCTTATTTTCGAGGGAATTTTTCATCGAGATTGGATTTTAAATTGTTTTACGTAAATTAATTTTTCGTCGAAGATAAGCTATTTCCGAGAGAAAAATTTGTTGGGAATAATTGGTCTTTAACCTCGACGGAATTAGTCCCTCGTACTTAATCAGTCAAGGTTACCTTTAATTCGACGGAAGGGCTCCCTCAAAATTAATTCGTCGAAGATAGCTTATATTCGACGGAAATCCGTCGGGAATAGGTCAGTCGGAAATCATAAAAGTTCGACGAAATTTGTGACGGAACTTATCTCTGACGCGTTTATATACAACCGAACCTTTGACGGAATATACCCTCGAACATAAGCTAGGTTCGACGGATTAGTCTTATTTCCGAGGGAATATTCCGTCGAAATTAAGGCTTTTTCTTGTAGTGAAAGTACTTATTTGAAATTTGGCAAAATATGAAAATTCTTAGAATTGCCACCTATTAAGAACTATGCATCACTTGAGCTACTTTCCTTTGGGGTTTAAAAATATCATACATAAATTTAATAATCTAAAAATAAAATCAAAAAGAAAAAAAATTGAAAATAAAAATAACAGAGATAATGCTAAGAGTCTCAATTTTTTTTTCACGAATGTGTCTCAAATTAAATGGCGTGTTAGTGAATAAGATGATTTTATGACAAAACAAACGTAAATAGATGTATCGCTATATCAATTAGTACAAAATCACAAGGATATATATATATATATATATATATATACGGTCAGTCTCTCTAGCGAATCATAGGGAGCGAACTAAAAACGAACCGGTTATAGCGACTGTTTTATTCGTCGCTATAGCATAAAAACCCAGCTTTCTATGCTATATCGACAGAAAAAAACCGTCGCTATAGCCAGTTCATTTTTAGTTCGTTCCCGATGGTTCGCTAGAGAGACTGACTCTATATATATATATATGGGTCCTTATCCGTGGCAACTAGTTGCCACATGCACTATTCCAGCAATCATAATCTACACCGTTAATCTCGAGATTGGATGGCCTGGATTGACTTTTTTTTAAATGCCGCTATAAGCTGTAGCGGCATCACTATCACTTGTAGCGGCACACCTATTTACAAATTTGACCCTTTGTCCCAATGTTACACTGCCTGCCGCTACAAGTTGTGGTGGCAGTATAGCTTTTTTAAGGTAATTTTTTTTAGCTTACTTGCTATTTTTCCATGTACTCCATGTCCTGGGTATATATATAGTTGGTGCTGACATACATGCATGGCCATTGGCCAAGTTTAGTCGTTACCAATTATATTATTTATTTGTTACAAACGATGAATTAAAATTTTAAATATTTAAAATTTAATCTATAAATATTTTAATTTTAATCTATAAATATTTTAAATTTTACTTTAAAATTTAAAATTTTATAAAATATTTTAAGTTTTACTTTAATATCTTAATTTGAATATTAAAATTTAAAGTTTATAAATTTTAATATTATAAATTTTATAAATTTTAAGTTTTATTAATATTTTAAATTTTACTTTAAAATTTTAAATTTTATAAAATATTTTAAGTTTTACTTTAATATCTTAATTTTAAAATATTAAAAATTTAAAATTAAGATACTAAGATTTAAAATATTTAAAATTTATATATCTTAATTTTAAAATATTAAAATTAAGATACTAAGATTTAAAATATTTATAGATTAAATTTTAAATATTTAAAATTTTAAATCATCCTTTGTGAGAACAAATAAATAATATAATTGATAACAACTAAATTTGGCTAATGGCCATGCATGTATGTCCGCACCATACTATATACCCAAGACATGGAGTAATAGCAAGTAAGCTAATAACAATGACCATAAAAAATCTACATTGTCGCCACAGCTTGTAGCGACAGGCAGTGTAGCATTGGGACAAAGGGGCAAATTTGTAAATAGGTGTGCCGTGCCGTTACAAGTGATAGTGTTGTCGGTACAGCTTGTAGCGGCCGGGGAAAATAAAGAGTCAATCCACGTCATCCAATCTCGAGATTAACGGTGTAGATTATGGTTGTTGAAATAATGTCTGTAGCAATCGGTTGTTACGAATGAGGACCCTATATATACATATATATATATATATATATATATATGTGTGTGTGTGTGTATTGTTTCTTTATAAAAAACCGTGTGGACCTATAAAAAGACAAGGTCATCACTAGCATAGAAGCTACAGAGAGATCTCTCAGTTTCTTCCCAAGAAGAAATTATTCAAGTCAATGCTAGCTTGGTGACCAAGCCAAACACTGTTCTAAGTCAAGTGTTTGGTTGCCTAATAACTATTGTTGTCCCCACTTCCTTCTATAATTTCCAACATGCTTGAAGTTTGCAGAAAATCCAAAATGCATGTAATGCTAATTAAATAGTGACAGTTGCTTGCTCCCCAAGTCCTAAAGCCATGGACAAAATTAGCTATAAATTATCATCCGCCTAAGGCCACATATAAAATAAAATAAAATAGAATAACCCAATAAATTTTGTTAGTTCTTAATTTGTTCTCTTTGCCATATATACCTATGGCATCAGTAGGACATAGTCTTGCTGAAGTTTATGTTACGAGGAAGAACCATAAAGAAAAGGTGGAAAAAGAAAGAGCTATGAATGAAGTTGTTGATGAAGAAGCAAAAATAATTTCTAGGAAGGGCTGTTTCTCTTGTATCTTCATGAAGATGCATTCTAGTACTGATACGTCTACACATGAGGTACCATCAGCTGGAAAAGGAGACACCAAGGGTATTATTAGTAATTAATTGCAAGTAATTATCAAAAGTATATATGTCGGATTTTTCTTCAAATTCTATTGTTATGCGCGCGATGCGTGTTTAGGTCGATAACTCAAGTACATACTTTTGAAAGAGTTTCAGGCCTATAACATATCAAATTGAAGTTGGCGAAGAGTTCTACAATACTGATCATGCATGTCTTTTTTAGGGTCGAAAAATCTGCTTAAAGCTTGCACATGGGTACTTGAGAATATTTATTAATTTTAATCCTTTGTTATTTACTTTACCTAAATATGGTTGTAATGTGGATAAACATTATAAATACTCCCTCCATCCCATATAATATAGAATGTTTTAGAGTTGTGTACAAGCATTAAGAAAATAATTGTACAATATTAAATATAATATTAATTGTCTATAATACCATTTACCATATACTTATCTCACTCTCTCTCATTTGTAAATTTTTTCCATGAGGAGTAATTTTGGAAAGATTGTGGTTAATTTTCTTAAATCATATAAAATATTAATTAATTTGGGGAAAATAAAATAATCTAAAACATCATATATTATGGGACGGAGGGAATACTCATCTAACATACCATGTTAAATTATCAATTCATCTAAAAATTTAGCAGAGTAATGTTAAAGGTCTTAAATATTTGATCTCAATTAAATGGGTCTCAAATGATATGACATTGCATATTATTCCATCTGTTCCTAAAAGATTGTCGTTTAAGGTTTTTGCACATGGATTAAGAAAGTCATTGAATACTATTATTTAATAATTAAAATTTGTGTGAAATTCCATCATTACCCCTTTATGGGAAGTTGAAAACTATTAATACAAGGGAGAGAATTTCTTGGGACAATGAGAGAAGGTAGGGGTGATATAGGAAAGCAAATTATTTATTCTCCTAGAAAGTTGTAAATGACAATATTTTAGGAACAAATTTTTTCTTCTAAAACGACAATCTTTTAGGAACGGAGGTAGTATAATGATAATTTAGAGCATAACCAATCACATGAGATCTATCAAACTAATGTTATGATATCACATTATTTGAGACCAAAAATTTAAGACATGTAACATCACCCAAAAAATTAAGTTGTTAGATAGAGAACACAATATTGTATATCATGATGCTATAACATGTCTGATAAAAAGAATCTTATCTGCGAAAAAATAAAATACAAAAATAAAAATACAAAATTGTTTCACAAAAATAATGTTCTTTTCATGGATTGTAATATAAAGTTACACAAGTTATTTACGTAATTTTATTATTGAGTAAAATGCAAAAGTGACTACTGTACTCTTAATATATTTAGATATTATGCTCCTTTTGTTGGTCAATGCAAAACAAACTTTCTCCTATAGAAAAATTTGGATAAAAAACTTTTATGTGACAGTTGGACATTGACTATCATACGTGGCAATGATGAAATGTAAAGTAAATTGGATAATAAACCTTTATGTGACAGTTGGGCATTGCCTATCTTACGTGGCAATGATGACATGTAGAGTAAGTCAAACTAAGATTAAAAAATCCGCTTCCGTCAAGATTTGAACTCAAAACTACAACCTCATAACTTTAAGTAGCTGTCCAACTAAGCTAGATATAATTGTAAATAATACAACATAAATTTTATTTATACAAGCTTCTCCATTATAAATTGAGTACGTCCAATTAACATTTTTATTGAAATTAAAAAAGAAAAGGTTAATATTGGATATTTTAAATAAACATTTTCAACTTTATTTGGCCAAAAATAGCACTTTATTTTTATATTAATTAAGATATTTTAATAAAGATGCGTCAAATAGTATTCTCCGACTTAATGAATAAAAAGTGCAAACTAAACTAGTAAATAAGTTAAAAATTGCATTATAATACTGTAACTTAATATACAAAATTTTGAAGCAGTTGAATTAAGATAGAAGAATATGAGAAATTCTTTTTTTATAGGCCTCTAGCTATATATCACCTTTAGTCTTAAGAAATTCTTTGTGTCAATGGAAATACATATTATTAGTATAATTCTTAATCAATAAATAAATTAGATAAATATAGATTTGGTTGATGCCACTACAAGGAAAATGCCTATTTTCGACGGAATTATGACCGACGGAATTTATTCGCTCGAAATTAATTTATTCAAGACGGAATATTCTGTCGGACATAATTTCCTCGAAAATAGTATAAATTCGACGGAATTCCGTCGGAATAAAGCCATGGTTGTGGCCCGAAAGTTTCCCTCCAGCGCGACTGCCAACCTCGACGGAATAAACATTAAGGTCGACGAAACATCCGTCGAAGATACGATATAGTCGACGGAAATAATTGAGACCGAAATCCGTCAAAAATATTAAGTATTAAAACCTAATCGTTATCAGTAGCGCCTCACTCAGTCAAAGCCTCAAATTTCTTTCTTTGTTTCTCTTTTTAACCTACTGTTGTCTCTCTCTCTCTCTAGTCCCTCTCATCTCGTCTGCGTCAATCCTCCGGCCGTCGAAACCCTAAGTGGTTGCACACATCTGAGTTTCCAATAGCTGGCTTTAGCTACAATAATTAGCTTCAATTCCAGTTCAATTTCTTCTTCTTCTCGTTCATACAAACTGTTATTATTGCCCAATTTAAGGTTAGTTTTTATCAATTAATTTTGGATTTGGAACCCTAAATTTTTTGATATATAATTGTATGCATAAATTTGGGTATAAGTTTTTATCAATTAATTGTTAATTTGGAGTTGAGAAATATTATGATATTTCATTATGAATAAATTTGATTTATATTGAGGCTTAATTTGGAACCCTAAATATTCTGGGAATATTTGTGTATACTGAGGCTTAATTTGTTTGAGGTTTACACTCTATGATCAGTTGATGCCTATATAGTTGTTCCATAGTAGTTTTACAGCATGTAATGTATTGCCTTAGCTGTGAATTGAGCTTGAATAATGCATAATTTATTTGTTAGTTTTACAGTGTTTCATAGTTATTATTGGGTATATTGATAATGTGAATGTGATAAATTGATATTGGAGGCGGGAATTTGTGCTATGAATATCTTGTGGTTGTTAAATGTAGCTAAGAAAAACGGGTATGGCTATTTCTGACAGAATTCCCTACCCAATTTCTGTCAGAAATAAAACTGGCAATATATGTGGGCCCTGCTAATATTAAAGGGGTCCAGAAAATTTTCTAAATATTTGGAATTTATTAAAAATGGTGATATTTAACTTGGTTGCTTGAAAATGATTAATATATGTGGGCAAGGAAATCGTGCCTTGCTAGGGTTAAGATTTCGTGTTGACTGAGGAGTAGAGAAATCCACGAAGGGCACGGAATTGATTGATTGAAGAGGGGAGAACGACAGGTGAACGATTACTCCAATGACACGTGACAAAACTTCTAGAATCCGAAAACCTTGTTAGGGTAGCAGGGATTCCAAGAGCCTTCTTGAGTGCTTCTGGTTGAGAGAGGAATGTCTGAGTCCTTCAATCTTCTAAGAGTCCAAGTCCTGAGTCTGAAGAGAGGTCCCTTTCCTAATGGAATGGAAGGGTATTTATAGGATTTTCTGGAAAGTGGTCATATGTCAGGCACATGCGCTCAGGGAAATTCCAGAAATAAGTACCCTTTAATTACCAAAGCAATGCCCATATCGTCCTGTTCTTCTAGCCACCAATCCAATCTCTCAATCAATTCCCAAAACGAGCCGCCTCCACGAGTCTTCTGCCTCAGGACACGTTGAGGCTCTTCTCGGGTCTATCATATTTATTTTCGGCTTTTCCATCTTCGTTTAATTATGTCATGCAAACCCTAATTTGTACATTTAATAAAGTCGTAGAACCCTAATTGTGCATTTAATTAAATTAGGGCATGTGAACCCTAATTTGCACTTGGGCCCACATTTGCCCCTTGCATGAGAGTCGCGTTTCCAAAGAGACGATCGTGCAAGAATACTTCAAGCTTTTGAACGATTTCGCGGGACTCCACTGTGACACCCCCAATTCCGGGTATTTCGTTTTCACATGATTTGGTGTTCACTTTCTAAATAGAACATTCATCTACCCATAATAAGGAATGTAAAATAAATTACAACCTTGAATAAATAATAAAATCTTCCTTGGAAAGGAATTACAATCTTATCCAAAATCATCCTAGGGTTTATCTAACCTTAACATAAATAATAATGCAGAAACAAAAACAATCATAAAGTCTTATTACAATCAAAATCAAAAGATAACAAGTCTTCACTTGTTCATCTTGCCTTTCCCTTTACTCGTTGACGGTACGTCAACGTTCTCGACTTTAACTGCAAGGGATTATTAAATATGCAAGAGTGAGCAAACAAAAGCTCACTTGGGATACGACAATAATATGACATAACTGAATAACTTCAAAAGATTTGAATAACTTTACTTTCATCAACAATAAAGAATTGAATAATAATTCTTTCATCAATATTTGGAATTTCGAATATTGAAACATCTGAGGGTCGTAAGACCTTGAACTTTGTCCTAGGTTATAAACATTTCTATTTAAAACTTTTAACAGTCATATAGACTATGGACTCTCAACTCGTACTTAGGGAGATCAGTCCTTCGTACCATGTATTGTGCACAAATATTTAACGTTTTTGCATAGTAACTTCTCCTAATAAATAGGGTTGTTCATCTCAGTATTTGATTCAAGTCCGTACCAAAGAAAGTTTGGTTTGGATAGCTAAAAAGAAATTTGGAGTTTCAACTATCATCAACTAAGGAGTAGTTGAATAGACTCACAATAATCAAGCATAAATCAATAATAACGAATTATGAAATAACTTATGCTTTAGAATTTAAACTTAAAGCATACGAAAGATAAGATAGACCTTACTTGAACAATTAAGTCAAGGCTCACTTTAATTAAATCATGAACTTTAAATAAGTATTTGTCCATTGCAGAAATAAAAGGACAATCTCAAATTCAATAAATATTTGAATTTAAAACACTTGTATAACAATAACAAGTTTGAGTTTAGAAAACTTGCCTCAAGCGCAAGCTACAGTTACAATTCACGTTCTTTAAAACTTCCTACACATATATATTTAACCATAATAATCTAAATTAGTTAACACGTAATTAATTCACATAATTAGTTAACCCATCTAGGTTAACTCATTCTTATATAATTATCAAGTTAATAATTAATTATCACGTAATTAATCACACCACATAATTACACATTCACATAATTAATCAAATAATAATTATGTAATTCATATTCATTAAATTATAATTAAACAAATTATAATTCATTTTAAACATTCACTTCAATTATAATTACATCATATATTAATTAAATTATAATTAAACAAATTATAATTTATAATTAATCAACATGCATTTAATAAATTATAATTAAGCATATTATAATTTAACTTAACATTTACTTGATTAAATTTAATCAAGCTATATTCATTATAATTTAACAAATTATGCTTATACCTTTACTCGTAATTATAATTATTCAAAATTATAATCACATATTATATTTTATTAATATTAGCTATTAATATTAATGTATATCTCACATGTTATCACATTATCACATTGGGTTAATTTCAAAATACAAACAAAATGAAACATTATTACTTTCTGCATCCCCCCGCCGGGGCGGGCCCCCTGCAGCGAATGCAGACAGGTTCGGAAACTATGCAGAAAAAAGCCAATTTGGCTTATTTCTCCACATCGAGTTCTGAAATCAGCTAACAATTTGCATGTAAAACTTTACAGAAACATAATTTTAAAGCTTCTAATCATGTTTTAACAAATTAAATCATCAAAACACATAATCACAAACTCTAAATTTGAAAAATTTGGATAAAAACTATTTTTCAGTATTCTTGATAAAATTGAACACTGTAAGTTTATTTCTTAATCAAATCACACAATTCAAATCACATTGAATTCTTTTCTTGATAAGCTAACAAAAACCAAAATTAATTGTACAACAATTAACAATTAAACTTAAATTTTGATTTTAAAGACCAATTGTTTTCAAAACAAGTTTACTGTAATTCATGACGAACATGATTCTTCACGTTCATCATGTTTACACAAACTAAACAACTTAATTTATCCTACTAATCATATGTAAACAATTTACATACACAAAATCACATACATACATACATAAAAATCATAACTTTTCATGAATAACTATTTTTACAGAGAACTAAAATTATGAAGAACATCAATTAAAATTTAAAACTATAAGGTTAGAGATTATACCCTTGATAGTAGGTTGGAAGAAGAAGATGATTATTGTGTTTGATTCTCAAAGCCTCTCCTCTTTTCCTCCTCTTCTTCTCTCTTTTCTCTCTATCTTTCTTTGTATATTTTCTTATTTTGTTTTCACTTTGCTCTAACTTTCTAACATAGTATAAACTAACTGATATATATTATAACTGATATAATATACATATGCGTATAATATATATGTAACTACTATTCACTTAATATATATAATAATTACATATTATTACATAGGTTACAAATGTTTGAATTTTAAAAGTCATAAGGCTTGTTTGGGAAACACTTATTTAAAAATAGGGTTTTGGTAGTTAAGGCCATGTTTGGTAAAACAAGATTAAAATAGGTGCAAGGACCTTGTTTGGTAAAACCAATTTAAAATCCTTTTTATTCTTTAAATAATTCCTTTAACACATATTCTTAATATTACACTTTAATTTAATTAAATTCCAACCTTCTAAATTAATTAAATAAAAGCTAACATCAATTATCCACATAAAAATTGTCACATAATAATTATAATTACTTGCTAATTATAATCTCATGTAACAATTATCACATAAACTTCATCTAATTTAATTATCTCAATTAAATTAGAACCATACCATAAAATCATTACACATCAATTAAATAAATTATTAAATATTTATTTAATTAATATATAACACTTAATTAAATTAATTCACAACAATCACATAATTTATATATTGAACTCAATAAGTAAATCAGTTAAAATATTTATTCCATTCAATAAATATTTAAAATTAATATATAAAATTCTCATTCGTTACATCCACTCTATAGGTCTTGAAGACAAGGGTCCTAGAAGAAGGAACCCATAGGGAGCCAAATCATTAGGATTAAACCCTAGGGAGGCAAAACCTAGCAGGGCTCTTCCTTGGACATATTGAAAAATCTTCTTCAAATATTTCCATAGCTTGCCCAATATTTATTTCTTTATTTTTTTTCCTAGAAATTAAAACTAGAAAGATCATCAAATATTACCAAATAAAATTCAATTTAATAAAATCTTTCTTTTGGTAAATCAAATCTTTCCTTTTTATTTAGGAATCAAATCAAATATTTCCAAATAAAATCTTATTTTATTTTGGAAATAAAATAAAATCTTTCTTTATTTGATTTTGAAGACAATATCCTTCCTCATTATTATTATTATTATTATTATTATTATTATTATTTAGAAGGAAAATCAAATTTCAAAATCTCCCTTTGTTGGGAATAACATCAAATATTTTCTAAATTTTAGAAAATAATATCTTTATATATTTCTATTTAGAAGCAAGATCAAATCTACTTATCTTTTGGAAACCAGATTGAATCTTTCTTTTAATAGGAACATGGTGACTGCTTCCTTTTCTGGTGCAATCATACTTGAGAACATATATATGTATATATATATATATATATATATATATATATATATATATATATATATATATATATATCCCAAGCTATTCACGCTTCACTTTTTCATCTTGCTTCGTTTTAAATTTTCTCTCTTCCTACGAGTCAGAAAGACCATCAAGGGAGCAGCAAGGAGACATTCTTCAATCCGAACAAAAGGTAACAAGGAGAATTCCTCTCTATAGGGCCGAACCTTAGGGGTTGAACCCTATAGGGCTGAACCCTATGGGGGATCCGAACCCTTGGGGTTCCATCCTTTCTTCTCATCTTTGTTTTTCAATTTTCTTTGTTTATTTGCTTGTTTTCTTACGAATTTTTCTTAATTTTCTTCATCTATTTCCCCTTTTCAGGCAATTATAGTCTTTCTGTTGTTTTCCGAGCCCCATCACCTTGATCATATCTTTATTTTTTCCCTCGGATATTATCAAAGAAAGTCTATAATTTTGGCGGCGAAGAAGCATTCGTTCCGAGCAGTTGATTTGTGGAGTAACAAGACCTCAAAGGTATAAAAGGAAAAACCCCCCTAGGTAGCCGAACCCTATAGGGGGCCGAACCCTATGGGGAGGCTGAACCCTATAGGTCGGACCATAGATATATATATATATATATATATATATATATATTTTTTTTTTCTTTTTCGAATGACTTCTTTTTTGGTTTGTGTTTTCTTCTTGCTCCTTCTTTCAGGTACTTCCAATCTTTCTTTTGTCTTCCGAGCCCCATTACCTTAATTATATCTTGGTTTTTTCCCTCGGATTATAAAGAAAGATTGACGTTTTTAGACAAAAACACAAATGACAAAAATTTTCTGCAGCAGGACCAACCTAGATGGCCGAACCCTAGGGGGTCGAACCCTAGGGAGAAATCCTCAATTAAATGGAAAAAATGAAATCCGGGAGGAGCAATCACTATTTTGATTATAACTTTTGACTCGTTTGGAGTTTTGGGGCTCATAATATATCAAAACGAAGCTAACGACGAGACCTACATTAGTTCTAGACCATTCTTCAAAGTAAACCTTGCCAATTTGAAGTACATAGCAAAGTCTCTTTTATACCCTAGGTGTTTTACCAACATTAACATCCTCTCAACATTCAAGTAATCTCCATCAGCCCCCTAATAAGTTTCTTTCCTTCCACCCTCATAAACATATGAACCATCCTTCTTAGTAACAAACTGACCTCCATAGTACAATTCAACATCAAAGTAGTTCATGCTGCATGAAACATAATGCACAATGTTAGTACCATGACCATTAACTGAATAAACAAACTAATCACCAACATTAACCATTAACTGCATAAATAAACTAAACAAATTACATAGCTTACAAATTAAACGATGAACACAATTGTAAATATATTACACAACTGTAAACATTAAACATATTACAGGGTCACCAATTAAAAAAGCTGTAAACATCAAAGAAATTAACTACTCACTTTTTATACTATAAACAATATTAAAGAGGCACAACTCTAAACATTAAACAAATTCTCACTTTTTATACTTTGTAAACATTAAAGAAATTAACTACTCAAAATCAGTCAACACAAACGACAATAAAGAGTCACCCATTTCACTTTAAACACTATTAATTGACAAAACCCACTATAAACCACAATAATATTACTTTAAAATACTGAAAACAAAACTTTTGCACCAACACCCCACCATACCTTCGCTTTTAAGAAAAACCCAGATGAAAAGGAGTGCAATATTTAATTTTTCAGACAAAAATGGGTGGAACCCAGATAAAACTTACATGTTTGGTAGAAGATACGAACCCTAACTTTCTTGGAATGATCCCCCACCTTCTTCGTCGCTTTGTGTTGCCTGAGACCCACCTTCTTCCTCGATTTTTTCTCAGACAAAAGTTAACTTCTGAGCCCTAGATGATTTTTTTTGTCGTTCCTTTTGTTTGATGCGGTTTCCTCCCGCCCATTCCACGAAGGCTTAACTGATTGGTCTTACTGATTACATCAGCAAATACACGTGTTTTGTGGTTTTTTTAAAGCCACGTAGGAAAACTTGTATGATTTCTTAACGTCTGTGACGAAAATTGGACAGAATGGCTTGATTTTAAATTTTAAAAAAGCACAATGGAACAATTGATTTTTCAAAAAGTACAGTGACTAATTGCTTAAAACACGATGACCATAATGAGGTAATTGTGCTTTTTCCCCATAGTAGGACTATAGGAGTATTGCTTTTTTACTTTTCAATTTTTCATAAAATTTATTCGAGTAAAATGCAAGAGTGACACTATAGGGGTGTATTTGGATATTGTGTCTTTTTTTTTAGTTTTGGTATTTGGATATTGTGTTCCTTTTTTTAGTCAATGCAAAATGAACTCTTTACTATTTGAAAACTCTATTGTGTCATGTGGCATTGACTCGTGTCAATTTAATACTTTTGGGCTAAAAATATTTATTCTCCCAATATTTGAACTTAATACCTCATACTTCAAACACTAACAAAACATTGATTACCAACTAAACTAAGAATTAATATTATTTTTTAGAAAATTATTACTAACACTAATAGTATTAGTACAACTTTATTAGTGATTAGTTATATTAGTAATAAGTTATTAATAATTACTTATTAGTTATTAGTAATATTATTAATAAGTTGTCAGGAATTACTTATTAGTTATTAATAATTCTCTTTAACATGATGTTGCTTACTTGGACAAATACTTATAATATATTATCTTAATAACATTACTTAATATATATTAGTATATATTAATGGTATTAGTAACATTAATATTCTAATAGCATGCATTATTGTTATAGTCTACAATAATTTTTAAAAAAATTAAGCTTATTTTATTTTATTTTACTTTTTTAACAAAAATAATAATTGAAGTAATGTATGCTAATAAGAATAATTTATGATAATAACAATAATACAATAGTTATAATAAATAAATAATTTAATCTTGTGACCGTATATATTTTGTAAAAATAATAAGTAGTTTATTTATTCAATATATTTTAATGATTTTTTAGATTTTATCTTTTGCAATAAGTAACGAAGTTGGGAAGGTAGAATGAATAGAATAACAAATAAATAAAGAAATAATAAATACTCTAACATGACTCTTATTCACGGTCTTGACTCTTCTCACCTGTTCCTACATGAGAAACTAGACAGAGAGAAAGAAAAATTGAATTTATCTTTCCTTTTGTCAAAATTATCTTATTTTTTCATTAGCATTAATGTATATTAATAATAATAATATTGTAAGTATGTTGATATTGTTAATAACATTAATATATCTTAATATCTAATAAGTAATATTATTATGATAATATATTTTATATTTAGCTAAGAAGCAAAATCATGTTAAAGAGAATTACTAAAAGCTTATTAATAATATTACTAATAATTAATAAGTTGTATTAATATTATTATTGTTTAGTAATAATTTTATAAGAGATAACATTAATATTCTTAACTTAACTGATAATCAAATGTTTTGTTAGTTTTAGGAGTATGAGGTTTTATTTTCAAATTTTGAGAGAATATATTTTTTTTATCTCAGTTGTGTTAAATTGACATGTCAACAACTTGACATGTGTATAAGTCAACGCAACATAACACAATAGGGTTCACAATTCAAATTTTCAGATAGTAAAGAGTTTGTTTTGCGTATTGACTATAAAAAAGGCGCAATATCCAAATACGCCTATAATACAGGTGTCACTTTTGCATATTACTCGCTACAAGATAATATTTTCAAATCATCCTAAGTTATAAATCATTATTTCTTTATTTATATATTTCTTTATTTATATATTACATATGATTTATATCGTTTGTGTATAACATTTATTTATACACATAACCATATATATAATGTGGAGATTTATATAAACAAATTAAACGATAATTTAAAGAATGATGAATGATGTGCTTGTATTAATAAATAAATGTCCAACATAAATAAATATTAAATAAATAAATAAATAGAATTTTTATAGCAAATATTCAATAGACTTAGCCTCTCATATATATTAGTCCTATATTAAATACTAATTCCAAGGCGAACTAAATTCCTTCCAAGAAAAACTGCAACCAACTTCTTTCAGACCCAAAAAACAGACCCATCACCTTGAACTAAAAGTCAGAAACTTCTAGTCAGGCGTTGCGTCATTTCCTTGCTCTCCAATTCCATTCAGACACCTATATATATAAATCACATTTCGATCTGCCTCTCAAAATTTATCGTAACAAACTCCAACTCTAAAGTTCCAACTTTCCTATACCTCAATTCTTAAGGGTTTTTTAGGCATGTCGACAATTAGTGCTAGTTTTGCCGAGGTTTACGTGATGAAAAAGGTTTACAAGGAGAAGATGGAAAATGCGAAGGACGAGAAAGAAGCTTATCCTATGAAATATATTCATAAAGGAAAGTTTGAATCTGGTGGTGGATGCTTTCCGGCGATGTTTAAGAGGAGGATCCATTCCAACAGCTTTCAGAATTCGGACTCTGCGGCTGAGAATTAGTCCGGACGTGAAATTCGAATAAACATGTTCATTTCCGTCATCAGAAAATGAAAATTAATTGTAATTTTCATAAAGCTTGTATGGTTTACAAGAATATACTTATTAAATTTATTATACTTTTAGACTTCTTCTGTATAGTAATACTCTTTACAGGGAAGAAAGATCACACGTATCCCAATATGAAATTTTAAAATGTTAGAAAAATTGCTCAATAATATATATCGTGATAATACGTCTTATAAAAAGAATTTTATTGCAAAAAAAAGAAAAAAGAAAAAGAAATGTTCTGAAAAAAATAATATTTCTTTAATGAATTGTAATAAATATAAAGTTACACAACGTTCTTGAATTTATTCCTATAATTTTTTTATTATGCACGTTATCACTATTAAGCTAACCACTTATATTTTTTAAGGTAAATATTGAACAAAAATATATCCGTTTATTCTCAAAGTAATTTCATTTATTTGGTTATGATGTGACATTCAACTATATAAAATTATGATTTTGTTTCTCTTCGTATTCAACCATATAAAATATTGAGATATTTTTACATATTCTTCGACAATGTGAGGGGACCAACATGCGTACAAGAGAATAGCCAGAGTCGTATTTGACCTATTTAAGAATTAATTTTGAGAATAGATATTTCCACAAGCTAATTTCATATTTTTGCAAGTGGGATCTACTTTTAACTAAACCAATCATTTGTGCAGTAAACTAATTATATGATTTATTTCTTGTGTCCAAATTACTATCACTTGATAAATAACTAAACATCTAGTTGCTTAACTTTATTTGATTAGTAACGTTACTTAATTGAAGACAATTTTTATCTAATTAACGTTACTTAACTGAATTAAGATTTTTATAAAACAAATTATACTTAAAATGTGTAAACTTTATATATAAGACTGTAAAAATTAATCTTATAAGATTGTAAAAATTAATTTAAGTTTGACATTGGAACTGCTCATCTAAATTAATCTTATAAAAATTGATATAATAAGATAAAATAGAAGTTTCAAATTGTTTATTTGTTCGGAGTCTTCCGGACCACAAGACATGTAAGTTTTTATCATCTTATAATCGATCGGGCAGCCTAATATACATTTTATATATATGGAAAGAGACTTATATATAAAGTTTACACATTTATAAAAATCTTAAGTATAATTTGTTTCATAAAAATCTTAATTTAAGTATAATTTGTTTACACATTATACTTTAAGTATAATGTGTAAACAAATCTTAATATAGTAATATGATATGATAATAAAAATTCTGAAAATAATTTACACATTTAGTAATATGATATGATAAAGTTTATACAATTTTATATATAAAGTTTACACATTTTAAATTTACACAGTCTTATATACAAATTTACACAGTCTTATATATAAAGTTTACACATTTTAAGCATAATTTGTTTCATTAAAATCTTAATTTAGTAATATGATATGATAATAGAAATTCTAAAAATAATTTTCTTTCCTGGTGGGAGAAGAAAGCCTTAGATCCTAATTTTTATGTGTAAATAATTTTTCTCACTTATTTTCTAACTATTTTCTAATTATTATTAATATTATTACTATCATAATAATTAAATAAATAAAAATTATCTTCAATTGAGTAATATTAATAATCAAATAAAATTAAGCAACTAGATGTTTAGTTATATATCAAGTGGGGGTAATTTGGACAAAAAAACTAAATTTTATAGTTAGTTTACTGCACAAAGGGTTAGTTTAGTTAAAAATAAGACCCACTTATAGAAATATTAAATTAACTTGTGCAAATATCAATTCTCTTAATTTTTTTACAATAATTAAGTATATTCTAATAGCTTAATATTAAAAGAGCATTACTGACAACAAGTAAATCTAAATATTTCATTAATTTATTTTTCTAAATTCCTTCAAACACAACAAGAAAACCGGCTATTTCCGACAGATTTATCCTCGACGAAATAAATTCAGCCAAAATTACGTTATTTTTGACGGAATAATCCGTCGAATATAAGTCCCTCGAAACCAATATATTTTCGACGAAAATCTATCGAAACCAGTTGGCCTTTCGTGGCGCCAGCTTTCCCGCCAGCGCGAAAGCTAAATTCGACGGACTAAAGGTATTTTCGAGGGAATAGTTTTGTCGAAGATAATATATTTTCGAGGGGGACATTCCGTCGAAAATAACGAATAAAACCAAAATCAGTCTCTTCTTCTCCAGTGCCTCCTCTCATTTTCAACATACTCTCTCTCTCTCTCTCGCGCGTGCTCTCTCTTCCTCTGTGTCGCCACCACCACCTCCTTCGGTCACCACCACCTCCTGCCGCCGCCGCCCCTTCGTCCACTACCACCTTCTACCGGCACCACCTCCTGCCGCCACCACTAGCCACCGCCTACTGCATCCCCTTCCTCCACCAGCCACTACCAACTGTCGCCCCTTCCTCCACCAGCCACCACCTCCTGCGCCACAACCAGCCACTGCCTACTGTTGCCCCTCCTTCTCCTCTTGTGTTATATAAGTTCATTTTAAGATTAATTTTAATTATGTATATTTGTTTTAATTTGCTAAAATCTGTGTTTAATTTAAGGTTTATTATATTTTGTAATTACAGTAGGATGAATGAGTTTGAATATTGTATGCTGAAATTTGGATATTGTACGTGTTGTTGCTGAAATTATGACCCATTTGATCATCTGAGATTACTAAATTGATGAAATTGGGATACTTGAGTTGTTGATTGTCCGAGTTGAATTTGTTTGGACATGTTCATTATTCTGAAATTGTGAAATTGGGCATACTGTGAATTGTGGGCATACTGTGACTGTGAATTGGGCATACTAAATTGGGCATACTTGTTCATGTTGCTTCATCAATTTGTATGTTTGTTTATAGTAGTTTGATTAGGATTAGAAATGTGATATTTGATATTTCCGACAAAATTCTCGACGGAATTTCTGTTAGAATTTTGCATTTGCAAAATTTGTGGGCCCTACAAATATATTTATTTATTATTTAATTAGTTTCCTAATATTAAAATAAACTAAGTAGCATTTACTTAATTCTGTCAGAATTCTGCAATTGCAAAATTTGTGGGCCCTATAAATATATTTATTTATTATTTAATTAGTTTCCTAATATTAAAATAAACTAAGTAGCGTTTACTTAATTTCTTACTACTAAAATAAAATAAATTTAATTTAGTTTATTATATAAAATAAATTTAAAAAATTAGATAATATAATAATAAAATAAATAATAATAATAAATTAAATTAATTTGAATAAATAAAATAAAATAAAACAAATTAAATAAAATAAAATAAAATAAAATAAATTAAAATAAATATAATACAATACAATACAATACAGTACAATACAATGAAATAAAATAAAATAATAAATTTTTAAAAAAATTATATAATATAATACAAAATAAAATAAAATACAATAAAACATAATAATAAATACAATACAATTTAATAAAATAAAATAAAATAAAATATAATAAACTAAGTAGCATTTGTTTAGTTGAGATGCAATTAAAAGAAACTGAGTCGGTGTCTAAAGTAAATAATATACTTTGGAACTTAATTAGAAACCCAACAGACAAGTAGGAGTGAATGTCAAACAGTAGTCCATATATATTTCAAATAACAGTTCTCATAAACTAAGTAGCACTTACTTAGTTTTTCATTGGCAAAATAAACTAAGTAGCATTTGCTTAGTTTGTCGCAATATTCAATAAAATCAATAAGTACTATATGTATATATATACATATATGTACTATATTTTGAAACTTAGAAACTCGTTTGACGCATAGGAGTGAATGTCGAATAGTAGTCCCCATATATATTCCAAATAACAGTTCTCATAAACTAAGTAGCACTTACTTAGTTTTTCATTGGCAAAATAAACTAAGTAGCATTTGCTTAGTTTGCCGCAATATTCAATAAACTCAATAAGTACTATATGTATATATATATATACATATATGTACTATACTTTGAAACTTAGAAACTCATTTGACGCATAGAAGTGAATGTCGAATTATAGTCCCCATATATATTCCAAATAATAGTTCTCATAAACTAAGTAACACTTACTTAGTTTTGCATTTATAAAATAAACTAAGTAACATTTGCTTAGTTTGCCGCAATATTCAATAAACTCAATATAACTTTCTCTTCGATCTCCAATACACTCAATTACAACTATACATTTTATAGTACAAATATCATTCCATTAACCATCAAATATGTAGATCGCCTTAATTGAGCTGGCTAGGGGTATGATGATGACAATAGTTGTAAGGTGTAGGAACAACTTAGGATGGCATCAACATTGTATCATGCAACTTATCACTCAAAATCAATGTGAAGAAAACATTGTGCTGTGTTGGCTTTCGTCACAATCCGTCCCTGCAACCACATTTTGAGACATTTATAAGTTTTCCTTCCCCACTTCAGCTTCCTACTTTATAGTATTACATCTCTTTTCCTTTTAAAATAGAAAATGCATAAATTGCAATGAACTATATAGGAATGAGCAAAGCAGAGCAACTAATTAACCGGTCAGTTGTAGAATTTACGATTAGAATTCTTAAAAGTTTTCGAGGTCTTGAGTGGACAACGAATATCGCAACGAGTGCAGCGAAAGTAAGGTGGAAAATACTCTAACCTATTGCCACATTTTATGGGTACAAGGCAGACGTGACGGCTTAGAGTATTCTCCACCGTCCATTTTTTGCCCTCGTTACGGTATTAGTTGTCCCATCTAGACCTTTGGAACTTCTAACAATCCTAATCTTATGTTCTAGAATTGACCGTTTAGTTAGTTGCTCAACTTTGCTCATTCGTATATAGTTCATTGCAATTTATGCATTTTCTGTTTTAAAAGGATAACAGTTTTAATACGTTTAAGTCGGAAGATTAAGTGGATAAGGAGAAGTTATAAATGTTCCAACAAGCGGTTGCGGGGACGGATTGTGAAGAAAACCAACACAGCGTAATGCTTTATTCACATTGAATTTGAGTGTTACGATTGCATGATACCATGCAGATGCCAACTTAAGTTGTTTCTGCACTTTACAGTCCATTTGTCTAACTTAACTCTTTGTCATCTTAAATAAGGCGTTAACATGTTTGATGGTTAATGGAAAGATTATTTATGAACTATACTTTGTAACTTAGAAACCCGTTTGACATTCACTCAGTAGGAGTGAATGTCGAATAGTCCCCAGTTTGGGACTGTTACTGGATGTTATGTCTTTCACTTAGGCCGGTGCCAATACGAAACGGTACGTTTTTGTTATTTTGAGGATTTTTCGGCTGTTATCTCTACATGTTCTTCGAGTACATACTTAGATTAAGTTATCTTAATCTATTTCGTGTACTTGGAGACCATGGGGAGGTGCTGCCGAAATTTTCTTAAAACAGTAAAAACGTGCTTAACGTGTCGGAACTAGTGAAGAGACGCATCCAGGAAGGGGATAGAAGCCTGAATTACCCCTTTCCTATAGAGCGGAGATACTCGAAAATTAAATATAATTCATGCATGGACCACATATATGAACATCCCTGTACTGAAACCCGTTTGACATTCATTCATGCATGGACCACATACATGAACATCCCTGTACTGAATGCGTGGTCTGTGTAGTTAAAGATGTCAGCCGACCGGTGTTGGATGTACCATAGGATACCCAGTGATGCTTATGGCGCTACTAATATAATATTGACTGGGCTGAAAATGAGCCTTCTTCAAGCAGTGCTAAGCAATTGTCAAATGATACATCTGCTGCCTTTTACAAGTTGTTATCTGAATCTGGGGTCTCGTTGTATTCGGGAAATGTTATGGACACCAAACTTTCTGCAGTGACGATGCTTTTACACTTTAAGAATGAGCAAGACTGTAGTGAGAGAGGTTTCAACGATTTGTTTGCTATATTTGTATAGTTCTTATCCAAGGATCATAATCTTCCTGCCAATTATTATGAAGTGAAGAAGATGGTCAAGGGGTTAAATATGGGGTATCAAAAAATCGATGCTTGTGAGCAGGATTGCATGTTATACTATGGGGAGGACAGAGATAAGGGATAGTATGATATATGCAGATTGCCGCGCTACAAGGTGACAAAACGTGGGGGGAAGGAGAAACATGTTCTCAGGAAGATCTTACAGTACTTTTCTCTTGCGCCGAGGCTTCAGCGGCTATTCATGTCGTCCCATACGGCTTAACATATGAGTTGGCATCGAACAAGGGATGTCGTGCCTGGTCAGCTGACTCACCCAGCGGATGGAGATGAATGAAAGAGATTTTATGTAAATTATGTTGAGTTTGCAGAAGAAGTCAGGGATGTTAGGCTCGGCATGGACTACTGATGGCTTTTGCTCTTTTAATAATTTTAGCCAGCCGTACTCAGTTTGGCCAGTCATTTTGGTCGCTTATAATCTTCCACCGTCAATGTGCATGAGGGATCCGTATTTGTTCTTGACTTTACTCGTACCGGGGGATAAAATTCCTACAAAAGACATTAACGTGTACCTTCGACCGTTAGTAGATGAACTAAAGATGTTGTGGGAGACAGGGGTCCATACGTATGATAAATCGATATGCGAGAATTTTGTGATGAAGGCAGCCTTGTTATGGACTATCACTGACTTTCCGGCTCTTGGGATGGTTAGTGGTTGGTCAACTCACGGGAAGCTGTCCTGTCCAGTGTGTATGGGGGATGTGCAAGGCAATAAGTTGCAGCATGGGCGAAAATGTAGTTTCTTTGGAACTGCTAGTAGATTCTTGCCTCTTAATCATAATTACAGAAACATGTTTGCACAGTTCAACAGAAAGACAGAGAAGAAGAGGGTTGTTGGTCGACTGTCGGGCAGTGAGGTCTTAGGTCTTTGAACCATCTTTATTTTCCTTTGTCGGGGAAGGAGCAAAGTAAATTGAGAGCACCCGGGTACGAGAAGACTTATAATTGGAAATACTCGCCCATATGGTTTGAGTTGCCGTATTGGGTCACACTTTCAGTTCGTCATTGTATAGATGTCATGCATACCGAACGAAATATTTTCGAGAATTTGTTTTACACCATGTTAGATGCGAGTGGTAAAACCAAAGAAAATGACAACGCTCGAAAATATTTGGAGGCATTGAACATTAGGCCAGAAATGTGGTTTCACCCTAACAATACGAAACCTAAAGCTCCATTTTGTCTTACTAAGCAATAAGTTGAAGACGTGTGTAAGTGGTTTAGCGGGTTGAAGCTCTCAGATGGATATGCGTCGAACATATATGTTGCAAGGTCGAGCAATTGAAAATTACTGGATTCAAGAGTCACGATTGTCATGTATTCATGTAGAAGTTGATCCCAATTGTATTTCATGAGATGTTACCTAGAAAAGTTGTGGATGCAATGACCAAACTATAATTAAGTACAGTGATGTGGAGCAGATGGAGAACAATATTGTGCTGACCATTTGAAAGCTTGAAATGATCTTCCCTCTAAGATTCTTTAACTCGATGAAACATCTGCCTATTCATCTACCGTATGAACTCAAACTTGGAGGCCTGGTGCAATATCGGTGGATGTATCCTTTTGAGAGGTAATATAAACTACAAATTGATTTATGTTGCTCATATTAATAATACTCATATATATTTATCGGAATACTTATCTTAGGTATATGCGTCGATTAAAATAAAAGGTCAAGAACAAAGCTCGTGTATAGGGTTCTATTGCTGAACGCTATATGAACGAAGAACTTGTCAACTTCTGCTCATTGTATTTTGACAATGTTGTCTCAACGAAGCACAACCGCTTAAGTAAGAATGAGGTCGTTGGTCCATTGTCTCATGCTGATGATGAGTTAGTTGTATTCACATATCCGGCTAAGCCATTTGGCCATGAGACGCTGACTTACTTAAGCGATAAAGAGTTGAGATTGTATCTATATATGTGCTTCTAAATATGCCCGAAGTATCATCATACATCAGGTATGAATAATTATTTATTGCATTTAGTGCAATTTATAAGTGTAGTCATCTATATGTTAAAGTCATTTTACTATTTTCGCAGTTCATTCGAAGAGGAAGTGTATGCTTCTAACCCAGCTTTTACTGCAGCAGAGTTGGAAACATTCACTAATGCTAATTTCCAACAGTGGTTTAAGAAAAGGGTTGGAGAAGAGAACATTTATGAGCGTTTTATAGATGTCATCCGAGAACCTTACAAAGTTGTTTGTTCTTTTCCCAGATGCATCGTGAATGGGGATAGATTTAGGGTCGATGACTTGAATGACCTCACATCAGTCAATTCTGGGGTTGTGGTGTTGGGAAGCTGCTACCAAGATTCTGAGTCCAATTACTATGGCCGCTTACAGGATGTGATTATGCTCAATTATCATGGGGGTAAAAAGGTAGTTATATTTAAGTGTAGCTGATTTGATACTAAAAAGGGTGTTAAAGTTGATCGTAATAGAATCACAACCGAAGATATCAAATCGGTACTAAAATCTTATGACATGTTCGTCTTAGCAAATCAAGCGACTCAAGTGTATTACGGTTCTATATCGTAAATACTCAAAGCCCCTGGTACATAGTAGTCACAACTAAAACACGTGAATTTGATGCTGAGAACATGTTTGGTATAGATGAGGCGTTGCAAGAAGATGTTAGCAACCCTTTGGCCGTAGTGTTAAATGCTAAAGATGTGATGAGTACTGATGTCATTGACGTACCTGACGATGAGAATGTCGAGGAAAGCGTCGTCGTGAATGATTATATAGTCATTAATGATGATAACGATGACGAAACTGATCTCGAAACTGAGGATGAGGAAGATACCGAATCCGAGAATGATATACACGTTGAATCTGATGAGTTTGATGACGTACGTAATTGAAAATGATCATTCATATTAGTAAATACCACATTGTTAAACCTTACATATTCATAATTTACCAATTTGGTTATTGTAGTAGGATATTCATGGCTAGACATAGCGGTGGAGGTCGCCGAGGTGGTGGGCGATCCGGTTCGGGAGACGGTAGCCACGATGGAGGCTCGTCTTTAGGAGCTAGTAAGTTGTCTTAACTAGGATTTAAATATATCTCAAGCTGCATTAGTTTATGTTTATTGACTCAGTTTTTTTAATTATTACAGATGCACCCTGTCGACGACACCGAGGGACGAACCTCGATATCTTTGGTGGTCCGCCGGCAAATCCACTTACAGTACCGGTGGATGTCGCTTCTGGACAGTAAGTGTTAATCTATTGTTAATATTTCTGTCAATTATTGCAAAACACAATTCACATAACACATATTGTTATATTTTTTCTGTAGTATACTAGACCTGGTGGCTAAGCACACCCTACACGCTATCTGTTTGACGCACCTCCCAAGAAGGTGCATGCGGTTCAGCTTGTATACGTAGTACGATGCCACCTTTATGCAGACTGTCTTGCGGGATTTTCACGTAAGTTAAGCATATTATATTAATTAGTACATAGTTGTTAAGTTTGACGAAATCAATTGTTCCTAATTTTTAAACTTTTGTTATAGGTGTATTATAGATTTGACCCGAGTATCTCTCAGACAATTGGCGACGATGTGATTATTTCACATATCGCTAAGAATTACTCCGGCTAGCTGTATAAGATGCGACAGAGGGCAGCCCGGGCAGTTGAAGACTAGCCCGGGACCACCATCAGATCTCACCAGCCCCGCATAGTCTCCGATTTAGTCTGGGAGGCTATGTGTACTCACTGGGATGCTGATGACTTCAAGAAGAAGTCTGAGCAGACGAAGAAGAACCGTGGTCAGCTCCGCATAGTACACACCACTGGTTCTCAGTTGTTCGAGGAGGCGAAGACGGTAAGTGCGTTGTATTTAGTTGTTTAGTTATCAAGTTCTCACAGAAATACTTAATACCTGTTTTATGAATATTTTTATTAGGCCTTGAGGAGGACCTAGGGCCGAGATCCCACCATTTTAGAGTTTTGGGATAGAGCCCACACGCCTAAATACGAGCGTGTTTTGTCTTAGGCAGCTTTAGCTATACGAGTAAAACTAATCTTACTTTTAGTAATATTCAATCGTTAATAAAATGATATAATTAACTCGCGTATACAAAATAAATTATAGGACTGATTTTAGAAGCTTCGGGACCAGCGTATAACTGAGTTGGAGGCTATTAGGAGAGGTTCTGAGCCGTTAGATTCCACCACCCCCCTTCCCGATATTGTATTAAATCGTGATGAGAAGCTGAGACTATGTGTCGCGCTCAGGATCCCCCTACTAGCAGTACCGAAAGATATCGAGTATTGGGTCTGCCGAGGATACCCGCATATACACTACCTGGAGGTAATAATATTTTTTATGTTTCACGAAATTATCATAATTTATCACATTATATAAATTATTATTAGTAATGGAATTTGTCTATTTTTGTAGGCTCTAGCCAGCGCCAGCGTCCAAGACCACATGTCGGACCATCTCATACGGGCGCTGGCTTGTGGATGACGAGATATTCCAGAGGCTGATAGCGGCCGTGTCAGATAGGTTCCATACCGATCCGGCCTTTCGCCGTCAGCAATTGCCTAGCAGTTCTCGTCTTCACCAGGTTGCTCAGGATATTATTGTAGGGGCCTCCGCAGAGAGTGCGGGATTACCGTAGGAGCAGTTCGACGCTATCAACGGCGAGATGCTCCGGATGGTGATTACCCTTTTGGAGGAGGCTTTTCGTCCGCCCCCGCCTACTCAAGTATTCTTATTATTTATGTTATTTTCAATTAAGTCTAGCTTGTTAATTCTCACATATATACTGACTAATGATTTTTATTTATAATTCTTTCAACAGGGCGGCGATGACGAGCGGACTGGCGATGACGACCAGAAGGACGACCGGGATTTTCAAACACCAGAGCAGCGTCGTCCACCTCCGCCCGATGATGATACTATTACTAGATTATAGTTCATTAGTATTTATGTTATTTATTCTAGTTCATTAGTATTTATGTTATTCATTTGTAGAACATTTGTACGTATTGTAGTTTATATAGTTGCGTCTGTATAAGTAGATACTTAGTTGTATTTATTCATTTGTATAACATTTGTAAATATTGTTGTTGATGTGATGATACATTAGCTTATATTTGTTATTGTTAGCTTGTGATGTTGATGATGATCAGTTAGTCAATTACGTTGTTGCGAAGAGGTACAAGTTTTTAGCCCTACTTTGAATATTTGAATGTGAAATATATTATTGTCTGTCTGTATTGGGATATAACAGGTTAAAGGTACATAAATGGGTTTAAATACCTGGAAATTATATTTTTAAAATTTTTTTTTTAAAAAAATTGCCTTAATTTCGACGCAATAGGCTATTTTCGAAGGATATTTGGTCGGATTTAAGGACCAGAACATTTTTTTAAAAATTTCATTATTTTTATTTATCCGTCGGAACTACCTTATTTTCGAGGGAATTTTTCATCGAGATTGGATTTTAAATTGTTTTACGTAAATTAATTTTTCGTCGAAGATAAGCTATTTCCGAGAGAAAAATTTGTTGGGAATAATTGGTCTTTAACCTCGACGAAATTAGTCCCTCGTACTTAATCAGTCGAGGTTACCTTTAATTCGACGGAAGGGCTCCCTCAAAATTAATTCGTCGAAGATAGCTTATATTCGACGGAAATCCGTCGGGAATAGGTCAGTCGGAAATCATAAAAGTTCGACGAAATTTGTGACGGAACTTATCTCTGACGCGTTTATATACAACCGAACCTTTGACGGAATATACCCTCGAACATAAGCTAGGTTCGACGGATTAGTCTTATTTCCGAGGGAATATTCCGTCGAAATTAAGGCTTTTTCTTGTAGTGAAAGTACTTATTTGAAATTTGGCAAAATATGAAAATTCTTAGAATTGCCACCTATTAAGAACTATACATCACTTGAGCTACTTTCCTTTGGGGTTTAAAAATATCATACATAAATTTAATAATCTAAAAATAAAATCAAAAAGAAAAAAAATTGAAAATAAAAATAACAGAGATAATGCTAAGAGTCTCAATTTTTTTTTCACGAATGTCTCTCAAATTAAATGGCGTGTTAGTGAATAAGATGATTTTATGACAAAACAAACGTAAATAGATGTATCGCTATATCAATCAGTACAAAATCACAAGGATATATATATATATATATATATATATATATATATATATACACGGTCAGTCTCTCTAGCGAATCATAGGGAGCGAACTAAAAACGAACCGGTTATAGCGACTGTTTTATTCGTCGCTATAGCATAAAAACCCAGCTTTCTATGCTATATCGACAGAAAAAAACCGTCGCTATAGCCAGTTCATTTTTAGTTCGTTCCCGATGGTTCGCTAGAGAGACTGACTCTATATATATATATATGGGTCCTTATCCGTGGCAACTAGTTGCCACATGCACTATTCCAGCAATCATAATCTACACCGTTAATCTCGAGATTGGATGGCCTGGATTGACTTTTTTTTAACATGCCGCTATAAGCTGTAGCGGCATCACTATCACTTGTAGCGGCACACCTATTTACAAATTTGACCCTTTGTCCCAATGTTACACTGCCTGCCGCTACAAGCTGTGGTGGCAGTATAGCTTTTTTAAGGTAATTTTTTTTTAGCTTACTTGCTATTTTTCCATGTACTCCATGTCCTGGGTATATATATAGTTGGTGCTGACATACATGCATGGCCATTGGCCAAGTTTAGTCGTTACCAATTATATTATTTATTTGTTACAAACGATGAATTAAAATTTTAAATATTTAAAATTTAATCTATAAATATTTTAATTTTAATCTATAAATATTTTAAATTTTACTTTAAAATTTAAAATTTTATAAAATATTTTAAGTTTTACTTTAATATCTTAATTTGAATATTAAAATTTAAAGTTTATAAATTTTAATATTATAAATTTTATAAATTTTAAGTTTTATTAATATTTTAAATTTTACTTTAAAATTTTAAATTTTATAAAATATTTTAAGTTTTACTTTAATATCTTAATTTTAAAATATTAAAAATTTAAAATTAAGATACTAAGATTTAAAATATTTAAAATTTATATATCTTAATTTTAAAATATTAAAATTAAGATACTAAGATTTAAAATATTTATAGATTAAATTTTAAATATTTAAAATTTTAAATCATCCTTTGTGAGAACAAATAAATAATATAATTGATAACAACTAAATTTGGCTAATGGCCATGCATGTATGTCCACACCATACTATATACCCAAGACATGGAGTAATAGCAAGTGAGCTAATAACAATGACCTTAAAAAATCTACATTGTCGCCACAGCTTGTAGCGACAGGCAGTGTAGCATTGGGACAAAGGGGCAAATTTGTAAATAGGTGTGCCGTGCCGTTACAAGTGATAGTGTTGTCGGTACAGCTTGTAGCGGCCGGGGAAAATAAATAGTCAATCCACGTCATCCAATCTCGAGATTAACGGTGTAGATTATGGTTGTTGAAATAATGTCTGTAGCAATCGGTTGTTACGAATGAGGACCCTATATATACATATATATATATATATATATATATATATATATATGTGTGTGTGTGTGTGTATTGTTTCTTTATAAAAAACCGTGTGGACCTATAAAAAGACAAGGTCATCACTAGCATAGAAGCTACAGAGAGATCTCTCAGTTTCTTCCCAAGAAGAAATTATTCAAGTCAATGCTAGCTTGGTGACCAAGCCAAACACTGTTCTAAGTCAAGTGTTTGGTTGCCTAATAACTATTGTTGTCCCCACTTCCTTCTATAATTTCCAACATGCTTGAAGTTTGCAGAAAATCCAAAATGCATGTAATGCTAATTAAATAGTGACAGTTGCTTGCTCCCCAAGTCCTAAAGCCATGGACAAAATTAGCTATAAATTATCATCCGCCTAAGGCCACATATAAAATAAAATAAAATAGAATAACCCAATAAATTTTGTTAGTTCTTAATTTGTTCTCTTTGCCATATATACCTATGGCATCAGTAGGACATAGTCTTGCTGAAGTTTATGTTACGAGGAAGAACCATAAAGAAAAGGTGGAAAAAGAAAGAGCTATGAATGAAGTTGTTGATGAAGAAGCAAAAATAATTTCTAGGAAGGGCTGTTTCTCTTGTATCTTCATGAAGATGCATTCTAGTACTGATACGTCTACACATGAGGTACCATCAGCTGGAAAAGGAGACACCAAGGGTATTATTAGTAATTAATTGCAAGTAATTATCAAAAGTATATATGTCGGATTTTTCTTCAAATTCTATTGTTATGCGCGCGATGCGTGTTTAGGTCGATAACTCAAGTACATACTTTTGAAAGAGTTTCAGGCCTATAACATATCAAATTGAAGTTGGCGAAGAGTTCTACAATACTGATCATGCATGTCTTTTTTAGGGTCGAAAAATCTGCTTAAAGCTTGCACATGGGTACTTGAGAATATTTATTAATTTTAATCCTATGTTATTTACTTTACCTAAATATGGTTGGAATGTGGATAAACATTATAAATACTCCCTCCATCCCATATAATATAGGATGTTTTAGAGTTGTGTACAAGAATTAAGAAAAATAATTGTATAACATTAAATATAGTATTAATTGTTTATAATACCATTTACCATATACTTATCTCACTTTCTCTCTCATTTGTAAAAAAATTTCATGAGGGGTAATTTTGGAAAGATTGTGGTTAATTTTCTTAAATCATATAAAATATCAAATAATTTGGAGAAAATAAAATCATCTAAAACATCATATATTATGGGACGGATGGAATACTCATCTAACATACCTTGTTAAATTATCAATTCATCTAAAAATTTAGCAGAGTAATGTTAAAGGTCTTAAATATTTGGTCTCAATTAAATGGGTCTCAAATGACATGACATTGCATATTATAATGATAATTTAGAGTATAATCAATCACATGAAATCTACCAAACTAATGTTATGATAACATATTATTTGAGATATTTTTTGAGACCAAAAATTTAAGACATCTAACATCACCCAAAAAATTAAGCTGTTAGATAGAGAACACAACATTGTATATCATGATGCTATAACATGTCTGATAAAAAGAATCTTATTTGCGAAAAAATAAAATACAAAAATAAAAATACAAAATTTTTTCACAAAAATAATGTTCTTTTCATGGATTGTAATATAAAGTTACACAAGTTATTTACGTAATTTCATTATCGAGTAAAATACAAAAGTGACCATTGTACTCTTAATAAACTAAGACTAAAAAATCTACTTCCGTCAATATTTGAACTCAAAACTTCAACCTTGTAACTTTAAGTAAATGTCCAACTAAGCTACATGATATAATTTTAAATAAGACAACATAAATTTTATTTATACAAACTTCTCCATTATAAATTGAATACATCCAATTAACAGTTTTATAGCAATTAAAAAAGAAAAGGTTAATATTGGATATTTTAAGTAAACATTTTCAACTTTATTTGGCCAAAAATAACACTTTATTCTTATAATAATTAAGTTGTTTTAATAAAGGTGCGTCAAATAGTATTCTCCGACTTGATGAATAAAAAGTATAAACTAAATTAGTGAATAAGTTAAAAATGGCATTATAATAATTCAACTTAATATACACAATTTTGAAACAGTTGATTTAAGACAAAGAATATGAGAAATCCTTTTTTTTTCTATAGGCCTCTAGCTATATATCACCTTTAGTATTAAGAAATTCTGTGTCAATGGAAATACATATTATTAGTATAATTACTAATCAATAAATAAATTAGATAAATATATATTTGGTTGATGCGTCCCTTGTTTTAGTATGTTACGAAAGATCAAACTATCAAAATGTCAGAATATACAATTCATTATAATATTTAATAAATGCAATTAATTTTTTTTTTAAATCTTGTGATTATCAAAATAAACTTAAAACTCTCCCTATAAATCAATACCAGACAAAACTTACTTACCAATAGACCTGACAATTTAAGTTGAAAACCATATAGTTAACCAAAATCACTTGGATCTATTTGGTTGGTTAACTAGCTTTTAAGTGATGGATTGGTTTGGTTTTGGACCCATATTATTATTACAAATATGGGTTGGATCTAGTTTAACTAGTTTTGACCAATATTAGTCTATAATAGTTTTTTGCACTTTGTAGAGCTAATACATCAACATGTATGCATTATTACACTACATTCTTTTATAACACATATACATTATACATATTATATTATATACATATTACATACTTTTGTAATTTATACATTTATAATTATGTATAAAAACCATTTCATTAATTATGGAATTAATTCATAATAAATTTAACACTTTTAGTGTAACGAACTACTAATTTAAATAATTAATATATCCTTCCTTAATTAATTAAAACAACTCATTTAAATTATACAATTTATATTATATAATTAAATTTTATTTCCTCCTTCTTTCCATAAATTATTTTATATTATATATACACCCTCACCCTACCCCCCACCCCGACCCCACCCCTCAAACCTACCCCTCACCCCCCAAAATTTTTTTTAATGTTTATTGATTATGTATACACCTCCACCTCCACCCCACCACACCCCACTCCTGCCCCCGCCCCCGCCCCCGCCCCCCACCCCCGCCCCTGCCCCCCACCACCACCACCGCCCCCACCCCCACACCACTGTAATACCCCAGAATTTTTATATATTATTAAATAAATATATTAATGGAAATGAATATTTATTTGAATATAACTGATTTTGTGAGTTAACTCAATTATATTAAATTGAATAATTATAATAATTGAGGAAAATGTGGAGTTATCATAAACTCGGGAAGCCTTGTGTGGTACTGTGATGAGAAATGTTAATAATGATATTAATCGACGAAAGAATTATTAAGTGAACAATTAATTTATATTAATTGTTAATTTTGGTTAAGTTATAATATGTGATTATTATTAATGCAAGAAATATAATAATAATAATAAAACACTTGTTCATAAAAATGCTGAGAATTATGTTTGTTAATGTGATAATTAATCCTATGATTATTAATTAAGTGTTATTAATAATTAGGAGGAATGAATGAATTAATATTATTGTTAATTAATTGATAAGATAAGTGAATTATTAATTTCTATATATGGGCAAGCATGCGAATTTATGGTAGCTAACCATATATTATATGAAGCATAATGTGACTATATTATATACATAAACTATATAGTAAAGTTTATGGAGCTGTAAGAATTACATGAAATGTGTATGTAACAAGGTAACTGTGTGAACATTAAAATAATACATCACAAGTATAGTAAACAATTGTTGAATTGTAGGAGCCTATAATAAATGAGATGTGTAATGTGGTAATATCTGATAAAATTATATCGGATATTAACAAAATGTACATGGATTATATGTTAAATATATGTATCCCTACTTGTTACATTGTAATATTTGTTACCTATTAAAGGTGCATTGTGACTCAAATTATAACATAAGTATATGTTATGTATGTATAATAGTTTAAGTGTGGAGTGTTACAAATGCTGAGATACCATTCCTTGTCCCATATTGATAGACACAAACCTTGTACACGTGAATAGCATTATGAAGTCTGAGGCCTATATCCCACAAACTCAACAAACATTTCATAGCTTTCATAGCTCATGATGATCAAGGATGTGGGATTCATGATGAATCTAACAACTAATTACCTACCCTTTGATAACCTCCATGAAATTTGACAATCCATTAGTTTTTATTGGAGTGTATAAGCATTGTCTGGATTATATATTTTCTATAAATTGAGCCCCTTCTCTTCACATATCATTTGCTGAGAAAATTCTTAAGTGTTGAGAGAGAGCATATATATCAGTGTGAAGTGTTCTAAGAGTTGAGAAGTTCAATTCAAACTTAGATTGCATAAACAGAGGTATATTGAGCATTTCTTGTATTCCTTTTCGTTCTCTGTCAAAAACTTCTAGTTTTGAATTCCAATTTCTTGAGTATGTTAAATTAGATTTCAATTGGGTTGAAGAATGTTTGTTTAGTTGTTATATGGATATACATACATGATTGGGATTTCAATATAGCTTCCATGTTTTACATTCTTGTTCTTCATTCTCATTTTTCTGTCAAGAACTCCATTTTCATTTTCTGTCAAAATCAAATTCTTGATTCTTGTTGCAATTTATGCCAATTTGGATTGGGATATGTTTCTTAGCTGCTATATGGACTTATAAGTATAATAGAAGTATTATGTGGTTGACTGAAACTAATTTTGTGAAGTAATTTCGTGATATGGGCTGGAAATCTGCCGAGGCTGGAACAGTCTGCCGCTGGCCGCGAGCCGGCGCAGCTGCGCCAGTTTTGCACAGGGCAGCTGCGCCAGTAGCCTGCTACAGATTGTACTTTTTGCTTGATTCTGCTACGTGATAGTTTTCTTGAATAACTTAGATGAACATGTTAGCATTAGTACTACCTATACATGAGTATATTAACATGATGTGCACGTGTGTTGCTATGATGTCATCCAAGATTAATGGAATGACGAATAGCGTTGAAATAAATTTCAAGTTTCCTAAACAAACTTTAACATATATAGACCATGAATACATTCTGACTTTTGAGACATGCTAGTATGACTTAGAAACACATGAAGTGTATGTTAGCTTATCTATATAGGTTCCGTGATATAATATGAACATGTGAACCTAACTAGTGCGCCTTCCTAACGAATATGTAAGTTTTGAAAGTGGATATGGACATGTAAATGCCATATATATGTTCTGATGTTATGAGCATCTTTAGATGACTTTGAAATGCATGGAAGGCATGTTGACTTGCTTATATATGTTTCATAGTATGACATGAGCATGTGGACTTTATTTGCGAACTTTACTAAGTGAAAGTGTAAGTTTGAAAAGTAAATCTTAACATGTTATTGCGAGTCCCGTATTCTGATATTTATAGACATATGTGATAGTACTTTTAGACTCACTCATGCGTCATACATGTATACATACCATGATTAGGTATCGTGATTCAAATTTAGCATAAACGAAGCATGTTTTCAACTAATAACTGTGATAGTCACATATATGGAATGTGAATACTCATAAGTATGCTTAATATAAATACCTTATGTGTTTTAAAAGCGAGCATGATAGGCTTTGTAAATTCCATGACCTTGAATGACCGTAAGTGTCGACTTAGAATCTATATCACATATGTTTGGAACAAGGGAAGGTTATACGAATATAAAAAGACTCTTTAACATTTATATATACTATGTGATATATTTGAATCCGATTTTGACGGTTAACTTATAATAATGCTATAACTAGCTAAAATAGAGTATGTTTGCTATTTGTTATAGTCTCACATGATAGTAATGATGTATGAAGACGATTAACTTGAGAAGAGGAACGTTAATGATAAAAGATATTAAAAGTCGAGACTTGTGAAATTGTATGATACTATACATAGTATAACTGTGTCGCTGGGTCAAGACTTAGCTTATGTGCTAATCGTATATACGAGATGAGATATAATGTTAAACTATATGACTAATGGATATCATATATGCATAACTATATTATGATAAGATTTGAAAAGTGTTGATTAAATTACGGGGATAAACTACGCTTAAGGCAAGTTTCCTAACTTACACTCTTTTACGGTGCAAGTATTCTATCCTTGTATATTGCGAGCTAGTTCCTTTACTTACTCGTTTGAATTGAATTAGCATACTTGAACTCTTATTTCATTAAGGCTATTATTCATGTTGAACTTGGTATTGTTCTTGAATATTGTGAAAGTATCTATGTCATTTAATTCGACTAGACTTATATTATTGAAAAGCGACCCAAACCAATCGATTGGTGTGGGATCTTGTATTTGACTGAGAAGAACAACCTTCTTTGAAGGGAAAATATAAGTGTCGGAGAACCGACGTGCGCACTTGATATTAATTGAATGTTATGCATGACGTAGGGTACTTTAGGCTGATCACCTGTTGTACCTGTTTTTGTTGGATTTTTAATTTAATACTGTTAATTCTAGTAGAAGTTCATAGTCCTTAGTGACTGCTCAGTATTCAGTTGTCTTGAAATCTTGAATTGATTTATTATTGAATCACGTTGATATTATTCTGTCCTTAGCGACTGTTATTGAGAACTGTTGATATTCTTGTTATCCTTGAACTATCAAACCTTACTATACTCTTTCGAGAATTGAGAATTTTATTACTCACTCTTATTGTATATTACTAGCTGGGCAATTTGTGCTCATTCGTGCTTTCCTTAAAATATTTCAGTTAAGGCAGAGCAGTGCGGACCTTCGGGCACCGATAAGGGTAAGGGAAAGGGTACTGAGTAGCTTTAATTATGTAGGACTTATGATTGTAATAAAGAACTTATAATATTATGTACTAGTTAAAGTTATTATTGCTTAAGATATGTCTAAGCTATGTAATCACTGTTTAAGTTACGAGACTTTGAGGCGTGAATAAATTATATTATTTAAATATAATCTATTCGGTAATTGTTGTGTATTATTCCGCTGTGCGATGCGATATTTAGTCGTATTATTATTGTGATGTATTACCATGAGCACGTGACGAACCGAATTCAAGAGACCAAGTGGCGGTCCCGAATTTGGGGGTGTCACACCCACTCCCACCTCCACCCCCACCCCCACCCCCACCCCCACCCCCAAACCCAAAAAATAATATTTATTGATTATGTATACACCCCCACCTCACCCCCCGCCCCTACACCGCCACCCCACCCCACCCCACCCCTAGCCCCCACTCCCCACTTACCTGCCCCACTGCCAAAAAATAATATTTATTGATTATGTATACACCCCCACCCTGCCCATCCCTCCCCCCCGCCCCCTCCCCTCCCCCCCTCCCCTCCCCTCCCCTCCCCTTTCCCGTCCCTCACCCCCACCCCCACCAAAAAACTAATATTTATTGATTATGTATACACCCCGGCCCCCCTACCCCCTAAAAAATATTATTTATTGATTATGTATACACCCCCACGCGCCCCGCCCCACCCACCCCTACCCTCCAAAAAAAAATTTATTTACTGAATATATATACACTCCAAAAAAATAATATTTATTGGTTATTGTAATAAATTTTTTAATAATTTCATTAATTTTAATTAGCATAATAATTATTAATGTAATTTTTTTTGAAAGTGCCTATAATCACAAAATTAATGTTTTTAATACTCAAATTAGTCACATCAATTAAAATTTTTAGTTTAACCTGGGTCTAAAAAATTAAAATAAAACTTTTTTAATATAACAGAAATTAAGATTTTAGTGAAACTATAATTTGAAAAATAGGTCGACCTGGATTCGATCCATAACCATTTAAATCCAAACCACATAACCCATATTAAATATAGATAATATGATTTTGGTTTTTAAACCAACCCAAACCTATTTTATGTAACCCAGAACCAACCCAAACCTATTTTTTTTGCCAGATCTACTTATTTATTTATTTTTGGTTTAAATGGAGAAACTTGTATAAATTAATAAAATTTATGTTGTTTTATTTATAATTACATCATGTAGCTTGCTTGGACAATTGGTTAAAATTATGAGATTGAGATTTTGAGTTCGAATCTTATAGGAAGTGAATTTTTTAGTCTTAGTTTGACTTGTTTACATGTCATAATTGGGAGGAGGATAGTCAATTCCCAACTGTCACATATAGGTTTGTTATCCAAATTTTTATATAGTAGAGAATTTGTTTTGCATTGACCAACAAAAAGAGGCACAATATCCAAATATAATAAGAGTACAGTGGTCACTTTTGTATTTTACTCAAATTTATTCTCTTTGCTCCATGGTATAATATTAATTAATTTTTGGAAATTAATTTGAAATATTTTTAAATTTAAGATTAATATAATTTATTTGAATTTTGAATAAATCTTATAATTAGTACTCCCTCCGTCCCAAAATAATTGCTCAGTTTTGACTTTTTTTTAGTCAAATTGACTATTTTTTAAAATTATTTTTTGTACCATTTTTGCCAAAATATAGGTGAAGAGGTTATAACAAAAAAAAGTATATACAATTTACTACTAATACCAATTTTTATAATGTTAAAAGTATATTTATACATGCTTAATTATTAATTTTAAAAATAATCAATTTGACTAAAAAAAGTCAAAACTAAGCAATTATTTTGGGACGGAGGAAGTAATATTTTAAAATATTTATAATAACAATTAAAATTAAATTAATGAATCTAATGTTCATAATTGTATTTTTAGAATTAAAGAATGGGGAACACGTGAGTGTTCTTAAAGTGTACAAAACTAAATAGCGTAGGGATTCTATTAGTTTGAAACTCTACCATTAATTAATTAATTTTTCTATACTAATTAGTGTACATAATTAATTTTTTTTTATCCCAATTCAATTAATTATTTAATACTTTATCAATTTTTTTTTCCGCATTCTACTTGAGCTTTGCACAAGGAAGGTGAACTAGTTTCTTAGAAGTCCAAACTTTTATCATATATATCTGCTACATGTGCATCATTTGTTCAAACTTGATACAGAACTGTAGTTTAACGTTCTAAAATTAGATATGCAATTTGATTTTTTGAGGTCAATTTATGAATTTTTAAAATTTGATATATAATTTAATTTTTATTATAAATAAATATAATTACTGTATACGGATGAAAAAAGTAATAGTAATTACAATATTTGTTACTTGTATAATGTAAATGGAATTTTATCAATTTTAATTTTAAAATTTTGTAAATCAAAAATTAAAATATATTTTTAATTTTAAATTAGAGTAGTAAAAGAATCAAAAATATATTTATTTTTAAGGTAATTAAATCATATATAAGCACATTAAATTTTTAATACCTTCCTATATTTCAAAAAAGAAATTTGTAATATCAGAAGAACAGAAAGAAAGCTGATTGAATTGATATTTGAAACAGACTATCCAAAATATCTGGATTAGAATTCCGTCCATTACATTTACCAGTTTTTAAATCCGTAGGAAATACGGGCTAGTGCGAGAAATATATTATATGAAATTATAGAGTTTATGACGTATGAGGAATAAAAAAGTAATAAAATAAAAGAAACCTAATGATTTAATTATTTAGGTTCACATGCAACACGTCAATAAATAAATTACTTTGTTAAAAAAATCAATTTATAAAATTTCAACTAATATCACTAGGTTATTTATTAAGAGTTGGCCTCTCGTATATGTACTGCGTTTATGTAATATGTATGATTTTAGAGGTTAAATACGCAAGCAATTAGGTAGCATGAATTATATATATTTAATTGTATAATCCAAAAATGAAGGAATTATTTAAGAGAAACTTACTTTAATTCAAAATTATAAAGCATGAATTTGATACTTCTCACATTTAATTTACAATTATCAAAATAAAGGTAACTTGTAAAAGCAACCTACGGAGGCAATAATGCTTAGAAGGTGAATGGTAAAATGTGGGTTTTAAATTATGACCTAATGAATGAACGAATGAATTAGATTGTCACCCAAAAATGTAGACAATTCAAGATTATCCGAGCTGATTCACCTAACAATTTAAGACAACTTAGGACTATCTGAGTTGACCTACCTATTCTTAAATCAATAATTCTGGGGGGACCGGGATTGACGACCGGATGAGGTGGATGTGCCACATCAACATCATCAGAGAAAAAAAAACACTGTAGCAAACAATCTCACCTTACCCATACTTTCCAATCACTAAACCAAAAAACTCTCTCTCACACCAAACTCTCTGTTTCGCTGCCGCTACTCCGCTACAAGGTATGCATCAAAACCTCATCTTCTTCTTCTTTCCATGGTCGTTTCTTTATGTCTCCTCCCATTCCCTTTCACACTTCGTATCCTCCTCCTCCTACCATTACTCTCTCATACGCCTAAATTCTTAAAACCCTAAAAAGTTATTGAAAAAGGAAAATCTGGGTGTTGTTAGATTTTTTCCGCTTGTACATTTTTGTTTTGGGTGTAAATTTTGTGCAAATTCTTGTTTTGGGTGTAAATTTTGTGCAAATCCTTATTTTGTAAAATTGACCGTATTCTCTCCATAGTTAGATAGCTAAATAGATGGCTACAATTATATATACAAACCAAGCCCCTATTGACTCAAAGTTAAAATAACTACTCATAAGACTTTGGGTCCAAGAGGTCTTGGGATCCATTCTTACCCTTCAGCTTTTGCAATTTTGTGGGACGGCTTGGTGGGGGTGCTGTCTCTGAATACTTTCTCAGGTCAGGAACATCTCTGTATATATGCCTTATTTTGACAATGAAATACTAAAAATTGCTTAAATTGATGGAACGGCTATAAAATCTCTATACTTAACAATTCAACGAATTTTGTACGTGAATAAGATATTAGAATCCTGTCAAAGAACATTGATTTCATGATGTTGGTTTATTTCTCATAGCCCATTAATTCCTGGGGTTCAATTGTTTTTCTTGAGCTAAAAAAGGTTGTTTCCTCACTGCCTCTCCCTGAACAAAATGTAACAGGTAGTTAAGTGAATGAAGGAAAACTTTAGCTAGATGCTTGGTTACATTTACATGGAAATTTTCCTTTACAAATATGACTACACTCTGGGAGTTTTTTAGTTGTAGAAAAGAAAAGAAAGTTAAAGAAAAGAAGGAAAGATAAGTGATAGTTTTATTTTCCTTTCTCTAGCTTTCTTCTCAAAAGTGAGAAGAAAATTTTTGACTCAAAATGCCCTCACTTTTCTTAGCTTTTTTTTTTAATCCACTATCAAAGATTTAGCTAAATAAATCCAAGAATTTGAACAAAATTTAATTCCTTTTCAGAAATTACCTTTTTAATTTCTGAATAAGATTTTTCTTTTAGCTAAATAAATCCACTACAAGCTCCAAAAAGGTGGGGAACCAAGTTCATGTGGTTAACATATTTTTATAAATTTGCAGAAATGGCATGTCCTGATGAGTTTGATTCAAGTATGAGAATGAATGATATTGAGGAATGTGCTTTGGCGGATGATTTAGTAGAAAGTGAAGAAGTTGCTGAAAACTACCATTTTATTTTTCTTGTTGCAGGAGTACTATAACCCATATTGGAGGAATGGTGAAGGATGTGATCTGAACAATAGAAGCGGATAATTTTGTTGTAATTTGACTACAGGTTTCACTCTCTGTTGGGACTTGTGACTCATAATCAGAGACTACTAAAAAAGGCTAGTGTGGAGCGGAGCGGAGCGACTGGGGGACGAATTCTGTATAGGTAGCGCGGGGCTCGCTTGAGGAGGCGCGGGCGCGCCTGTCGGCGAGAGGCTGATTCCTGTTCTGTTTCAGAAAGGATATTATGGGGGTTAAGGCCATAATATGAAGTAGGGTTGGAATAGGATTAGTGGGTATAACTACTACCTATTGTAAAGCTTTATGTAACTGATTCATTCATAATAAGAAAAGGAACGTCTCTCCCGTGGACTACCCAAATTGGGGAACAACGTAAATCTCTCGTGTTAATTTTCTATTATCGTGTGCGTGTGTGTGATCCATAATTCTAACACTCTCGAATAGCTGCTGATCGTGAAGTAATATGACTGTAATTTTGTTTGTAGTTCAGAATCTTTTACTTTTCAAGTGTACAATGATTTGTCTTACAATGGAATGGACAGATAGAGGTATTTATGAAATCATGATATGTTAATTTAGTTTGATTCAACAACTGTTCTATTCTCGGTTCATTATACTGGCTCAGGAAGTTTTTCAACTAGGATGATACAAATACAAATGACCCCAATTTATTCAAGCATGACCATAGGAACTTGCCTCTGCAAATTGTAACTCCAGATTTTTTTTAGGATTGACAGAGAGGAAACATCAGATTATGTTAATGTTAAAGTAGTGTAATACACACACACACATATATATTTGTTATGTATTTGTATATATTTTGGTGACGGGAGGGGGGAAGCTTGACTTTAACAACTTCAAATACAAGCTTTCCTTCTGAAATTGAAGTTCAGGTTTGCAATTGAGAAGGGGTTAACATAGACAATTCTATCATGTCATACCCTTTTCTTATTCTCTATGCAATCTTAGGAGAATGCTGATGAATATTTTTTCTCAACTCTCAACAACATGGAAATCCAATCAATTTACACAGTTTTTCTGGCAATTCAATCAATTTAGTGTCAATAAAAAATAGGACACTTCCATTACAACATCTACAACAAAACCCAATTCATTATAAATTCCATTACACTTCGTCCATTACAATTTCTATCACAACTTCACCTCCATTACAACTTCCAACAAAAGACAACTAGTTTTTCATTATAACAAACAAACAGAGAATAAGTATTACAACAACTAATGAAATTATTTGGCAATTGTGTTTCAAAAGTTGGTGATGATTTTTTTTCATTTATAGCTTTGCACCATCCCAAGAAACCGTATTTTCCATTCGGGCACGCATCGTAGATTCGACCTTCATTTCCATTCTTATCAGAGCGGGTAATTTTACAAATTGTGAATTGTCCACAATGACATTGCTTGCTTTGAATCCTTGAATTAAATTCGTTGCTCTCTACCATGCTTCCTGATGCCATGTTGTCTTTCTACAAAAATGACAAATAAAAAGTTTACCTTATGATTTCAAATCTTTTGTGATTTCTAGGATATGATTTGAGCAAACAACATAGACATACCTCTCTGGGCAGAGAATGAAGGTTGAAGAAAAGAAATTGCACTAATTATAAATTTATCTAAAATCCAAAAACTTAATTTAAAGAATATAAGTAGTTAACTAGATATCTGCATGTGCGCGAGAGCGAGAGAGGAAAAAATTTATAGCTACACGTACCAGTTGATGCGTAGCTATAAGAATTTATAGATCGATTACAGAGGTTTCAACCCAAGGATAATTGTGTAATTTTCTGACAAAGTAGTGAATTTGAAGTAGAAGTGATTGAGTGATGGCATGATACAACAAGAATCACAATGGAATTCTGTTAACAAAATGCCCATGAAAAACCCAAAATAGAATAGGCTAATCGAGCTCTTTGTTTCCAGTTTCAACAAATCTTAAGAAAATGCCAATGCTTAGGATGAAACTATACTACCAAAAACAAGAGTTATAACAAGTCATTGTGCTTACATAATTGAATTCCTAAAGAAAGAAACAACATCCCCACCCCCTAGCTAGGCCCACCACAAAATCCTAGTCAGTACTATATTATAAAAACCATTGCCTATAGCAAACATTAAGTAAGATATATCCCAATTTCCAATCCCCAAAATAGAATACACTAGTTCAAAACTTTTCATTGGCAAACCACCAAAACAATGGCCTAAAGCAAGCCAACTAATTGTAGTAGTTGCAGAAAGGGTAAATTGAATGAAACTATTCAAGGGCGGAGCCACCCATGAGCTGGGGTGGGCTCTAGCCCGAGTGGACTTTTTGACAAACATTTATTACTTATGTATCTTAATAACCTAGCTCAATCTTCTTAAATCCAGTCCTGTTCCTTTACAACACATGTTCCATATTAATTGTTATCCGACCTATTTTATATATTTTCCTTCTCTCTAAACTACTTCAAACCTTTATCAATTGCTCTTAGTTTTCAGGTGAAACTAATAATGAATGAAAGGTGCAAATTGATTTGGGAAGGAATTGAAGCTTATTTTCGGCATGAGGAAACTGATTTTGGTTATCATCAACGCAGATAACAAGAATTTTCATGAAAGGTACAACATAAGTTTTAGTTCATTTATGAAATTAAAGCCATAGTGTAGATTTTGTTATGTTAGCTATAAGCATTTGTGAATTGTTTGTAGAAATGGGAATATATATGGTGGGTGTCGGATGGAGTAATAAGGAAAAAGAATTAAAAAATTCTTGGCTTAATTATTTCTAAATGGTTATGAGATCTGTCTTTTAAAGTTATGCACTTCACATGTTTGATTAAATTCCTCTTAGAGGCTGTGAAGTTTTAAAAGTGAAAACTTGATATTATTGTAAGCAAGAAAGCTTATGTTTATAAAATATATGCGTCTCAAGTGGCTTAACTGAATTAGAAATGGTTTAGAAGTAAGTTTAAGTGAATTGAGTAATTTTGGTTTGGTTAGAAAACTGACGTGGCTGAGCAGTTTTGAGCCCATATAAAACCTGTGTGAAATATTTATTTGAACTGTTTTATATATTTTTAAAATAGTATGTCATACCTTCTATAACATGTTAAAAATTGGTTTCAATTGGATGTGTATAGGCTGTGTTAAAAAATTGTAAAGTGACTACGAAAAAATGCAAAATCTGGGAATTCTGGGCAGAAGCCCAACGTTGAGGTAGAGCGTCGCGGCTCTGGTCTCCTGCTCCAATTTTTAATTCTTGTTCCTATTCTGTAGCCCAGGAAGAAAAATATTTCTGGCTCCGCCCTTGAACTATTGTATATATAATTTGTATTTCTCATTGTTGCAGAATTTGTAGCCATCTATCTAGCTATCTAACTATGGAGAGAATACTGTCAATTTTACAAAACAAGGATTTGCACAAAATTTACACCTAAAACAAGAATTTGCACAAAATTTACAAGCGGAAAGAATCTAGCAATACCCAAATTTTCCTTTTCCAATAACTTTTTAGGATTTTGGGAATTTAGGCGTATGAGAGAGTAATGGTAGGAAGAGGAGGATACGAAATGGGAAGGGGAAGGGGAGGAGACATAAAGAAAGGACCTTGGAAAGCAGAAGAAAAGATGAGGTTTTGATGCATACCTTGTAGCGGAGCAGCCGCAGCGAAGCAGAGAGTTTGGTGAGAGAGAGTTTTTTGGTTAAGTGATTGGGAAGTACGGGTAAAGTGAGATTATTGCTACAATGTTTTTTTTTTGTTTCTCTGATGATGCTGATGCGGCACATTCACCTCACCCGGTCGCCATCCCGATCCCCCCAGAATTATTGTTTTTAAATTATACTATCTCTATTCTATAATAACTGTATTTTTAGAAAGAAAAAAAATTGTTCCAATTTATTTGTCGTTTACAACTTTTTAGGAGAATAAATTATTTATTTTCCTATATCACCCCTTACTTTTTTCATTGTCCCAATAAATATTTTCTCTTGTATTAATAGTTTTCAATTTTCCATAAAGGGATAGTGATAGAATTTCCTACAAATTTTAATTCTTAAATGATAGTATTAAATGAGTTTCTTAATTCATGTACATGAAGCTAAAAAGACAGTTATTAAGAATGGAGGTAGTAGATGACAAATCAATAGTCACTAAATTACATTATTAAGCAAATTAATTTCTAAAATTTCAACTGAAATGACTCAGTTATTTAAGAGTTTTTAAATGAGTGGACTCACTACGTGGTTTGGTAATCTTCGATTTATAGATAAGAATAAATTCTTTAATTTCTCTAATAAATATTTAACGACACAAATATTGATTTTAACGATACTTTCAACGACATAATTATTTGCCACGAAATTTATTGTGTTGTTAAACATTTGCAATAAGTTTTATTTTTTCGTTAAATACTACTCTCTCGGTTCCATATTAGCTGTCTTTTTAGAAAGAAAAAAATTGTTTCAATTTATTTATCGTTTACATCTTTCTAGGAGTATAAATTATTTATTTTTCTATATCACCCCTAACTTTTCTCATTGTCTCAAGAATTTTTATCTCTTGTATTAATAGTTTTTAATTTTTCATAAAAAGGGTAGTGATGAAATTTTATATAAATTTTAATTTTTAAATGATAATATTAAATGAGTTTCTAAATTTATGTGTATGAAACTAAAAAAACAATTAATATGAAACTGATGTAATACTGGTACAAGTATTTGTGTGGCAGTGTGTAGCCTACTGGGAAAAATATCTTGGAGCGAGCAAAGCATGGTGTCTATGTAGATTGATTGAGGCAACTTCTTGGAAATGAGGAGACAATAAAGTCAAAGATGCATTTTGACATTTAAAAAAATATATATATATATCTAAGGAAGCACTCCTTCAATTATTAAAGAATATCTATTGTAAAATACTCTTTATAAGTATATTTAGTTATTGATAAAACATTTAAAAATCTGTTCCAATGTCTACGTACAGTTTTCATAAAATTGAATTTGTCTTTGTAGACCATGTGAGACTAACAACTTGAGATTAAATCACCAAATAAAAAGAAAGGAAAATGAGACAAATTAATATTTTTTTAATTACTCTTCCATACATAAGATGCTCATAATATTATTTTTCTTTGATTGATTGTGATAAGAATAATCCAACCGCTGTCCTTACGGAACTCGAAGAGTTCAAGGGAAAATATTAGAGGAAATTAAATGGAAAATGAAACACTATTGAGAACAATTTTCTAATAATTTGTCACACTAACATCTTACCATAATACTCTAAATAAAATGCTTTTTATTTTTCCTACATTTCCCATTTCTTATAATTAGCCAACAAATTAAATTGCTTTGGGGGTGTTCGCTTATTGATTTATAGAGTGTTTGATGCATTTTTGGAAGTTCAAACTGACTTGAGAATTTTGTTATATCTACAAACAGTTTATTTCAAACGAAAATTATTTAACTTACAAATATAGTACTTAGGGCTCAAATGCAGTGCATCAAAATTGGTGCAGTGCACAAACACTGATAACTGAAGAAATATCTAATGAAATTTCTTGTTCTGAGAGTTTTTAATGAGAAGAAAAGAAAAGAAAGTTAAAGAAAAAAAAGAGAACATAAAGAAAAAAAATATTTTTACTGATATACCCTTTATATAAATAGCACCACATGGTATAGGGTTGGGTACAAATTTGGTGCTCCAGATGGGTAGCTCTCATCTTCTCCATTCATGGCAGACTTTCCGAGCCCTCCAACACCTCTATGGAACTTTGCCTATATATATAGGGGATGATCCATAGCCCACACTTGCTATGGACTATTTTCCAGCCAGTTGATCTCTAGCCCTCCATCACAATTAACTAATAACGGCCAGGATTAAATGAATTTAATTTTTATCCCCAAGAAGTTCTTGCGAATACTAATTATTCTCTGCAAGAACTTCATACAGATAGTAATTGCCCGTGAATTTTTATCTTTACCCCTTAGACTGATTATAAAAATAAATAAAAAAATTCGACCTACTATCCGTAGGAACTTTTTACGAATAGTAGACAGAAAGTTTGACCTAGCCTTTTGCTCAAGGCATAATCAGTTTTTCCATATTTGTATAACTTTATTAAATCCAAAACCAGGATTACAATGTAAACTAAAATATTCATAATCTAAAATAAGGCGGCGGATAACAATGAAGTTGTGATTTTTTGTGAAGCAATTAGAACCTTCCTTAATTTCCCGCCGTAAAAGAAGAATGCAGTTACCCCACATATAACTACTAGTTATGTTATAAAAAAAGAGATTAGTAGTTTGTGGTGTGATATCGAACATGTTCTATATTTCTAATTATATATGATGATGAAGCTGATAGGCGTAAAGCTCACATGCATAGGCCCTCCTTCACTTGTACTGATTATGTTGCAATATGATAGAGCTATTAACTTAACTTTTGCCCATTTGGAGTAGTGTAAAAATATTAAATAATGCTATTATCACATAAAAAAGGTCAAATAATGCTCACATACACGCACATGCATATTTGTGGGTCCCACATGTCGGCAGGACCCACAGTATGCATGTGTGTGTATGTGAATATTATGTGATCTTTTTTTATGTGATAGTAGCATTGTTGAAAAATATTTGCATATAATAGTCTATGAAGGTGAGACAATATTAAGAAGATTTCAAAGGACATTGAAAACCAAACTCTCTGCCTACTATTCGCAAGAACTTCTTGCGAATGGTATGTTTTTTTTTCCTTAATCGTTTTAAGGGTTAAAGATGAAAATTCACTGGGAATTACTATCCGCAAAAAATTATTGTGGATACTAATTATTCTTCAAAAGAAATTCTTGTGAATATTAATTAGCTAGATTCATTTAATCCTGACCATTCCTAATTGTGATGGAGGGCTAGAGATTAGCTGGCTGGGAAATGGTCCATACCTATCGTTGACTATGGATCATCTCTCATAGAATCTTAGATCTATACATCCTGATAATTATTACAACTAAAATATATAGCAATGATTGCTTTTTGATGTTTACTTTTTTTGATTTTCTCCTAAGTTTAATATCCAAAAAGCAAAAAGCTTTTGGTTCTCATCAACATGAAAGTACCTTCATCAAAGACTAGAGGGAAAGACGAAGAAGAAGAAACAAAAACAAAGCCAAAGTCGTATGGTTCTTGACCCAACGATAATTTTTGCCTTATGATTTTATAAAATCAAATGTTCAATTCTTTAGGTGTGTGAGTATTCTTTGGGGTTGTGTGCGCGGAAATTAGCAGAAAAAAAAACAAAAACAAAGCCAAGTCGGCGAAGTAGCAAAGTTGAGATTTCTGGTAAATCTAAATCATCTCAATCTATTCCGCAACCATTGAGCAAGGAAGGGGGTTGTTGTGATTAGTAACCCTAGGACTTGGTTGGAAATAAATTGTGGTTAGTTAAAAATTAAAGGGCAAAGTTAGTATTAGGAAAATATTACTAAGGTGGTGTTTGATTGCATTAAGGTTTGATTGCACCTTAATGCATTTTAGCAGTTCACATATTTGTATTAAGAGGTACTCTGAATAGTTAAGATATAAATACGAGTTTAAACTATTCAAAGAACCTCTTAATAAAAAAATATGGGCTATTAAGATGCAATAAGAGGTAGATTGGTAAGATGCATTAAGATGCAATCAAACACCACCTAAATCAAGTTTTCTCTTCTCTCCCAATCTTCTCACTTTTGTGAAAAACTTTTTTGAAGGAAAGTGGAGCATTTTTTCCTTTACTTTCTTTTCGTTTGTGTAATACCCAGAAATTTAAATAAATAAATAAATGACTTTTTAAAATTTTATTTTAAATATTTTAATTGGATTTTTCTTGTGTTTGGGTCAAATTGTAATAAGTAAGAGATTACATTAAATTAGGCCGTAAAACTAGATTGGATTTAATTTAATGTGTGTAATATCTAATCCTATTAAAATTTAGAAAATTAATAAAATATAATAATACATAAACGAATAACAAAAACTTAAAACCCTATACGCTACTTTATTCCTCTGATAAAAGAAAAAAAAGGGAAGAGACTGCCGCTTAAGGAGAGAAGGAGAAAGATGTGATTTTCAGATATTATTGATTTACGGAAGAAAAACAGGTGTGCATTTTCTCTTCTTGTTGCTTTCTGTATATCATGACTATTTGATATTGGCTCTTATCATTCTAAAGCTTGCTGCATAATCATGAATGGGCCATGTGGATTGATTGGTGTTATATATATATATATAAAATAAATTCGTTAATATGGGTGTACTAATGGACTAATTGATGTATATATTATATTATATATATATATATATTAAGAATTTGAATCAAGTATATATATATATGATATGTATTGTCATCAGAAGCAATAGAAAAAAATTAGATTGATTATCAAATTGGACAAAAAACGGAAGGCAGTGTGTATAATCAACCCATTGGTGTATGCGTTGGTTTGTATTATCTAATAATAATAATAATTAATGAGTTAATTAAAGGTTTAAATATGGGAAAAAATAGTTTTTGCAAACGTACTTATATTTATTATTATTTTATTTAATCAGTTCGAACGGAAGGAGTTTAACGAATTATATTGGGATTATAAATTTGGGTATTACATTGCTTAATCTAGGTACGGATTCCGTACTCCTTCAGCGATTTTCTTATTAAATTTAATTTGTTCGTTTTATTTATCGTTTCGAAATTGGTTATTGTTTCCTATAATTGTTCATTCTCAAATTCTTGTGATAGTTTCGTCTTGGTACTGATACTTAGAACTTGTGTTTGTACTCTTGATCTAGTATATCATGTTTAATATTTATTTCGATCTTTGTAGAAAGTACATGTTAATATATTTTGGAGATTTTGTGTTGACGATTCGTTTCAGTTTAACATGTACATATTAGAACCCCTTTGTGTTGATATTGTGTTGCATGTGTTGTGATATTGTATCTTTGTTAGAATGTACCGTAGAGTATACCTGAGCTATAACCACCTATGAGGGTACCACAAGCATGTTCTCTTGGCACCGAAACATGACACCTTCTGTGGCGGTGTGATCAGTCCACGACGTCTCCATTTTGTGCTCCGATGGGAGTTGGCCATTTGGTGATTTGTTGTGGGAGGCGTATGGGTCGACCCTAGTATTTTGTTCTGTTCTGCGAAGTGGCAATGTTTGTGCCAAACACGCCTTCTGATTTTACATACATTTGGATTCGCGGTCCAATGTGTGTGACTTGCCTGTGTGACATTATTTGATTTGCCTGTGTGGCAAGGTATATTTCTATTTTATTTTGAGCTCGGTATGCAATAACACCAAGCCATTTGATTCAGTCTATTATTTCGTTGTATTAGTTTTGTTCGTTACAGTTCAGTTCATTTATTGAGTTAGTTGTCTAAATTCTTTATTTTGTACTCTATATTCGTACTGGTCATTTGGCTCATGCTGTGTTTGTCTTCTGACAAGTAATTAGGGGGATCAAGGGCAAGTGTGATGAGAGCTCCCTTCTATCCAATGATTTTGATATATTTTGTTAGGCTATGATACATTGATTTATTTGGAGTTGTAATAGTTATTTCAGATGGTGGTTTGGGTCAGTTCGGCATTTATTCTGATTTGACCTTTTGATATTTATTGGTTAAATATTTTTCTTTCGTGGCATAGAGTTTTCGTTCAGTTTTATTGTGTTTTGAGTAATCTCTCTTTTTATTTCGAAAATGGGGTGTTACAGTTTACCTCACAAAAAACTCAAGACACCATCTTACTTTTCTTTTCTTTTCTCTCCTTTTCTAAACTCTCAGTTGGGTGTTAATGCCTAAAATTTAGTAATATGCCAAGTTTGACGTGCTTCAATAATTCAAAGTCAGAATTTTTAAACAAGCAACTAATGAGTGGATAATATTTATTGACTAGGATGAATCATTGAACAGAGAGACCAGCCATCATCTGTCGGGCCACATTTTTGGTTATATATATGAACCCTTAAAGGGTATTTAATTTGTACATACCAAATAACAAAACTCTCCACACATCGTCCCACAAACATGGCATCTACAGGATCTAAGGTAGAAAAATACAGGTCTTTATTAGGCGCAGAAGATGTCAAAGACGTTCAATGGAGGTTTGGTGCTCCTCCTAACTATGATGTTGTAAATAAGCTTTTCGAAGAAGGCCAAACTAAGGTAATCTTTCGCAGAATTTTGCCTATTCTATTTTTTTTCCCACTGTAACATAGATCATACTTCCCTGTCCAAAAATGACAGTCTTATTTGATTTTTTGTATGCATACATACATACATACATATACGGTCCGAATCTTAAGCTTATCATTTATCCAACATACCTTGATTATCCCCTTTTAGCGACGGACCGGACGCCGGTTCGGTCCTTCGCTATATATACAACCGTCGCTATATGTTGTCCGTCGCTAAAAACTATAGTGACGGTTGTATATATAGCGACGGACCGAAGTACCGTCGCTAAAGGGGGTAAGCAATGTATGTTTGATAAAGGATAAGCTTAATATCCAGACCGCATATATATATATTTTACCGTGTAAAGTTATGCTTAGGTAGGACATTTCTGAGCATATATAGTTTACCGATACAAGGAGCTGATGGTACGTACCATGTCTTTTGGTAGATATGGCCTGCAGGTTCAGTTGAAGAAAAAGTGCAGAACCTTGTGAAAACATGGGAGATGGAAATATTCCACAAAACTCGATTAGAAGACTTCAAAACACTTGATCCCAAGAAGTTTACTCTAAGCCTTAATGGTAAAATAACAGAAGTCATATTCTTTTTCTGTTTTTTTTTTCACACAAAACTAGTTCGGTTAATCAAAAGTATTCTTTTAAGAGTGTTGTTATATATTACGACAAATGTCGATATTAAATACAGACATATGTGGATACATGGAATATGAGAGTGTAAAGAAGGGATCTACGTACATATAATTACTGTTCTGTTTTATTGCTTAAGTTCCATATTATCGCAATTCACATTCGACATAAAATTAGTCGACATATAAGAATTAACCATATTCTTCAGGAAGGAAAGGTGTGACAATGGAAGAAATAGGAAAGCTCGGCGGAGGATACAATGCTTTGCTGCAAACCAAATTGCCAGAAAATTATCGGTGCTACAATCCGGCTGAGGAATCAGTTGATTCGTCCCATATCGTTTTCACCACAGCGTTTCCCCGTGGTTTTGCCCTGGAAATTCTCCAGGTTTATTCAGGGCCACCGGTGATTGTGTACAAGTTTAGGCACTGGGGTTATATGGAAGGTCCTTTTAAAGGGCATGCTCCTACTGGAGAAAGGGCAGAGTTTTATGGGATTGCCATTTTTGCGGTATTACTAAATCATTTCCTCTTCTTCTCCTTCTCCGACTATGTTTGTTTGTAAGAATGATGAATATGATAAAATTATTTTATCTCATGATTAGTCCGACACTGAATCCCATGGACTATTTGTTATCATTTCTAAGGTTATTTGATACCTCAAAAAAAAGATTATATAATACCACCTCCTTTCTACTTGGGATTATAATCCATCATCAAATGTTCTTAGAAATGATAAAATATAGTACATGAGTTGAAATACCGGGCTAAACACGTAGTGATAAAATAGTCTGTAGTGATAATAAATTAATACAAATAGTTTTATCTCGCGCATCATCTATGTAAACAGACATGACCCTAATTTGTAGCTACATTTACTATTATGAGACTTATAAGTTACAAAATTTGAACAGTTGGATGAAGATTCGAAGATTGTCAAGGTGGAGTTCTTTTATGATAGGGGAGAACTTCTTGGAGGTCTTATGAAGGGTGGAACTACTGATAATTCTACAACTGAAATGTCTACAGTCTGCCCTGTTTTGAAAAGCACAGGATAGATAGCCTTGTCAAGACATTTATTAGCATTTATCAACTTCAGTGTTGGATAAATGTAAAACAAACTCAAACTTTAAACTAATAACTGCATCTAAATAATTCGGAATTTTTTTCTGTTCAGCTGTCTACAACCTAATTTGTATTACTCAAATTTATTCACTAAGGTCATGTTTGTTTGAAAGAACTATAATCCCGAGATTATTAAATAGTCCTAGTCACATGTTTGTTTTTTATGGAATTATTCATGGGATAACTTAAAATAATCTCATGTTATGTTTGTTTTTTTTCAGGAATAATTAAAGAATTGGATTAAAAAATATTATTTGGACTATTATACCCTTACCAATAATAACATATTTTAAACTATAATTTAAATTTATTTATACATCAAAAAAATAATGAAAATTAATTAAAAACTTTTCAATAAGTGGTTATATTATTCAGTAAATATTATTTTTTTTGAGGGGGGCGCGGGCGGGGCGGGGTGGGGTGGGGTGGGGGTGGGGTGTGAATATATACATAATCAGTAAATAATATTTTTCGAAGGGGGAGGGGGTGGGGAATGGGGGTTGGGGTGGGGCGGGGTGGGGCGGGGTGGGAGTGTATATATAATTAGTAAATATTATGTTTTAATTTTTGTGTTGTGGGGTGGGGTGGGGTGGGGTGGGGTGGGGTGAGGGTGGATGGGCAGGGTGGGGGTGGGGCGGGATGGGGGTGGGGTAGGGTGGGGTGTATATATAATCAGTAAATATTTTTTTAAAATTTTTGTGGGGTGGGGTGGGGTGGGGTGGGTGGGGTAGAGTGGGGCGGGGGCGGGTGGGGTGGGATGGGGCGGGCTAAGGTGGGGTGGCGTGGGGTGTGGTAGGGTGGGGTGTATATATAATCAGTAAATATTATTTTTTTTAATTTTTGTGGTGCGGGGTGGGGTGGGGTGGGGGTGGCGGTGGGGTAGGGTGGGTGTATATATAATCAATAAATATTATTTTTTTAATTTTTGTGGGTTGGAGTGGGTGTGTGACGCCCCTTTGTCAGAAAAATACAAATTCTATGTCCTTTCCATAGGAAATTTAATTCTCTACAACTTTATAGAAGGAAATTTTTCCAAATTCCAAACATAAATTATCCGAAATCCATAAACAGATAATTTTTCACACCAAAATACTGATAAAAAACACATCAGCACAAATTCCTTCTTTAATATCCCCAAAATAAATATTTTCTTATCATATAAATCAATAATTAATTATTCACAAATAATATTATAGAACTACAATATTAACAACCAGGTCGTTCCCAGGACAGATGGGGTCTTCCGATAAGGACTTCTCCTTACTGGCGCGCAATTAAATAACCCCTCCTAGACAGAACTTCCTTAGACATTGTCAATAATGCTATCTAATAATATTATTCAAATAATATGAATTATTGAGTTGATAACGTGAAATACTGTGCAACGACAATTATTGAATCAATACTACAAAATATCAACTGTAGCCATTATTGAATTAATCATAAAAAATAGCAACGTAGCAATTATTGAGTCAATAAAATATCAATGCAGCAATTATTGAGTCAATAATATAAAATATCAACGTAGCAATTATTGAGTCAATAATATAAAATATTGAACAGTAAATACTGTAACAATAATTGAGTAGGTTCCTTCTCACGTAAGACTCAATAATTCAAAATACTGTGCAATACCGTGTGCTACTGCGCAACACCGCGTACTGTATTTTAACCACCGGGTATTTCAACAGTACTAACGGTAACAACTACGCCGTTATCTTGTAAAAAAAGTTATTTCTGTCGTTTTCTATATCCGACAGTTATTCCGTTGTGGGGCCCACAAATAGCTGCGCTGTCGTACGAATATTCCCCGACAACAAGAATATTCCACGACCAAACGAATATTCCCCGACAACAAGAATATTTTATAACCACTTGCTCATTTTAAAAATATTTGCACATTTCACCCATAACTTTCATATTTATCAAGTCAACACCTTACTATTTCGAAATAATATATAAAGAAAATTAAACATTTATTCATAAAAGTTGGGGTCTTACAACCTCCCCTCCTTATGAAATTTCGTCCTCGAAATTGACGTACGTACCTGGTATGTCGAAAAGGTGAGGATACCTCGCTTTCATTTCCGATTCCAACTCCCAGGTCATTTCCTCAATAGCCTGGTTTCTCCACAAAACTTTAATTTGAGGTATAATTTTCGAGCGTAGGACATGCTCCTTCCTATCCAAGATCTTGACAGGTACCTCCTCGTACGTTAAATCTTCAGCTATCTCGTCTGGTTCTAACTCAATAATGCGGTTTGGATCCTTCACATATTTACGTAACACGGATATGTGAAACACGTTATGAACACGAGACATGCTTGGAGGTAAAGCGAGTCTATAAGCCACATTTCCTATTCGGTCAAGAATCTCAAATGGACCAATGAATCGTGGGTTAAGCTTTCCTCTCTTCCCAAACCTTGTAACTCCTTTCCACGGAGCAATACGTAACAATACATGGTCCCCAACGTTAAATTCCACGTCCTTTCGATGAAGATCCGCATAACTCTTTTGTCGATCTTGTGCTGTTTGTATACGTTGTCGGATTATTTGGATCTTTTCCGTAGTCATACGTACTAACTCCGGTTCCAACAATGTTGTTTCACCCACCTCGTTCCAACATACTGGAGAGCGACACTTTCTCCCATACAATGCCTCGAATGGAGCTACGCCTATACTTGCCTGATAACTGTTGTTGTAGGAGAATTCCACCAATGGTAAGTACTTATCCCAACTCCCTTTGAAGTCTAGAACACAGAGTCTCAATAGATCTTCAAGAGTTTGAATAGTTCTTTCCGATTGTCCGTCTGTTTGAGGATGATAAGCCGAACTGAATCGTAAATCCGTGCCCATAGCTTTCTGCAAACTGATCCAAAATTATGAAGTAAATCTGGGGTCACGATCCGAAACTATGGATACTGGCATGCCATGCAATCTCACAATCTCATTCACGTACATATGAGCAAGACGTTAAAGGGAATAAGTCTCTCGTATCGGCAAGAAATGAGCAGACTTGGTTAATCTATCAACAATAACCCAAATCGCATCTATGCCTTGAGAAACCTTGGGAAGACCCGTAACGAAATCCATCGTAATGTGTTCCCACTTCCATTTCGGAATCTCCAGTGGTTGCAATGGACCCTTCGGCACTTGATGCTCCGCCTTTACACGTTGACAAGTTAAACATCTCGAGATGAACTCCGCGATCTCTCTCTTCATATTGCTCCACCAAAATGTATGTCGAAGATCACGATACATTTTAGTACTCCCAGGATGGATCGCAAATGGTGTGTTGTGTGCCTCCATCATGATTCTATACTTCAAGTCGAAATCTTTAGGAACACAAAGTCTGGAGTTGACTCGAAGTATTCCATCTTCATCGATTCTTGCTTCTGGAATGGCACCTTCTTGCACCTTCTTCTTCATCTTCATCAGCTCCGCATCTGTAGCTTGAGCAGCTTTAACTTTATCAATCAAAGCTGGTTCTACGCGTATACTTGACATTATCGCACTCGTTCCCACATATGTTCTTCTACTCAACGCGTCAGCTACCACGTTCGCTTTTCCAGGATGGTATTGGATAGTATGATCGTAATCTTTCAACAGCTCAAGCCAACGTCGTTGCCGCGTGTTGAGTTCCTTCTGAGTGAAGAAATATTTAAGGCTCTTATGATCCGTATAAATCTCCACTTTCTCTCCGTACAAGTAATGTCTCCAGATCTTCAACGCGAAAACGACTACTGCCAACTCTAGATCATGAGTAGGATAATTCCTCTCATATTCTTTGAGTTGTCGTGAGGCATAGGCTATGACTTTCCCATGTTGCATGAGAACACATCCTAACCCTTTGCCCGAAGCATCGCTGTAAATAATAAATCCATCCGAACCAGATGGTATTGTCAGAACAGGTGCCGAAATAAGTCTCCTCTTGAGCTCTTGGAAGCTCTTCTCGCATTCCTCGCTCCAAACGAATTTTGTATCTTTCCGAGTCAACTGAGTTAATGGAGTAGCGATTCGAGAAAATCCTTCTACGAACCTCCGATAATAACCAGCTAAGCCCAGAAAGCTTCGTACTTCGATCACCGACTTAGGTTGCTCCCAGCTTTGTATTGCTTCAATCTTCGTCGGGTCCACAGATACTCCACGTTTCGATACCACGTGCCCAAGGAATGCTACTTCCTCAAGCCAGAACTCGCATTTCTTCAGCTTGGCATATAGCTTGTTCTCACGAAGCTTTTGAAGTACCAACTTCAAATGGTGTTCATGATCTTCACGGCTTTTAGAATAGATGAGAATGTCATCAATAAAGACAACAACGAATTGATCTAAATACTCCTTAAATACACGGTTCATCATATCCATGAAAGCAGCAGGAGCATTAGTCAATCCAAAAGATATGACTAAGAACTCATAATGCCCGTACCGTGTTCTAAAAGCAGTCTTTGGAATATCCTCAGTTTTAATCTTCAACTGATGATATCCAGAACGAAGATCGATCTTTGAAAAGAATTGCGCTCCTTGCAACTGGTCGAACAGGTCATCAATACGAGGTAACGGATACCTATTCTTGATGGTGACATGGTTCAACTCCCGATAGTCAATGCAAAGTCGCATACTCCCGTCTTTCTTCTTTACGAATAAAACAGGAGCACCCCAAGGAGACGTACTAGGACGAATAAAACCGATGTCCAACAATTCTTGTAATTGAATCTTTAACTCCTGAAGTTCAATAGGAGCCATTCGATATGGGGTTTTAGAAATAGGCTTTGTACCGGGCTCAAGGTCAATAAAGAATTCAACTTCACGTTCTAGGGGTAGACCGGGAAGTTCTTCGGGAAATACATCAGGAAACTCATTAACAACGGAAATATCATTCAAACCTGACGTATTCTGATTTAGATCAGTGACATGAGCTAAGAAAGCTTGACATCCGTTTTTCAATAAACGAATAGCTTTATGACTTGAAATGATATTGACTGATTTTAGTGGTTTGGTGATTTGGATTCGCACAACAGGTTGATTAGGAATATGAAAACTAACAACCTTACGAAAATAATCAATTTTGGCATGGTAAGTGGTTAACCAGTCAATTCCTAAAATCACGTCAAATGCAAGTATTTTCAAAGATATAAGATCAACAGGTAAGGTAAGGGTACCAATCTGAATCAAGCAAGATTTATAAACTGTAGATGTAACAAAGGTTTCTCCTAACGGAGTTTCAACAGATAAGTCAAAATCTAATTTATCAGAAGTCAAGTTCAAACGTTGAGCACAAGCAGGTGAAATAAAGGAATGGGTAGCACCGGTATCTAACAAGGTGTAAACTTCACAAGAGTTTATGATCAGCTTACCCGTAATCACCTCGTGTGGATTCCTCGCGTTTTGGGCTGTCACGACAAACGCTCTTCCAGGAATCACCGACTTTGACTTGTCTGCAACCGCCTTTGGAATCATCACCCCCGCTAAATTTGGTTTCGCAACAGGACAATCTCGAGCTATATATCCTTCTTTTCCACAGTTATAGCATCCTTTGAATTGTTGTGGGCAGTTTGGGCTGATATGTCCCTCTTTCCTGCATTTATAGCATACGACCGGTGGTCGTTCTCCTCCCCTCGAAACAGTTGATGCTGGTGCTGATGTTGACATCTTCGCGTTCTCATTGTTATACCTTCTCTTTTTGAAATCTCCTCCCGATTCGCTTCTTCTACTATCATGGCGAAGATAACCACCGGAGTGGTTACCGCTTCTGTCATACTTTCTTCCTCGCTGGTTGTCATTGCTCCGATGACTGCTGCCACCGGTATGACCTTGGTTGTGGTCCCTCGGTTGAACATAATCATTATCTCGTTCTAACAACTGGGCCCTGTTCACTACATCTGAATATAGAGAAAATTTATGAGAAATGAGGTATTGACGTATTTCGGGTTTCAAACCTCTTAGAAACATCCGCGTCATACGTTCCTCATTCTCCACCAAATGAGGTGCAAACCTGGACAGCTCCGCGAACTTAGCCTCGTATTGGGATACCGTCATGTTATTTTGTTCCAGTCGGATAAACTCTACCTCCTTCATATGATGAATACTTTCAGGAAAGTACTTGTCATTGAACAGTTTTTGGAACGCTTCCCAAGACATCTGGAGTGCGGCAGGCTGGGTACGTTTCACGGATTCCCACCAGTAATCTGCCTCTCCACGGAACATAAACGTGGCGAATGGAACCTTCTGTTCCTCTGTACATCCCAAGACATCAAATATCTTGGTAATTTGTTTAATCCATGTCTCCGCCTTGATCGGATCTGGCTTTCCCAGAAACTCTGGTGGTCCCAATTCTTTGAACTGCTTGGCAGTGACAGCTCGCGTGTTGTTATTATCTCCACCTGTGTGTTGCACACGAGTCTCCCTCGTCTGATTTTGCATAAACTGCAAAAAACTTCTAAACATCTCATCGTTTATCGTCTGACCAGCGTTATTTTCAGGATGAACATTGCCTTCTTGTTGCACGTTCTCCTGGTTAACGATTAAAGGTGTCTCCACGGTCTCATTCACTTCGTTGTTAACATTCTCAGCTGCCATTCTCAAATACTGCCATAAAACAAGGGTTAATTAAACAAGTCAACATATCACATATTAACCCTATGCTCCGACTGACCAATTAAATACCACATAAACTTAGGTAGGACACACTAGCGAAGGATTTACTCGTCTCTCCCCTCCTAGTTCTATTCCCCGATCTCCGCCAGAGATCATATCCCTAAGCTCTGATACCAACTGTGACGCCCCTTTGTCAGAAAAATACAAATTCTATGTCCTTTCCATAGGAAATTTAATTCTCTACAACTTTATAGAAGGAAATTTTTCCAAATTCCAAACATAAATTATCCGAAATCCATAAACAGATGATTTTTCACACTAAAATACTGATAAAAAACACATCAGCACAAATTCCTTCTTTAATATCCCCAAAATAAATATTTCCTTATCATATAAATCAATAATTAATTATTCACAAATAATATTATAGAACTAAAATATTAACAACCAGGTCGTTCCCAGGACAGAGGGGGCCTTCCGATAAGGACTTCTCCTTACTGGCGCGCAATTAAATAACCCCTCCTAGACAGAACTTCCTTAGACATTGTCAATAATGCTATCTAATAATATTATTCAAATAATATGAATTATTGAGTTGATAACGTGAAATACTGTGCAACGACAATTATTGAATCAATACTACAAAATATCAACTGTAGCCATTATTGAATTAATCATAAAAAATAGCAACGTAGCAATTATTGAGTCAATAAAATATCAATGCAGCAATTATTGAGTCAATAATATAAAATATCAACGTAGCAATTATTGAGTCAATAATATAAAATATTGAACAGTAAATACTGTAACAATAATTGAGTATGTTCCTTCTCACGTAAGACTCAATAATTCGAAATATTGTGCAATACCGTGTGCTATTGCGCAACACCGCGTACTGTATTTTAACCACCGGGTATTTCAACAGTACTAACGGTAACAACTACGCCGTTATCTTGTAAAAAAAGTTATTTCTGTCGTTTTCTATATCCGACAGTTATTCCGTTGTGGGGCCCACAAATAGCTGCGCCGTCGTACGAATATTCCCCGACAACAAGAATATTTTATAACCACTTGCTCATTTTAAAAATATTTGCACATTTCACCCATAACTTTCATATTTATCAAATCAACACCTTACTATTTCGAAATAATATATAAATAAAATTAAACCTTTATTCATAAAAGTTGGGGTCTTACAGGGTGGGTTAGGTTGGAGTGGGGTTGGGGGTAGGTGGGGTGGGGTGTATATATAATCAGTAAATATTATTTTTTTTAATTTTTGTGGGGTGGAGTGGGGGTGCGTGGGGGTGCGTGGGGGTGGGGTGGGATGGGGTAGGGTGGGGTGTATATATAATCAGTAAATATTATTTTTTTAATTTTTTTGGGGTGGGGTGGGGGTGGGGGTGGGGGTGGGTGGGGTGGGGGTGGGGTGGGGGGTGGGGGTGTATACATAATCAAAAAAAAAATTGATTGGGGGTGGGGGGTTGGGGGTGGCGTGGCGGGGTGGGGTGGGTGGGGTGGGGGTGGGGGTGGGGGTGGCGAAGTGTATACATAATCAGTTAAAATTATTTTTTTTTTGAGGAGGTGGGGAGCAGGTGGGGGTGCGTGGGGTGGGGAGTATACATAATCAAAAAAAATTATTTTTTTAGGGTGGGTGGTTGGGGCGGTGGGGGGCGGGTGAGTGGTGTGCGGGGTGGGGGTGTATACATAATCAATAAATATTATTTTGAAAAAATAGATTGACTGATATACGAAAAGGATAGAATATGATATTAAAAAAATGTCTAGGGGTAATTTTGTCCATCAATTTTTAATCCCAAATGGTAGGGATTATAATACCAGGTAGGAGATGGTATTAAATAATCCCACATCCTAAGCTATTTTATAATCCTAGGATTAATAGTCCCAAGCTCAAATTTAAAAACAAACAAGTCACTTAGAATTAATAATCATATCTCAAGTATAATACTTACAAACAAACATAGCCTAAGGCTTTCTATTATATTATCTTTCGTTTGTCCACTGAGACTTCATAAAACTGTGTCTAGTATATATTGTTCTTTTTTGTTCCTTTCCCTGCAAGACATGCAATATTTAATGTATGAAATTTTAATTCTATATATGCGTGTTGTATACATTGAGAGATTATATATCCTTGCTATCCTATGTTACAGAATAAGCCTGTTTTGCAATTCCACTCCATGTTTGTTTTGCAATGATTATAATTTCGGGACTATATTCTCATGAATTATAATTTCAAAACTATTAATTCTAAGATTAAATAGTCATAATCACATATATAAATTGACTCAAAATTGGCATGAATTTATTTTAATTGTTGCAAATACAACGATGAAAATTTTAAACTATCTAGCAAGTATTATTCATTGTAAGATTTATTTTTTTATATATTTAAATGAATCATCTCAATATATATATATATATATATATATATATATATGAAGGGTAGCAACGTACTTACACACCATCTATTAGCTTATGTAACATCATTATTGTTGAAGTGAGAGTATACTATGTTTATGCATGACATGTGGTCGATAGTTCACTTTTAAACTACAGGTGACTACAAATAATTTTGAGTAAACCACATGTGGCTATTTATAATTTACTCTTAACTTTTTTATTGTCAAAAAGAGATTTTGTTTTCACTTTTTCAGAAATAAAAACAGTGAGCAAAACATGTTTTTTGCTACTAATTTTTAAAAAGTACGAGTAAAACAAAATTTGAAGTAAAGATAGATATCAAACGAGGCCAAAAACTTTCACGACTAATGATCACTTAGCCTACAAGTATGACTCATTTTTATTGTTATAGAGGTTGAGAGTTCAATTCTTGTTGACGGTATATTATGAAGACATGTTCAAATAGATGTAGCGCAATGATTCTTGTCGTATGTTATGAAGACAGTTTCAAAATAAAGTGTCCCACTGATTATGTTATGAAGACAGGTTCAAAAAGAAGTACTCCCTCTCTCCTTTAATATGAGTCGTTTTAAAGTTGTGCACAAGTATTATGAAAATGATTGTATAACATTAAATATAATATCAATTGACTATATTATCCTTGGATTAGAAAAAGAGAGTTATTTATTGGGCAAAAAATAGTGAGAAAACCAAAGTTTTAAGTATTTAATACTTGGGGGTAATATTAAAAACTAAACAATTAATGTTTACTTGAAATCCTCAATCGACTTATATTAAGTGACAAAAATATTTTTTTAAAACGACTTATATTATGGGGCGGATGGAGTAGTTATTTTTTTCTCACTTAAACTCCTCCCATTTAGGTTAGGACAAATTATTATTGCACTGAAATAGACTATCCAGACAGAAAGAAGTAGTTATTCTTTTTCTCACTTCAACTCCGTCCATCTAGGTTAGGACATATTATTATTGCACTGAAATAGACAATCCATCCAAAATATCTTGGAGCGGGACGGCTTCTATCGATCATTGTACATTGAGGCAAGGCAACTTCTTGGGAAAGAGGACGAAGAAAAGTCATAGGTCCTCCTTCAATCATTAAAGAATATCTATTGTAAAATACTCTAATTAAGTATTTTCTCGGTCTCTAAAAAGAAGATTCCATTACCATAAAGTTAACTTTATATTAAGTTGGTCAATTAATCAATACAGTACTGATACACAGAGAAAGAGATCAACCCCCAACTTGCGTATCGATATTGTATTTAGGGGTGGGCAACCGAAAAAAACTGGCCCGAACCGGACCGGTACCGAAATTAGCCAAATTCCGGTACCGATACTGGTACCGGTTGGACCGGTAGACCGAACCGGTTCGGTACCGGTTTTTACCGAATAAATATCGAAAATTAATATAATAATAATAATTATTATTATTTTATTATTATTATTTTTATTATTATAATCATTATTTTATTATTATTATTATTATTTTATTATTATTATTAATTATGTATTAATAAAAAAAATTAAAAAACCGGTATATAACGGTACGGTTCGGTAACACCGAACCATAAAAACTCGGTACCGAAAAACCGATATATACCGAATTTTTTATGCCGAAACCGAATCGGTTATTTTTGTACCGAACCGACCGGTTCGGACAGGTACGAAAAAATGAAAAACCAAAAAAACCAAAAATTGTGCCCACCCCTAATTGTATTTGGTCAATTGACCAAAATAAATGTTAACGCCAAATTTATGTTATTTTCAATTAAGGCTATCTTGTTAATTCTCACATATATACGGACTAATGATTTTTATTTATAATTCTTTCAACAGGGTGGCGATGGCTAGCGGACTGACGATGACAAGCGGACTGGGGCGATGATGAGCGGACTGGCGCGATGGCGACCAGGAGGACGATCGGGATTTTCATACACCAGAGCAGCATCGTCCACCTCCGTCCGATGATGATACTTTTACTAGTTTATAGTTCATTAGTATTCATGTTATTCATTTGTGGAACATTTGTACATACTGTAGTCTAGTTGCGTCGGTATAAGTAGATTATACATTGTATTCATGTTATTCATTAAATTGTAGAACATTTGTACATATTGTTGTTGATGTGATGATAGAACATTATTTTATATTTGTAATTGTTAGCTTGTGATGTTGATGATGATCAGTTAGTAGATTACGTTGTTGTTGAGAAGTGATACATGTTTTAGCGCTACGTTGAATATTAGAATGTGAAATATATTATTTACTGTCTGTATTGGGATAAAACAAGTTACAGGTACATAAATGGGTTTAAATACCTGAAAATTATAATTTTAAAATATTTATTTAAAAAAGGGGTTATTTTCGACGGAATAAGGTATTTTCGACGGATATTCCGTCGGATTTAATGCTAAGACAAATGCAAAAATTATTTATTAAATTATTTTTCCGTCGGTAATACCTTACTTCCGAGAGAAGTGTCCGTCGAGCTTAAGTTTTAATAGTGTTTTATTTAATTTAATTTTTAGTAGAAGATAAGTTATGTCCGAGAGAATTATACGTCAAGATTAAATTTTAATATTGTTTATCTAATTTAATTTTTCGTCGAAGATAAGGTATTTCCGAGAGAAGTATCCGTCGAACATAAGTGGCTCTTATCCTAGATGGAATTATTCCCTCGTATTTAGCCCGTCAAAGTTATATTATATCCGACGGAATTCTGTCGGTGATAACTGATAAGTCAGTCGAAAATAAGCAATGATCGACGAATTTTGCAATGGAACTTATCTCTGACGTGTGTATATACGACCGAATATCCGACGGAATATTCCATTGGAAATAAGCTAGGTCCGACGGAATAGTCTTATTTTCGAAGGAAAATTTCGTCGGAAATAAGGCTTTTTCTTGTAGTGTATGCAGTGGATGGATGAGACTCTGATCTAACTTTGACTATAAATCACTCCCCTATATATATATATAAATATATAATTTACGCGTTTAAGTTTATGCTTAGGTAGGACACTTTTGAGCATAATTCATGTATATAAGGAAGTGATAGTACTATTTCTTTTGGTAGATATGGCATGCATGTTATCTTGAAGAAAAAGTGCAGAACCTAGTGAAAACATGGGATATGGAGTTATTCCACAACGATTAGAGGACCTCAAAACACTTGATCCAAAGAAGTTCACTATAAGCGTTAATGGTAAAATAACACCATATTCATATTCAGATTTTTCATAGAAAACTAGTTCAATTAATCAATATTCTTTTAAGAGTGTCGCTATATATGACGACAAATTTTATGTTAGTATTAAATATCAAAATATATGGATATATGGGATAGGAGAGTGTAAGAAATGATCTACATATTACAGTTCTATTTTATAGCTTATAATTTCAAATTAATCACTCCTAGAAATTACACCTTATTCTATATTTTGGAGGTTTAATTATTGTCAAGTTTGAGATTGAATAAAACCCATTAGTGGACATAATTTAAGTTAATATAAAGGTGTAATTCGTTTCCCTGATTGTGAAGAATAAGAGAGAACTTTATTTGATTTGCGCAGAAATCATTTGATTTGTGCCTATAGTGAGACATTTAATAAGGTGAAAAATTATTTGATAAAAACTATTTTTTCTTAGTTCCATTTAATATAAGTCTATTTTATTTTGGAATAAAAGTAAAATATTGAGAGCTATTTAAATTCTAATTAACCACTAAATTAATAGTATGTAACTTACATATTTAGTACTAATAAGTGTTGTTAAATATAGAATTTAATAGTATATTATGTAACTTAAAAATATGTATCTACATATGTGTGTGTGTGTATATATATATATATATATACGGTCCGGATCTTAAACTCACCATTTATCAAAAATACCTTGCGCACCCCCTTTAGTGACGGACCGGACGACGGTTCTTCCGTCGCTATATATACAACCGTCGTTTATATGTTGTCCGTCGCTAAAAGCTAAGATGACGGTTGTATATATAGCGACGGATCGAACCGTCGTCCGGTCCGTTGCTAAAGGGGGATGAGCAAGATATGTTAGATAAAGGGTGAGCTTAAGATCCGGACCATATATATAGATATATATGTAGATATATATAAATAGGGTAGATGCATATATAAAGGAAGTAAACATATAAGATTCTGCACATGTATTTTTTCTTTGTTTCTATTTTCTCCAATTTTTCTACAAACAAATAACTACTACATAACAGCGTATTGGAACTTTTTGTGAATTGCTATCATTGATAATTCACCAAAGGCTTGACATATATCATGGAGGTATATAGTCTACTACCTTTAGCAAACTAATCGTGGTGGAGGCTATAAAGACCTTACAAATAGAAGGGGTTCTGAGCCGTTAGATTCCACCACCACCCTTTTCGATATTGTATTAGACCGGGATGAGGTGTTGAGACTATGGGTCACGTCTCAGGATCCCCCTACTAGCAATACCGACATGTATCGAGTGCTGGGTCTACCGAGGATACCCGCATATATATACACTACCTGGAGATAATAATATTTTTTATATTTACCGAGGAATTATTATAATTTATCACATTATATAAATTATTATTAGTAATGAAACAATATATTTTTGTAGGCTCTAGCCAGCGCCAGCGTCCGAGAGCACATGTCGGACCATCTCATATGGGCGCTGGGTTGGATGACGAGTTATTCTAGAGGCTGATAGCGGTCGTGTCGGATAGGTTCCTTATCGATCTGGTCTTTCGTCGTCAACAGTTGCCTAGCAGTTCTCGTCTTCACTAGCTTGCTCAGGAGGTTATAGCAGAGGCCTCCGCAGAGAGTACGGGATTACCGCAGGAGCAGTTCGACGTTTTCAGCGGCGAGATGCTCCGGATGGTGATTACCCTCCTAGAGGAGGCTTTTCGTCAGCCCCCGCCTACTCAGGTATTCTGCATGTTTATATTATTTTCAATTAAGGCTATCTTGTTAATTCTCACATATATACGGACTAATGATTTTTATTTATAATACTTTCAACAGGGTGGCGATAGCGAGCAGACTGGCGATGGCGACCAGGAGGACGATCGGGATTTTTCATACACCAGAGCAGCGTCGTCCACCTCTGCACGATGATGATACTTTTACTAGTTTATAGTTCATTAATATTCATGTTATTCATTTGTAGAACAATTGTACATATTGTAGTCTAGTTGCGTCTGTATAAGTAGATTATACGTAATGTTATTCATTAAATTGTAGAACATTTGTACATATTGTTCTTGATGTGATGATAGAACATTAATTTATATTTGTAATTGTTAGCTTGTGATGTTGATGATGATCAGTTAGTAGATTACGTTATTGTTGAGAAGTGATACAGGTTTTTAGCGTTACGTTGAATATTAGAATGTGAAATATATTATTTACTGTCTGTATTGGGATAAAACAGGTTACAGGTACATAAATGGGTTTAAATACCTGAAAATTGTAATTTTAAAATATTTATTAAAAAAAGGTTATTTTCGACTGAATAAGGTATTTTCGACGGATATTCCGTCGCATTTAATGCTAAGACAAATGCAAAAATTATTTATTAAATTATTTATTCGTCGGTAATACCTTACTTCCGAGGGAAGTGTCCATCGAGCTTAAGTTTTAATATTGTTTTATTTAATTTAATCTTTCGTCGAAGATAAGTTATGTATTAGAGAATTGTCCGTCGAGAATAAATTTTAATATTGTTTTATCTAATTTAATTTTTCGTCGAAGATAAGGTATTTCCGAGAGAAGTATTCGTCGGACAAAAGTGGCTCTTATCCTCAACGGAATTATTTCCACGTATTTAGCCCGTCGAAGTTATATTATATCCGAAGGAATTCTGTCGGTGATAACTGATAAGTCAGTCGTAAATAAGCAATGGTCGACGAATTTTGCGACGAAACTTATCTCTGACGCGTGTATATACGACCGAATATCTGACGAAATATTCCGTCAAAAATAAGCTAGGTCTGACTGAATAGTCTTATTTTCGAGAGAAAATTCAGTCGAAAATAGGTCTTTTTCTTGTAGTGTATGCAGTGGATGGATGAGACTCTGATCTAACTTTGGCTATGAATCACTCCCCTATATATATATATAATTTACGTGTTTAAGTTTATGCTTAGGTAGGACACTTTTGAGCATAATTCATACATGTATATAAGGAAGTGATAGTACTATTTCCTTTGGTAGATATGGTATGCAGGTTAACTTGAAGATAAAGTGCATAACATAGTGAAAACATGGGATATGGAGTTATTCCACAACAATTAGAGGACTTCAAAACACTTGATCCAAAGAAGTTCACTATAAGCGTTAATGGTGAAATAACACCATATTCATATTCAATTTTTTCATAGAAAACTAGTTCAATTAATCAATATTCTTTTAAAAGTGTCGCTAAATATGATGACAAATTTTATGTTGGTATTAAATATCAAAATATATGGATATATGGGATAGGAGAGTGTAAGAAATGATCTACATATTACAGTTCTATTTCATAGCTTATAATTTCACATTAATCACTATTAGAAATTACACCTTATTCTATATTTTGGAGGCTTAATTATTTCCAAGTTTGGGATTGAATAAAACCCATTAGTGGACATAATTTAAGTAAATATAAAGGTGTAATTCGTTTCCCTGATTATGAAGAATAATAGAGAACTTCATTTGATTTGCGCAGAAATCATTTGATTTGTGCCTATAGTGAGGCATTTAATAAGGTGAAAAATTGTTTGATAAAAAGTATTTTTTCTTAGTTCCATTTAATATAAGTCTATTTTATTTTGGAATAAAAGGAAAATATTGAGATCTATTTAAATTCTAATTAACCACTAAACTAATAGTATGTAACTTACATTGTTAGTACTAATAAGTGTTGTTAAATATAGAATTTAATAGTATATTATGTAACTTACAAATATGTATGTACATATGTGTGTGTATATATATATATATATATATATGTAGATATATATAAATAGGGTATATGCATATATAAAGGAAGTTTACCTATAAGATTTTGCACATATATTTTTTCTCTGTTTCTATTTTCTCCAATTTTTCTACAAACAAATAACTACTACATAACAGCGTTCTATTGAATTTTTTTGTGAATTGCTATCATTGATAATTCACCAAAGGCTTGACATATATCTTGGAGGTATATCGTCTGCTACCCTTAGCAAACTAATCGTGGTGGGGGCAATATAGACCTTACAAATAGGAGGGGTTTTGAGCCGTTAGATTCCACCACCCCCCTTCCCGATATTGTATTAGGCCGGGATGAGAAACTGAGACTACGAGTCCCGTCTCAGGATCCCCCTACTAGCAGTACCGACATATATCGAGTGTTGGGTCTGTCGAGGATACCCCCATATATATATATACACTACCTAGAGGTAATAATATTTTTTTTATTTCACGGAATTATCATAATTTATCGCATTATATAAATTATTATTAATAATGGAACAATATATTTTTGCAGGCTCTAGCCAGCCCCAGCGTCCGAGTGCACATGTCGGACTATCTCATATGGGCGCTGGCTTGGATGACGAGTTATTCTATAGGCTGATATCGGTCGTGTCGGATAGGTTCCATACTCTTTCGTCGTCAACAGTTGCCTAGCAATTTTCGTCTTCACCAGCTTGCTCAGGAGGTTATATCAGGGGGCTCTGCAGAAAGTATGGGATTACCGCAGGAGCAATTCGACGTTTTCAGCGGCGAGATGCTCCGGATGGTGATTACCCTCCTAGAGGAGGCTTTTCGTCAGCCTCTGCCTACTCAAGTATCCTGCATGTTTATATTATTTTCAATTAAAGCTATCTTGTTAATTCTCACATATATACTGACTAAAGATTTTTATTTATAATACTTTCAACAGGGTGGCGATGGCGAGCAGACTAACGATGACGACCAGGAGGACGATCAGGATTTTTCATACACCAGAGCAGCGTCGTCCACCTCTGCACGATGATGATACTTTTACTAGTTTATAGTTCATTAATATTCATGTTATTCATTTGTAGAACAATTGTACATATTGTAGTCTAGTTGCGTCTGTATAAGTAGATTATACGTAATGTTATTCATTAAATTGTAGAACATTTGTACATATTGTTCTTGATGTGATGATAGAACATTAATTTATATTTGTAATTGTTAGCTTGTGATGTTGATGATGATCAGTTAGTAGATTACGTTATTGTTGAGAAGTGATACAGGTTTTTAGCGTTACGTTGAATATTAGAATGTGAAATATATTATTTACTGTCTGTATTGGGATAAAACAGGTTACAGGTACATAAATGGGTTTAAATACCTGAAAATTGTAATTTTAAAATATTTATTAAAAAAAGGTTATTTTCGACTGAATAAGGTATTTTCGACGGATATTCCGTCGCATTTAATGCTAAGACAAATGCAAAAATTATTTATTAAATTATTTATTCGTCGGTAATACCTTACTTCCGAGGGAAGTGTCCGTCGAGCTTAAGTTTTAATATTGTTTTATTTAATTTAATCTTTCGTCGAAGATAAGTTATGTATTAGAGAATTGTCCGTCGAGATTAAATTTTAATATTGTTTTATCTAATTTAATTTTCCGTCGAAGATAAGGTATTTCCGAGAGAAGTATTCGTCGGACATAAGTGGCTCTTATCCTCAACGGAATTATTCCCACGTATTTAGCCCGTCGAAGTTATATTATATCCGAAGGAATTCTGTCGGTGATAACTGATAAGTCAGTCGTAAATAAGCAATGGTCGACGAATTTTGCGACGAAACTTATCTCTGACGCGTGTATATACGACCGAATATCTAACGAAATATTCCGTCAAAAATAAGCTAGGTCTGACTGAATAGTCTTATTTTCGAGAGAAAATTCCGTCGAAAATAGGTCTTTTTCTTGTAGTGTATGCAGTGGATGGATGAGACTCTGATCTAACTTTGGCAATGAATCACTCCCCTATATATATATATATAATTTACGTGTTTAAGTTTATGCTTAGGTAGGACACTTTTGAGCATAATTCATACATGTATATAAGGAAGTGATAGTACTATTTCCTTTGGTAGATATGGTATGCAGGTTAACTTGAAGATAAAGTGCATAACATAGTGAAAACATGGGATATGGAGTTATTCCACAACGATTAGAGGACTTCAAAACACTTGATCCAAAGAAGTTCACTATAAGCGTTAATGGTGAAATAACACCATATTCATATTCAATTTTTTCATAGAAAACTAGTTCAATTAATCAATATTCTTTTAAAAGTGTCGCTATATATGATGACAAATTTTATGTTGGTATTAAATATCAAAATATATGGATATATGGGATAGGAGAGTGTAAGAAATGATCTACATATTACAGTTCTATTTCATAGCTTATAATTTCACATTAATCACTATTAGAAATTACACCTTATTCTATATTTTGGAGGCTTAATTATTGTCAAGTTTGGGATTGAATAAAACCCATTAGTGGACATAATTTAAGTAAATATAAAGGTGTAATTCGTTTTCCTGATTGTGAAGAATAAGAGAGAACTTCATTTGATTTGCGCAGAAATCATTTGATTTGTGCCTATAGTGAGGCATTTAATAAGGTGAAAAATTGTTTGATAAAAACTATTTTTCCTTAGTTCCATTTAATATAAGTCTATTTTATTTTTGGAATAAAAGGAAAATATTGAGAGCTATTTAAATTCTAATTAACCACTAAATTAATAGTATGTAACTTACATATTTAGTACTAATAAGTGTTGTTAAATATAAAATCTAATAGTATATTATGTAATATACAAATATGTATGTACATAAGTGTATATGTATATATATATATATATATATATATAAAATTTAATAGTATATTATGTAATATACAAATATGTATGTACATATGTGTATATGTGTGTGTGTGTATATATATATATATATATATATATATATATATATATATATATATAATATAAATAAGGTATATGCATATATATAAAGGAAGTTTACATTTATGATTTTGCACATGTATTTTTTCTCTGTTTCTATTTTCTCCAATTTTTCTATAAACAAATAACTACTACATAACAACGTTCTATTAGAATTTTTTGTGAATTGCTATCATTAATAATTCACCAAAGGCTTGACATATATCTTGAAGGTATATCGTCTGCAACCCTTAGCAAACTAATCGTGGTCGGGGCGATAAAAACCTTCAAGACAGGGATCACTCGTGTCATGTCTTCAACTACGATTTTGATTCTATGAAGCTAAGATAATAACAATTCTAAGGTCTTTATGACTTTATAAGAAATAGTTATGGGTGAGATGGAAGACAACATGATTTTTAAAGATAAGTGATATTTTTCTTATTTCTATTTCACCAATGAAATTGTCATTAGAATTAGTTATATTTTGAGATATTTTACTAATTATTTTTGTTAACAACCATTGGTAGAAAATGGAGTTATAGAAATGGTAGTGGAAGAGTTATTTCAATTTAAAAGTGTGTAAATTATTGTGGAAGAGAAGAAAAGCCAATGCGAGAAATATCGAATGAAGATAACACCAAAGTTGATACAATGTTCTTCGGATTTCATCCAAAATGGTGTGTCATTAATTTTTCCTTTATTTTAGAAAATGATATTTGTTTATCATTTTATAAGTATATATACATGAATGTATATACGTGATGAACTATATCATGTGTTCGTGATATTTGCATGTATGACTATTGTTTTACTTATGATTTTATATAATAAATTAATTTGATTAGTTTTATCTTGATTTGGAGGTAATTTTATTATTGTTCATGGTGGAACAAAATTTAACTTGTGCATATATATTGACTATTAATATTTTATGAGTAGATAATATTGCTAAATGTGTATATTCATGAGTTTTAAGAAAATTATTATTCTTATAAACTAATTGAAATAAATTTAATATTAGTTGTTGTAGTAAAAGTTGTGAAATTTACTTGTCTCTATATCTAACAAATTAGTTGTAAATAAATTTATTTTGAGAATAAATTAAATTTATGTTCTTCTTGAACAAAATTATGCATATAAAATTTGATCCAATATTTAGTGTGCATTATTGCTTGGTATTTTTATGCATAGATTTTAAAGATAAGTTACTTTATTTATGGGTAATAAATTAATTATCAACTAATAATTAGAAGAGGTATTGTAGAAGTAGATTTAGTTGAGTAAATCTTGTATACAATATGATTATGAAGTTGAAAAAAAACTTAAAAATATTATTCGTAGTGTTTTTGGGATAATCACAGTTGGTATATGTTGATTTATTTTTATGTGTACTTCTTGTTCAAGAAGTTGTAAATTTTAATGTGATCATATGAATTTTGTATATTCTAATTGAGATAAATATTTTATATTTTGACTTTTATAAATATAGTGAAGTTCAAGTATTTCATATTATTATGAGAATTGTATTGAATTCTATATTTGTAAATGTCAAAAAGTATATTGTTTATGATATTTTTGTTATCCAAGTTGGAACAAGAAAACACTCGAGGATATACTAATTTATATGTGTGTATTTTATTTGATTTCTATAGAAAATTCCGTGATTTATATGCAAATACAGTTGTGCTTAATGATGAGTTGTGCTATAATTTGTATATAATGAATTTTATACTATCCACATAGAATCAAATGTTAAGTGTTGGTATACTTGAAAAATGTACATGTATAATTTTAAGTTCTCATGTTAAATAATTTTTGAATTTGAGATTTTTAGAAATTTCAGAAAATAAGAGCTTGATTTCTTGTGTGGGGGTGTTCTAAAATATTCTTATGTTGAAGTAATCTTTATATGAATAACTAATACATAAAATGTAAAAGAACTTATTTTTTATTTTGAAAAGTGTTCCTTAATATTCTTATGTGGAAGTAATATTTATAGGAACATTGTCACATAAAATGTTAATTAATCTAAAATTTATTTTAAGTAGTGAGCATAATATTGTGAAATAAAAATATTCAATGAGATTTCAATTATTTAAAAGTGTGGGGGTGATTCTTTAAGGTTTTTTTATGGACTAAATTTGACCTTTGAACTATTTAGAGTATAATTTTATTTATGTAAGAAATAGTAAGGCTTACGAATTTCTTGTTACGAATTTCAATTTGATTGTGTAGTCCTATGAAATAAAAGTCTTTGAAACACAACTTTTGAATAATATTGAAATGTGAACTTGTTTCATTTAATTAATTCTCTAAGGTCCTACAAAGTTATAAGCTGAACTTAAAAGGAACAATTGATTTGGTGAAGGAAATCAATATAATAATTTGGTAAATAAAATACCAATTTTATTAACCTAAATATGATCTAAAATATTTATAATGATTGAGTTCAATAGTGAGATTGAAAATAAGTTATAAATATTAAATTAGATGAATATTAGGTGATAATATATAGGTATGTGCATATTTCCCTTGAGATTCTATCGGATATAGAATTATTTATATGTTTACACTAACAATATAATTGTATAAGCTATAATGTGATAGTTTTTGTGTATATTAATGATATGTTGATCATTTTACATAGTATTGTTAACGTAAGTGAGTTTAAGACATCTATTTTTTGTCTTTATGTTGAAAGACTTATAAAATAGATGTTATTTTATTATCATGTGAAAACATAGTGAGAATTTCAACTAAACCAGTTTAATTATATTGAAGGGCTATACTGAACTAAGTTTGATAACCTTGAGATTGAAGAATTTAATAATTCTTTAATAATGGTGGTACACTGGAAGTTAATTTTGATATTGCTAATGCAAATCTGAAGTACACATGCGCTAGTGGGAGCCTTATGTTTGATATGCAATGCACGAGATCAGATATTACCTACAGTTTTTAAACTTAGTATACTAGTGGTTTAAAATTATTTTTTGTTAGATTTTTCAATATTTTAATAGATCACATAAATGTCACTTATATTTTAGTGAAGGAAATTATAAATTTACAAGTAGGTGAATTTTCACCAAATATTAGGTATTGTTTCTTAGATGAGTAAGAAACAAATGAGTATTTCTCATTCCACCATATGGATTAGTTCACTCTACGTTCGTAGAGTTAAAACTGCTCTACGGACGTTGAGCACTTTGACACTCTACGATGTGCGTAGTTTTGCTCTACAGTCGTTGTGTACTTGGCACTCTACGTTGTGCTTAGGTCACTCTACGATGTGCGTAGGTCACTCTACGTTCGTAGAGTTAGAAGCTGCTCTACGGTCGCTGAGTTATTACTTTACGATCGTTTGGTGCAGATCACTCTACGATTGTTTGGTGCCATCACTTTATGATCTTTTGGTGGAGGTCACTCTACGATCGTTTGGTTGCCATCACTCTACGATCGTTTGGTGCAGGCCACTTTACGATTCGTAGCGTTGACATATATATGGGTATAGAGGTTTTTTTATGATTGTGCTCGAACCATATTTAATCTTGGATTCATAGTTGGTTGTGATCTGAATAAGTAATAAAATATTCACAAAGTATGTGAATATATAAGTATATTTCCACAAGTAGGTGGATATATTATTACAATTAGTGAAGGGAATAATTTACTTGGAGTAACAAGTAATATTATTGCTTTATATGATGTAGAAAGCAAATGGAATTGAAATTTGTTGTTAAAACATCAACTTGTGGCCACTTCCAAAATTGCTTAGTTCATTATATTATAATAATGAAATTGTTGTATAGAGCATATGAGATTATCTTTAATGGTAAGTCTTGACATGTTGGTCATAGACATAACTTTGGTTAGACAATTGATATAAGAAGGTATCATAATATTTGTCTACGAGGAAGTCAAGTGACGACTTGACTTATCTTTTTTTACTAAGACTTTGACGAGAGCTTAGTAAGTTTAACTATTTGTGATATCGAACTTAAGCCACTTTGAGTCAGGGATGATGAGAACCCAACCTATTCCTAAGTTACCCCTACCTTATAGGTTCAATGGGAAAAACAAGTCACATTTGCTGACTGTGTTACTATCGATGTGGTTCCATATGTAGTCTAAGATACTAACGTGTGTTAAACGACCGAGGTTGAGCTATTCTCTTAACAAAGTTGTTGTGTTCTTAGCAACAGAAACACATGTGAAACACTTTGCCTATATGAACTAGAAGCAGCACCGGCCCTGGGCTAAAGCCCAAGGTGCCCGGGCTTTAGGCCCACTAAAATTGACAAATTTTTAGGGCCCCCAAGAGGTATTTGTGTTATGTATATATATACCCAAATAAAAGAGTCCAATCCACGTCAGTTTAAATTTAAAGGCCCACAAAAAATGTCTTTGAACTGATTACTTTTTTGACTTAGTGATAATGTGATATCTAAATGATGCTTTGGAAATATTGAAATAGTCGGTTATTATATTTGGTATTCTTTCGTATTGATTCTCTTTTATTCAGGAAAAGTTTTTAGTTTTTTTTATGCCTATCTTAATAGCAATTCGTAAAAGGCCCATTTTTTTGTTGTCGCTTTAAGCCCTTAAAAACTCAGGGCCGACTCTGACTAGAAGTGTAGCCGTTTCTTATAGAGGGTTGTGGTTTACTCTCCTAAAAGTTCATGAACCAGGGTATTGCGCATGACCATATTAGAGCAAAGCAATTGAGAATACTCATCGTGGTAGGAGGATTTTGTGTGTGTGTGTGTGACAATTCCGATCATATCATATAGAAGTAGAGGTTCAATCTACGGACATCATCAACTTCGATGTGACTATTAGTTGGTTACACTAAGAGAAGATTCAATGTTCGTCACACCTTCTTTTATGCACACATATCTTGGAGTTGTTTGATAGAAACTTGTTTGGATACAAAATAATTTTTCCAAACAAGTGGGGAATTGTTAAAAATTGTACCTTATTCTATATTTTGGAGACTTAATTATTGTCAAGTTTGGGCTTGATAAAATCCATTAGTGGACATATTTTAAGTAAATATAAAGGTGTAATTCGTTTCCCTGATTATGGAGAATAAGAGAGAACTTCATTTGATTTGTGCAGAAATTATTTGATTTGTACCTATAGTGAGACATTTAATAAGGTGCAAAATTATTTGATAAAAACTATCTTTCTTTAGTTCCATGTAATATAAGTCTATTTTATTTTGAAATAAAAAGAAAATATTGAGAGTTATTTAAATTCTAATTAACCACTAAATTAATACTAGTATGTAACTTACATATTTAGTACTAACAAGTGTTGTTAAATATAGAATTTAATAGTATATTACGTAACTTACAAATACGTATGTACATATGTGTATATGTATATGTAGATATATATATACATAAGATCTATGCATATATAAAGGAAGTTTATATATGCACATGTATTTTTTCTCTGTTTTCTATTTTCTCCAAATTTGCTGCAAACAAATAACTACTACAAAGCAGCGTTCTATTGGATTTTTTTGTGAATTATTATGACGGATAATTCACTAAAAGCTTGACATATATCCTGAAGGTATATCGTTTGCAACGCTTAACAAACCAATCGTGGTGGGGGCGATAAAGACCTTAAGTACATGAATCACCCGTGTCATGTCTTCAACTACGATTTTGATTCTATGAAGCTATGATAATAACAATCGCAATTCACATTCAACACGATATTAATCGACATATAAGTCATTTTTCTTTTGTTAACCATATTCTTCAGGAAGGAAAGGTTTGACAATAGAAGAAATAAGAAAGCTTGGTGGAGGATACAATGCTATGCTGCAAACCAAATTGCCAGAAAATTATCGGTGCTACAATCCGGCTGAGGAATCAGCTGATTCATCCCATATCGTTTTCACCACAGCGTTTCCCCGTGGATTTGCCCTGGAAATTCTCCAGGTTTATTCAGGGCCACCGGTGATTGTGTACAAGTTTAGGCACTGAAGTTACATGGAAGGTCCTTTTAAAGGGCATGCTCCTACTGGAGAAAGGACAGAGTTTTATGGGATTGCCATTTTTGAGGTAATACTAAAGCATTTATTGCCCTACTTTTTTAGGGCTAGTTTGTTTGTGTAAAAATGATGGATAGGATAGAGCTATTTTATTCTATAGGTAGTCTGATACGGAATCCTATGGACTATATGTTACTCCTTCGGTTCCATAATAATTGTTTTTTGGATCCTCTTAACATGTGCTCTTAAAGCACATGCTAAGCACACAGTGCAAGAGAATATTCTCTTGAACTGTGTGCATATTCCCTTAATTTGTGCATTTGCACCAAGTACAATGAAATATGCACACAATTCAAGAGAATATTCCCTTAAACTGTGTGCTTAGCATGTGCCCTTAGGGCATATATTAAGAAATTTATTGTTTTTTTAGTTTCATACACGTGAATTAAGAAACTCATTTAATACTATAGAATTAAAATTTGTATGAAATTCCATCACTACCCTTTTATGAGAAATTGAAAACTATTAATACAATAGAGAAAAAATCTTGGGACAACGAGAAAAGTTAGAAATGGTTTAGGAAAATAAATAATTTATTCTCCTAAAAAGATGTAAACGACAAATAAATTTGAACAAATTTTTTCTTCTAAAAAGACAATTATTATGAAACTGAGAGAGTATCATTTGTAATGTTATTTACGGGCTAAAGCCTAAACATATGATAAAATAGTCCGTAGTGATAATAAGTAATACAAATAGTCTTATCACACCTACTCCCTTCATTCCTAAGTGACGTTGTAGAAGATGTCACACTTATTAAAGAAGTCATTTATTGCTCCAATTTTGTCATTAAGATTGATATGTATTACCATAATTATTCTTGCATTAATTAAAGACATGTATAAAATTACCTAGATAAATGAGATAGAAAGATACTTAATGGCAATAGAGGAAAAATTGTAATTAATGCTTCCTAGAAATTTGTTAACGTCAAATATTTTAAAAATTTTGAACTCTCTAAAACGTCACTTACTTAGAAATGGAGGGAGTATCATTTTTGCAAATAAACATAGCCCTAATTTGTAGCTACATTTATTTTTGTGGGACCTATAAGTTACAAAATTTGAACAGTTGAATGAAGATTGTCAAGGTGGAGTTCTTTTATGATAGGGGAGAACTTCTTGGAGGTCTTACGAAGGGTGGAACTACTGAAAATTCTACAAGTGAAATATCTATAGCTGCCCTGTTTTGAAAAGCACAGGAAACCAACCAATAAATACCATCCATATCATTTTGTTCCCAACTTTTTGTCACCAAAGTATTATTGAAATGTTAAAAGCATAGGCAACTGAAAAACATCCAAATTATGCTTCTATTTTTACATAAAAGCAATCTATTGATTTTGTTAACTCCCTAAGCCTGAATGTTCTTCTCTGAGGTAATACATAACATTAACAAGCTATATTCAATCACATTTTTGAAGAACTAATCAATCACCACAAAATAATTTATTTCCAGATCATGCTATATTCAAACAAAAGCTGTATCAAATTAACAAGGAGTAATAAAATTTTCATCATCGTGTCATAACAAAAGCTGTATCTAATTAACAAGTGAATACATGCTGTCTAGATCAATTACTATATCCTGCTCTTCCCTTGGATGAAGGTGCACAAGAGTACAAGATCAGCGACACGAGAATACTCTTGAAATTTACATTTAGTTAGATGATAAATCAATAACATTATCATTTAGATTTAGTATTTCAATTATCATCTAGTACCGCAAAACCTAATAAATCTGAGTCTTTCTAGGGAGACATTTTTTGAGTGACATTCTAGTGACCCTTTTTTTTTTTTGTTGGTTTTTTTTAGAGTACCTCCCAAAAAATGTATAGTATTTATTCTAACTGGAATTTTTACAGAAAACAATGTTTTAGGTATAATTTGGATACATAAAAAAAAACAGGGTCTGTATAGTCTGTAACTGTTTCTTGTATGTATCCAAATTACACCTAAAACACTGTTTTGTGTAAAAATTCTAGTTGGAATAAATACTATACATTTTTTGGGAGGTATTCTAAAAAAAAAGAAAAAAAAAGGGTCATTAGAATGTCACTAAGAAAATGTCCCCCTGGACTTATTGAATAAATCTAAGAGAAAAGGTAGATTGCCGCAGCTTGCAGTGTAATAGAGCATAGGATCAGATTCAGAAATGCCTTTTAATTCCCGAAATATATGGACTTTATGATGAAAGTAGACAGTGATGAGTTATATTTTTTCACAAATCAATTATCTACCAAAATCCGTGCAACATGATAAGAGATGTCAATCAATCATCAGTACGATGATTGACGAATGATCACTTCATCATCAATGACGATCCTACAGGTCTTGCTACACAAGAAACCGCCCTATTTTCATCTTATCACTAACCTTATAAATTAATCTAGCAAAAACAAAAATATATTTTATTATTATTATGCAAAGCATCTATTTTGGGTTGGTTTGGGAGTTTGAGTTCTAGGTATCAGACTAAAACAATAAGAACAGAGTTTGCTAAACCCAAGGTAGGGAGCCAGGATATGGAGCTGTGCCACAATATATGAACAAACCTTCGATTTCAGGGCATCCATTAGGGTAAGGGATTGATCGGTGAAAGGGATCACGGCCAAGCTTTTTGCGACGAAGTGAGCCTAAACATCCATAAGGATCTTCTTGGAATTGAGTCCTCACCAATGCTTCACCTTTCAAAGCTGCTGTCCTTGAAGTTGATGATGACGGCGTACCTGAGTAGAAAAATCTTGTTTCCGGAAATCCAATTGCAGCGCGGTGCAAATGTGCAAACCTCTCTTCCTTGAAATCATAACCTACAACCTGAATTTCAATTGGAAAGTTGATTAATACTTGATAAGACTTCCTCCAAATAAAAAAATTAAAATAAAGAATTAACTGGGAAACTAATTTTAATTTAGGTTGAATAATCAGTAAGGTTGAAATAACATATTTCCTTGCTTTTATTTTCCTTAGAATTCCTGTAAAACTGAATTAACACCTGACGTGCTTAATGAGACCTAAGTAAGAGGTTAACCAAGTCCATCAAGTATATAGATGAGATGCAATATGACAAGGAAGAGAACCAAACAAGAATAGTTCTTGAGGACCAAAAGTGAAGACCAAACAGAGACAATATAAAAGAACTTTGTCAGATGGCTTTTGGAAATGACATAAAGAAATAATTAGCCTTCAGATAACGGATTCTATACAATACTGGTCAGCCTGTTGGTACTTCAACATAATACTGGTCAGGAAAAGGCACTCTATAGAAACCACCTGTCAAACGGTGGTGTCAGCATTCTCTCTGGAGCCTGTCCCTTGTTTTCCAATACTGGATTCCTAGAATTTAGTTTACTTTATAGTACAAGGAAAACAAATCAGGAGTAGTTGCTTGCTCTCCTAACCCTTTTGCCTATATGTGAGGTCCATAAATCTATTTCAATTTCCAAGCATTTCAGAATCATTGAAAATGTTGCGCAATAAATGAGCTTACCGTTATATTGTGTGGATATGTTCCAGTAAGCTCCCGAAACCGACACACACTAAACAGAAGATTCTCAAAACTGTCCCTTGCATGTTCTTCCGTGAGTGCCCTCCATTTCACAACCTCTGGCTTGCCTATATGCAGAGAATGGAAAATAGTAATACAACAATCAGTGTTGCTTCTTAAAGCTTGTATGCATGTATAAAATTTCAACATGCACTAGTGCAGGGAAAAAAAAGTGAGAGATGATAATACAAGCATTCACATTTTCTTCGTAGAAGAAATGAAGTATTCAAACTATAAACTATTTCAATGGAGTCTCATCGTGCAGATTAGAGAAATTTAATCTCATAATTTAAAGGAAAAAAATCACTAAACACCAACTTAGTAAAACATAACACACAGAATGGTAGGAGTTGATAGCGTCTTGATTAAGCTAGAATGCACATGGTAAAGGTTCTTTAAAGTAGATAGATTTTGTGTGCGAGAGAGACAGAGACTGCTGACTAGAAAGTACCATTTTTGGTTTTATTTTCGCTACCACCAAAAGGTTCACTAGCAATTGTGCATCTCCCAACACCAACAGTGACTGCCTCAGAATCATACTACCGACCAGAAATTAGCACTCCCAACTCCATTAGCCCTGCTGATATTGCCTGTCATACGCGATTACAAGATGTTTGAACACCAACATCATGGTCAGATCAACATTCTTAATAACATAATTACCCACCCCACTACAGCATTGTCACTTGCCTAACGCATTTAACATCACAACAGCCAAAAACTCTTGAACCACCGTTAATATATTTTCACCACAAATCTGACCAATTGGCCATATTCAAATTCTCACTACATTAGGTATCAAGTATCAACTTCTATAATGTTACACCTGCCGGTTCTCAAAAGTTTACCACGGTAAGGTTGAATTTTTTTGTCCCTATAGTTTAGCTCCTCACTTCAGAAATTACTGAAATGGATGACATAATCACATAGACATAAAGTCAAGTCTGACTTGAGATTACACACATGACTAGTAGTCTAGAACTCAATGTTATTGGCAAAACTGAGGCCTAGAGCTCAATCAAAAGCAGGAATTTGAAAACCACCTCATGGAATTGGAGAGCCACTGTTGAACTTGGACTTGGCTGGTACAATTTGGCATAGGAGCTACTTGCCAGTTGCTACATATTCCACTTGATCCAAAAAGAAAAATACACAATGCCATTGCATAGATACAAAAATATATGGATCAAGGAATGACTGGATAAAAAGATGCACATTGTACAGGCCAGTTTTAGGATTATTTCTCCAAATGTCCAGATAGCATAAGTGCAAGTCCTAAATTATTTGCATCAATGAAAATTTTATTAAAAATAACGAGTATCATAAGAAAAACAGAAATACTCACCAAACCATCCTTTGGATTCAGCAACCGTCCAATAACTCTGTGCTTCGCTTCGAGGTCCAGCATCTTTTCGAGTTTCACCACCACTGAACAATAGCAGCGCCTCATCATCGTTGGCTACAATATCAACTCCCTCCTGTATATGTGTCACAAAAGTGGCAGCCTGGCCAGGATGCTTTTGATAAGACTCCAAAAACCAAGAATCCTCCTTATCAACCTTCTCACAACTACTACTTGTATAAACAGAATGCCCCGCAACCATTACAAGATTCCGCAGCTTGGCAAATGGATAAGTACCAATGTCCATGTCATATTTCTTAAAATTACTCACAACATGGAACCGGCTCTCATAAAAAGAGATTATAAAGAGAACTGTAAGCCCAAAACACAACATAACGAAGAAAACTATAATTGGGTGCAGCTTGTAATATGTTTGAATACGGTTTCCAAGACTTTTAAACATTTTCATGGGATCAAGGGTTGATTTTTTAGTCTTTTTTCTGGTTTTTCTGAGGGTTCCAGATTCTAAATCAAAGTCACCTCTAGGGTAAGCAGGGAAAGACTTGGGACTACCTGATCCAAATTGATGATTTATCATGATAGATTAAATGCAGTAAATGGGTTGCGATAGAATAAGAAATCAAACATACCCAGATCGAAATTTGAACAAAGGATTCAGAATTACCATACAAATTTAGTTTCAAATAGGTATTTCAAACATACCCAGTTTGAAATTCCCAGAAAGAAATCAATTAGATCATAATTCTCAGATTCAGAAGTAAACTTAAACTTGTAAAATCAATACAACCAGTCATGGAGTAATGAGAATACGAGTCACCTGGAATAATCAATCGGAACCCAATATGGAGAGAGCATTGGGTCAATTGACCTTTGCTAAACCTACTCAGAAAGTAAATGAAGATAAATCACAAAGACCCAAATTTTATCACACAATTAAACCATGAAAATCTTTAATTATGCTGCATGAAATCGTGCTATGACACCGGAAAAAAATTGGAGAAAACAAAACTGAAGTGAGTCTCTCTAAATTTGTAATTGGACTACTACTACACTTTTGGGATTTAAAAATGTAAGAAATGATTGTCTTCGGATCAGATGGAGAAAATGTTGACGATAAATAACTATCGAGTGAGGTGAGCTTTAAGGAGGGTACTTTTAAATACTTTTTTTAAGTGATAGACTTTTGTAGAATTTGTAGATTTTAATAACTTTTAAAGGTTTTTAAAATTATTTTTAAAGATTTTATGAAATAAGTGACAAACTTTTATATACTTTTTACCAAGACTTTGATAGACTTTTGTATACTTCTATTATATCTTATACTCCTAGCTTATATAAATTGTTAAAAAATCAACAAAGATCTTATATTTTAGATGAAATGAGTACGATATTAAATAATATTAAAATATTTTGACATGTCACAACCTAATTTGAAATAAAGGCATTGTTGAAGTTGAATTATTAGATCATACTCAGTATATTACAAGAAAATGTCTTATTTCATAATTTTTATATTTCATAAAAAAAGTCATTTTCTACTAACCGTAATATAAAATAACAATTTTGATTTTAAAATTGTTCATTGTTGTTTTTTTATCAAGTCATTATTACTAAACTAATAATTTATAATTTCAACAAATAACAAAATTAACAAATTTATTACTTTTAAAAATAAACATAAAACAAAATATCTCCTTAATACTTACAAATAAAATAAATGAGATTTTTTTTATGGGAGAGAATAAATATTATTAAAATATTTGTTATCTCCATTTATATCATTGGTTCTATTTGAAACCCTTAACGCTACTCCACCATTTTAACCCCTCCTCATTTTTCTCTCTCCTCATTTGCTATAATAGATATCTTTTCTTTTTGGGTTTTTATTTTGAGAGGACTGAGGTAGAGAGAGAAAGTGAGACATATATATATATATATATATATATATATATATATATATTTTGTTTTTTTCTTCTTTGTTTGATCTCATCTATCTCTTTCTTTTTCTCTTTATCCTCTGTTTATCTTCTCTCTTTCTTAAATATTTAAAAGTCTTTGAAAGTCTTTAGAGATGAGGTCAGACTTTGAATATGAGTATTTGTTCTTCTAAAGTCTGTCAAACTCTAGCATTTGATAGAAATCTGAAAAATCTATGACTTTTTGAATACCAAAATACTTTTATAGACTTTGTAAAAATCTCAATTCAATACCACCTAACTTTGAAAGACATTAAAAAAGGTGTAATTAAATACCAGAAAACTTTTATAAACTCTTTAAATGTCTTGATTGAATACAAGCAGACTTTTAAAATATTTAAAAATCTTAATTGAATACACCCTCCTAAATGTATTAAGACGTAATCAAATATCAGTTTGCTATATTTAATTAGTTTAATTTCTATTATACTTATGCTATGTTTGCTTGCAACGCCAACATTCTTCCACGCGCTCCAATCACCAAAGCGCGTCCAATCCTACACAAAAATGGGTAAACACTAAAGCTTGACGGCTTGGGCCGCCGGGGATAGCTCCGGTGTGAGAATAAGTACAGGCTGGACAAGGTTAACAATGGATGCAATAAGCTCTAGTGCTGGAAAGTAATGATATTGTGTGTACCTTATGATCAGGATCAAGCCATGTATTTATAGTGTTCTCATATCCCTGCTAGAATCCATCCCTAATTTGGATTAGGGTTCCCCGTATATCCCTTCCATAATAGGATTGCACCAAATCTTTTAGGATTTAGGAAGTTAAATCAATATTTAACTCCTCTTCCCATAATGAGAATTCCCATACAATAAGGAATCATCTCCAAGCATGCGCCATCCGGACCCACACTGGCCCAACCGTGGCCAAGCCCGAACCGGGTCTTGGACCTCAAATATTCGTGGCCCAACATTGCCCCCCAGTCTTCCATTAAATGGAATATTTGATGGAAGAGTATATAAATTACAGCCCATCCACATAAATCTGTCTAGCCCACCTGCAACTAAGCCGAACCAACCCACTACCTGCAGCCCATTAGTCGAGCCCAAAGGAATTACCCAACTAGCACCGGCCCAATTTGCTCAGCCCACCAATCGGTACCAACACAACCCCACAATCTATGTGATCGGAATAGCCCAATTGCCCCGCAAGACAAAAACCATTGGCATCCTTACGTGCCCCATCATTTCCTCCATTAATGAGCCGTTCCTAGACTTTCGTGCAAACTCGAAAAGACAAGCAACAAAAACCCCCTTCCCTTCAATCATTTTGCCACCGATTTCAAAGAACTATATCTTTTTCAAAGAACTCACTCTGCAAAAACCTCTCTAATCTGCAATTTTCTTCCTTCAAGCTCCCGACAATGGCAGCTCCCCCCAACTCCAGTGACTCCCTTCCTACCACCACCGTGCCCACCACCATTGCACCCATCAAAGCCATACCCATTTCCTCCATACCTGCTCCAACTATCACTCCAATGAACGCCCCATCTTCTCCTCTCACTGCCCCCCTCAACGCAATCACCACAGATTCCACCGCCACGACCACCACCAGCCCACTAGAAAATAATCTTCAAAAAGCTCAACTCGAGTACTCTAACGAAACCAAGTTCCCCCATTCCAACACCCCATCACGACTCACCAAAAAAGATCTGGTCGTTATTCGCCTGCAATACCAGATCCCCGACACCCACTCAGTCCGATCCCCGACTACCACAGATCAGATATACCATCAGTCCAACGGCTGGACCGCCATACCACTGACCCTACTAGAGAAAGGAGTCTGATTCCCCCTCCACGCCTTCATCATGACCCTCCTCGGGTTTATCGGCATCTGCTTTAGCCAATTGGTGCCGAGCTCCTATATCAATATCATCGCCTTCATTGCTTTCTGCCATGATTTCGATGTCTCTCCATCCATTGACCTATTCTTTGCCTTGTTCTCGATGCACGCCTCTCGAGAACCGTGCTTCAGATAGTTCAGCAAAGTTCCCAACAAACCCAACGCCAAAATAGAAAGGCGTTCCCTGCTGTCAACCCCCTCTAGCAACAAAGGCTGGCATCGGGACTGGTTCTACATCCGAGGACCAGAAACTCAAAATTTATCGATCTGGGCCTCCCTTAAACGACCAAACGTCTCTATTGGCGACATCGCTCCCGAACGGGTACTAGAGATGGCCAAGGTGATCCTAAAGATACATCTGAAAGAATGGAGCCACATCCTCTTAACCAAACAAGCATAGCTATACGATCACAAATGTAAGTCTTTGAACCCGAACACTTTTATCATTCAATATTTCCATTACACTCTTTCTGATGTCTGAATCCTGCAGTATCCCTTATCAAACCTACGACCATCGACCGCCAAGATCTTGAGGACTTCCTTACAGTCGAAGCTACCGACGAATCTCCCGAAGCTCCAGCTATCGAAACTGCCCCTGCCGAAGTCTCAACCACTAACACACCAACCCCCCAATCCAACCCTACTGAAACCCTAACTTCTGAACTCCCAGCAACTACCCGAAAGAAAAGGAGAGCCAACAAAGGTTCTACCCCAGCACAACCAATCGAACCCCCTCCTACCAAACAAAGCCTTCTTGACCTACCCGCGGCCGAACGAGCTCGGGCCATACGCCTTAAAAAGAAACGCACCATAATCACCCTCTCACAGCCGAAGATCTGAGGGTATCTTCCTTCGCATCCCCCACACCCCCAACTGAAGTCAACCTTTCCACCAAAAAATGAAAAACCAATGATAACCTTTCGACCGAACCCCCCCTGAAAAATCACATACCGAACCACCCCCTTCACCGAAGCCACCCTCTTCCCCACCAACCGAAAAGGATTCCCCTCGAACCACCTTCTACACCCATGATCCCCATAAATATCCGCTCGAAGCCTTTGACAGCTTTGTTCTTTCGGGTGACGATAATAAATTTAAAGACATTCCCTACAATGACCTTGTGCTTTCCGGCATCATGCAGCAGGGCAGTGTAATCCTCCTCAACCCCCCTTCGTCTATTCATCGCTGTTATTCCTCATCCCTTTTCTCACCCTTATGTGCTTTTTTCAGGCCGACGTTATATGGGGTCGGGTCATCCGGCAATGGAAAGAGCGCGACGCCTAAGAAGAGCGATCAAAATAAGAAATGAAGACTCTTCGTGTGGCTCTCTTACAAGATCAGACCGCCCGTGCCAAAACTGACTGAACCAACAGTTATCTGTAAGAGGAGCTATCCACCCTTTAGACTGAGAACACAAGTCTGAAGGAATATGCAGAACGAGCGGACACTAAATGCAAAATCCTCTTGGAGAAAATTGAAGGTGACCAAGCAGAGATCTACTAGCTGAAGTAGAGCAACCTTGCCCTTCAGCAGCAGAACTCTGACTTGAAAAGACAGGAGGAAGACACTCGCCGGGTGTGCACTGCTTTGGAGAAACAACTTTCTGAGCACAAAGCATCGAGGTTGATTCTTACTGCTGACTTCCGGCTTTAAATTATCCAAGAATACCGTCAGTCTGATGAGCTGAACGCGGAGATAGCCACTATGTACACCGAGGGATACGAAGCTTGCCGAAGCAAAGGCAAAGCTAAGATGACTGAACGCTGCATCAACCCCGGTCTACTAGATACCTTGGATTCCGAAGATGAAAATATATAGTCTCCCAAACTCTATTTATGTCATAAACACATAACATCCATCCCAAGCAAAAGTTATAAATAGTTAAGTATTAAAAAATTACTTGCTCCCAGAGCTGAATAAATCTAACTTTATAACTGGCAACCTCGTTCTCTCCGTGAGCCGAACAGGTTCAACCAAAAATATTCACTTTTCTCCTAAGAGGGGAAGGAATCCAACCTTATACTACTGGCGACCTTCGTTCGCTCTGAGAGCCGAACAGGTTCAACCAAAAATATTCACTTCGCTCCTAAGAGACGAAGGAATCCCACCTTATACTACTGGCGACCTTCGTTTGCTCCGAGAGCTGAATAGGTTCAACCAACAATATTCACGTCGCTCCAATGAGGCGAGTGAATCCCACCTTATACCAATGGAAACCTGTTCTCTCCAAGAGCCGAACAGTTTCAACCGAAATCATTCACATCGCTCCTAAGAGGCGAAAGAATCCCACCTTATACCAAAAATCTGGTCCGCGAGTCGGACAGATATAGAACAAACACATAGAACAACGCTATTGGAGAGAAAAATGCTTCTTTTATTGAAAATCCCTGGCGCTATTACAGACCCTTGACTCTGACTTCTGCTCTACTGAAAATATTTCCTTAGTCTGCATGCATGCCAAGTATTCTTGATCTCTGACCCGTCCATTGCTCGAAGCCGATAGCTGCTAGGCTTCAGTACCTTGATGATCTCGTATGGGCCTTCCCAGTTCGGCATCAATTTCTTCTGATTATGAGGCATAAAAGCTTCCACCTCCCGAAGGACAAAATCCCCTACTTCGAACCTTCTGAGCTTTGCACCTTTATTATAATACTTAGCCACCCTTCGCAGATATGCAGTAAGCTTCACTAGGACAGCTGCTCTGACCTTTTCTAGTAAATCTAAGTTGACCCGAATTCCATCTTCGTTGAACACCTCTTGGAACTGATTGACCTAAAGAGAAGTAGATCCAATTTCCACTGGTACTAAAGCGTTTGTGCCGTAGGCCAATCTGAACGGAGAATCCCCAGTGGTAGACCTAGGTGTGGTCCGATAAGCCCATAGGACACTAAGAAACTCCTCAGGCCATCTTCCATTCGCTTCATCAAGCCTTCTCTTGATCCCATTCAGCAAAGTTCTGTTTGTTACCTCAATCTGGCCATTGGACTGAGGATGTGCTACTGAAGTCTTCATATGCTGTATGCCCAATTCTGTCAAAAATGCTTTAAATTTGGCATCCACAAACTGTCGACCATTATCCGAAACCACCGCCATAGGTATGCCGAACCGGAACACAACACATTCCTTTAAGAACTTCAAACACTCCTGTTCTGTAATCAGCCGAAGGGGTTTGGCCTCCACCCACTTGGTCATGTAATCGATGGCAACGATGACAAAGCTGACCTGTAATACCAGAGAATTTTTGAATATTATTAAATGAATATATTAATGAAAATGAATATTTATTTGAATATAAATATATATGTGTTGCGAGATGAGCTCATTCAAATGAATTTAAATTGAATATATAATAATTAAGGAAGAATGTGGAGTTTATGTTAAACACGTTGAAATGCCTTGTATGGTACGAGAATAGAAACAATAATAAGCTTAATTAAGCTTAAGTGATAAGCCTTGTGTGGCCTAATTAATTTCCTAATCTAGTTGGGTCATTAAATTAATAATGTAGTGGACTTAAGATATATCCAAGCCCAACCACATTAATGTGATATGTTATAAGAATTAAGAGATGTGACCCAATCAATTTATGTGCTAGATTAAATAATAGAGTCCATGTGCTTTAGTGTGTTTAGCCTAATTGATTTAATTTGATGTGACCCAATGTATAATGTATGATGATAGGAATATGTATATATATATGTAGATATATATATATATATATGTATGTATGTAGTTGTATAATAGAGGTTGTAAAATGAGGTGTGACATTGGAATGCGAATAATTATTATATAAAACTATATGATAAAAGTAAGCTTAACTTATGTAAATTACTAAGTGGTATGAAAGAGTCTTATGTGACCCCATGATGTGTGTGGGAGTATTTAAATTAGTATTCTCAACCTATGAGGGAAAATGGCATTGACTAAATAAATAATTAATATTAAATGATTATTTTAATATTTATGTAGAATTTGGAATAATGAGTTTTATGAAAAATAATATTGGTACCCAACTAAATTATTCTAGTCTAAGGTAAATATTAATTGAAATAAACCAATGTACATGGATTATATAATTTTATGTGTGTAATGTATGAGTGAGGGTATATGTATGCTCATTTGTGGGCAAATATCAAATAAACCCATGTATGCTAATAATATGAAATGCTGAGTTTTAAGGGTAGTGTCCCAAATTGATAGTCATTTTCCCCTTATTTCTCATTTTCGTGTATTGCATAAAGGCTACAAGCCTAGCTTTCTTCTACCTTGCAAATCTCAGCCATTCATGAGGGTAATGATGAAGAGGGGTGTGGGCAAAATAGTTGCCATGAATTGCCAAGCTATTTACTCTTCTTTGTCCACCATTCTTCTTCTTCTTCCTTTGGGTTCAAACTCAAGGGCAATGGATTTGTATGGGTTTTCATTTTCCTATAAATTGGAGCATTCTCTTCTCATTTGGGTTGCTAGAAATCTGAAATTTGTTCAAGTGGAGAGTGAGTGAGTGAGTAATCAGAAGTTAGGAGCAAGTGTGAGGAGTTTCAACCTATATAAGGTAATATTCCCATTCTATGTTTTGGTATCATTTTTTCTTCAAAGTCTTGAAATTTCTTGTTAGTTAGTTTGATAATGTATACCATGATGTTAGTCAAGCTCATATACTTGTTGCTAAGGTGTTGAACATGTTCTATGCTATCAAATTTCAAGTTTTACAAGTATCTTGAAATACTTGCTTTTGAAATCAAAATTGATGAGCTAAGCTTGTAGAAATCTGTAAATGGTTGTTAGAATCATGCTATGGATGTTGGGTAGCAAGTTTATGGAGATTATACTTAGTGGGTATGCTTAAAATTGCTGTTTGTTGTGATTTTGGGATGTTGTTTCGTAGCAGGGGAAAGGGAATTTCGAACTAAAATGGCCATGCCCGCCCCGGCGGGCTTCCTATAAGCTCAATTGCTGCCCCGGCGGGGGGTGGCCAGAAAATTTCAATGGCCTTGTCTGGGTAATGCCTCCCTGGCGGGCCTCCTATGGTTCATTTACCCGCCCCGGCGGGGGGTGGCCAGGGAACCAAGACTGTGCTGTTATGATTTTCAAACCTTGTAACCTAACCTAACTTGACTTAAGGAGCTTACATAATCCTTAAACATGTGTCAATGCGTATTGCAAGATGTTTTAGTAGGATTAGAGTTTGAGTTATAATCTTTTGAAAGAAAAGTTAAAGGACGAAGACCATGTTTATAAAACCTTACGCCTTTTTGAAATCTAACCTTTTTAGCATGTATTCACAACTTAGTTAGTTTTATAAATACATATGAAATGTGAAATCAAGGTACTTTACATGCTTACCTTGTTGGTCATGAGATTTTAGTATTTGAAAACCAATTGAGATGAAAACTCTATGACTTGTATTGAGAACTATTGAACAAACTATGATAACCAACATAACATCTAGTTAGACACGTTATAAACTACGCAAGCATGAACTAAAAGTGTTTCTAAGTAAAGAATTATACAACCAAATCTAATACCTGCAAACATGCATAGAAAGAGGTTGTTTGGCAATGTTATGTGGTTTAATAAGTACTATGGTTAGTCTTTGACGTGATAAGCTCCCTTGGCTTTGTAAAATGAAGATTTATAAATAGAACTATCCATTGTTTAAAGTAAATAAAAAAGACCAAACCTAGTTTAAAAATTCCTCAACATGTATGTATGAATGCCTTAAGCTATAATACATGGCGGAAGCAATGTTTTAAGTGTTCAAGCATATAGTGACTTTATGGAACTAAGTTTTGCCAAGGTGTTTCTAAGGTTTTCAAAACAATGTGGATTATACATCTATGATTTTAAATGTGTGTTGAATACATGGATAAACATATGTGTAATAAATGTGTGTTAATATATGTTTATAAACTTTTGAATGTTAAGTCCAAAAGGTATTTGCAAACTATAAAGCAATGATTAGGAACTATATTATTTGACTTCATGGTGAATTATAAACTAAATTTTTGTGCTATAAGTACGCAAGGTGTGTAATGGAGTATGTAAAGAGTATACAACTAAGTTAGACGTTTATGTATGCGTTTAAACTGATATATCATGTATGAGTATACATAACTAATGAATATCCTATACGCATAACTATATTACGATAGGGATTCGAAAAGTGTTGATTTATTTAACGTGTATAGACTACGCTTGAGGCAAGTATCCTAAACCCTTGCATTACTTTATTCAACGAATATTATAAGCAAGTACTTGAACTCTATTCTTATTGAATTCGTATTAAGTTTATTGTTGTGCAAGTGAGTTATTCAAATTATGACTTATTACATCGTAGTTATGATAAAGTCGATTATATTCTTCGAACTCTAATGTCAGGTATTGAACTTATAATGAGTGGTCTATGCCATTTGATTCGGCTAGACTTATATCATGATTAGAAAGCTATCCAAACCAATTGATTGGTGCGGAGTCTTATATTGACTGAGATGAACAACCTTCTTTAAAGGGAACTATATATTGTCGGGAGATCGACGTGCGCACTTGAGTATGATTAAATGTTATGCATAACGTAGGGTACTTTAGGCTGATCACCTGCTGTACTCGTTTTATAGAATTATCAGTTTATTATTATAAATTCTAGGAGAAGTTCATAGTCCTTAGTGACTGCTCAGTATTCATTACCTTGAAATATTGAATTGATAATCGTTGAATATTACTGATATTTTCTGTCCGTAGCGACTATTGTTGATAATCACCGATACTTCTTGCTATCTTGGAACTATCATTATTGTTGTACCCTTAAGAAATTTAAAACTACATTGAATATCCTTATCGCTATATTACTTGCTGGGAAAACTTGTTGCTCATTCTTGCTTTCCCTAAAATATTTCAGTTAAGGCAGAGCAGGGTGGACCGTAGGGCGCCGACAAGGGCAAGGGCAAGGCTACAGAGTAGCTTTATTTATGTAGAACTTTATGATTGTAATAAGAACTTATGCTATTATGTATTAGTTTGGTTTATATATGCTTAAGGTATGTTTAAGCCATGTAATCGATGTTTAAGTTACGAGTCCTTGGGACGTGAATAAATTATATTAATTAAATATAATCTATTCGGTAGTAGAGTTATGTATTATTCCGCTGTGCGATGCGACATTTAGTCGTACTATTATTATCATGATGTTAGATTATAGAGCGTGACAAACCGAATTCGAGGGACCAGTGGCGGGTCCGAATTTGGGGGCGTCACAGGTTGGTATCAAAGCTGTAGTTATAAACCTTAGGAGCGAGTGTCCTTAGATTATAACTTAGGAGAACTTAGAAGTTAGAAAGGGATAGAACTCATATAGAGTTTTTTTCTAGAGAAAGACTTAGTGTGTTATAAAATGTAACTTTATTCTATACAATGAACTTATGTTTTATTTAACATTTTAATGGAGTTGCTGTTTGTTTGTCTTGTGTTTGTGATTGTAGGATGGCAAACACAGGAGTACCTAGTAGAGTGGCCGAGGAGGAGCCCAGAGATATACATGTAGTATACGAGGCACCTTTAGAGGCTGTGCCAGTGCAAGCTATTGCACCATCCTAGTCTGACGACGAGGATGAGATCGAGGTGGAATTTGATCCAGAAGATGATGATCCTGTTGAGGACGAACCTATAGAGGAGGAGCCCATAGAGGACTCTTACGAGCCTAACCTAGAGGAGCATATGCTAGGAGAGTACGAGGAACGTATTCTAGAGTTAGACTATCGAGTCCAGGAGCTGGAGGTCGAGGCCCAGGAGAGAGAGTCTGAGTTCCAGAAGCTGAGGGACGAGGACCATCAGAGGAAGTTAAACATGCAGGAGTTAGAGGTAGAGATTGCATACCGCAGGGAGGTAGGGATCCAGATGGGAACCTTATTCCACAGGTCGGTATCCAAAAATGTAAACTTGGCAGAAAAGTTAGAAGAGGTAGAACAGAGAGAGTTAAGTGAGAAGACAGAGAAGGAAGCACTCCGTACTCAGCTAGAGTTGGTGGTTATGGATAGGATACACTTCGAGGAGAAGTGGGAAGCAGCTAACGAGAGGGCTGACGACCTAGAGGATGAGGTCAGATGCAAGAAAAGGAAGATGAACAAGATGGGGTATGTGTTCCAATCAGCTTTTGAGAGGGTTATTGATGGTGTGTACCACTACCCAGCGGAGCAGGGATAGACCCTACATACTTTGAGCCGAGAGTTGATGGCATACATAGAACAGATCGAGTATAAGAGCGCTGTGGAGCGTGGGATGATGGGATAAGATTTCCTTAGTCAGTCTAGTCGTAGTACTTGTAGTATGTACCTTATGTGATGTATATACTATATTGTAATCCCAACTTTTGTGTAAAGTGTGGGATAGTTATGTAAACCCCGAGTAAGCTTTTGTTAGAGGGGTAGTAGGGTAGTATGTTAGTGTTCCCCGTCTTTTGTGATATTAGGGGATATGTGATAACATTTATAGAAATATACTAGGAATGATCATGTAATGAAACGAGTTGGCATATGAATATAAATGAAGTTTATTCATAAACGTGTTATAATTTTATTCTTTTAATATTAAAGAAATATTTAAGTAATATAACTGAGCAATAATAAAATAAAAATTTATGATGCAGATAATGGCACCAAGACGTAGATTGACTGCACCTGAGGAGTCAGTGAACAATGAGAGGGAACAAGTAGATCCCATTCAGAAGTTAGTAGACTTGTTAGGAGAAGCTCTAAGGGGAAGGAACAACGAACCCATTCGCCCCAACCCTTAACCTATCCCAGTGACAAATTTTAAAGATTTTAGAAGTGTAGGACCCCCAGAGTTCGAGGGTACTATCGACCCGATCATTGCGCATACCTAGATAAAAGAAATCGAGAAGGCCTTCACTATAGCACGCGTGGGTGAAGACCAGAAGACGGTATTTGCTACGTACACGATGAGAGGCGAAGCGAACTACTGGTGGGAGGAGAATCAGCAGAGAGCTGGAGAAGGGACGATAATATGGGAAAGGTTTAAGACGTTGTTCTTTGAGAATTATTTCCTGAAGAGCATGAAGAATAGGATGGAGGTGAAGTTTTTGGAACTTAAGCAAGGTGACATGACGATGGCGCAGTACACGGCTAAGTTTAATGAACTAGCGCGATTTGCAGAACACCAAGTTAGAGATGAAGAAAGGAAGGCGAGACGCTTCGAGCAAGGGCTGAAGCCGTGGCTGTACAATAAGGTATCAGTTCTTCAAATTGATTCATTTGCGACGTTGCTAGAGAAGGCAATCATTGCGGAAGGAGGCAGTGAGGCCTTAAGTCTGTATCATAAGGAGAAGAAAAATAAGAACACTGGAGGAGAGAACCGTACTGGAGGAAGCAACTTGGGTAAAAGAAAGTGGGAGAACAATAACAACAACAACAACAAAAACAACAACAACAATCAATTGGGGAGTTTTAGTGGAGGTTTTAAGAAAAGGGCTGAGGGATGCCCAAAATGTGGGAAGAATCATCAGGGTGAGTGCTGGAAGGGACGCTACACTTGCTATAACTGCGGTCAGGAGGGGCACATTTCACCCAACTGCCCAAAACCGAAAAAGATAGAAGGATGCTTTGCATGTGGCTCGGCGGAGCACCGGATTAAGGACTGCCCAAAGAAGGGAAGTGGTGGAGGTAGCAACCAATAAGGGACAAGCTAATGATCAGCGGACCGACACAATCCAACCGCCCAACCGCCAAAACCTTTAATATGACCGTCCAGGACGCAATGGCTGCGAAGGACGTGGTGTTAGGTATAATCCCAATCAATGATATAAATGCTTATGTATTATTTGATTCGGGTGCCACCTGTTCTTTTGTATCTGAAGAATTTGCTAGTAGACTTAATACACCCCGAGAACGATTAGAAGATCCTTTGAACATAGAAGTTGCAAATAAGGAAGTAATCCCTGTAGAATACATTTACCGAAATTATCGCTCAAACATTAGAGAACATGAACTGAGCGTAGACTTGATTCCAATTAGATTGGGAGAATTTGACGTAATATTGGGAATGGATTGGTTGTATAACCATGCTGCAATAATTGACTATCAGAACAAATGTGTGAACCTTCAGACTCCGAGTAAGTCTAAGGTAGTGTTTTATGATAGCTCATCGCTTAAGCAATCGTGTTGTCTTACGATGATGCAGGCCAAGAAATTGTTAAGGAAAGGATGTGTAGATTGCTTAGCTTACATTGTTGATACTTGAAAAAAGGGAGTAAAAATTAAGGATATATCTGTAGTGAACGAATTCCAAGATGTATTTCCAGACGATCTGCCTGGTCTTCCGCCAGACAGAGAAATCGAATTCGTAATAGACTTAGCACCGGGAACGGCACCGATTTCGAAAGCTGCATACCGTATGGCGCCAGTAGAAATAAAGGAATTGATGATACAACTGCAAGAGTTATTAGATAAAGGTTACATTTGACCGAGTGTGTCTCCTTGGGAGCACCAGAGTTATTCGTTAAGAAAAAGGACGGATCGATGAGGCTCTATATTGATTATCGAGAATTGAACAGAGTAACGATCAAGAATAGATATCTGTTACCAAGGATAGACGACTTATTTAATCAACTAAAAGGAGCGAAGTGTTTCTCAAATATAGACCTACGTACATGTTATCACCAACTGAAGGTACGAGATGATGACATACCAAAGACTGCGTTTTGAACCCGTTATGGACATTACGAGTTTTTGGTAATGTCATTTGGATTGACTAATGCTCCGACAACATTCATGGACTTGATGAACCGGTTTTCAAGCCATACTTGGATAATTTCGTGGTAGTTTATATCGATGACATCTTGATCTACTCAAAGACAGAAGAAGAGCACGCCGAACATCTAAAGATTGTTTTGGAAGGGCTAAGGAAGGAGAAGATGTATGTGAAGTTTTCAAAGTGTGAATTTTGGATGGAGAAGGTTCAATTCTTAGGTCACGTAGTGGATAAGAATAAAATCTCTGTAGACCCTGCAAAGGTCGAAGCAGTGAGTAATTGGGAGCAGTTGAGAACACCAACAGAGGTGAGAAGTTTCTTAGGGTTAGCCGGGTACTATCGAAGATTCATCCAAAATTTTTCTAATATAGCTACCCCGTTGACCAATCTGACGAGGAAGACGGTAAAATTCGTATGGACGGACAAATACGAAGAGAGTTTTTAGGAGTTGAAGAAGAGATTAAGCGAAGCGCCTGTATTGTCACTACCAGATAATGCGAGAAATTTTGTGGTGTATAGTGATGCATCGCACAAGGGACTTGGCTGTGTGCTTATGCAGCACGGCAAGGTCATTGCGTATGCATCACGACAATTAAAGGACTATGAAAAACGATACCTTACTCACTACTTAGAGTTAGCGGCAGTAGTTTTAGCGTTGAAGATTTGGAGGCATTATTTTTACGGAGAGAAATGTGAGATATACACGGACCATAAGAGTCTGAAATATATCTTCACACATAAGGAGTTGAACATGCGCCAGAGAAGGTGGTTAGAATTGATCAAAGATTATGACTGCGATATTCTTTATCACCCGGGTTAGGCAAACGTAGTTGCCGATGCTCTGAGCAGAAAAGGAAGGGAGAAATTGTTTCATTTGACGACTCAGGAGGAATTGGTAAGAGGAATGGAAAGATTAGATATAGAGGTAAAAGGACCGGAGAGGTCTGAAGAGAAATTATTTGTATTGGAAGCTCGACCAACCTTGTTGGATAGAGTAAAAGAAGCACAAAAGAAAGATAAGGAGTGCGAGAAAATTAGAAAGAGGATCGTAGAAAATGGAGAAGAAAGATTCCGAAAGGATAAAGATGGTATCTTAAGATTTGAAGAAAGAGTGTGGGTACCAGCGGTAACGGAGTCAAGAGAAGAAATTTTGCACGAGGCACACAATACGACGTATTCCGTTCATCCGGGAGGCACTAAAATGTACCGGGATTTGAGGCAACATTTTTGGTGGCCCAATCTGAAATGGAAAGTCGTAGAATGCGTTAGTAGATGTCTGACTTGCCAACGAGTCAAAGCAGAGCACCATCAGCTGAGTGGTTTACTTCAACCGTTGGAAATACCGGAGTGGAAATAGGAGCACATTACGATGGACTTCGTGGTAGGACTTCCAGTCACACAGAAGGGATATGATGCCATTTGGGTTATCGTGGATCGACTAACAAAGACCGCATATTTTTTATCGATTAAGATCCGCTACAGTTTGAATCAGTTAGCGAGTCTGTACGTAAAGGAGATTGTTTCACGACATGGAGTGTCGGTGTCAATTGTCTCTAATCGAGATCCGCGCTTCACGTTAAATTTTTTGGAAAAGCTTGCAAGGGAGAATGGGGACACAATTGAGGTTGAGTACCGCTTATCATCCTCAGACAGACGGACAAAGTGAGCGAACTATACAAACGCTGGAGGACATGCTTAGGACTTGCGTGGTGGATTTCAAGGGAAATTGGGACGACCACTTACCCTTAGTTGAATTTGCATATAACAATAGTTACCATGCGAGTATCGGCATGCCACCGTACGAAGCTCTTTACGGGAGAAAGTGCAGGACGCCGTTATGTTGGGACGAAGTCAGAGAACGACGAATACTCGGACCAGAATTAGTACAACAAACCGCAAACGTGGTAACAGTGATAAGAGCCAGACTAGTAGCAGCTCAAGATCGCCAGAAAAAGTATGCAGAATTGCATCGACAAGACCGGAACTTTAAAGTCGGCAGTTTCATATTCTTGAAGGTATCTCATTCGAAGGGAAAAATTCGTTTCGACAAGAAAGGAAAATTGAGTCCAAGATTCATAGGACCGTTCGAGATACTGAAGCGAGTGGGCAAAGTGGCATACAAAGTTGCATTACCACCCGAGTTGGAGCACATCCACAACGTGTTCCACATCTCCGTGTTGCGACCGTACAAGGCTTACTACAAGCACGTGATTTCTTATGCGCCCATTCAAGTGGAGAAGAACCTAGCGTATGAAGAAACTCATGTCCAAATATTAGATAGGAAAGAGCAAACCTTAAGAAATAAAATTATTTTATCTGTAAAAGTACTTTGGCGTAACCACGATGTCGAGGAGGCTATGTGGGAGTTAGAAGATAGGATGATGAGGGATTATCCCCATCTATTTGTATAAGGGGGAGGATGTAATACACGAGAATTTTTGAATATTTTTATAAGGGGGGAGGATGTAATACACGAGAATTTTTGAATATTATTAAATGAATATATTAATGGAAATGAATATTTATTTGAATATAAATATATATATATGTTGCGAGATGAGCTCATTAAAATGAATTCAAATTGAATATATAATAATTGAGGAAGAATGTGGAGTTTCTGTTAAACACGTTGAAATGCCTTGTATGATACGAGAATAGAAACAATAATGAGCTTAATTAAGCTTAAGTGATAAGCCTTGTGTGGCCTAATTAATTTCCTAATCTAGCTGGGTCATTAAATTAGTAATGTATTGGACTTAAGATATATCCAAGCCCAAACACATTAATGTGATATGTTATAAGAATTAAGAAATGTGGCCCAATCAATTTATGTGCTAGATTAAATAATAGAGTCCATGTGCTTTAGTGTGTTTAGCCCAATTGATTTAATTTGATGTGACCCAATGTGTAATGTATGATGATAAGAATATGTATATATATACATGTAGATATATATATATATATATATATATATATATGTATGTAGTTGTATAATAGAGGTTGTAAAATGAGGTGTGACATTGGAATGTGAATAATTATTATATAAAACTATTTGATAAAAGTAAACTTAACTTATGTAAATTACTAAGTAGTATGAAAGAGTCTTATGTGACCCTATGATGTGTGTGGGAGTATTTAAATTAGTATTCTCAACCTATGAGGGAAAAATGGCATTGACTAAATAAATAATTATTATTAAATGATTATTTTAATATTTATGTAGAATTTGGAATAATGAGTTTTATGGAAAATAATATTGGTACCCAACTAAATTATTCTAATCTAAGGTAAATATTAATTAAAATAAACCAATGTACATGGATTATATAATTCTATGTGTGTAATGTATGAGTGAGGGTATATGTATGCTCATTTGTGGGCAAATATCAAATAAACCCATGTATGCTAATAATATGAAATGCTGAGTTTTAAAGGTAGTGTCCTAAATTGATAGTCATTTTCCCCTCATTTCTCATTTTCGTGTATTGCATAAAGGCTACAAGCCTAGCTTTCTTCTACCTTGCAAATCTCAGCCATTCATGAGGGTAATGATGAAGAGGGGTGTGGGTAAAATAGTTTCCATGAATTGCCAAGCTATCAACTATTCTTTGTCCACCATTCTTCTTCTTCTTCCTTTGGGTTCAAACTCAAGGGCAATGGATTTGTATGGGTTTTCATTTTCCTATAAATTGGAGCATTCCCTTCTCATTTGGGTTGCTAGAAATCTGAAATTTGTTCAAGTGGAGAGTGAGTGAGTGAGTAATCAGAAGTTAGGAGCAAGTGTGAGGAGTTTCAACCTATAGAAGGTAATATTCCCATTCTATGTTTTGGTATCATTTTTTCTTCAAAGTCTTGAAATTTCTTGTTAGTTAGTTTGATAATGGATACCATGATGTTAGTCAAGCTCATATACTTGTTGCTAAGGTGTTGAACATGTTCTATGCTATCAAATTTTAAGTTTTACAAGTATCTTGAAATACTTGCTTTTGAAATCAAAATTGATGAGCTAAGCTTGTAGAAATCTGTAAATGGTTGTTAGAATCATGCTATGGATGTTGGGTAGCAAGTTTATGGAGATTATACATAGTGGGTATGCTTAAAATTACTGTTTGTTATGATTTTGGGATGTTGTTTCGTAGCAGGGGAAAGGGGATTTCGAACTGAAATGGCCATGCCTGCCCCGACGGGCTTCCTATAAGCTCAATTGCCACCCTGGCGGGGGGTGGCCAGAAAATTTCAATGGCCTTGTCTGGGTAATGCCACCCCGGCAGGCCTCCTATGGTTCATTTACCCGGCCCGGCGGGGGGTTGCCAGGGAACCAAGACTGTGTTGTTATGTTTTTCAAACCTTGTAACCTAACCTAACTTAACTTAAGGTGCTTACATAATCCTTAAACATGTGTCAATGCGTATTGCAAGATGTTTTAGTAGGATTAGAGTTTGAGTTATAATCTTTTGAAAGAAAAGTTAAGGTATGAAGACCATATTTATAAAACCTTACGCCTTTTTGAAATCTAACCTTTTTAGCATGTATTCGCAACTTAGTTAGTTTTATAAATACATATGAAATGTGAAATCAAGGTACTTTACATGCTTACCTTGTTGGTCATGAGATTTTAGTATTTGAAAACCAATTGAGATGAAAACTCTATGACTTGTATTGAGAACTATTGAACAAACTATGATAACCGACATATTCACACATCTAGTTAGACACGTTATAAACTATGCAAGCATGAACTAAAAGAGTTTCTAAATAGAGAATTATACAAACAAATCTAATACCTGCAAGCATGCGTAGAAATAGGTTGTTTGGCAATGTTATGTGGTTTAATAAGTATTATGGTTAGTCTTTGACGTGATAAGCTCCCTTGGCTTTGTAAAATGAAGATTTATGAATAGAATTATCCATTGTTGAAAGTAAATAGAAAAGACCAAACCTAGTTTAAAAATTCCTCAACATGTATATATGAATGCCTTAAGCTATAATACATGGCTCAAGCAATGTTTTAAGTGTTCAAGCATATAGTGACTTTATGGAACTAAGTTTTTCCAAGGTGTTTCTATGGTTTTCGAAACAATGTGGATTATTCATCTATGATTTTAAATGTCTGTCGAATACATGGATAAACATATGTGTAATAAAAGTATGTTGATATATGTTTATAAACTTTTGAATGTTAAGTCCAAAAGGTATTTGCAAACTATAAAGCAATGATTAGGAACTATATTATTTGACTTCATGGTGAATTATAAACTAAATTTTTGTGCTATAAGTACGCAAGGTGTGTAAAGGAGTATGTAAAGAGTATACAACTAAGTTAGACGTTTATGTATGCGTTTAAACTTACATATCATGTATGAGTATACATAACTAATGAATATCCTATACGCATAACTATATTACGATAGGGATTCGAAAAGTGTTGATTTATTTAACGTGGATAGACTACGCTTGAGGCAAGTATCCGAAACCCTTGCATTACTTTATTCAACGAATATTGTAAGCAAGTACTTAAACTCTATTCTTATTGAATTCGTATTAAGTTTATTGTTGTGCAAGTGAGTTATTCAAATTATGACTTATTGCGTCGTAGTTATGATAAAGTCTATTATATTCTTCGAACTCTAATGTCAGGTATTGAACTTATAATGAGTGGTCTATGCCATTTGATTCGGCTAGACTTATATCATGATTAGAAAGCTATCCAAACCAATTGATTGGTGCGGAGTCTTATATTGACTGAGATGAACAACCTTCTTTGAAGGGAACTATATATTGTCGGGAGATCGACGTGCGCACTTGAGTATGATTAAATGTTATGCATAACGTAGGGTACTTTAGGCTGATCACCTGCTGTACTCGTTTTATAGAATTATCAGTTTATTATTATAAATTCTAGGAGAAGTTCATAGTCCTTAGTGACTGCTCAGTATTCATTACCTTGAAATATTGAATTGATAATCGTTGAATATTACTGATATTTTCTGTCCGTAGCGACTATTGTTGATAATCACCGATACTTCTTGCTATCTTGGAACTATCATTATTGTTGTACCCTTAAGAAATTTAAAACTACATTGAATATCCTTATCGCTATATTACTTGCTGGGAAAACTTGTTGCTCATTCTTGCTTTCCCTAAAATATTTCAGTTAAGGCAGAGCAAGGTGGACCATCGGCGCCGACAAGGGCAATGGCAAGGCTATAGAGTGGCTTTATTTATGTAGAACTTTATGATTGTAATAAGAACTTATGTTATTATGTATTAGTTAGGTTTATATATGCTTAAGGTATGTTTAAGCTATGTAATCGATGTTTAAGTTACGAGACCTTGGGACGTGAATAAATTATATTAATTAAATGTAATCTATTCGGTAGTAGAGTTGTGTATTATTCCGCTATGCGATGCGATATTTAGTCGTACTATTATTATCATGATGTTAGATTATAGAACGTGACAAACCGAATTCGAGAGACCAGTGGCAGGTCCGAATTTGGAGGCGCCACATGACCTGTCCTTTAGCTTTTGGAAATGGACCCAGTATATCAACCCCCCAAATAGCGAAAGGAATAGGTGATAATACCGAGTATAATTCTTCTGGCAGCTGATGAGTGATAGGGTTGTTCAGCTGACATTTCGGGCACTTCTTCACGTACTCAGTTGCCTCTTTATATATTGTAGGCCAGTAGTATTCCTGCCAAAGCACCTTATAGGCCAACGACTTCGCCGCTATGTGATCTCGGCACATCCCCTCATGAACTTCTCGAAAGGCATACTCCGCCTCTGATGGAATCAAACACTTCAGCAATGGGGAAGAATAGGCCCTTCGATATAGATCTCCATCTATTAACATAAAGTTTGCACTTCTGTGCTTAATCTTCATTGCCAGCAGCCGATCTGAGGGTAGAACACCATCAGCTATATACTCCAGAGATGGAGCCATCCAGCAAGTAGACCGTTCCACGCACATCACCTCGGTGTGCTGAACACTCGGCTGATTCAAAACCTCTACGTAGACTAATCCACTGAATGTGATTGCCTCAGTCGTAGCCAACCTTTCCAGTGCATCAGCTATTGTATTATTTGACCGATCTACCCCTTAAAACTCAAATGACTCGAACATCTACAGCCGATCCTTTGTCTCTGCTAAGTACTTCACCATTCTAGTCCCCCGAGCTTCATATTCCCCTGAAATCTATTTAACGACTAGCTGTGAATCACTGAATATAACCAACCTCTGCACCTCAAGACTCTTCGCTAACTGAAGCCCTGCCAGAACTGCTTCATACTCGACCTCATTATTTGTAGCCTTAAACCCAAATCTGATCGCCAGCTGCACCTTGAACCCTTCTGGACTGGTTAGAATGATGTCAGCCCCACTGACATCTGAAGTGGTCGAACCATCTGTGTACAATGTCCAAGAGTTTTGTCCTGGCTGAACAACTATAACTGTCCGTCCGGTCCCCCCGGCCTGTTCCATGCTTCGTCCGCTTTGGAAAATGAACACTTCACCACAAAGTCAGCCAAAGCCTATTTTTTAATGGCCGTTCTCAAGTGATACTCCAATATGAATTGGGACAACTCCATAGTCCATTTCGCCAGCCTTCCCGAAACCTCTGGTCTACCCAGAACCTTCTTCAGAGGCTAATCTGTGTATACCACTATTAGTCGAACCTGAAAATATTGCCGAAGCTTTCTGCTGGCTATCACTAAGGCATAGGCAAACTTTTCTAGGTTCGGGTACCTTGTTTCTGCATCCCTTAAGGAATGGTTCACATAGTAAATCGGGTGCTGCATAACCCCAATCTCCCACACCAAAACTACTCCTACGGCCAACGAACTTGCCGCCAAATACAGGAATGGGCTTCACCAACAAAGGCGCCAAAGATCAATACCTCTTTATTCCTTGAAAAGCATCTTCACATTCTAATGTCCACTGAAAGCTCTTCGCATTCTTCGGCCCTTTCAACATATCAAAGAACAACAAACACTTCTCTATCGATTTAGAGACGAACCTTCTCATAGCTGCTATCTGACCCGTCAGACTCTGGACGTCCTTGTATGACTGTGGAGATTTCATGTCCAAAATAGCTTTTATCTTCTCCGGGTTCGCTTCGATTCCTCTTTGGCTGATCATATACCTCAAGAATTTCCCTGCTCCCAGTCCGAAGGTACACTTAGTAGGATTTAGACTTAAGTTGTAGTGTTGAACTATCTGGAAATAATCCTCTAAGTCATCCAGGTGACCTTGAACCGACATGCTTTTGACGATCATATCATCCACGTAAACCTCCATACTCTTCCCTAGATGCCTGCTTAATACATAGTTCATCATCCTCTAATAAGTGGTTCCTGCGTTCAACAACCCAAAAGTCATCTTTTTATAGGCGTAGACTAACCGATGTGTGATGAACGCTATCTTTGGGATATCCTCCTTACTCATTGAGATCTGATGATATCCCGAGAATGCATCCATGAAACTGAGTAGAGCATACCCCAAAGTCGCATCGATGAGCTGATCGATGTGTAGTAGAAGGTAGAAGTCCTTTGGGCACGCCTTGTTCAGGTCAGTATAATCAATGCATACCCGCCATTTACCATTCTGTTTCTAGACTAATACTACATTGGCCATCCACTCTGGGTAGTCTACCTTAAAAAATGAAGTCTGCTGCCAACAGCTTCGATATCTCTACGTCAATTATCTTCTGCCTCTCTAGGGCGAAGATCCTTCTCTTCTGTCGAACTGGTTTCTTTGTTGGATCCACATGCAGCCTGTGCTCAGTGACTTTGAAATCTACCCCTGGCATGTCATTGGGGACCCATGCAAAGATATCGACATAACTCTGCAATAATTCTACCAGGTGGGTCCAAAAAGGTTCTGGCAATCCCGACCCGATCTTCACTGTCTTGTCATACTTCCCTGGTATTAGCTTTAACTCCTCTGTTTCCCCCGCCGGCATAACTAACGGCTCTATGATGCTCTCTATGAAGGGCTTGATCTCTATCGTCATAGTCTATTTCTATTTGCTGACCCCTACTCCTGAAGTGATCAGCGAGTTTCGGTAGCACCTCCTTGTCAGATCAAGGTCTCCTGCCACTTCGTCGACCCCATGTTGAGTAGGGAACTTGATCTTGAAGTGGGGTATGGAGGTCACTGCTTGGAGGGCCGTCAGAGTAGGCCTTCCCAGGATTGCATTGTATGCCGAATCCACATGTACCACAAAGAACCTGCACATAATTTCCACCTGTTATGGGGCTGTCCCGAAGACCACTGGCAGCTCAATAGTCCTAGCAACTTTGACCGGCTCGTTGCTGAACCCATACAATGGAGACTCCTGTCCGATCTCCATCTTCCTTCCATCCAGGTTTATCCTCTGATAGGCATGAGTGTACAAGATATCCACCGAAGATCCGTTGTCTATCATCATCCTCTTTATGTCGACCGATCCCACTTGTGCCGTAATCACCAATGCTCCTTTATGTGGCTCAATCAGTTCGATGGGGAAATCTTAGTCAGTGAAGGATATGACCGAACCCGGGTAAGTTCTCTCATATTTCACGGGTTGGTCGGCAACTGACATCAACGAATCCAGGTACCCTCGTCTCTTTTTACCTGCAATCTTCCCCATTGTCCCGCTAGTGATGACATATACCACCTGATGAACCCCTTGAGTCTGGTTCTGCTGTGGTTGTTGGTCGGTCTGTGTCGGGGTATTATTTGTTTGTTGTGCCTTCGAGGCCTCCCTTCCAGACACAAATTAGATCAGACCACCATATTGTACGTTCCTTTCAATCAGCTCCCTCAGGCCCCAACAATCCTCGGTATAATGCCTCGCCGCTTCATGGTAGTTGCAATATCTATTAGGGTATCCCGTACTGGGCCTGAGGCTGTCCTGAGGCATCTGGTAGCCAGGCTGCTTTTTTATGTGTTCCAGAATGGCGGCTCGACCGGTATTAAGCTGAGTGTAGACTCTGTTTACCCTTTCTTTAGGGTGAGGTGGGCGACCTCCCCCCGAACTCCTATTGTTGTCGTTGTATTGCTTTTGGTAGTTGCCTTGCCTGTCACTACCGTACCTCTTCTTGTTCCCCTCGAATTTGCTTTTTTCTTTCTCTTTGTCCTTTAGCTTCTCCGCAGAACCCCGCTTCAGACTTTCCATGGCTTCTTCCATCACTATGAAGCCTTCTGCTTTCTCGAACACTTCAGCCAGGCTCCTCGGGTGGTTGAACATTAACTTCTTCACCAACTTCTCTGATTTTACCAAATTCAGCCCTTTCTGGAAGAGTCCCACTTCTTGTAGGTCATTGAGGTCTGTCATTTGACCTACTTCTTCTCTGAATCTCTTCACGTATTGGCCCAGTATCTCATTAGAATACTGTCTGACCTGGGACAACGATCTAGTTGGACTTCCTCTCCTTTTATTGCTCTCGAACCGAGCATGGAACTTGTCGCATAACTCCTCCCATGACGAGATCGAGTTCGGAGCCAAGGTCATCATCCACTGTCTAGCGTCTTTCCTTAGAGTTGTAATGAAGTTATGGAACTTTGCTACATCTATGTAGTCATAGTAGTCCATCAGCCTGTCATACGTCTGACTATGTTCATATGTGTCGCCCGACCCATCATAACTCTCCATATAAGGCAATTTCTTTGTGGGGTCTGCCTTCTCCCGGGTAATCTCTGCAGAGAAGGGCAATGCCTTCTTCCCCGAAACCATCTTCACTTGCTGGGCATCTATTAGCTACTTCTGCATCGCCTCTAGCTTCTTAGTTAGCAGCTCTATCCCTGCGAGAGCTAGGTGAGCATCTTTTCTCGTAGAGTCCCTCTCCCTTCGATCCCTTCGATCCCTGCGGTACCTGTGATCCCTTTCATCTGTACTGCCAGCCCGGGAAGGGCTTCTGTAATCTCTATTTTCGTTGCGCCGAGGACTCTCATGACGATGGCCCTTTGGTTTGGTCTCCAAAGGTTCGGCCTTCTGACGAGTCTCTTTCCCATGGGGGATCATCTGTCTTTGGTTTCTGCGATTGATGTCTCCCAATCCATCCTCCCGTGAATGGTTTCGGCGCCTCCTTTCGTCGTACTCAGGGCTGTTAGAATGGTGTGTTCTCAAACGTCCCCCGGTTCGACGACCTCTAGATCTTCTCCTATCACGAGAGCGGCTTTGAAGCCCACTCTTGGTTCTCCTCGTGTCCTCAGCATGTCTTCTTCTGTCTGGAGACCTCCCCTGTTCTCTGTGACAAGGGTGACTAAAGGCCTCATTCTTCTGCTCAGTCATGTGTACCATCTACATGGCGATCTCCTCCTTCTGCATCATGAGGATTTTTAGAGCCTATTCTGTCTCCTCTATTTCCTTTGCTTTCTGGGCCATAGAAGTCTTCGTGTCTTCCTGGAGTTAGGTTCGAGGCGGTGTTCCTCCTACCCTTCTCTGATCTCTTCCATCCTTACTGGCTGTGGAGAACAGCCTCCGCCGCAGTCGTCCTGACCTCCTATTTTGGATCTGGCGGAATTGGTCTGGGGACCAAGTCGTGTATGGATACTTTTGGATGGCCCCAACCGGTCCTTCACCGATCCCTTCTGTTGGGCTGACGCTGCTGCCGTCGGCTGTCCTCTGCTAGAAACAGTTTTGCTATTCACCATGGTTTTCGACATGGTGATCTGCTGGTTGTGATTAAATAAGCAGTACTAGAGTCCCCTCCTTCTAGCGCCAATGTTAACGCCAAGATCCTTCCACGTGCTCTAATCACCAAAGCGTATCCAATCCTGCACAAAAACGGGTAAACACCAAAACTTGATCGCTTGGGCCGCCGGGGGATAGCTCCAGTGTGAGAATAAGTACAGGCTGGACAAGGTTAACAATGGAGGCAATAAGCTCTAGTGCTGGAAAGTAATAATATTGTGTGTACCTTATGATCAGGATTAAGCCATGTATTTATAGTGTTCTTATATCCCTGCTAGAATCCATCCCTAATTTGGATTAGGGTTCCCCCGTATATCCCTTCCATAATAGGATTGCACCAAATCTCCTAGGATTTAGGAAGTTAAATCAATATCTAACTCCTTTTCCCATAATGAGAATTCCCATACAATAAGGAATCATCTCCAAGCATGCGTCATCCGGACCCACACCGGCCCAACCGTGGCCAAGCCCGAGCCGGGTCTTGGACCTCAAATATTCACGGCCCAACAGATTATAATCTTCGGATTTATAATTTATGTCATTATAATTCCAAGACCATTAATTCAAGGATTATAATCCTGTGATTATAATTATAATCTCAAGACTATTAAGCTATTTTATAATCCTTAGTCTAAATTTGAAAACAAACAAGATACTTGGGTATGTTTGTTTGTAAGAATTATAATCCCAAGACTATTAATCTTAGGATTAAATAGTCCTAGTCACATGTTTATTTTTTATGAGATTATTCATTGGATAACTTAAAATAATCTTATGTTATATTTGTTTTTTACAAAATTAATTAAAGGATTGGATAAAAAAAATCATGTGGACTATTATACTCTTACCAATAATAACATATTTTAAATTATAATTTAAACTTATTTATACATCAAAAAGGCTCCTATAAATAAATAAAAAATTATTTAAACATATCACATGTACGTACTAGAGACAATTATGATGAAGCTCGTCATGAAAAAAATATTTTAAGAAAAATAAATGATATTTAATAGTAAATGTAGATGTATTTTCAAAATAAATTTTTATTATCAAAAAAAAACTTTTTTACTAAAATATATATATTATTTGTAAGTAGATAACTGTATTAACTTAAAGCACATAAAGGCTGGTGATAATGAAGAACAAATTATATTTAAATTTGCATTAAAAAAATTCTATTTTTTTAAATAAAAAAAGAAAAAGAAAAAGAAAAAAGAGTCGCATCAAATTGATCAAGTATGCAGGTTGGAAGAGTCCGTGTAGAGGAAGGAGTGCATGTCTTTCAGGTAAAGAAATATTGATAGCTCAATTGAAAATAAAGACATAAAATTTATGGAAATTTGCCTTTCAACGTTGATTAATAATCACATATTATGCATATTTATTTTAATGGCAATGGCAATTTGATGGCTTTATTAATCAACGTTGAAAGGCAATTTGATGGCTTTATTCTTTCAGGTGTAGAGAAATATATGGAGTACACATATTACGCATATTTCTTTTAATATGCATAATATTACGTTGATTAATAAATAGACTAATTATATTAAAAAAAAATAAAAGTTAGTTTTGTCCATAAATTTTTAATCTCATGATGAGATTATAATACCTAGCTAGATATGGTATTAAATAGTCCATCATCTTAAGTTATTTTATAATCTTTGGAGTAATAATCTCAATTCCAAATTTAAAAACAAACAAGACACTTGAGATTAATAATCATATCCCAAATATAATCCTTGCAAATAAATATAGCCTTAGGATTAATAGTTATATTTCAAGTATAATACTTGGTAACAAACATAACCTTAGAGTCTTATTGAGGTTGATGAACTAAATCAAATAGTTATATGAGTGAAAAAAACGACTTATAAATTCGCATTAAAAATTTTGAGTCTCATTTCCTATGTGGCTATGTACAAGAATTAAGAATTAAGTGAAAGTAAACATAAGCATTAGAGACTATTTTAAAATGACTTGTAAGTTACAATTTAAAATGATTTATAAGTCATTTTAAGTAGTGATTTATAAATAAAGGTGGTTGACACTATTTTGACTTATATGTTCAAATCTATTTATTTTAAAATAACTTATAAATTATTTTTTGAGAAGTTAGAATTTGTTACTTATCAATAATGACTTATAAATTAAAAAATAAGTCAAGAAATCAGTTGCTCCCCAACACTTGAATAGTAAAAAATAACTTATAAGTTGTCCGGAACACCCTCTCAGTTGTTTGTTATGGAAGTAAGTTTAATTTAGTTTGATTATTCAATTCAGCTTTTCTCTCCCTTGAGTTTAGTTTAAGATAAACTGAGACGCTATATCCATTCGTAGGGCCATGTGGTTTACTAAAGAGAGTGATTTCTTAATTGTTTTGGTGGAGAGCGACAATATTTATGTGATTGGAAGATTATCGAAATCCATCTTGGATAACAAGTATCTTTCTTTTGTTCGTAATGATTGTCGGGCATTGATGAGTAGATTGAGTCTCCGTATTTTTCTCAGAAGGAAATAGAGTTGGTCACTGATTAGTTGAGCTAGCTCAAAATTTTGATATTCATTTTCTTATGTTTTGGTTGGAAGATATTCACCCTAGTGTTCTTTTTCTTCGTGTTTATGATATTATGGATTAATCAAATTTCTCATATTTAGATTGTTTCAAACGAAAAAAAATAACAAAAACAAAAAACGTAGGTGCCACATGCACCTACATAGATTAGCTGTATAGATTTTAACAGAGTAGATAACTTTTCAAATTTTTGTAAAACTTTGTAATTTAATGAATTAGTTGAAAAAAGTTAATTTTTTAAGGGCTAAATACAGTTTACTACATGAATTACCACAATATTCATGATTAGACCCTTAGAATTTGGGGCTACACTTTACTATATCAAGTGTCTAATTTGATATAATTTAGCCTCTAATTTCAGAATCTGACCAAAATTGGCCGGAATACCTGACTGATAAGTAGGCTTGATACCTACTTATTGGCTATCAACTTGCTAGGATTATGACTTAATCTCAAGTATTTTAGTGTCTTTTGATGTGTTTTATCTTTGTTTTATAGGTTTTATAAAGGAAACTCAATTGGCAAAGGAATGACATGAAATGGCATGGTTTGGCATGGAAATGGCTGGAAGGCAAGGTGGAGATATTTTGGTGGTCTGAAGATGGACTTGGCATGAGGAGACGACTTATGGCTTGTGCAAATGGCCTAAGATCAGTATGAAGTGAAGGCATGTGAAGGCATAGGAATGAAGAAAGAAGCAGCAAGGAAGCAGTAAAGACCAGCATTACACCAGCACATCACTGCAGAAAAAGCTAGCCGCGCGATCGCGCCGAAATGAAGGCAAAACCTTGCGCGCCCGTGCCAGGAGGAATTTAGTTCGAATTTCTGAAGATCAGCGCGCCCGCGCCCCTAATGAACTACGGGGCCGCGCAACCGCGCCAATCAACTATTGAAAATTATTTGACTTTTCATTTAAGCATTGGCTGTAGCATGTTTTTCTTATATGGGTGTATTTGCAAGTTATGAAAGATATTCACTATTAATTCTACAGTTTTAATTTCTATTCTAGGGTTTAGAGAGCTAGAGAGGGTTTGGAGCTACTCTTCACTCTTGTGGTTTCTCTCTTTTAGTTCTTAGTAGATTTCCATTATTAGGGTTTCATTTTGGATTTTATTGTGATTCTGAACTGAGCTTGAAGGCTTATTCTGGAAGGAGGAATATCAGATTTGCACTATCCTTATCTATCTATTCTCTTCTCTTTCATTATTTGATTTCAATGTTTAGATTAAATCCCATCATGGTTATTGGTTCAGAGATGAACTAACCACCATTATGGGATTCTAATGAAGCTTATTGTTTAATTCAGATCTATACGCCTCTTGTGATGTGTGATTGATTATGTATGGATTGCCTAGTATGGTTATGTTATTTGATTAAATGCTTGATCACCATCTGCATTAATAGTTTGTATGGAATTGAAAGAGAAAGTATAAACTCAGATTTGGCCATGCTAGTATATGTTCATGAAATTTGCATGTGATGAATTTTGTGATTCGTAATCCGAATAGACATATACCGGCTTACCTTATGTATTCAATTGAGAGCTTGCACTTAAATTGATATTGCTTGTAAGTCACATAGACATATAGTGATTTAGGTAATATTGATGTTCATATGAATTCCATCTCTTTTGTGGATTTTATGTGATATGGACTTGGTATATTGAAAAATAGTCATTTCTCACATTCGTGCTCTCGACTAGCTATCCGAAATAATGAATTAAGCTTAACAAGAGGTGTATAATCTGGATGATGCAATAAGTGAACTTAAGATCCCATATTTCTCCAATTAGAATCAATCGTCTGTTAATTAGTTAATTTTAGTTGATAATCTTTTTAGTCATTGATTTACATCTTGTTTACTCGTTTAAGCAGCCAAAAATAGCTATAAAGTTGTTGCATGATAGTTTAAATATAATTGCTTTTCTCAGTGGGAACGATCTTTACTTATCATATATTACTTGTTGACCGTGTATACTTTTACGCGTTTGTGTCTGTTTTGTTAACACCGAAACAAAGTAACAAGTTTTTGGCGTCATTGTCGGGGATAAGTTATTATTTTTATTACTATTGACATTAATTTAAGTTAAATTTGTCTGACTTGAACAGTTCACACCTTATCTCATTTCTATTTTACTTTTTTTGTGTTTCAGGTACTTGGGGTTAGTATATGCACACTCGATCTACAAATTCTGCGTTGGTGCCTCTACAAGAAAACATCAACGGTAGAGCTTGGAGAGCGAACACACGTACTACTAACACACAAGAGGACACTGAACCACCAGTACAAATGGCAGCCGAGGAGCAAAGAGCGTTGAGGGATTACTCAATGCCAAAGATCAATGATTTACAATCCAGTGTAGTCAGGCCAGCGATAACTGCAAACACCTTTGAAATCAAACCAAGGACACTTCAGATGGTTCAGAACACAGTCTAGTTTGGGGGTGCAGCTACGAAAGATCCTAATGAGCATATCCTAAGTTTTATCAAAATTTGCGACACATTCAAGTACAACAATATGTCGGATGATGCGGTGAAGCTTCGGCTATTTCCATTCACCTTGAGGGATAAAGCGAAGAGTTGGTTGCATTCACTACCATCGGGTTCAATTACTACGTGGGAGGACTTAGCACAGAAGTTTCTAGCCAAATTCTTTCCCATGGCTAAGACAGCTCAGATGAGGAGTGCTCTATCTCAATTTGCACAACAACAAGGAGAATCTCTATATGAGGTATGGGAACGATATAAGGAGATGCTAAGAAAATGTACTCATCACGGAATGCCAGACTGGATGGTGATCAGCTCGTTTTATAATGGGTTGGGATAGCAATCAAAGCCGATCATTAATGCCGCATCAGGAAGAGCTTTATAGGCCAAGAGCTATGAGACAACTTATGATTTAATAGAGACCATGGCGACAAATGAATATCAGAATCCGACATCTAGAATGCCGCAACCAAAAGTGGTCGGGGTATTGGATGTAGACGCCATCACAACACTTTCAGCACAAATGGCGGTGATGTCGAAGAAAATTGACTCTATTGTTGAAAACAAAGTTCAACAAGTTGCTTTCGTCTGTGAGTTGTGTGCAGGATCACACCCAACAGAACAATGTGCCATCACTACAAAGTCGGTTCAATTCGTTAGCAATTATCAAAAGCCACAGAATCAATTTCAGAACTCCTACCATCTAAACAACAGAAACCATCCAAATTTTAGCTGGAGTAATAACCAAAGTGCTCAATAATCTCAATACCAACCTCATCAACAACAACCATACCAACAACCACAATCTCAACCGCAACAATCTCATCAACAGTTTGCACCTAAACCATCCAACCCTCCAGGATTTCATTAACAACAACATCAACGCAATCCAGCTCCTCCTCCACAATCAAAGGAGAAAACTGAAATAGAAGAACTCAAGTTGATGATTAAGAGCCAAGCGGTGTCTATCAAAACATTGGAGACTCAAATAGGCCAAATGGCTGATATGTTGACCAACAGACGGCAAGGGACTCTACCAAGCAATACTGAAACAAATCCAAGGAGAAGGGACGGGAAGGAGCAGTGTCAGGCCATTACATTGAGGTCTGGGAAGCAAACTGCAGATCTGAAGACTGGCGCGGCAGCGCCCCAGGAAAAAGGAAACCTGGCGCGCCCATATGCAAAAAATTCTAAGGAAGCTTTAAATGATGGAAAGGATGGGGAACATGTAGTGGAGTCAGAAAAGCATGAAAAAGTTGAGAAAACTAATGCTACACCACAAGTGGTCTACCCTCCTGCACCATACCCTCTGAGGATTCAGAAACAAAAATTAGACAAATAGTTCGCGAAGTTTTTGGAGGTGTTTAAGAAACTGCAGATCAACATTCCTTTCGCAGAAGCTTTGGAACAAATGCCAAGCTATGCGAAGTTTATGAAAGGCATACTGTCGAGGAAGAAGAAGTTAGAGGACTATGAAATAGTTGCTTTGACAGAGGAATGCAGTGCTGTATTGTAATGAAAACTACCTCCAAAGCTCAAAGATCCGGGCAGCTTTATGATACCTTGCTCCATTGGAAAATTATCTTTCAATAAGTGCTTATGTGACTTGGGAGCAAGTATAAATTTGATGCCTCTATCGGTATTCACATAGTTAGGATTGTCGGCTCCTAAGCCGACAAACATATCATTGCAGCTTACTGATAGGTCCATCACATACTCGAGGGGTATCGTAGAAGATGTCTTGGTGAAAGTGGACAAGTTTATCTTCCCTACCGACTTTATCATTCTGGATTTCGAAGAGGACAAGAACATACCGATCATTCTTGGGAGACCTTTTCTAGCTACTGGGCGAACACTCATAGACGTACAGAAGGGAGAACTGACAATGAGAGTTCAGGACCAAGAGGTTACATTTAATGTCTTCAAAGCTATGAAGTTTTCTACTGACGAAGAAGAAGAATGTTTTCGGGTTGATGTTGTCGACAGGGTACTGCATGAAGAGGCTGAACAATTGATGAGCATGGATCCATTAGAGAGTGCTCTACTGGGAGACTATGACATGGAGATCACAGATGTTGTGGAGTATGTACAAATCTTGAACACAATGCCATATATGAGAAAATTCAAAATTCCCATTGAACCACTTGGACATTCAGGGGAGACATCGGAGCGACTCAAGCCTTCTCTTGAGATGCCTCCCACTCTTGACCTTAAACCTCTGCCTGATCATCTGAGATACGCATTTTTGGGGGAATCTTCCACGTTACCGGTTATTATTACTTCTGCCCTATCATCTGGCCAGGAAAGCAAGTTGCTGCGAGTTCTACGAGAATTCAAATCGACTATTGGTTGGACCATAGCTGACATAAAGGGGATCAGCCCCTCATATTGCATGCACAAGATACTCCAGGGGGATGACAGTAAGTCGACGGTAGAGCAACAACGGAGATTGAATCCTATTATGAAAGAGGTCATCAAAAAGGAGATCCTAAAGTGGTTAGATGCCGGAATCATTTATCCAATCTCAGACAGCTCATGTGTGACGCCCCCAGAATAGGTCCAGTCAACCCAACCCATTCTGAGTCGCCAAATACATGGTACAGAATTCTAATACAAACTTTATATCACACGGTCGTGCAAAATACGACCACACAACTGTGAGTGTCAATAAAAATCGTATATAATACGAAATATTAACATTCATATTCATTCTTTATTTATTTCAAATATTATCCCACTATTTTACCAAAAATAGCGAGGACTACTACTGCTCTAACTCGGACCATCACTCTGTCCCCCGACTAGTTCCCGCAACGTTCTCATTTCCTGAAGAGGACAATAGATGAAAAGGGTGAGCTCAACTAGCTCAGTAAAGAATATTATGACTACGATAATGGAAAATAAATTATCGTTAGCCTTCAATAAATCAGATAAAATATAATGGACAACCAATTTTAAATCAATATTCGCAGCGAAAATAACAATTCATTAGAAGAGTTAAGTAGAGAATGAAGTCTACTATATTCTATAATTTAAAAGTCCATCATCAATATTTTATCCCTGTAACATCAATCAATATACATCTCGAATCAATATTCATCTTTACACTACAGGCCAAAGATATTCATTTGTATCATCAGTGGTCAAGTTCATCTCAACACCTGTCATCTTTGCACTACGGCCAAAGATATTCATCAGGTAATCATTCATCTTTGCTCTACAGGCCAAAGATATTCAGTTATATCACCATTTAGGACTGAAGATGATGAAAAATAATATAAATAACGAATTCAGTGAGATAAAAGACAAAGATTAAGGATTCGTACTTTAGTTTATCCAAGTTCAAAAATACTCCACAATAATACTTTGTGAAGCAAAATTCAAGAATAGAGCTCAAAACTTGGATACAATCAAAGATAAGAACCTTAACAAGCAACTTGGACAAGTAGAAGAAAATTTAATTTTTTCGTGAATAGTGCCGTATACGTGAATAGTAACTCTGACGAAAAAAGTAAGAATTTCATAATAAAATTCATGTCAATATTTCGGTATAATGATATTAAAAAGAATAACATCATTTATGAAAGAAAATAACATCTCTTACCTCAAAAGAATAGTACTTCTGGCTGGAATATCGGATATAATATCGAAGGAAACTTGCACTGAATAGTAATACTCAAAGTATCTAAATACTCACAAAAATACGCTCGATATTATAGAGAGAGAAAACTTCTGATTCTGGTGCGATTTTCAATTCTAACCTAAGCACCCTATTTATAGGAAAAACTTAGGATGCCAAAGTAGACTAAATTAATAAAATAATAATATTTTTTTTAATCTTCCACCGCCTGGCTGCGGTCCAAAAATAGAATTTTCAACAAAAGTGGGGCCCACCCATTAAAAAAATATTTATTTTCCGAAACTTCAATAATTCATAATAAATAGCCCTTTTATCAGAAAAATACAAATGATATGTCCCTTTGATATAAAATTTAATTCTCTACAACTTTGTAGAAGAAAGTTTTTCCAAATTCCAAACATAAATTATCCGAAATTCATAAACAGATGATTTTCCGCACCCAAAATACTGATAAAAACACATCAGCGCTAATTCCTTCTTTTATATCCACAAAATAAATATTTTCTTATCATATAAATCAATAATTAATTATTCACAAATAATATTACAGAACTACAATATTGACAACCAGGTCGTTCCCAGGAAAGAGGGGGCCTTCCGATAAGGACTTCTCCTTACTGGCGCGCAATTAAATAACCCCTCCTAGACAGAACTTCCTTAGACATTATCAATAATGCTATCTAATAATATTATTCAAATAATATGAATTATTGAGTTGATAATGTGAAATACTGTGCAGTGACAATTATTGAATCAATAATACCAAAATATCAACTGTAGCCATTATTGAATCAATCATATAAAATAGCAACGTAGCAATTATTGAGTCAATAAAATATCAATGTAACAATTATTGAGTCAATAATATAAAATATCAATGTAGCCATTATTGAGTCAATAATATAAAATATTGAACAGTAATTACTGTAACAATAATTGAGTAAGTGTCTTCTCACGTAAGACTCAATAATTCGAAATACTGTGAAATACCGTGTGCTACTGTGCAACACCGCGTATCACTGTATTTTAACCACCGGGTATTTTAACAGTACTAACGGTAACAACTACGCCGTTATTTTATAAAAAGGTTATTTCTGTCGCTTTCTATATCCGACAGTTATTCCGTTGTGGGGCCCACAAATAGCTGCGCCGTCGTACGAATATTCCCCGACAACAAGAATATTCCACGACCAAACGAATATTCCCCGACAACAAGAATATTTTATAACCACTTGCTCATTTTGAAATATTTGCACATTTCACCCATAACTTACCACATTTATCACAACAACACCTTACTGTTTCGAAATAATATATAAAGAAAATTAAATCTTTATTCATAAAAGTTGGGGTCTTACAACCTTCCCTCCTTATGAAATTTCGTCCTCGAAATTGACGTACATACCTAGTATGTCGAAAAGGTGAGGATACCTCGCTTTCATTTCTGATTCCAACTCCCAGGTCATTTCCTCAATAGCATGGTTTCTCCACAAAACTTTAACTTGAGGTATAATTTTTGAGCGTAGGACATGCTTCTTCCTATCCAAGATCTTGACAGGTACCTCCTCGTACGTTAAATCTTCAGCTATTTCGTCCGGTTCTAACTCAATAATGTGGTTTGGATCCTTCACATATTTACGTAACACGGATATGTGAAATACGTTATGAACACGAGACATGCTTGGAGGTAAAGCGAGTTTATAGGCCACATTTCCTACTCGGTCAAGAATCTCAAATGGACCAATGAATCGTGGATTGAGCTTTCCTCTCTTCCCAAACCTCGTAAATCCTTTTCACGGAGCAACACGTAATAACACATGGTCCCCAACATTAAATTCCACGTCCTTTCGATGAAGATCCGCATAACTCTTTTGTCTATCTTGTGCTGTTTGTATACGTTGTCGGATTATTTGGATCTTTTCCGTAGTCATACGTACTAACTCCGGTCCCAACAATGTTGTTTCACCCACCTCGTTCCAACATACTGGAGAACGACACTTTCGTCCATACAACGCTTCGAATGGAGCCACACCTATACTTGCCTGATAACTGTTGTTGTAGGAGAATTCCACCAATGGTAAGTACTTATCCCAACTCCCTTTGAAGTCTAGAACACAGAGTCTCAATAGATCTTCAAGAGTTTGAATAGTTCTTTTCGATTGTCCGTCCGTTTGAGGATGATAAGCCGAACTGAATCGTAAATCCGTGCCCATAGCTTTTTGCAAACTGATCCAAAATTATGAAGTAAATCTGGGGTCACGATCCGAAACTATGGATACTGGCATGCCATGCAATCTCACAATCTCATTCACGTACATATGAGCAAGACGTTAAAGGGAATAAGTCTCTCGTATCGGCAAGAAATGAGCAGACTTGGTTAATCTATCAACAATAACCCAAATCGCATCTATGCCTTGAGAAACCTTGGGAAGACCCGTAACGAAATCCATCGTAATGTGTTACCACTTCCATTTCGGAATCTCCAGTGGTTGCAATGGACCCTTCGGTACTTGATGCTCCGCCTTTACACGTTGACAAGTCAAACATCTCGAAATAAACTCCGCGATCTCTCTCTTCATATTGCTCCACCAAAATGTATGTCGAAGATCACGATACATTTTGGTACTCCCAGGATGGATTGCAAACGGTGTGTTGTGTGCCTCTATCATGATTCTATACTTTAAGTCAGAATCGTTAGGAACACAAAGTCTGGAGTTGACTCGAAGTATTCCCTCTTTATCGATTCTTGCTTCTGGAATGACACCTTCTTGCACTTTCTTCTTCATCTTCATCAGCTCCGGATCAGTAGCTTGAGCAGTTTTAACTTTATCAATCAAAGCTGGTTCTACGCGTATACTTGACACCATCGCACTCGTTCCCGTATATGATCTTCTACTCAACGCGTCAGCTACCACGTTTGCTTTTCCAGGATGGTATTGGATGGTATGATCGTAATCTTTCAATAGCTCAAGCCAACGTCGTTGCCTCATGTTGAGTTCCTTCTGAGTGAAGAAATATTTAAGGCTCTTATGATCCGTATAAATCTCCACTTTCTCCCCGTACAGGTATTGTCTCCAGATCTTCAATGCGAAAATGACTGCTGCCAACTCTAGATCATGAGTAGGATAATTCCTCTCATATTCTTTAAGTTGTCGCGAGGCATAGGCTATGACTTTTCCATGTTGCATGAGAACACATCCTAACCCTTTGCCCGAAGCATCGCTGTAGATAACAAATCCATCCGAACCAGATGGTATTGTCAGAACAGGTGCCGAAATAAGTCTCCTCTTGAGCTCTTGGAAGCTCTTCTCGCATTCCTCGCTCCAAACGAATTTTGTATCTTTCCGAGTCAACTGAGTTAATGGAGTAGCGATTCGAGAAAATCCCTCTACGAACCTCCGATAATAACCAGCTAAGCCCAACAAGCTTCGTACTTCGATCATTGACTTAGGTTGCTCCCAGCTTTGTATTGCTTCAATCTTCGTTGGGTCAACAGATACTCCACGTTTCGATACCACGTGCCCAAGGAATGCTACTTTCTCAAGCCAGAACTCGCATTTCTTCAGCTTGGCGTATAGCTTGTTCTCACGAAGCTTTTGAAGTACCAATTTCAAGTGGTGCTCATGATCTTCACGGCTTTTAGAATAGATGAGGATGTCATCAATAAAGACAACAACGAACTGATCCAAATATTCCTTAAATATACGGTTCATCATATCCATAAAAGTAGCAGGAGCATTAGTCAATCCAAAAGACATGACTAAGAACTCATAATGCCTGTACCGAGTTCTAAAAGCAGTCTTCGGAATATCCTCAGTTTTAATCTTCAGCTGATGATATCCAGAACGAAGATCAATCTTTGAAAAGAATTGCACTCCTTGCAACTGGTCGAACAGGTCACCAATACGAGGTAGCGGATTCCTATTCTTGATGGTGACATGGTTCAACTCCCTATAGTCAATACAAAGTCGCATACTCTCGTCTTTCATTTTTACGAATAAAACAGGAGCACCCCAAGGAGACGTACTAGGACGAATAAAACCGATGTCTAACAACTCCTGTAGTTGGACCTTTAACTCCTGAAGTTCAATAGGAGCCATTCGATATGGGGTTTTAGAAATGGGTTTTGTACCGAGTTCAAGGTCAATAAAGAATTCAACTTCACGTTCTGGGGGTAGACCGGGAAGTTCTTCGGGAAATACATCAGGAAACTCTTTAACAACGGAAATATCATTCAAACCTAATGTATTTTGGTTTAGATCAGTGACATGAGCTAAAAAAGCTTGACATCCGTTTTTCAATAAACGAATAGCTTTGTGATTTGAAATGATATTGACTGATTTTAGTGGTTTGGTGGTTTGGATTCGCACAACAGGTTGATTAGGAATATGAAAACTAACAACCTTACGAAAATAATCAATTCTGGCATGGTAAGTGGTTAACTAGTTAATTCCTAAAATCACGTCAAATGCAAGTATTTTCAAAGATATAAGATCAACAGGTAAGGTAAGGGTACCAATCTGAATCAAGCAAGATTTGTAAACTGTAGATGTAACGAAGGTTTCTCCTAACGGAGTTTCAACAAATAAGTCAAAGTCTAATTTATCAGAAGTCAAGTTCAAACATTGAGCACAAGCAGGTGAAATAAAGGAATGGGTAGCACCGATATCTAACAAGGTGTAAACTTCGCAAGAGTTTATGATTAGCTTACCCGTAATCACCTCGTGTGGATTTCTCGCGTTTTGGGCTGTCACGACAAACGCTCTTCCAAGAATCACCGACTTTGACTTGTCCGGAACCACCTTTGGAATCACCACCCCCGCTGGACTTGGTTTTGCAACAGGACAATCTCGAGCTATATGTCCTTCTTTTCCACAGTTATAGCATGCTTTGAATTGTTGTGGGCAGTTTGGGCTGATTTGTCCCTCTTTCCAGCATTTATAGCATACGACCGGTGGTCGTTCTCCTCCCCTCGAAACAGTTGTTGCTGGTGCTGATGTTAACGTCTTCACGTTCTCATTGTTATACCTTCTCTTCTTGATATCTCCTCCCGATTCGCTTTTCCTACTATCATGGCCACGATTACCACCGAAGTGGTTACCGCTTCGGTCATACTTTCCTCCCCGCTGGTTGTCATTGCTCCGATGACTGCTGCCACCGATACGACCTTGGTTGTTATCACTATCTCGTTCTAACAACTGGGCCCTGTTCACTACATCCGAATATAGAGAAAATTTGTGAGAAATGAGGTATGACGTATTTCGGGTTTCAAACCTCTTAGAAACATCCGCGTCATACGTTCCTCATTCTCCACCAAATGAGGTGCAAACCGGGACAGCTCCGCGAACTTAGCCTCGTACTGGGATACCGTCATGTTGTTTTGCTCGAGTCTGATAAACTCTACCTCCTTCATATGATGAATACTTTCAGGAAAGTACTTGTCATTGAACAGTTTCTGGAACGCTTCCCAAGACAGCTTGAGTGCGGCAGGCTGGGTACGCTTCACAGATTCCCACCAGTAATCTGCCTCTCCACGGAACATAAACGTGCCTTCTGTTCCTCCGTGCATCCCAAGACATCAAATATCTTGGTAATTTTCTTAATCCACGTCTCCGCCTTGATCGAATCGGGCTTCCCCAAAAACTCTGGTGGTCCCAATTATTTGAACTGCTTGGCAGTGACAATTCGCGAGTTATTATTATCTCCACCTATATTTTGCACACGAGTCTCCCTCGTCTGGTTTTGCATGAACTGCAAAAAACTTCTAAACATCTCATCGTTTATCGTCTGACCAGCGTTGTTTTCAGGATGAACATTGCCTTCTTGTTGCACGTTCTCCTTGTTGGTGATTAAAGGTGTCTCCAAGGTCTCATTCACTTCGTTGTTAACATTCTCAGCTGCCATTCTCAAATACTGTCATAAAACAAGAGTTAATTAAACAAATTAACATATCACATATTAACCCTATGCTCCGACTGACCAATTAAATACCACATAAGCTTAGGTAGGACATACTAGTGAAGGATTTACTCGTCTCTCCCCTCCTAGTTCTATTCCCCGATCTCCGCCAGAGACCATATCCCTAAGCTCTGATACCAACTGTGACGCCCCCAGAATAGGTCCAGTCAACCCAACCCATTCTGAGTCGCCAAATACATGGTACAGAATTCTAATACAAACTTTATAACACACGGTCGTGCAAAATACGACCACACAACTGTGAGTGTCAATACAAATTGTATATAATACGAAATATTAACATTCATATTCATTCTTTATTTATTTCAAATATTATCTCACTATTTTACCAAAAATAGCGAGGACTACTACTGCTCTAACTCGGACCATCACTCTGTCCCCCGACTAGTTCTCGCAACGTTCTCATTTCCTGAAGAGGACAATAGATGAAAAGGGTGAGCTCAACTAGCCCAGTAAAGAATATTATGACTACGATAATGGAAAATAAATTATCTTTAGCCTTCAATAAATCAGATAAAATATAATGGACAACCAATTTTTAATCAATATTCGCAGCGAAAATAACTATTAATTAGAAGAGTTAAGTAGAGAATGAAGTCTACTATCTTCTATAATTTAAAAGCCCATCATCAATATTTTATTCCTGTAACATCAATCAATATACATCTCGAATCAATATTCATCTTTGCACTACAGGCCAAAGATATTCATTTGTATCATCAGTGGTCATGTTCATCTCAACACCTGTCATCTTTGCACTACGGCCAAAGATATTCATCAGGTAATCATTCATCTTTGCTCTACAGGCCAAAGATATTCAGTTATATCACTATTTAGGACTGAGGATGATGAAAAATAATATAAATAACGAATTCAGTGAGATAAAAGACAAAGATTAAGGATTCGTACTTTAGTTTATCCAAGTTCAAAAATACTCCATAATAATACTTTGTGGAGCAAAATTCAAGAATAGAGCTCAAAACTTGGATACAATCAAAGATAAGAACCTTAACAAGCAACTTGGACAAGTAGAAGAAAATTTAATTTTTTCGTGAATAGTGCCGTATACGTGAATTGTAACCCCGACGAAAAAAGTAAGAATTTCATAATAAAATTTATGTTAATATTTCGGTATAATGATATTAAAAATAATAACATCATTTACGAAAGAAAATAACATCCCTTACCTCAAAAGAATAGTACTTCTGGCTGAAATATCGGATATAATATCGAAGAAAACTTGCACTGAATAGTAATACTCAAAGTATCTAAATACTCACAAAAATACGCTCGATATTATAGAGAGAGAAAACTTCTGATTCTGGTGTGATTTTCAATTCTAACCTAAGCACCCTATTTATAGGAAAAGCTTAGGATGCCAAAGTAGACTAAATTAATAAAATAATATTATTTTTTTTAATCTTCCGCCGCCTGGCTGTTGTCCAAAAATCAAAATTTTCAACAAAAGTGGGGCCCACCCATTAAAAAAATATTTATTTTCCGAAACTTCAATAATTCATAATAAATAGCCCTTTTATCAAAACAATACAAATGATATGTCCTTTCCATATAAAATTTAATTCTCTACAACTTTGTAGAAGAAAGTTTTTCTAAATTCCAAATATAAATTATTCGAAATTCATAAACAGATGATTTTCCACACCCAAAATACTGATAAAAACACATCAGCGCTAATTCCTTCTTTTATATCCACAAAATAAATATTTTTTTATCATATAAATCAATAATTAATTATTCACAAATAATATTACAGAACTACAATATTGACAACCAGGTCGTTTCTAGGAAAGAGGGGGGCCTTCTGATAAGGACTTCTCCTTACTGGCGCGCAATTAAATAACCCCTCCTAGACAGAACTTTCTTAGACATTGTCAATAATGCTATCTAATAATATTATTCAAATAATATGAATTATTGAGTTGATAATGTGAAATACTGTGCAGTGACAATTATTGAATCAATAATACCAAAATATCAACTGTAGTCATTATTGAATCAATCATATAAAATAGCAACGTAGCAATTATTGAGTCAATAAAATATCAATGTAACAATTATTGAGTCAATAATATAAAATATCAATGTAGCAATTATTGAGTCAATAATATAAAATATTGAACAGTAATTACTGTAACAATAATTGAGTAAGTGTCTTCTCACGTAAGACTCAATAATTCAAAATACTGTGCAATACCGTGTGCTACTGTGCAACACCGCGTATCACTGTATTTTAACCACCGGGTATTTCAACAGTACTAACGGTAACAACTACGCCGTTATTTTATAAAAAGGTTATTTCTGTCGCTTTCTATATCCGACAGTTATTCCGTTGTGGGGCCCACAAATAGCTGCGCCGTCGTACGAATATTCCCCTACAACAAGAATATTCCATGACCAAACAAATATTCTCCAACAACAAGAATATTTTATAGCCACTTGCTCATTTTAAAATATTTGCACATTTCACCCATAACTTACCACATTTATCAAAACAACACCTTACTGTTTCGAAATAATATATAAAGAAAATTAAATCTTTATTCATAAAAGTTGGGGTCTTACATCATGGGTGAGCCCGGTGCAATGCGTTCCAAAGAAGGGAGGCATGATAGTAATGTCTAATGAGAATAATGAACTTATACCTACCAGGACAGTCACAGGGTGGAGGGTCTGCATGGACTATCGCAGATTGAACAAAGCTACAAGAAAGGACCATTTCCCTCTCCCGTTTATTGACCAAATGTTGGATAGGTTAGCGGGACATGACTACTACTGCCTCTTGGATGGTTATTTGGGGTATAACCAGATTGTTATAGCTCCAGAAGACTAGGAGAAGACTACCTTCACGTGCCCATATGGTACTTTTGCATTCAGGAGGATGTCTTTCGGATTATGCAACGCTCCAGCCACATTCCAGAGATGTATGATGGCAATATTCTTCGATATGGTCGAGCAAAATGTAAAAGTTTTCATGGATGATTTCTCAGTCTTTGGAGACTCTTTCGACATATGCTTGGAGAATCTGGTTATGGTGTTAAAGAGGTGTGTTGAGACCAATTTAGTGCTGAATTGGGAAAAGTGCCATTTTATGGTACAGGAAGGCATTATCTTGGGACACAAAGTTTCAGGGAAAGGATTAGAGGTGGACAGGGCAAAGCTGGAGACTATTGAGAGCTTAACTCCACCAACTTCTGTGAAAGGGGTTCGTAGCTTCCTTGGGCACGCGTGTTTCTATCACTGCTTCATAAAGGACTTCTCAAAGATCACTAAGCCACTATGCAGTTTGCTTGAGAAAGATGTCCCATTCAGATTCGACGAGGAATGCCTAGCCGCCTTTTAGCCCTTGAAAAAGAGATTGACTACGGCGCCCATTATCACAGCACCTGACTGGTCTCTTCCATTTGAACTGATGTGTGATGCGAGTGACTTCGCTGTAGGTGTCGTCTTGGGGCAACGTAGGGACAAGAATTTTCATGTTATTTACTATGTCAATAAAACCCTGACGGACGCCCAACTGAACTACACTACAACAGAGAAGGAACTCCTAGCGGTGGTATATACATTTGATAAATTTCGGTCTTATCTGATTAGCACAAGAGTTGTCGTATACACCGATCATGCTGCAATCCGATACCTGATTAGTAAGAAAGATGCTAAGCCTCGTCTCATTAGCTAGATACTTCTTCTGCAGGAATTTGATTTGGAAATCAAAGACAGAAAGGGGACAGAAAACCAAGTGGCTGACCACTTATCCCAATTGGAGAACCCAGGAAAGGACACGAATGATAAAGTGATGATTAATGAGTCCTTCCCGGACGAGCATTTATTTGTGGTGCAAGGCGAAATGCCATGGTTTGCGGACTTTGTGAACTTTTTAGTGAGCAATATTATCCCTTCTGATTTGACTAAACCTCAAAAGAAGAAGTTTCTACATGATGTTAGATGGTATATTTGGGATGAGCCTTACCTGTTTAAGCAGTACGCCGATAGGATGATCAGATGGTGCATCTCAGAAAGTGAGACGGACAGCATACTTCAGGATTGCCATTCATCAGTCTATAGTGGACACTACGGGGGGCGAGAGGAGCTGCCAAGGTACTTCAGGAAGGCTTTTATTGGCCGACTTTATTTAAAGATGCTTACAACTTCGTGCAAAAATGTGACCGGTGTTAGCGAGTTGGTAATATATCCAAACAGAATGAGATGCCTTTGAATATAATCCTAGAGGTTGAGCTATTTGACGTCTGAGGGATAGACTTCATGGGGCCTTTTGTTTTGTCATGTGGAAATTTGTATATCTTGCTGGCAGTGGATTACGTGTCCAAGTGGGCAGAAGTAGCAGCCTTGCCGACTAATGATGCTAGAGTGGTCTTGCGATTTCTTCAAAAGAATATATTCACAAGATTTGGGACTCCTCAAGATATCATAAGTGATGAAGGGACCCATTTCTGCAATTGACAGTTTACTGCACTTTTGGTCAAGTATGGGGTGAATCACCGTGTCGCCACGACATACCACCCCCAAACGAACGACCAAGCTGATGTTAGAATTTATGCCCTAGAGGCCATTCTTTGATGTCATTGCTTAACATTTTTGATATTATATTTGATTGAATAAATGAATTATTTTATTATGATTTTATTTACTACGTTATATAAATGTTAGCATAATAAAAGTTCTTAGAATAGTGATACAAATTATATAGCTTTAAGTATGTGACTTGAACATGAGATCATATAATTACAATTAGTATCATTGCTCTTTAATGTCCCTAGTCGAGTATCATTGTTAATGGGACAACAATGATACATTGAGACTAGTATGTGGATTGACTGATGGCCAAATCTCATTAGTCATAAATATATGAGATATTGAGTCAATGCATAGGTACATGTTAGAGAACAATGTACTGGACAGACCCACCATGAGAATTCTACGTGGAGCATTATGCAAAGTGTCATAAGTAATTCTCATAGTGACAATGATGTAATGATCCTCCGACCTGAAATAACTATATTACTACACGGGAATTTATGTACTTTGATATCATCAAAGGTCACCTTTAATAGGGTGGACAATAAAGGTGATTATTGGGTACATCATGAATCGTGTGAGGAATATGAGTGATCTAGATATAATTTAACCCTCCTATATATTAGGGGTGATATCCATAGGCCTCTTGATTGAGTAGGACTATGAAATGCATGGTCATGCTCAAATAGTGATTTGTTTCATATAGTCTACTCATTGATTAAGAAAACTCAGATTAAATTATGAAGCATATGACACATTCCATGACTCGAGTTTAATCTAGGATGTCAAGGTTAAAAGGATTAAATTACATTGAAACATTGGTCACGAAAAGGTTGCATCGAATCACCGATCTTATTATTACTTGGGTAGCAGTGATGCATTACTAGATGCCGCTCACTGTTTATAATTTTATAATATGATTTTAAAATTATTGCCAACGTAATAATAACCTATAGGGTCACACACTTAGAACGTAACTAAAAGGGAATTAATTTAAATTGTAAGGATTTAAATATGTCAATATGATTGATAGTATTTAAATTAGGAATTTAAATTAATAGGATAATTTGTATATATGTATATTAATTAAGTAAAACTTAATTAAGATATAATATATATAAATTCGAATTTTACTTTTTTAATTGAATTAGGTTTTGGATAATTTCTTTAATTGCTATATATGATATATCAGCCGTTTTTAGGATTTTTATCATCAAAAACAAAACCCTAGCCGCTCTTAGAGAGAGACTAGAGAGAAAAGCTTCAAAAATCCAGATCCTAGCGGCTAGTACCGCAGCTGTCTTTGCTGCAAATCGTGTGACGATTCGCGGGGCATTCGTTTGGATACCGTAGAGGCGCAGTTCCGTTGGATTGCGTTGAAGATTCGAAGCAGTTCTAGAATTTTCATCGTCTCCATTCAAGCTTGGATAATCGGTAAAACTAATCTAAACCTCTGAATTAATATATTTTCACATGGATCCTATTTTAGGGTTTTGGAAAATTTTAAATTCTGCTGCGTTTATGTGCCGAAATCCCTACAGCTTGTGTCCAATCGTGAGGTGAAAAGGATCTTAGAAAAAATTATAAATCCCACGAGGAAGGATTGGTCCCTTAAGCTCGATGATGCAGTTTGGGCATACAGGACTGCGTACAAGACACCATTGGGTATGTCGCCGTATCAGCTAGTGTATGGGAAGGCCTGTCACCTGCCCATGGAACTTGAACACAAGGCCTACTGGGCCATAAAAAAGCTGAACTTTGACTTGAACGCTGCAAAGGAGAAGCGCCTTCTCCAATTAAATGAGTTAGATAAATTCAGACTGCAGGCGTACGAAAACTCAAAACTGTATAAAGAAAAAGTGAAAAGGTGGCACGACCGCAAGATCATGGAAAGGAAATTTAAGCTGGGGCAAACGGTGTTGTTGTATAACTCTCGTCTTCGACTCTTTCCTGGAAAGCTCAAATCGCAGTGGTCGGACCCGTTCATGGTGAAAACCGTGTTTCCACATGGGGCAGTTGAGATTTTTGATCAATACCCAGACAAACCATTTAAAGTGAATGGACAGAGGTTGAAGCACTATTATTGGGGAGAAATCGATCGAGAAAAGGTTGCCTCGATCCTTTCCAATACTTGACCATTTCAGAGCGCTCGATGGGAGGCACCCCATCATCTCTCTTCTCCCTTTCATATAATTCTTGTTACATTTCTTTATTATTTCCCCCCTGTTTAATTCTAAGAATCATGAAAATTTTGAACAAATTTGGATTAGGAGTTTATTGCATATATTTTTGGAGATGGGAGCTCATTGCATATATTTTTGGAGTTGTGATCATATTGCATATACACATATAGCATTTTTGAAGATTCACGTATATATGATTCGCACATATAGCATTTTTGAGAATACAAACATACATACATATTACATAGTCCAATTTTGATGTTGGAATCATTTACATCTCAGTTTTCAATGCTATTTGTGCAGGAAATAATTGGCTTGTTGAGTTGTTGCTTATTTTTCATCATTGTTGCAGGAAAAAAATTGGCTGGGCTCAGGGCAAGGCTGCTGTGCCAGCCTCAAGGCAAAAAGCTGGGCTACCGCGCCAATATGCAGAGGTCCAGAGAGTTATCTGGGTAACCGCGTGGCCGCGCTTCACTCAAGACTAAACTCGCCGCGCCCGCGCCTGACCCCACAAATCTACCGGTTTGGAAAATTTTAAAACAGACGCACACCTCTCATCTTTTATATCTATTGACCGAACTCCTCACTTCCCCACATTACAATACACAAGCTTTCACTTCTCCTATTCTACCCAAACTCTACCTCTTTTACAAACCTATTCCAATTCAACTCCTACATCATACCCACGAACCCTAGTCTCCACTACTCACTCCATCTTCTCTATAAATCCTATCCATCACTTAGCCACTACCACCACATCATTCTAATACACTTCAAGCATCAAACTAGGGTTTACTATACAGATTTTAGAGAAACTATTGGAGGTTCAATTTTCATCAATTAGGGATTGTAAAAGAAATCCAAATTGGGGGTTTTCAAATTAGGGTTTGCAAAAAGGAATTAGGGTTTATGCAATCAGATTGAAGAGGCCAAGTTTGGGGGTGTTGTTCAACAATCATCATCTAGGGCTTTCAAGAGAAATTTCTGACAGAGATCATGGGTCCAAAGAGAGCACGTTCTGCCATGCCTGACTCACCTTCTAAGAGCAGCCAGGTCGAAGATACTGTAGACTTGACTAAGTTCATCAGCCTTACGGCACAGACTGAATACTATAGGATTACTGCAAAGACTTTTGTAAAGGAGAGGGGATTGAAGCCAGCTAAGGGAGATGGCGAGATGCTTGAGATGATCCGAGAGAGATCCTGGTTTGGATTCGTGGGAACGCCTGTGCTTGTTCCGATGGCAATAGTTCATGAATTCTATGCAAACGCAAAGGAGACACAAAGCGGCTTCTCGTTCGTCCGGGGCTTGCAAGTTAACTACAGCCCACTAGCGATCCATGAGGTCTTCAATTTACCTTCACTCCCGGCTGGCAGAGTAAATTGGGTTAAGGTAGAGTGTTTTGAGACAGATTTGGACACGGTGATCACCGACATGTGCGTGCCTAGAACTCAATGGAATTATAAACAGGGCACTGATATAAAGACCAACTTCCCTGCCTTAGAGCTGAACAGATATGTAAAGGTGTGGAACCTATTTATTTGCGCCAATCTGATGCGCGTCCACTCATCAGCATGACATCCCGACTGAGAGGGAAATTATTCTGTGGGGAATCATTAACGAGAAATATATAGATATTGGGCACCTGCTCCATTAGAATATGCTGCGCTTTATGCGAGGTAGTACCACCGGTAGTATCCCGCATGCATCAGCTATCATGCATCTGTTTGCGCAAGCGGGACTTGACTGGGATGACGAGCAGGTCCAAATGCCGAGCCAGGACGTTAATCCCACCACCATTAAGAGGTTTAAAGATTGGGCTGGTGGCAAGGCACACCCACGAGGGAAAGGATTTATCTTGTCGACTCCTCCACCAGTGCCCCCACCACAGCCATCATAACCAGCAGAGGCAGCCGCTCCTCTTCCAGCCAGTGAAGTGAATCAGGATCGCAGAATGAGGCGATTGGAAAGGAGGATGGACGTGTTGCATGGTAACTTCGTAGCGTTTGCCGATGGGTTATCTCGTTCCTTGGATGAGGCCTTTGCGCAGCAGGGATCGATGGTTGAGTGGCCTGTCTTTGGTTCTGCCATGCCTTACTCGTCGCCAGATTCACCGCCCGAGGAGGGTGGCCATGCCGAGCCATAGAGGAGTTTTCTTTACCCTTTATCTCCAATGAGGACATTATAGTTTTTAAGTTTGGGGGTATTGGGTCATAGTTAGTAGTAGTGCATATAGCTAGTTGCATATTGTTTAATTACATGTTTAGTTTGCATGTTAGTATTTATTAGTTAAATTTTGCATAAATTTTTTTCTATTTTGTTCATTTAGTATATGTCTAGTTGCATTGCATAGCATAATCCCATGTTTTAGCCTGTTGAATTTCAGTCTGGCCAATGATGATATTGAAATGTTATAGATTTTTGAACTCGGTTGATAACTTAAGCTTAGTTATAAGTTTATACATGATGTAATATATGCCTGTTTCTTTGATGTTACTGGATAGCACGACATTGTTATTATTTGCTTGTTGATTAGATTAGCTCATGCTTGTCTTCTGGGGGGAAAAATTTGTTTTTAATGATAGAATTTTGTAGAAAAATGAATAATGGCCTTAATGACACAGAAATGCAAGTTTGGGGGAAAACATTGGGTATGCATGCTAAAAAGAAAAAAAAAGAAAAATAAAATAAATTGAGAAAAAGGAAAAAATAGAATAAACACCTTGGCTAGCCAAGTCTTGTGGCCTTTGATACTCGAGCAAGTACGCCCTAGGGGATTGTCTCTACACCCAGCGCCCTAAGGCCTTATGGTTTGGGAGTCGTTGGTCGAAAGCTCGTTAAATGGGTATCACTGAAAAGCCTAAGAGGGCTTAGCATTGCACAGTCGGGTGTAACCACGAAAAAGTGCGAATATCGCCCCCGTGTATGAATAAAAGCATAATAAACCTTTTGTTGAACCTTAGCTTATATTGATGTGTTGGATTGGCTGTTGTTTCATATATATGCAAAATTCTTGACATAAACATCAGTTTTCTTCCTTAGAAGTATAGCATGTGAAATCTTTGCCTCTATCAAGCTTATTTGTGATATAGCACACACACACTACATCTTAGCCACAGGTTGTGATTTTCGGATTGTATGCCCTTATAACTTTAGCTTGGTTGTTGCTTTGTTCATAGTTCTTTTTATTTCTCTGAGGCACATCTTATTGGAATTCATAACATGGATGAAATTTTGGGATTCATTTTCATGTTAGTATAGTTGCATAGCATGCAGTTTGGATTTGTGTGTGTTGCTTGAGGGCAAGCAATAGTTCACGTTTGGGGGTATTATATTGGGTCATAGTTAGTAGTAGTGCATATAGCTAGTTACATATAGTTTAATTGCATGTTTAGTTTGCATGCTAGTATTTATTAGTTAAATTTTGCATAAATTTTTTTCTATTTTGTTCATTTAGTATGTGTTTAGTTGCATTGCATAGCATAATCCCATGTTTTAGCCTGTTGAATTCCAGTCTGGCCAATGATGATATTGAAATGTTATAGATTTTTGAACTCGGTTGATAACTTAAGCTTAGTTATAAGCTTATACATGATGTAATGTATGCCTGTTGCTTTGATGTTACCAAATAGCACGACATTGTTATTATTTGCTTATTAGTTAGATTAGCTCATGCTCGTCTTCTAAGGGGAAAAATTTATTTTTAATAATAGAATTTTGTAGAAAAATGAATAATGACCTTAATGACACAGAAATTCAAGTTTGGGAAAAAACATTTGGTATGCATGCTAAAAAGAAAAAAAAATAAATTAAGAAAAAGAAAAAAATAGAATAAACACCTTGGCTAGCTAAGTCTTGTGGCCTTTGATACTCGAGCAAGTACGCCCTAGGGGATTGTCTCTACACCCAGCGCCCTAAGGCTTTATGGTTTGGGAGTCGTTGGTCAAAAGCTCATTAAATGGGTATCACTAAAAAGCCTAAGAGGGCTTAGCATTGCACAGTCGGGTGTAACCATGAGAAAGTGTGAATATCGCCCCCGTGTGTGAATAAAAGCATAATAAACCTTTTGTTGAACCTTAGCTTGTATTGATGTGTTAGATTGGCTGTTGTTTCATATATGTACAAAATTCTTGACCTAAAACCTCAGTTTTCTTCCTTAGAAGTATAGCATGTGGAATCTTCGCCTCTATCAAGCTTATTTGTGATATAGCACACACACACACTACATCTTAGCCATATGTTGTGATTTTCGGATTGTATGCCCTTATGACTTTAGCTTGGTTGTTACTTTGTTCATAGTTCTTGTTATTTCTCTGAGGCACATCTTATTGGAATTCATAACATGGCTGAAATTTTGGGATTCATTTTCATGTTAGTATAGTTGCATAGCATGTAGTTTGCATTTGTGTTTGTTGCTTGAGGGCAAGCAATAGTTCAAGTTTGGGGGTATTTGATAAGTAGGTTTTATACTTACTTATTGGCTATCAACTTGCTAGGATTATGAGTTAATCTCAAGTATTTTAGTGTCTTTTGATGTGTTATATCTTTATTTTATAGGTTTTATTAAGAAAACTCAATTGGCAAAGGAATGGCATGAAATGGCATGGTTTGGCATGGAAATGGTTGGAAGGCAAGGTGGAGATATTTTGGTGGTCTGAAGATGGACTTGGCATGAGGAGACGGCTTATGGCTTGTGCAAATGGCCTAAGATCAGTATGAAGTGAAGGTATGTGAAGGCAAAGGAATGAAGAAAGAAGCAGCAAGGAAGCAGCAATGACCAGCATTGCACCAGCAAAACACTGCAGAAAAAGCTAGCCGCGCGGCAGCGCCGGAATGAAGGCAAAACCTGGCGCGCCCGCGCCAGGAGGAATTTAGTTCGAATTTCTGAAGATCAGCGTACCCGTGCCCAAATGAACTACGGGGCCACGCGACCGTGCCAGTCAACTGCTGAAAATTATTTGACTTTTCATTTAAGCATTAGCTGTAGCGTGTTTTCCTTATATGGGTGTATTTGCAAGTTACGAAGGATATTCACTATTGATTCTACAGTTTTAATTTCTATTCTAGGGTTTAAAGAGCTAGAGAGGGTTTGGAGCTACTCTTCACTTTTGTGGTTTCTCTCTTCTCGTTCTTATTAGATTTCAATTATTAAGGTTTCATTTTGGATTTTATTGTGATTCTGAACTGAGCTTGAAGGCTTATTCTGGAAGGAGGAATATCAGATTTGCACTATCCATATCTCCTATTCTCTTCTCTTTCATTATTTGATTTCAATATTTAGATCAAATCCCATAATGGTTATTGGTTCAGAGATGAACTAACCACCATTATGGGATTCTAATGAAGCTTATTGTTTAATTCAGATCTATACGCCTTTTGTGATGTGTGATTGATTATATATGGATTTCCTAGTATGGTTGTATTATTGATTATTGAGAGCTTGCACTTAAATTGATATTTCTTGTAAGTCACATAGATATATAGTTATTTAGGTAATATTAATGTTCATATGAATTCCATCTCTTTTGTAGATTTTATGTGATATGGACTTGGTATATTGAAAAATAGCCATTTCTCACCTTCGTGTTCTCGACTAGCTATCCGAAATAATGAATTAAGCTTAACAAGAGGTGTATAATCTGGATGATGCAATAAGTGAAGTTAGGATCCCATATTGCTCCAATTAGAATCAATCGTCTGTTAATTAGTTAATTTTAGTTGATAATCTTTCTAGTCATTGATTTACATCTTGTTTACTCGTTTGAGCAGCTAGAAATAGCTATAAAGTTGTTGCATGATAGTTTAAATATAATTGCTTTTCTCCGTGGGAACGATTTTTACTTATCATATATTACTTGTTGACCGTGTATACTTGCACCCGTTTGTCTCTGTTTTGTTAACACCGAAATGGAGTAACACTGACCCACCCAAAAATCTGTTCGGGTCTTGTGTATTTAATACCAATTGACCGTATAAATATAAGGGTAATTAATTTAAAAAAAAGTAAATAATACTGTATACACAGTATAAACCATTAATTTCAAACTCACTTCCTTTCACTTCCCCTTTCCCTTTTCCTTTCCTTTTCAGCCTTACCGAACTGCACCTTCAGATTTGTCCGATCGATTAGGACAAACTCAGTTCTGTAAATCAATAGCATGTGGACCTTGAGATTGGAAGTGTTTGATGACTTAGGAACTTCTTTATATCCAGGTTGTATGTTGTACATTTTCTTTGTGCAAAGGGTAAAGGGTTTTGTGTGAAAAACATCGTAGTTTATGTGTAAAGTGTATTTTAATGGTGTATTCCTCTATAATCACTCAAAAATTATATATTTGTGCATTATAATGTCATTTGCAGTGTGTACTACATATATATATATATATATATATGAAAATTTGTTGCTGCTTGTGTATTCCTTTATAATCACAATAATTATATATTTGTGCATTATAGTGTCATTTGCAGTGTGTATTATATATATATATATATATATATATATATATATATATATATATATATATATATATATCGATAAGGATCTTAGGCTCACACAACTCACCCTCCTTTAGCGACGGACCGGGCGACGGTTCGTCCATCGCTATATATACAACCGTTGTCTATATGTTGTCCGTCGCTATATGTTGTCCGTCGCTAAAAGCAAAGACGACGGTTGTATATATAGCGACGGACCAAACTGTCGCCCGGTCCATTGCTAAATGGGGGTGAGTTGGGTGAACATTTAATTGAGCGAGCTTAAGATACGGACCGAACACACACACGTACATATATTTATAGTATATACAAATTCATGGGTACTATGTTTTTGTGAAGTATCATAAATATTGAAAATTTGTTGCTGCTTGTGATCATTGTGTTTTGTTTTTATTCAGAACCAACTGAAGAGGATACTGTATTTACTATAAAAATGATTTATGATGGAATGTTCAGTGCACATGCCTATCATAATGGGAAGTTCAGATATTTTGATTATGTTGAATAGAAAGAGCTGCGTTTCTTGGAGTTGCGTAAAATGGGAATGAAGTTGGGGTTTGCAGGTGATCTTAAAATTTTCCACTATATACCTGATGAAGGTTTTAGGAAATTGAAAAACAATAAGGCAATGCTGTAAGACCCCAACTTTTATGAATAAAGATTAAAAAAAATTTATATATTATTTTGAAATAGTAAGGTATTGATTTGATAAATGTGATAAGTTATGGGTGAGATGTGCGAATTTTACAAAGTAAGCAAGTGGTTATAAAATATTCGTTGTGTCGGGGAATATTCGTTTGGATGAGGAATATTCTTTTTGTCGGAGAATATTCGTACGACGGCGCAGTCATTGGTGGACCCTACAACGGAATGATTGTCGGATATAGAAAGTGACAGAAGTAACCTTTTTATAAAAATAACGGCAAAACTTTTACCGTTAAACTGTTGAAATACCCGGTGATAAAAATACGGTAATACGCGTTGTTGCACAGTAGCACACGGTATTGCACAGTATTTCAAATTTTTGGTTCTTACGTAAGAAGCCACTCATTCAATAATTGTTACAGTAATTACTGTTCAATATTTTATATTATTGATTCAATAATTGCTACATTGATATTTTATATTATTGATTCAATAATTATCACAATAACCGCTGCACAGCATTTCACATTATTAACTCAATAATTCATATTATTTGTATAATATTATTAGATAGCATTATTGACAATGTCTAAAACGTTTTGTCGAGGAAAGGGATTAGGTTATATAATTGCGCGCCAATGAGGAGAAATCCTTATCGGAAAGCCCCCTCTTTCCTAGGAACGACCTGATTGTCAATATTGTGGTTCTATAATATTAATTATGAATAATAAATGATGAATAAAATAAAAATTATTGATAAATATGATAAGTAAATATTTATTCAATTTTGATATAAATAGAGGAATTTTTGGTATAAGATATTTGTTGAAAGTTGGTATTTTATTTTTTTTTGATAAAATAATTCATTCAAATATATTATTATAATAATACATTATAATAGTATAATGTGATAATATAATAGTATAATTTTTATAATTTGAATGGTAACATTATTATAGTAAATTCATGGTATAAAAGTTAAAAGAGGTGGAACAAATCAAATTGAATTTGAATTCTTTTGAGGTAAGCGATGATGTCATCGAAACGATGAGGTAAACAATGATGTCATCGGAACGATGAGGTAAGCGATGATGGCATAGGAACGATGAGGTAAGCGATGATATCATAAATTATGGCGAAAAAACTATTTTACCCTTACTCTGCCAAGCCTATAAACAGAAGCTCATTTTTTCATTATTGTTCACCAATTCACTAAAGCTATAAAGGGAGAAAGTATAGATAGAAAGAAGAAGAGTATTCTGCTATTACACTAGTGTAGTATCCAAATTTCTATTAAGGTAAGGAGTATTATTTCTTTCGTATTTGTAAATAATATTATTTTTCTCGTAAATGATGTTATTTCCTTTCAATATTCATAAAGAAAATTATTTTCTTTCATATTCTATATTATGAAAGTGATAATATTTCATTTCATATTCCTAAATTTAAACTTACTACGGTAAGTATTGCTTCTATAATTCCTGAAATGACCAGAAATTCCTTGAGTTTTGCGCTTCATTTAATATCATTTCACTGGAATATTGGTCTGAACTTTCTTATGAAATTTTTATCTTTTCATGTCGGGATACTATTCATTCAAGTACTATTCACGAAGTACTATTCACAGGAATTCACAAAAAAAAAATAATTTTTTTGTTCAAATTATCTTTGATTGGATCCGTGTTTTGATCTTCATTTTGAACTCTGGGTAAATCCTCTAATATTTATCCTTTATTTCACTAGATTTGTTCTTTATATTATTTTTCATCATCCTCAGTCTTAAATTGTGGTGAAAGTTATCTTTGGCCCGTTGTGCAAAGATGAACTATTGATTGATGAATATCTTTGGCCCGTAGTGCAAAGATGAGCTGTTGATTTATGAATATCTTTGGCCTGTAGTACAAAGATGGACAGGTGTTTGACATGATCATGTCCACTGGTGATATAAATGTTAGAGTTTATGCCCTAGAGGCTAATTCTTTGATGTAATTGCTTAAACATTTTTGATATTATATTTGATTGAATAAATGAATTATTTTATTATGGTTTTATTTCCGCTGCGTTTATGTGCCGAAAACCCCTACAGTGGTATCAGAGCTACTTGCGAAACGATTAATTCAGATTACGTGTTTTAATTGTATTCGTTATATATGATATATGATGATGCATGTTTACCGATCTAAAATTGAATATATGATATTCTGCATGTATGCGTATTCTGGAAATCTGTAATATATATGCATGTATATGATGTTCTGATAATTGTATCCTAGAAGGTGGAATAACAATTCAACTTCTGTTCTAATTGGATTAGAAACATGAAGATTCGATTTAATATGATTAATCGAAACTGGACATATATGATATGTTCTGGGTGTATTGTTAGTATGAGTGTGTTAGCGGATTGTATATGATTCTGGAATTGTTTCAGAGATTTGTATGAAAAATTCTACAATACAGATCGTAGTTCAAAAAAAAATTTCCCAGGGCGCTGCCCCCGGCCCCGCTCGCTGACCGGGCAGCGAGACCACCCGCCGGCTGATCGGTCAGCCGGACCACCGCTAGGGGGGGAGCCCCCCCCCCCCTTGGACCCCCCCGTCGTAGTGCACGATGGTCGTGACCCCAATATTTTGTATATAGTTTTCTTTAATTATATAAATTGTGTCATGTGCTTATTGTGATATGCATGGTGCACAGTTATGGCCCTTTTGACCCATAGGTTAGTGGTTTTGGTTTTGAAATACGGCTTGCATGTCGTGCCTTTCTATAAATTCTGATGTAATATTCTCTTCTCATCTAAATCCCCTCGAATGTAACTCGAGGTTTCTTTATGTCATGTAATGTACAATTGTAACCTATCAAGATGACAAGATGATGATGGAGAGGAGACACATGCATGAGGAAGGTCCAAGGAAGCTACTTTTTTGAAGACCTTTTACCACCTTAGACTGACCTTCAATCTTTTCATTAGCTTGAAAAGATTGGCATAGGGTTGGGGCCATAACTGTGACACATTTAATTTTGCACTTTATTTATGCTTGTATACGATATGATATGATAAATAATGTGCATGTTTAATAAGATTAAAATTGGTGAGATCTAAATTAATTATTAAAATCCCTCATAAAATTATTAAGTCTAAATCAGATGCCTTCCAATGAATAACACTCATCAAGACCTTGACCGATGGATGTAGGTTTGCTAAAGTAAAGTACCCCATTTATCTTGGTAAGATGCGATAGGATAATTGTGATATCCAAACTGTTAAAATCATTGGGCCAGACTTAACTAAGTTATCACAATAGGATTGTGGACTTAGAGGCATAAAGTTTGGTAGGTACCATTAGATGGACTAGAAACAAATGTTGTTCACCAAACTATCTAAGAGTTATATATGATATAATTGACAAAGGGTTGTCTACCTAAATAATTATGTTTTGAGAGAATAGCCAAAGCTAACTTAAGGCATAATGAAATATGGATCTTAGCTCACTAGAAAGATTTAATTGAAAAATGCTTTCCGAATTAATGGTGAGGGCTATTAATTTGAATAAAATAGTGGGAGGTATATTTTGAATGTACTATTATCAATTACATAATATCAAAATTCTGCAATTTGACTTATTATTTTTGCACTTATAAATTGTAGATATCAATGGCAAACAACAACACAAATAGTCTTTCACTACGATCAGTCCTTGAGAAGGAAAAGCTGAGTGGAGTTAATTTCCTAGACTGGCATAGGAACTTGAGGATTGTCCTCAAACTGGAGCGCAAGCTATATATCCTTGATGGGCCCATTCCTGCAGCACCAGTTAACACTGCACCACGTGTAGAGCATAATGCTTACAAGAAGCATCAAGATGATGCTCTGGACGTGAGTTGTCTCATGCTAGCAACTATGAACTCTGAGCTTCAGAAGCAACATGAGTTAATGGATGCTTATGAGATGATCGAGCATCTCAAGAAATTGTTCGAAGGGCATGCTCGACAGGAGAGGTATGATACAAGCAAGGCGTTGTATCACTGCAAGATGGGTGAACGTGATCCAGTTGGTCCACATGTGCTGAAAATGATTGGGTATATTGAGTACCTTGGTAGGTTGGGTTTTCCGATTACTCCGGAAGCCCAAACTGATCTTGTTTTGCAATCTTTGAACAGCAGCTACTCTCAATTTGTTATGAATTACCTCATGAATGAAATTGAGAAACCACTTACTGAGTTGTTGAGCATGTTAAGAACTGCCGAGAACAACATGAAAAAGGCAGGACCCGCTCCCATAATGATGGTGCAAAAGGGGAATGCTAAGGGAATGGGGAAAGGCAAGAAGAAGATAGGATCTAAATCTGCCAAACCCAATCCCAAAACCAAACAGGCTTTAAAACCTAAAGGTGGGGTGGCTAAAGAAGGTGATTGTCACTTCTGTGGAAAATCTGGACACTGAAAGAGGAATTGTCATGCTTATTTGGAAGAACTGAAGAAAAAGAAAGGAAGTATGACTTCTGATTCAGGTATATATGTTATAGAAGTCAATTTTTCCACTTCTACATCATGGGTATTGGATACTGGATGTGGTTCTCACATTTGTGTTAATGTGCAGGAACTCCGAAGGAGTAGGACTTTGGCGAAAGGCGAGGTTGACCTACGAGTTGGGAATGGAGCAAAAGTTGCTGCACTAGCCGTAGGAACTTATCATTTATTTTTGTCCACTGGGCTAGTATTAGAATTAGAGGATTGTTATTATGTGCCTGCTATGAGCAAAAACATTATTTCTGTTTCTTGTTTGGACAAGAAAGATTTTTCATTTTTAATAAAGAACAACAGTTGTTCATTTTACTTAAATGAAATATGTTATGGTGTTGCACAATTGTTTAATGGTCTTTATATTCTTAATTTAGAAATGCCTATCTATAACATAAATACAAAACGATTTAAATCAAATGATTCAAATCCGACATATCTTTGGCACTGTCGTTTAGGCCATATAAATGAGAAACGCATATCCAAACTCCATAAAGATGGGTTTTTGGATTCATTTGATTTTGAATCATATGAGACATGCGAGTCTTGTTTATTAGGCAAGATGACTAAAGCCCCTTTTACTGGACACAGTGAACGGGCTAGCGATCTATTGGGACTTATACATAGTGATGTATGCGGACCCATGAGTTCGTTAGCAAGAGGTGGGTTTTATTACTTCATTACATTTACTGACGACTTCAGTAGATATGGATATGTGTATCTTATGAGACACAAATCCGAATCCTTTGACAAGTTCAAGGAATTCAAGAATGAAGTTCAAAACCAATTTGGCAAAAGCATAAAAGCCCTTCGATCCGATCGAGGAGGTGAATACTTAAGCCAAGACTTTGATGACCTTCTAAAGGAGTGTGGTATTATATCACAGCTCACTCCACCTGGAACACCACAATGGAATGGTGTGTCTGAGAGGAGGAATCGCACCTTATTGGACATGGTACGATCGATGATGAGTCATGCAGATCTTCCAATAAGCTTCTGGGGTCATGCCCTAGAGACAGCTGCATTCACACTTAACCGTGTTCCTACAAAGACGGTTCATAAGACACCATATGAGATGTGGACTGGGAAACGTCCTAGTATGTCGTTCATGAAGATTTGGGGTTGCGAGGCGTTTGTAAAACGTCTGGCTTCTGACAAGCTCGGACCCAAATCTGACAAATGTAATTTTGTGGGATACCCAAAGGAAACAAAAGGGTATTATTTCTACAAACCTTCTGAGAACAAAGTATTTGTTGCTCGAACTGGTATTTTTCTAGAAAGAGAATTTGTCTCTAAAGGAAATAGTGGGAGGAAAGTAGAACTCGAAGAAGTTCGAGAACCACAAAATATCATTGAACCTGAGTTGGAACATGAGCAGGAACCACAAGATATTGTGGAAAGTGAACCTGCTCAAATTACACGAGGCATTCGTAGATCTGGTAGGACACGCCAAGAGCCCGAGAGATATTATGGATTTCTTGTGACTCAAAACGGCGATGTGATGCTCATAGATCATGATGAACCTGCTTCCTACCAAGAAGCTATGAATGGACCAGATTCTGAGAGATGGCTTGAAGCCATGAAATCTGAGATGGACTCCATGTATACTAACCAAGTATGGACTTTGGTTGATCCACCCGAAGGGGTAAAACCAATCGGGTGCAAGTGGGTTTTCAAGAAGAAAACCGACATGGATGGTAATGTACAAACCTATAAAGGTCGACTGGTAGCAAAAGGTTTCAAACAAGTTCAAGGTGTTGACTATGATGAAACCTTCTCTCCAGTGGCAATGGTTAAATCCATCAGGATCTTACTTGCTATTGCAGCCTTTTATGATTACGAAATCTGGCAGATGGATGTCAAAACTGCTTTCCTTAACGGAAATCTCCTTGAGGATGTGTATATGACACAACCTGAGGGTTTTGCCAATCCAAAGGATGCTGGAAAGGTATGTAAGCTGCAGCGATCCATTTATGGATTGAAGCAAGCCTCTCGGAGTTGGAATCTTCGATTTGATGAAGCAGTCAAAGAGTTTGGCTTTATAAAAAATGAAGATGAACCTTGTGTATATAAGAAGGTTAGTGGGAGTCACATTGTATTCCTGGTATTATATGTTGACGACATATTAATTATTGGGAATGACATTCCTTCCTTACAGGCTGTAAAAACATGGTTAGGAAAATGTTTCTCCATGAAAGATTTGGGCGATGCAACCTACATTTTAGGTATCAAGATCTATCGAGATAGATCAAGAAAAATGCTCGGCCTAAGTCAAAGTACATATATTGATAAAGTGCTGAAACGGTTCAGCATGCAAGAGGCAAAAAGAGGACACTTACCCATGTCTCATGGTGTTAAGATCTCTAAGGCCCAATGTCCTAAATCACATGATGATGAGGAGCGTATGAGAAAGATCCCTTATGCTTCGGCAATTGGATCTATCATGTATGCAATGATATGTACTCGTCCGGATGTCTCGTATGCTTTAAGCATGACGAGCAGATACCAGTCGAATCCAGGTGAAGGTCACTGGACAGCAGTCAAGAATATCCTCAAGTACCTGAAAAGGACTAAGGATTCATTCTTGGTATATGGAGGTGAAGACGAACTGACAGTAAAGGGTTACACAGATGCTAGTTTCCAGACTGACGCAGATGACTATAAGTCTCAGTCAGGTTTTGTGTTTTGCCTTAATGGTGGTGCTGTTAGCTGGAAAAGTTCGAAGCAAGAGACAGTAGCCGATTCTACAACAGAGGCTGAGTATATTGCTGCTTCTAGTACGGCCAAAGAGGCTGTATGGATTAAAAAGTTCGTCACTGAACTTGGTGTTGTTCCAACCATTATTGATCCGGTTGAGCTATACTGTGATAATAATGGAGCCATTGCACAGGCTAAGGAACCCAGATCTCACCAACGATCCAAGCATATACTTAGGCGGTACCATCTCATCCGTGAAATCATTGATAGAGGAGATGTACATATAAGCAGAGTGCCAACAGATGATAATGTTGCAGATCCACTGACCAAAGCTTTGTCGCAGCATAAGTACGAAAGTCACACTAGTTCCATGGGTATTAGATACATGAGTGATTGGCTCTAGTGCAAGTGGGAGACTGTTAGAGTTTATGCCCTAGAGGCTAATTCTTTGATGTAATTGCTTAAATATTTTTGATATTATATTTGATTGAATAAATGAATTATTTTATTATGGTTTTATTTCCGCTGCGTTTATGTGCCGAAAACCCCTACAATAAATAAATATCCTTGGCCCGTAGTGCATGGATAATTCGTTGATTGAAAATATTATTTGTAATAACCAAGAATTTCTAAGTCACATTGTAAGTAAATATATTTATTAAACAATAATGATATTGAAAACTTTTTGACCTATGTGGATTGAATGTGATTAAGTATATGTATTCTCTATATGGATATATATTGAATTATTATAAAGATAATTAAATAGATCACTATGTAACCTAATTATACATTAGGTTAGTAAGTAAATAACCTAAGGGTTATAGCAATGAAAATGTTAGTATGTATGATTATACTAACTTATGGGATAATTTTTATTATCTCAAGTGACCAATTATTTTAAAACCTAATTAAGACAAGTTTAATTGGGTTATGAAATTGAATTATTTTAAATTCCAGATTGAATGGAATGAAAACCCTAATTAACTAATTAGGATAAAATAAAATTTAGGTTTGGGGCATGTTAGTTTACACAGCCCAAATAATTAAATTGGAAGCCCAAAAGAATTAAATGAGTGGCCCAAACCTAGCCCACTTGAAGAGGGGCATTGTGGTCATTTGTTAAAGCATTATTTGGCATGAAAAGAAATCAAAAATTGGGAGGATAGGGCTTGATATACCCGGCCACAAAGAGGGGTAAAAGGGGAAGGAAAATTTAATTTTTCAAGCTTGTCCAAATTTGTGGAGAAAGGCTACCAACTCCCTCCATGTGTCAACTTGTAAACTAAACCAACACTTTTGTTCACTAGAGCAAGCAACATGTGGATAAATGAATGTAATAAATACTTACAACAATTAGTAAACAAAAATCAATTTTACTTCACTTACTCTTATTTTACTTCCAAGCTTCCAATTTGCTAGCATAAACAAAATATATAAAGAGAGAGAAGCCTCATTTTCGGCAGCCTCTATAGCTCAAAGGAGAGTTAGAACTTTCATGCATCCCAAGTTTCTTACATACTTTGGAAGGAAGAGAAGGATAGCAAGGAAATCTAGGTAAGTTCCTAAGAAAATTTTTAACTTTAGTGTACCTAATTTTGCTAAATCTTGAGGAAACAAGGAGCTTACTATATAATCTTTGTAAACTCTTGATTTGTATGAGTATAAGTGTTTTACATGAGGATCAAAACATTTTTCAAGTCAAAAGTTGGAACCAAAGAAAGAAAATCAAGTTTTGTTTCATTATATGCAAGAAAAATATTCCTATGGTATACTATATGTATTTTGATGCTAGATCCTTGGGGTTCATATGGTAAATGATTAAAATTATGTTAGTATGCTAGATCTTGAGTTTAGTATGTGAATATGATAGATTTGTATGATGTGGTATGAAAAGTTTGGAAAAAAATTTGAAGTTAGTTGGATTTTTGTGAAAAGTTTAATTAACTAGTGTGCTAAAGCATGTTCATACTGAAATCTATAAGTGATGTATGAGATTTTCTTTCTTAACATGCTAAATACATGAGTTAAGGATAAAATCCCTTTTGAATCACTCAAAAATGTTAAGAAATGAGTAAGTTATGATTTTAATCCCAAACTACACAAACTGTTGAACACACCAAACTGATCAGTCCCTTCTGGGCGAATTTTTAAACCCAAAACAGAATCAAAATTGGTGTTTGATATATGAAAGCTGTAGCTCATGAAAATACGAGTCCAACGATACCTATTGGGTCTAAATCGGAGTTGTAGATTTCATTTTGTGAAGATTTTAGTAAAGGACCCCAAATCTAAAAAATGAACCAAATGATGAAAATACCTTGCTGACTGTTGACTTTGAGTCTGATTTTCGGGACCTAGACAAATCCAAATTAGGTGTTTGATAAATGGAAACTGTAGTTTAAGAAGATACGAATCCAACGCCTTAGACGGAACTTAATTCCGAGTTGTAAATTTTGTTTTACAAACATTTTCGTAAAGGACCCCGAATCTAAAAATTTTAGGCAAGAATGGCAGAATTGTAATTAAGTGGAAAGTGAATAATTATTATAAATAATTTTTAAAGCCATTAAATGGTTAGTAAATTAATTACATATAAGATTAAATGTAATTAATTATTTAATTATTATTTAAGTGATATTAAGTGATAATTAAGTAGATTTAGTATTAATAAAGTAACTAGTTATTATTTAATTATGATTAAATAATAATTAGAGTTAAATAAATGATTAATTATTATTTAATTAATATTAAATAATGATTAAAGAATATTTAAGTAAGATTAAGTGATTACTTACTTACATTAATATAAAAGTTTATAAAATAATTATTTATTATTTAATTAATATTAAATAATAAATAAGGACAAATAATAATTAATTATTCTTAACTTTAATAAGAAAGAATAATTAAAAATTTATGAGATGAATTAATTATTATTAAATAATAAATAAGGATAAATATTAATTAATTATTCTTTAAATAATAATAAGAAATAATTAAAGACTAATAAAGAAAATAAATCAATTGTTTACTATTCAAGGATAAGGAGTTAATTAATTATTATTTAATTAATATTAAATAATAATTAAAGACAAATAATAATTGAATTATTCATTATTTAATTAACATTAAATAATGAGAAGATTTAATTGATTATTATTTATAATTAAATAATAACTAAAGGTAATTAATTAATTACTATTTAATTAGTATTAAATAGTAATCAAATGAAGATGGAGTTAATAAATAAAGAAAATTTAAATAAACTCCTTAATTAAACAATTATAATAAATTATTTAAAGACCTAATAAGTGATTATCACTTAAGAAAAGCATGATTTAATTATTAAATCATTAATCTAAGATCAATTAAATATCTTATAGGATTAATGATAGTACATTATGTATATGTACAATGTGATTGAATTATTTGCTAGATAATAGCACAATTAAGCGTATAGATGAATAATTATACGCAGTACTGTTGGGTCTCTAACTTTTAGATTTATTTTAATGATAACAATAATTAGTAAATAAATTAATTAAAAGGGTAGAATCCTCTCCATAAGATTTATATTATAATTTTTTAAATTTCTCTTATTTATTTTGACCAAAAATATTTTCAAGGATTTCTATTTTCTTTCATTATATTCAAGTTTTCAAAATTATTTTTACAAAAAGGAGCCTTGACCGAATTAATGCTTGGAGCATTAAAATATTTGTGTATTGCATTAATTGCAATATTTGACCAAAAGAAATGACATATATTTTGGGACAATTCATATGCTATATGCTGGAAAGTTTCAGGTATTGAAATGATAAAAGACAGGTAATCATGATATATATATATATATATATATATATGTAATGATTACTTGTATTAAATATGATATATATATTTGTTTATATATCTATACCTATATATACATATATATGTAAAAACCGTGTGTGTGAGTGTGTATATATATATGTAATGATTACTTGTATTAAATATGTTATATATATATATATAACGTGCATGTGTGTGTATACATATATCATGTCTCTTATATATTACTCATTTAATATATATTAACGTGTGTAGCATATATATGTATATAAATGAGAGCATTAAATGCTTTAAAAATTTTGACCGAATTTGGCATTCACATACATGATTTTCGGATGTGACAATTTTACATACATACATCTTATTACACTACATAATTAATGCTAGCAATTTGGAGAGATGCTAAGATTTGGAAGAGATTTCACATGGACCATTACAAAATTGCTTTGACCGAATTTTGGCTTTGTGAATCAAATGGGGCATTTACATGTATGTATGTATGTATAAACATTTATATATGTATGATTGGGTATTTATTGTGGAACAAAACAAAAATTTTCAACCAACCATTATGAAAATTCGGATATGGCATGTTACCAACTTGAGATGCTAAGATTGTGTGATATATTTGAGATATGTTGAGATTGTATATTGACCGAATTTTTAAGTAGCAATGATGAGGTTTGAAATTAAGGCATGTGTGAATTAAATGTGTAAATATATATATATATATATATATATATATGTGTGTGTGTGTGTGTGTGTGTGTGTGTTTGTGTGTGTGTGCATTAAATATGTTATATATATATATGTATAATTTCATGTGTGTGTGTGTATATATATATGGAATTTCTTAATATGTGCCCTTAGGGCACATGCTAAGCACACAGTTCAAGAGATTATTCCCTTGAATTGTGTGCATATTCCCTTGGACTTTGTGTAAATACAGAAATCAAGAGAATATGCACACAGTTCAAGAGAATATTCTCTTGAACTGTGTGCTTAGCATGTGCCCTTAGGGCACATGTTAAGAGGACCCTATATATATATATATATATATATATATATATGATCATAAATGTGTGTGTATATATATGTGTGCATTAAATAGCTATATGTATATGTATATATATATATATATATATATATATATATATATATGTAATGATTGCTGAGCATTTAATGCTACAATTTGGTCAAAAATTTCACTGGTCCGAAGCTTTGTAAAATTCGGAAGGTTTGCCAAGTTGGCAATCTATGTGCTATATTAATTCATCTGAGCCATTTATTTTAAATCAAGCAATCCTAGCCACTGATTACAAAAACACAATTTTTGGTGGACTGCCAAGTCATCAATCTGTGTGCTTCAAATTAATCTAAACCTTACATTTTAACCAAATGATTTTCATCCATTGATTTCAAAAGCAAAAAAAAAAATACCATTTTAACCCTAACCCAAAAAATCTATAAATAGAAGGTGATTTCATTCATTCTATTTTTACCAATTCATTATCAAAGAAAAGCTTATACTCCTCCTACATACTCTCTCACTAAAAAGCTTACAAATCTCTTCTTGTCTAAAAGTTTTGATTACTTACTAAGGAAAAATTAGTCTAAGTATATTGAGATAAGTTATTTATTTGAAGTTATATTGATTATCTCTTACTTATTATATTTATAGATATACGAATATAAATTGTTATACACAATTTTATATATCTATATTTCATCTATTTATCAATTAGAAAGTTATATTTAGACGTCGCAAGGCTACAGGAGATATTCCTCTTAATGAGGGATTCACACCGTATGATTCCTTATAGTACTAAAATAACTTTATATTTGATATTACTTATATAAATATTATAAAATAGATATACACTTGATTGTTCAAAAACGACACTGAGATAATTCCTCTAAAGAGTGAATAATCCAAACTGTATTTGAAAAATATAAGTGATTTATTGAAAAATATTTATATAACTATCAATTGTGAAAATTATAAATATTGTCGTACTTAGACGTCGCAAGGCTACAGGAGACATTCCTCTTAATGAAGGATTCACACCATACGATTCCTTATAGTACTAAGCGACTTTGTTTATAATCCATCACATAATAGATAAAATATTTTTATATATTATCTGAGTTAAACAAATTTATTTGTCATATCAAGTATTGTTTAACTGATTTATTTATTATACTTGATATCTGTCATCACAAGTATTTGATCATAAATTCATTTATGCATAAAATACTTGTTGCATAATATAAAAGTTATTTAAATTTTTATATCACAAACTTAAGTGAATATATCTGCTTAAATAGAAGCATATTTGATTCAAAACTTAAAACAACTTATCTGCTTACTCAGAAGCACTTTCACTCTAAATATAAAAGTAATTCAAACTTTTATATTTGAAATTAAAGTTACATTTCTTTAATCCATAAAGAATAAATAATTCTTTATAAATGTGCATTAAACTATATATCTACTTATACAGAAGCATCTTTGGGCTAAAAGCTAAAATTAACATATCTGCTTATTCAAGAATCACTTTTTCACACAAAATATAAAAGTTATTTAAACTTTTATAACAGTGCATAATTTACATATTTGCTTATACAGAAGCATTATTTTATCAAAGCATAAATTAGTATCTGCTTACAAAGAATCATATTTTCTCAAGTATAAAAGTCTTTGAGCTTTTATAAATATATATGATCTTTAAATTGCTATTTGCTTATTTAAGAAGCATCTATTTGTACTAAATTTTATCTGCTTATTTGAGAAGCATTTTGTTGTAAATTCTATTAAACACTTTGTAAAAAGGGAAAAAGTTAGAGTTAGTTTATTTTATGTGCCTGTGAGAAAGACAAGTAATTCTTCGACCAAGACCAAAGTCTTAGAGAGGTCAGCTGGGAGTTTGGTCTCTAGTGAACTTGTGAGGTGAGGAAGAGGCTGGTGTTTCAAGATTAGATCATAGAATAGAACTGAACTCAAAAGAAAGTATAACTAAGCTTGAGGAGGGAGCGAGGAGCTTGCTGTCCAAGATAGATTAGTTGGGAACAGTTAGAAGTTTGTCTATAAAATTTTGTAAAGGCTTCTCCGCCTATTGAAGGAGTATTTATTACTGATAGTAATAGGATCTCAAGTCCTGGAGAGGATCTTGAGACTGGACGTAGCAGCATACCCTAGATGTATGTTGTGAACTAGACAAATCTCTGTGCATTGTGTGATTGAATTTTTACTGTCCTGCATATTAATCTCTAACACTGCAAATTAATTATCTAAAAATTCAAAAAGGCCTAAGATAATTTTTTAATCTATAATAATCTATTCAACCCCCCTTCTAGATTATTATTTGACTTTTAAGTACTATTGATAGATCTACATTATCAATGTTAGGTCATTCAAAGAATTTTATTTAAAGCTAGTAAGCAGTAGCTCGTCGAACAGGTAAGTTCCCTAACTCAAACTCGAGTTATTATTTCAAAGCATGTTAGTGGATAATTATTATTGATTGTTCCACATTCCTTAATGATTATTGTTAATCGCACTTTGTGCAACTGAATTCCTGTTCTATAATTATTGAACCGTGAATCAATTAAAGTTCTTTCATTCGTGAACTGTTTATGAGATAGATCTATGCTAGTTGTGTCAGCTAGATCGAATATGTTTTAAATTTGATGAATCAAATAGGTTTTAAAAGCTGTTCTTAACCAATTGATTTGGTAAGGACTCGAGACTGAGGAAAAGAACAATTTTATTAAAGCATTATATTGAAAAATAATTGTTGCTCGACTATTAAGTGTTTATGCATAATTCACCGGGTATGAAAGGCTGATCCCCTTGACTACCAAAACTTACTAAAAGGACCAGTTTAAATACTGACAATCTTAGTATATGTTCATGGTTATTTCAAACCACTTAGCATCTATTATTCAATTATTGAGACTTAATTCATGTTTTTTCACAATCGAATTCCATTGTTGAACATTGAACATTAAATTTCTTTATAATCATGATATATCTTCCTTGTATTTAAACTTGCTAAGCAAATTAGTTGCTTACTCTTGTTATATCATGACGTTTATTTCAGCTAAGCCAGAGGCATCAAATAAGAAAGATAAAGGCAAGGGCAATGTTCAGGAATAATAGTTGTTAGAGATGTTTAATTATTATCTAATCTGATGTAATTATTTATGTAAACCTTTTGTAATAGTAAAAGTAAGTTTAAGTTAAGGTTAAGAAGATCTTGGGATTATTGTTGTAAGACTTTATATTAATGAACGATGTACGTTTATTATTCCACAATAGTTATAGAATGTTTATGATGATGATGTATCGTAAGCTCCAAACTCGAGGTTAGAGAACCCGAATTTGGGGGCGTCACATTATTGATTGGTGTTACAGGAATAAAATTTTGATTATGGACTATTATATCACAGAAGATAGTAGACATCATTCTCTACTTAACTTTTCTAATGAATTATTATTTTCGCTGTAGTTGTTGATCTAAAACTGGTTGTCCATTATATTTTATCTGATTTATTGAAGACTAACGATAATTTATTCTTTATTATCTTAGTCATAATATTCTTTACTGGGCTAGTTGAGCTCACCCTTTTCTTCGATTGTTCTCTTCAGGAAATGAGAATATAGCTGGGACTAGTCAAAAAATAGAGTGATGGTCCGAGATAGAGCTGTAGAAGTCCTCACTATTTTATAAAATAGTGTGTTAATAATTGTAATTAATGAGACCTGAATTTGAGCGTTTATATTTTCTACATAATATTTGTATTGACGCTCATAGTTGTGTGGTCGTATTTTGCACGATCGTATAATAGTTGGAATTTGAAGATGTATATTTGGAGTCTGTACTATATATTTGACGACTCAGAATGGGTTGTGTATTGAACCTATTTTGGGGGCGTCACAAATGCTAGGTATTAAGCATTTTATCCGTCAAGGAGTGGATGTGGAAATTGTTTTGAGTGTTGTAGACCCACTTGATACTAGTTGGAAAGCTAGTGAGTATCCTATGCATCAAGCTGCCGAGGTATTTAGTGATACTGATTTTGATGATGCTCATTTTGAACCAATTGATGATAGTGGATATGAAGAAGATGATGTGGAGTTTGGCAATATGTTGATCTTGAGGTTGAGTTATTTGGAAAAGAAGCAGTAGGGGTAAGTGTTGCAACAAATGAGAAAGGGTCAAAAAACATACGATAAAAGGGAAATTGATTGCATCCTCTACTACATTTGATGATGACGTTAATCTAATGACTGATGACATGCCTCCTCTTTTGAGAAGTCAAGATGATGAAACCCCAAGTTGGCCAATGTTTGATCCAAAGACTCAAATGAGTGACCCACAGTTTGAAAAATGAATGCTCTTCAGATATAACAAAATCTTCAAGAAGGCTGTGCTATTGTAACGAATGAGAAATTTAACTTAGCTTGTAATTAGGGTTTTTGAATATTATTTTATTAAATAAAGTTTTAATGAATATTATTCTGAGTTATGTGTTTGAAGGATGTTTTATGACCTAGGATGATTGTATGATGTTAGGATTTTGGCTATGTGCATGAATTAAAGAGTATGAATTTCCAAGGCGAAAATAAAAATTTTCCTAGAAATTTACGTAAAATCACTATTCATCCAAAACTGATAAAGTATTTATTTCGATTTTTCAAAAAATAGCAAATGTTTAAATTCTGAGAAAAGACGTAATATTCAATAAAATTCAGAAACGAAAAACGCAATTTTTAGCATGTGTGTTGGATTTTGAGAATATAACTAATATAATATAAACTTTATACAAGAAGAATACAAGTATAATATGAATTATTATACTAGTATAATACGAAGAATAATACGAAGTATTATACTAATAGAATACGAAAAGAATACGAAGATTATACGAAAGAAATACGAAAAGTCAAAGTCAAAAAGTCAACAAAAGTCAACCAAAGTCAAGATGGGTTATTTAACTAATAGACTTTGACTTTATAAAGGCCCAAAATGGAAAGTGTTAGGAGGCCCAATTGAAATTAATTCAAGGCCCAGAGAATTATTAATTCAAGCCCAAATAGAAGTCCAAAGTGAATTTAATTTAAGCCCAACTCAAGATCCAAACCCATGGGTCAACCCATGAACCAAATGTGTAAGACCCCAACTTTTATGAATAAAGATTTAATTTTCTTTATATATTATTTCGAAACAGTAAGGTGTTGTTTTGATAAATGTGGAAAATTATGGGTGAAATGTGCAAATATTTCAAAATGAGCAAGTGGTTATAAAATATTCTTGTTGTCGGGAAATATTCGTACGACAGCGCAGCTATTTGTGGACCCCATAACGGAATAACTGTCGGATATAAAAAGCGACATAAATAACCTTTTTATAAAATAACGGCGTAGTTGTTACCGTTAGTACTGTTGAAATACCCGGTGGTTAAAATACAGTGATACGCGGTGTTGCACAGTAGTACACGGTATTGCACAGTATTTCGAATTATTGAGTCTTACGTGAGAAGGCACTTACTCAATTATTGTTACAGTAATTACTGTTCAATATTTTATATTATTGACTCAATAATTGTTACATTGATATTTTATTGACTCAATAATTGCTACGTTGCTATTTTATATGATTGATTCAATAATGGCTACAGTTGATATTTTGGTATTATTGATTCAATAATTGTCACTGCACAGTATTTCACATTATCAACTCAATAATTCATATTATTTGAATAATATTATTAGATAGCATTATTGACAATGTCTAAGGAAGTTCTGTCTAGGATGGGTTATTTAATTGCGCGCCAGTAAGGAGAAGTCATTATCGGAATGCCCCCTCTTTCCTATGAACGACTTGGTTGCCAATATTGTAGTTCTGTAATATTATTTGTGAATAATTAATTATTGATTTATATGATAAGAAAATATTTATTTTGTGGATATAAAAGAAGGAATTAGCGCTGATGTGTTTTTATCAGTATTTTGGGTGTGGAAAATCATCTGTTTATAAATTTCGGATAATTTATGTTTGGAATTTGGAAAACGTTTCTTCTACAAAGTTGTAGAGAATTAAATTTTCTACGGAAAGGACATATCATTTGTATTTTTTTGATAAAAGGGCTATTTATTATGAATTATTGAAGTTTCAAAAAATAAATATTTTTTTTAATGGGTGGGTCCCACTTTTGTTGAAAAATTCTGATGTTTTGAAAGCCGCCAGGCGACGGAAATTTTTTTAAAAATAATATTATTTTATTAATTTAGTCTACTTTGGCATCCTAAGCTTTTCCTATAAATAGGGTGCTTAAATTAGAATTGAAAATCACACCAGAATCAGAAGTTTTCTCTCTCTATAATATCGAGCGTATTTTTGTGAGTATTTAGATACTTTGAGTGTTACTATTTAGTGCAAGTTTCCTTCGGTGTTATATCCGATATTCCAGTTAGAGGTACTATTCTTTTGAAGTAAGGGATGTTATTTTCTTTCGTAAATGATGTTATTCTTCTCAATATCATTATACCAAAATATTGGCATGAATTTTATTATGAAATTCTTACTTTTTTGTCGGGGTTATTATTCACGTATATGGCACTATTCACGAAAAAATTAAATTTTCTTCTATATGTCCAAGTTGCTTGTTAAAGTTCTTATCTTTGATTGGATCTAAGTTTTGAGCTTTATTCTTGAATTTTGCTCCACAAAGTATTATTATGGAGTATTTTTAAACTTGGATAAACTAAAGTACGAATCCTTAATCTTTGTCTTTTATCTCACTGGATTCGTTATTTATATTATTTTTCATCATCCTCAATCCTAAATGGTGATATAACTGAATATCTTTGGCCTGTAGAGCAAAGATGAATGATTACCTGATGAATATCTTTGGCCGTAGTGCAAAGATGACAAGTGTTGAGATGAACATGACCACCGATGATACAAATGAATATTTTTGGCCTGTAGTGTAAAGATGAATATTGATTCGAGATGTATATTGATTGATGTTACAGGGATAAAATATTGAGATGGACTTTTAAATTATAGAAGATAGTAGACTTCATTCTCTACTTAACTCTTCTAATGAATTGCTATTTCCGCTGCGAATATTGATTTAAAATTGGTTGTCCATTATATTTTATCTGATTTATTGAAGGCTAACGATAATTTATTTTCCATTATCGTAGTCATAATATTCTTTACTGGGCTAGTTGAGCTCACCCTTTTCATCTATTGTCCTCTTCAGGAAATGAGAACGTTGCGGGAACTAGTCGGGGGACAGAGTGATGGTCCGAGTTAGAGCAGTAGTAGTCCTCGCTATTTTTGTAAAATAGTGGAATAATAATTGTAATAAATAAAAAATAAATTTGAATGTTGATATTTCGTATTATATACGATTTGTATTGACACTCACAGTTGTGTGGTCGTATTTTGCACGACCGTGTGATATAAAGTTTGTATTTGAATTTTGTACCATGTATTTGACGACTCAGAATGGGTTGGGTTGACTGGACCTATTCTGGGGGGCGTCACAGTTGGTATCAGAGCTTAGGGATATGATCTCTGGCGGAGATCGGGGAATAGAACTAGGAGGGGAGAGACGAGTAAATCCTTCACTAGTATGTCCTACCTAAGCTTATGTGGTATTTAATTGGTCAGTCAAAGCATAGGGTTAATATGTGATATGTTATTTGTTTAATTAACCCTTATTTTATGGCAGTATTTGAGAATGGCAGCTGAGAATGTTAACAACGAAGTGAATGAGACCGTAGAGACACCTTTAATCACTAACCAGGAGAACGTGCAACAAGAAGACAATGTTCATCCTAAAAAAAACGCTGATCAGACGATAAACGATGAGATGTTTAGAAGTTTTTTACAGTTCATGCAAAACCAGACGAGGGAAACTCGTGTGCAACATATAGGTGGAGATAATAACAACTCGCGGCTTGTCACTACCAAGCAGTTCAAATAATTGGGACCACCAGAGTTTTTGGGGAAGCCGGATCCGATCAAGGCGGAGACGTGGATTAAACAAATTACCAAGATATTTGATGTCTTGGGATGCACGGAGGAATAGAAGGTTCCATTCGCCACGTTTATGTTCCGTGGAGAGGCAGATTACTGGTGGGAATCTGTGAAGCGTACCCAGCCTACCGCACTCAAGATGTCTTGGGAAGCGTTCCAGAAACTGTTCAATAACAAGTACTTTTCTGAAAGTATTCGTCATATGAAGGAGGTAGAGTTTATCAGACTCGAGCAAAACAACATGACGGTATCCCAGTACGAGGCTAAGTTCGCGGAGTTGTCCAGGTTTGCACCTCATTTGGTGGAGAATGAGGAACGTATGACGCGGATGTTTCTAAGAGGTTTGAAACCCGAAATACGTCAATACCTCATTTCTCATAAATTTTCTCTATATTCGGATGTAGTGAACAGGGCCCAGTTGTTAGAACGAGATAATGATTATGTTCAACCGAGGGACCACAACGAAGGTCGTACCGGTGGCAGCAGTCATCGGAGCAATGACAACCAGCAGGGAGGAAAGTATGACCGAAGCGGTAACCACTCCGGTGGTAATCGTGGCCATGATAGTAGGAAAAGCGAATCGGGAGGAGATTTCAAGAAGAGAAGGTATAACAATGAGAACGTGAAGACGTCAACATCAGCACCAACATCAACTATTTCTAGAGGAGGAGAACGACCATCGATCGTATGCTATAAATGCGAGAAAGAGGGACACATCAGCCCAAACTGCCCACAACAATTCAAAACATGCTATAACTGTGGAAAAGAAGGACATATAGCTCGAGATTGTCCTGTTGCGAAACCAAGTCCAGCGGGGGTGGTGATTTTAAAAGCGGTTTCGGACAAGTCAAAGTTGGTGATTCCTGGAAGAGCGTTTGTCGTGACAGCCCAAAACGCGAGGAATCCACACGAGGTGATTACGGGTAAGCTAATCATAAACTCTTGCGAAGTTTACACCTTGTTAGATACCGGTGCTACCCATTCCTTTATTTCACCTGTTTGTGCTCAACGTTTGAACTTGACTTCTGATAAATTAGACTTTGACTTATCTGTTGAAACTCCGTTGGGAGAAACCTTCGTTACATCTACAGTTTACAAATCTTGCTTAATTCATATTGGTACCCTTACCTTACCTGTTGATCTTATATCTTTGAAAATACTTGCATTTGACGTGATTTTAGGAATTGACTGGTTAACCACTTACCATGCCAAAATTGATTGTTTTCGTAAGGTTGTTAGTTTTCATATTCCTAATCAACCTGTTGTGCGAATCCCAACCACCACACCACTAAATCAGTCAATATCATTTCAAGTTATAAAGCTATTCGTTTATTGAAAAATGGATGTCAAGCTTTCTTAGCTCATGTCACTGATCTAAACCAAAATACGTCAGATTTGAATGATATTTCCGTTATTAATGAGTTTCCTGATGTATTTCCCGAAGAACTTCCCGGTCTACCCCCAGAACGTGAAGTTGAATTCTTTATTGACCTTGAACCCGGTACAAAACCCATTTCTAAAACCCCATATCGAATGGCTCCTATTGAACTTCAGGAGTTAAAGGTCCAATTACAGGAATTGTTAGACATCGGTTTTATTCGTCCTAGTACGTCTCCTTGGGGTGCTCCTGTTTTTTTCATTTGGAGTGAGAAATGCGAGAAGAGCTTCCAAGAGCTCAAGAGGAGACTTATTTCGGCACCTGTTCTGACAATACCATCTGGTTCAGATGGATTTGTTATCTACAGCGATGCTTCGGGCAAAGGGTTAGGATGTGTTCTCATGCAACATGGAAAAGTCATAGCCTATGCGCGACAACTCAAAGAATATGAGAGGAATTATCCTACTCATGATCTAGAGTTGGCAGCAGTCGTTTTCGCGTTGAAGATCTGGTGACATTACCTGTACGGAGAGAAAGTGGAGATCTATACAGATCATAAGAGCCTTAAATATTTCTTCACTCAGAAGGAACTCAACATGAGGCAACGATGTTGGCTTGAGCTGTTGAAAGATTACGATCATACCATCCAATACCATCCTGGAAAAGCAACCGTGGTAGCTGACGCATTGAGTAGAAGATCATATACGGGAACGAGTGCGATGATGTCAAGTATACGCGTAGAACCAGCTTTGATTGATAAAGTTAAAGCTGCTCAAGCTACGGATCCGGAGCTGATAAAGATGAAGAAGAAAGTGCAAGAAGGTGCCATTCTAGAAGCAAGAATCGATGAAGAGGGAATACTTCGAGTCAACTCCAGACTTTGTGTTCCTAACGATTCTGACTTAAAGTATAGAATCATGATGGAGGCACACAACACACCGTTTGCAATCCATCATGGGAGTACCAAAATGTATCGTGATCTTCGACATACATTTTGGTGGAGCAATATAAAGAGAGAGATCGCGGAGTTTATTTCGAGATGTTTAACTTGTCAACATGTAAAGGCGGAGCATCAAGTACCGAAAGGTCCATTGCAACCACTGGAGATTTTGAAATGGATATGGGAACACATTACGATGGATTTCGTTACGGGTTTTCCCTAGGTTTCTCAAAGCATAGATGCGATTTGGGTTATTGTTGATAGATTAACCAAGTCTGCTCATTTCTTGCCGATACAAGAGACTTATTCCCTTGAACGTCTTGCTCATATGTACGTGAATGAGATTGTGAGATTGCATGGCATGCCAGTATCCATAGTTTCAGATCGTGACCCCAGATTTACTTCACGATTTTGGATCAGTTTGCAGAAAGCTATGGGCACGGATTTACGATTCAGTTCGGCTTATCATCCTCAAACAGATGGACAATCGGAAAGAACTATTCAAACTCTTAAAGATCTATTGAGACTCTGTGTTCTAGACTTCAAAGGGAGTTGGGATAAGTACTTACCATTGGTGGAATTCTCCTACAACAACAGTATCAGGCAAGTATAGGTGTGGCTCCATTCGAAGCGTTGTATGGACGAAAGTGTCATTCTCCAATATGCTGGAATGAGGTGGGTGAAGGAATATTGTTGGGACCAGAGTTAGTACGTATGACTACAAAAAAGATTCGGCAACGGATACAAACTGTACAAGATCGACAAAAGAGTTATGCGGATCTTCATCGAAAGGACGTGGAATTTAATGTTGGAGACCATGTGTTATTACGTGTTGCTCCATGGAAGGGAGTTACGAGGTTTGGCAAGAGAGGAAAGCTCAATCCACGATTCATTGGTCCATTTGAGATCCTTGACCGAGTAGGAAATGTGGCCTATAGACTCGCTTTACCTCCAAGCATGTCTCGTGTTCATAACGTTTTTCACATATCCGTGTTACGTAAATATATGAAGGATCCAAACCACATTATTGAGTTAGAACAAGACGAGATAGCCGAAGATTTAACGTACGAGGAGGTACCTGTCAAGATCTTGGATAGGAAGGAGCATGTCCTGCGCTCGAAAATTATACCTCAAGTTAAAGTTTTGTGGAGAAACCATGCTATTGAGGAAATGACCTGGGAGTTGGAATCGAAAATGAAAGCGAGGTATCCTCACCTTTTCGACATACCAGGTACGTAGGTCAATTTCGAGGATGAAATTTCATAAGGAGAGGAGGTTGTAAGACCCCAACTTTAATGAATAAAGATTTAATTTTCTTTATATATTATTTCGAAACAGTAAGGTGTTGTTTTGATAAATGTGGAAAGTTATGGGTGAAATGTGCAAATATTTTAAAATAAGCAAGTGGTTATAAAATATTCTTGTTGTCGGGGAATATTCGTTTGGTCGTGGAATATTCTTGTTGTCGAGGAATATTCGTACGACGGCGCAGCTATTTGTGGACCCCACAACGGAATAACTGTTGGATATAGAAAGCGACAGAAATGACCTTTTTATAAAATAACGGCGTAGTTGTTACCGTTAGTACTGTTGAAATACCCGGTAGTTAAAATACAGTGATACGCGGTGTTGCACAGTAGCACACGGTATTGCACAGTATTTTGAATTATTGAGTCTTACGTGAGAAGGCACTTACTCAGTTATTGTTACAGTAATTACTGTTCAATATTTTATATTATTGACTCAATAATTTCTACATTAATATTTATATTATTGACTCAATAATTGTTACATTGATATTTTATTGACTCAATAATTGCTACGTTGCTATTTTATATGATTGATTCAATAATGGCTACAGTTGATATTTTGGTATTATTGATTCAATAATTGTCACTGCACAGTATTTTACATTATCAACTCAATAATTCATATTATCTGAATAATATTATTAGATAGCATTATTGACAATGTCTAAGAAAGTTATGTCTAGGATGGGTTATTTAATTGCACGCCAGTAAGGAGAAGTCCTTATCGGAAGGCCCCCTCTTTCCTGGGAACGACCTGGTTGTCAATATTGTAGTTCTGTAATATTATTTGTGAATAATTAATTATTGATTTATATGATAAGAAAATATTTATTTTGTGGATATAAAAGAAGGAATTAGCGCTGATGTGTTTTTATCAGTATTTTGCGTTTGGAAAATCATCTGTTTATGGATTTCGGATAATTTATGTTTGGAATTTGGAAAAACTTTCTTCTACAAAATTGTAGAAAATTAAATTTTCTATGGAAAGGACATATCATTTGTATTTTTCTAATAAAAGGGCTATTTATTATGAATTATTGAAGTTTCGAAAATTAAATATTTTTTTTAATGGGTGGGCCCCACTTTTGTTGAAAAATTCTAATGTTTTGAAAGCCGCCAGGCGGCGGATTTTTTTTAAAAATAATATTATTTTATTAATTTAGTCTACTTTGGCATCCTAAGCTTTTTCTATAAATAGGGTGCTTAAGTTAGAATTGAAAATCACACCAGAATCAGAAGTTTTCTCTCTCTATAATATCGAGCGTATTTTTGTAAGTATTTAGATACTTTGAGTGTTACTATTTAGTGCAAGTTTCCTTCGGTGTTATATCCGATATTCCAGTCAGAGGTACTATTCTTTTGAGGTAAGGGATGTTATTTTCTTTCGTAAATGATGTTATTCTTCTCAATATCATTATACCAAAATATTGGCATGGATTTTATTATGAAATTCTTACTTTTTTCGTCGGAGTTACTATTCACGTATACGATACTATTCACGTATACGGCACTATTCACGAAAAAATTAAATTTTCTTCTATATGTCCAAGTTGCTTGTTAAAGTTCTTATCTTTGATTGGATCTAAGTTTTGAGCTTTATTCTTGAATTTTGCTCCACAAAGTATTATTATAGAGTATTTTTAAACTTGGATAAACTAAAGTACGAATCCTTAATCTTTGTCTTTTATCTCACTGGATTCGTTATTTATATTATTTTTCATCATCTTCAGTCCTAAATGGTGATATAACTGAATATCTTTGGCCTGTAGAGCAAAGATGAATGATTACCTGATGAATATCTTTGGCCGTAGTGCAAAGATGACAGGTGTTGAGATGAACTTGACCACTGATGATACAAATGAATATCTTTGGCCTGTAGTGTAAAGATGAATATTGATTCGAGATGTATATTGATTGATGTTACAGGGATAAAATATTGATGATGGACTTTTAAATTATAGAAGATAGTAGACTTCATTCTCTACTTAACTCTTCTAATGAATTGTTATTTTCGCTGCGAATATTGATTTAAAATTGGTTGTCCATTATATTTTATCTGATTTATTGAAGGCTAACGATAATTTATTTTCCATTATCGTAGTCATAATATTCTTTACTGGGCTAGTTGAGCTCACCCTTTTCATCTATTGTCCTCTTCAGGAAATGAGAACGTTGAGGGAACTAGTTGGGGGACAGAGTGATGGTCCGAGTTAGAGTAGTAGTAGTCCTCGCTATTTTTATAAAATAGTGGGATAATAATTGTAATAAATAAAAAATATATTTGAATGTTGATATTTCGTATTATATACGATTTGTATTGACACTCACAGTTGTGTGGTCGTATTTTGCACGACCGTGTGATATAAAGTTTGTATTTGAATTTTGTACCATGTATTTGACGACTCAGAATGGGTTGGGTTGACTGGACCTATTCTGGGCGGCGTCACAAAATGGGTGGGTAATTGAAGAACCACATGTGGGACCCACTAAAGGGCCATATGGCCGGACACCCCATTAACCATTGGAGGTTTGCTCCATTTAATATCTTCATTTGATAAGTTAACATTAAATGTTAGGACCAAAAAGTCTTTGGTTGGTCAATTAACCTAACCATGGTTCAAATAGTAATGAGGTGGAAGGGGGGTTGGTTTGCAAGATTTGAAAGTTGAGAGGATTGACTGGAAGAGACTTAAACTTAAGTGATCAACTAGTGACTTAATGAAAGTGTTTTAATGACCAAATTACCCTAAACCTTGCCCTCCTATAAATAAGAAGCTAAATGTTAGATTTTCCTTCACAAAATCATCTAACACATTAAGAACAAATATATTGAGAGAGAAGTGAGAGTAAGAGCTTGGAGAAGAAAGTAAAGAAGTCATCTTGATCATCAAGTTCATTAAATAATCAAGAAAACAAGAGGTATTTCATCATAAACTCATATATCTTCTTCATCTCAAGTCTTTAATAGCTTTTTAGAGTGTTATGAAGTGCATGTTGGTGGATGGTTAGGGGGTTCTTGATGAATCATTACCATACCGGTGGAATAAGGAAGGTTTAGTGGATTGAAATCACTAAACAACGCATGCTGAATAAAACTATACTCTTAAAATGAAGAATATAAGAAACTATGTTAAAAGTTATTGGTGAACAAGTTTAAAACCATCATATAGGTGTTGTTGATGGAAAAATTAAAAACCATCATGTGTCAGTGTAAGAATTGTGGAAATGTTCCCATTAGAACGGAGTAAAATATGCTATAACGAAGTTATAACGAAAATTTCAGTAAAAGATGTTAATTGATGAAAAACTTAAGTTAGTTAGAATTTTTTTTTTTTGTAGTTAGTCAATCCCAAGAATTGTATTTTCCAAGGAATTGAGTAATTCACGAGAATAGGAAGTCATAAACTTGAGAACGAACACGTTCCGACTCCGGATGAGGAAGTTACGAGAAAAATGAAAATTAAAACTTTAAAAACGTTAAATATGAAAAGTTATGCATTACGGGATTTTTGAACCAATTATACGCCTAGTTAGAATGTCCGAAAAAATATTCTATCCGGGGGGATTTAAAGTATGCTATGAAAGCTAGAAAACGACTCGGGAACAGACTAATTCCGAGTTAGAATGACTAAGATACGAGTTCGCAAAGTAGACGTCAGGATTGAAATTTTAACTTAAAAAATTTTCAAAAGTTTTAGCCTGGCGCCGCAGCCCCAATTTTGCCTAAAAATTGGGCGCTATAGCGCCGACTCGGAAGCCCACTTACTGTCCGAAGGCGCCGCAGCGCCCGGATTTGCACTGAAATCCGGCGCCACAGCGCCAGCCCATAGTTTTGCACAATAAGGAGATTTTTAAAGCAAAAAGTAAAAGAAATGTTATGGAATAAAAATGAAAATAAATATTAATTATATATATCATCCTAATGAGGATATGGTAACCTTAAGATTAGGATTGGAAGTTAAATTGAAATGATAATCTAACTTAAACGTAAAGTACCGCAATGAAATAATTGTTCCGTATTTACGTAGAATGAGGATGTTAGAATATATGAAGCAATATCTTAAGACATTTTACTTTATAAAAGTAATGAATAACAATTAAACATCAATGAATGATAACAAAGGTTAACGACTGATATTGAACTTAATGTATAACTTAAGTTTAATGTATTAAACGATTACTATAATAAGAGAAGTCGAAGTAAACCAATACTTGGTTTTGGTTATGTGTCTAATTGGTACATACATGTAAATTTATGTGTGTAGACTGTAAAGAAAGCGAATTAGCGTAAACTATAAATAGCTGATGCTTGAGGCAAGTTTCCTAAACCTTACTCTTGTGAAATTATGTGGGTTTTTATACTTGATTAAATCTTTCAAATATTTGTTCAAATACTTCAAACATGTTTTGCTATGAACTATTTACGAAAGGGTTGTTGCCATTATTTGGTTAAACCAATGTTGAAATGCCTTAATGATTTGTTAGTAAATCTTTTAAATGTTATTTATGAAAAATTTAAGCTAGCTAACACCAACTGCTTTGGTATTGATATAAGTTAAGCCTAAGAATGAACAATCAAATGTATATAGTTGAATCTTCGACTGACAGGCATGGTGTCAAAATGAAACATAAATACGTTTAACGGATGAGTGTTAATCAACATATAGTACTATAGGCTGATTACCTAGAACTGCTCGTAAGATATATCGAATTTACGGAGTTATTACCAGGAAGTCCCTTTTTAATGAAAGAAAATGGTTAACTTTCGGTTGTTTGACCATCTCAGATTCAATATTCATATTTTGTTTCCAACGATATTTTAAACAAAGGAAAAGTATTTCTTTAATTATTCTTATTGATTCTCAACTATTTGTACACTTGTTAAATAATAAACATATGATTCTTGATTTTGTTCTTAAAACTCTTATACTTGCTGAGCTAGTATATGCTCATTCTTGCTTGAACTATATGTTTTTAGCTAAGGTCGAAAAGGTAGAAGGGTCCGGAAAGGACAAAGGGAATGCGAAGTTGTAGACATAATTAGCCGATGTAATAATAGTAGTACTTTTGTAATAAACTCTATTATGATGCAATAAATATGTAATGGTTATAGATAACCTGGGAGAATGAATGAAATGATGTAATAATAAAGTAATTACATTCATGTTAAATCAAATATATAGTTAAATGTTTTGATTATTGTAGTATTATGTAGCACCTTATTCAGAGTTTAAAGGTACCCGAATTTGGGGGCGTCACAGATATCACATTCTGTGAAGCATGACAAGGTACTGCATAGGTATAGGAATGAATGTAACAAGGTGGGATTTACATTCAATGATGACTCATGTGGGTGGAAATTATATGGTTCTAAGATGCAAAAGGAAGATACTCTGTAAGTAAAAATATACACCCTCTAAAAGAGCACACATGTGGCATGCAGTTCAAGATTCCTAGTGTGAATTCAAGATGGCAAGTAGAGAGGTATGTAAATAAGATCAATCCTAAGATGCATGTAACTACATTTTGTGATAAAGTATGGAATGGCTATACTATCAAAATAACTGAAGCTCAATCCTATAGGGCAAGGAAAATGACGGTGACATCCATTGATGGTGATTTAAGAGAACAATACAACAAGTTGTGGTACTACCAATCTGAATTAAGAAGGCCGAATCCTGGTTCTACAGTGGAGATAAAAATGTGAAGATGGTTCACTGTTAGAAGGTAAACCTGTGTTCTAAAGATTTTATTGTTGTTTAGGTGGTCTCAAGGAAGGTTTTAAACACTGTAGACCAGTCATTGGGCTAGATGGTACACATCTCAAAAGCACAAATGGCGGAGTTCTATTGAATGCAGTTGGGATTGATGGAAACAGTAATTTATATCTAGTTGTTTATGCTGTTGTGGAGGCAAAAAACTATGAGACATGGAAGTGGTTTGTTGAATCATCATTGAGGATGTGAGATTGTAAATGACCATGGTTGGACCATAGTGTCATGCAAGCAATAGGGATTAATTAAGGCCATTGAAGAGTTGATTCCAAATGCTGAGAATAGGTTTTGTTGGCAGCATTTACATGCCAATTTTGCAAATGCAGGGCATAAAGGGCAGGCTCTAAGGGAACTGTTATCGGAATGTGCAAAGGAAACAAACGTTGGGAAATTTAATGAAGCATTGGAGGAACTGAGGAAAGCATATTCTGAAGCACACAAATGGTTGGAAGACAATCCACCCTATCAGTGGTCAAGGTCATACTTCATTCCTTACCCAAAGTGTGACATATTACTAATAATTTGGTGAAAAGTTTCAATGGAAGAATTAAGTTGGCAAGGGAGAAACCTATATTTTCAAAGCTTGGAGATATTAGATAATTACTGATGAATAAGTGTCACTTTATGAGAAATTTATACAACAAATGGTGAGGAAAAATAACACCTAGTACACTGAAGAGACTAGAGGACTCTAAAAAATGGCTGGAGAATGCATACTTGAGTCATCTGATGAGTTTACGTTTGAAGTTAGGACAACATCAGGAGAGAAATATGTTGTTGATTTGGAAGATTTATCTTGCAATTGTAGAAAGTAGTACATCACAGAGATCCCTTGCAAGTATGTTGTTTCTTGTATGTATTGCTAAGGTTTAGATCCTCTAGACTATGTAAATGATCTTTTAACTTATCAGTACTTACAAGAAGTTTTATGAAAATTTTATATCTCTAATGACCTCAAGCAACATGTGGGAGTCTGAGAGGCCTAATCTGCCACTTATTTCTGAACCAAAGTATAAAAAACTTCCTGGTAGGCCAAAAAAATTAAGGAAGATGGGTCAAAATGAACCATGACAAGGATATCTAGGAAAATCGCATTAACAATCACTGAGGTGCAAGGTTTGCTAACAATATGGCCATAATGCAAGCACACCGTAAAAGGGAAGCTGCAAAAAAAGCTAACAGATAAGCATCTAAAAGCAAGGAAGTTAGGGAAGGTAGTAACACTAGTGTGGATGGTACACTGCAACAAGAGTTGAATTTGACTCAGCCTTATGGTCCAACTTAGGATTCATGGGTCGAACCACCAGAAAAGAGGCCTGCAAAACTCCCAGTAAATAATGTCTAATTTATTTTACTTTGCCTCATTTTTAAATATGATAAGAAGTGTAATTATTAGTCCTTTTGATATAATTGTGTGTGCAGGTGAAAAGAAGCAGAACTGGTATAGTGAATGCAGTTGTACCTATCTCAATCCCAACTGCAAATACTGTACCCCCATCTCAAGCAAGTCTTAATAACTTTTCTATGGATTTTTACAGTCTTATACATTTATTTTTATATATTTGACAATTGAAGTCGTATTTATTGTATAGGTAAAAAAATCTAAGGTTGCATTCATTCCGAGGCCACCACTGATTCCACATGGAGAAAAAATTGTTAACATTAGAGCTCCACCATCTGGAATCACAATCCCTGAAAGAAATTGGCTATGTGCAGGTGTGCCTCAAACACAAGATACATTTAGGGGTACTCCAATCCTAAATATAAAAGGGAATAAATTTGTGATCATCAACAATCTAAGAGGAATTATCAAAGAGACTGACAAGGATGATGCAGGGTCATCCAAATCAAAAGGAATGAATAAGTAGAAAGTGACCATGTGTAGTGAATTCTATTTTTGTTTATTAGCATTTTTTTATGGTGAACAATCTGTAAGCACTTTAAGTTTGGTTTTTGGGGATAGTGATAGGTCTGTAAGCTTAGTTTTTGTTCATGTTTTTGTCAAACAATTATTGCTTGGTAGGCTTGATCTATTTGGACGTTATCGTGAAGTGATTGTAACTATGAGTTTCTGAACAATGTAAACTTAATTCTCTTGGTGAAATATATGATCAGTCATTAAGGTAAAATGGGTGTGTGTGTTTGTATATTTGTGTTTGTATGTTTGGGTGCTGGTTCATTGTTAGGTGTTGCTTTGTTTCATGTTAGCTGATTCAATTGGCTCTGTTTGGGAAATGGGGAATTAGGTCAATATCATACAATGGTGCAGTAAAGCTGCATGGAAAAGTTTGTTATGTAAATATGATATCATTGTACTCCACTTTTTCTAAGCCAATATATATCAATCTCTTATACTTAACTTCGATTTCGTAAGGATTTAAGAAGTTCTTAACAATAATTTATTTGTTCTTTGCAGGGCCTACATAGGCATCAATTCCATTGCCATCATTGGTCGCAGCTGCGCTGATTGCTTTGAGAAAATCAGTGATGAGACGCACTGTCTAAAATAAAATTTATCATGTTTGAAACTTACTAATATAGTATTTTGTTCCTGCAGTTTTGAGAAGTTAATGAAAGACGTAAAACTTTACCTTTTACCTTTTTGGGCCTTCTTTTTCCTCTTTTTCTAGTCTAATAAAGCATTGTACATATGTCTAGTCTATTGTTCTAATTTTAATGTTTCCACAAATTACTTATAGTGAGCAGTTTAGAAGTTCCGGTGTCTAAGATTTGATTCAACCCTCGATAAGCTTCATTGTAGCCTATAATTGTTAGTTTTCCTGTCAGTTTCATTATTCATTAAAACCTTTTATTGAATATATTCCATGGCTTGGATACACATGCAGTTTCATGTGATAATGCAGAAGAGAGAAATGCTCCAGTGGCAGTGCTTTTTTTCTAGTGGATTAAATTCTATGATACTAGCAGCTTTACTAGATGAGTGCTTGAATACTAAATGTAAATGTTACCTCCAATTTTAGTTTTTTTCTCTTTTCATAAAGTAAATGCCTATAACATTATAATACATTTTGTTAGTTTCATCAGTTTACGTTCCTTTTTGCTACAATTTGGTAGTTGTACGATGTTTTTCACCCCCTCTCGAATGCATAATTTTTGATGATGAACATGCTTATCTTATCAAGTTTCTTTTGGCAGCTGAAATCGATTTGCTTAATACTCCCTCCGTCCCAAAATAATTGCTCAGTTTTGACTTTTTTTAGTCAAATTGACTATTTTTAAAATTAATAATTAAGCATGTATAAATATATTTTTAACATTATAAAAATTGGTATTAGTAGTAAATTGTATATACTTTTTTTTTGTTATAACCTCTTCACCTATATTTTGGCAAAAATGGTACAAAAAATAGTTTTAAAAAATAGTCAATTTGACTAAAAAAAAGTCAAAACTGAGTAATTATTTTGGGACAGGGGGGAGTATAAGTTTTGATGGCCAATTTTCTCTTGATAGAATCTCTATTAGGGCGGGGGTGAAGGAACTTCAGATGATTGCAACGTTGAGAAGGTGGTGTTGTAAGAATCCAGATTTTTGAGAATTATTAAAATAAGAATTAAATAAATAAAATTCTTATTAAATGATATGTTATGGGATATTATTGCATATGTGAGTAAGAACTATGCAATATGTGATGTTTATGTTAATAAATATATTAGAAGTATATATTTATTACTTGTAAATAAATTGTAGGAGCAATTTATTAAAGGAAATAATTAGTTAAGTATACAAATAATATGGTATACTTTAAATAAAGGATATTAAAATAAATTCTATCATTGAATTATTTTAATAAAGAGAGAATATTATTTTAATGATATATGTAAATAAATTGATATAAAAAATTTATAATGTGAGAGAATAAATTTATTTATTTTTTCTTTATGTGATGTGGGTGCATTACATGGACTATTTGCAAGGTGATAAATATATATAGTTATTTTGTATATATTTATTATGTGAAGAAATAAAATCATGATGAACAATTTGATTAAGGAATGAAGGAGGTGGTTTAAATATATAATATTTATATATACTTTATCTAAGGATATTAGAATAAATTCTTAAATGAATTTATGTCAATAGGGCAAGGATATTATATTATAATATCTTAAGTAAGCAAATAATTATATTTGCATGGAAAATTATGTGTGGCATATTTATTTTAGTAGTTATAAAATAAATATGTAGATAAGGTATGTTATGTTTTATTTTGGGAATATGTAATTTATATAACAAGATAGGTTATATAATTATATGATTCCTATTGGGTGAAAGTATTAAGTTGATGAATTAGTAATTTAGGATGTTAAAACCTGGTTACTCATTATTGAATAAATAATATTCAATAAAAACCTTATTAGAATTATTGGGCATTGGGTTGATTTAAATTTGGTCAATTCCTATTCTACCCAAGTTACTAATAAAAACTTAATCTCCAAGCCTATTTTTCCATTCATGTTGCCGTGTGTGTGTGAGGGGAAAGAGGAGTAAAAGCTACACCATCTCTAAACTTAGGCATCAAGGATATTTGACTTAGGAAATTACAAAAGTCTTCTCCTTCCTTCTCTCCCTAACCGTAGCCTCCCTCTCCCAAATTTCTTAGAAATTAATTTTTTCTAAGTATGATAAAGTGAAGAATTGAGTGCTTGAGGGAGCCTTAGCTAAATTGGATTCAAGAATTAAGTCAAGTTGAAGATAGCAAGACTTGGAGTTATGAAAGGAAGAGAGCATAAGGTATAAATTTATGCTCAATTTCGAATTTAATTGAAGTTATAGAGTATATAATTTTCTATTGCTAAACTTGAGATTTTTGGAAGTTTAGTAGGTTATGATATAATTCTTAATGGAATTTCTTTGTAGTAAATCAATATGTGATTTATGTATATGAAATATGGATTTAGAATTGATTTTTGAATCAATTAATGAAAATTTAGTATTGTTAGTAAGCTATATGTCACTAAATGTCATTTTAGTTTGATATGGAGCTTGAATTACTAATGGAATGATGGGATTTAGAGACTTAGTGGCTAGGTTGGTTATGTGGTGATACAAGATTGAGAATTATGTTATAACCGCAAACAAACCGATAAGAAATCGAGTCGAGGCGAGTTTGGTCGTTAAAACAAAAAATTCGAAAACTAGTGGACTGTTGCTCCTAAACAGAAAATTCGGGGTTAGCTACAGTACTCTAAAAATTCTGGGTTTTTGGGATGTTGTAGTACACTGAATAAACTTTCCGTGGACTCCGGAACGGACTAATTCCAACTTCCGAGCAAGAAGTTATGGTATTTCAAAGTAGTCGTGTCAAAACTGTCCGAAAAATTTGGAGCAGTCTCCTTGCACGAAATTTCTGGAATTTTTTGTTAAGAATTTGGAAAACATTTTGGAATAAGAGTTGTATCCCCGGAAGTTAGCTTCGCGCGGGCTCAAGAATTGCTCAAAAATGTTTTAAAATGAAAAGTTATGACTGTTTTAGCGAAAGAGGGTAAAGCTGAAACAAAAGTGAAAACTGTTATGAACGTACACTTTTGGCACACTGTTTGGGCTGCCTAACGAACCTGAACTGGGGGTTTCATATTTTTTAAAAATAGTCTCAAATGATACGAAAAACATTTTCAAAAATGGGATCAATCCGATTAACGAGCAGCGCATACGAAATTCGCAAAGTAGCGGATTTGGTATGCGAGCGGCTGAGCAGCGTCAGCACTGTTGGGCAGCAGCGTGCGCGCGCACTGGGAGTGCGGCGCCGCGCAGCTGGGCAGCTGCCTGACATCCTTTTTGAGGCCTGATGGGTTTTCATGATTCGTTTTCGTAGTTTGAAATTTTTCTAAAATACTATGACATGAGGTCTATAACATGCCCAAAAAGTTTCTGTTATACGACTTATGATTTGAGAATTAAAAATGAGCGAACATGCATGTCAGAACTTAGAATTTGGGCGACGCCGAGCGTCGACGCGTCCAGCGATTTTGACGTTCGACGTTCCGAATCGCGTTTTGGCGAAATAATAAATCTAATAATGTCATACGGGACAAGATTTCACTAAAAATAATATTTTATGCCGAGAAACTTTCTTTCGGGCATAAATAAAGCAATAAAAATATGTAATAATTATAAATTTACATATTTAAGCGAAATAAAAACCAAGGTTGCCTATAAAATTATTTTATGGTGCAACGAAGAGCGAGAGACCTGTAAAAATTTGTATTAATCATAAAAATGATATTTTGAGATTTTCGGTGTTCAAAATGAGATTTTTGAGCTAAGATTTATATAGCGGTATATATATGTATATTTATTATATATATATATATATATATATATAGTGAAAATATAAAACGAAAAGTGTGGAACCGTTAAAAATAATATAATGGTCCTAAGAGTAATGAAACGAAGGTTTCCGGAATTCGAAACGAAGATTTTGAATAAAGAATTTCTTAACGATTTATACATATATATTTAATATATATATAAAGTGAGAATGCGAATATTCGTAAAACAAAAAATGAAGTGAATGTTCTAGCGGGATAAAATATTTATATATGAGGTAATGGTCTGAGTTGACTCATGAGTCGATAAAAAGATATAGTGATTATTTAAATCAAGAAATAATATAGTAAATTGAGTTTTTACTATAAAAGATATATAATATCTGTTTAGAATCTGAATTTGCAAATAAAGGCAAAAGATATTCTTAAAGTGGAATATAAATGATTTAAGCTTCAATATGTAAAATATTTACATTTTGATAATGTGAGAGACCTTTATTTGACATAAAAAGGTTAAAAAGAATTAAGTTTCTAAATAAACTAATATTCGTTTTGAGTAAGAATAAATAATATTAGTTTGTGTAAAGCTAATAATTATTAATGATAAATAAACATGCATGTTTTGGTGACATATTTAATTATCTAATATGTGTGTGCATGTAAAAATATTTGTGTAGGAATTGTGGAGAAACTCGGTTAAAATTTAGTAGTAATCTCCAATCAAGGCAAATTTTTCAGTTCTGTTATGTTTGTGGATTGTATGTGATTATATGGTGAGTTATATACCATGTTTATTGATTTGTTAAAGTCAAAATATGACTAAATCAATTGAGTTATGGAACTCAATTTTTTATAAGTGATATGTGATAGCATGTGTTGTATGAGAAGTTGAGATGTAAAATGCATGTATAAATATATTGCATGAAATTATATTGCATAAATGATATGCCTAGTAGAAGAATTATTGATGCATGAATATAAACATTGCAAAGAATTATTGAATATGCATAGTAAAGAAAATATATTGCATATAGGGTTGTGTGCTATGTGAAACATGATAGAGTGTTAAATTTGCTAGGTCGTCGAGCTCAATCTTGCAAACATAAATATTTTACAGGTTAACGATGTTATGCAATATTACTTGCTATATGGATGATGAAGATTGTTGGATGTACGAAATGGATACAATTCCTTATATTAGAAATGGTAGAAACCTATGATTGATAGTTTTGATATATGTAATCAATAACTATGTATAGTTTAAAATATTCAATAAAGAATATTTGCTTAGATGTGTTGCAATGAATACTTTATAAAAATAAAGTGATATAGTGACATTACTATATAAGAAAGAATTAATATTGAGTTATATATATATTGGTATAGCTCTGATAAGAGAAATTATTAAATAAATATGATTTCATTATTAAAGAAGAATTTTAAAGGTTGAGATTCAGGGAACGAATAAATGGAATAAAAGAAAAAAAAAATATTTTGTATTTTTAGCTATTTTAACATTAAATAATGTTTTAAAAGCTAGAACAAGATAGTATTAACGCACAATATTGGGAGGAGAAATAGTCCCGATTTTGGGGTCGTTACAGTTGTGGCTTTGTTCTGTTGTATTAGCTTCTGTTCAATTTGAAATGCAGCTTACATTATTTAGCACATCCGAGTTATTAGTACTAGAGATATTTGAGTGTTATTTCAATGTTGTATTAGCTCTGTTTGGGACAATATTACATGTGACTCTGTTTCAAGCTGGTGCAGTGTTAGGTGCTACTCAAATAGTCATGTTTCAAGGCAAAGCATTGTTTCCCTTTTGTTGGTGCTTTATTATGGTATGTGCTCATAAAATCTTCATTACTGCCATTACATTTCTTTATTAAACAAAATCTTCATTACATTTCTTGCATTACACAAATCTGTCAAACAAAATGTTGCATTAAACTGTTATCGCCATTACATAAAGTCTTCATTACATTTCTCGCAGATAAACTGTTATTGCATTTCTTGCATTACATTTCTTATTTCTTGCATATACTGCTATAACATTTCTTGCATTACATAATTCAATCATGGATTATCAAAATGAACCATGTCAGCACCATGAGGGCAGTACATATGATCATTTTTTAATTTCTTCCTTTTCCATGGATGTGCATCTTGACAGCAACCCACTTTCAACTGGGATCAATCCAACGAAAAAATCCACATCCATTCTGCAATAGGCATAAATAACATAAAGATTTGACAAAAAATTACAAGTCTTATTTCACTGCAACAAAAATTCTAACTAAGGAATGAAGAAAAATTATCCCCAATGGATTGGCAAGCAAAGAATCTTCTCCCACGATTTAGGTCGGAATTGGTAGTCCTAAGTGCAGTCGAAAAACTACATTGACAAATCACGGTAGCCATTGATAAATTTCTTATTTGTTGCTCTTCGTCTCTCCTTGCTCTAATTTTCTTCTGGATGCTCTTCTTCTCTCCTTACTCTGGTCTTTTTCTTCGCTGCTTGTGGTTTCTCTTTTTTGCTCTTCTTCTTTGTTACTTCTGGTCTTCTTTGTTGTTGTTTAATTCTTCTCTGTTGCTTTTGGTCTTCTTTGTTGTTGCTTTTTCTTTGTTGCTTTTGAATTTATTGACAGAGAATGGAGGGAAATGGGTGAGTTGGTTAGGGCAGGAAAGGCAACAAAATTGTTTTTTTAAGTCAAATCGTATTCTATACGGTCAAACCGTATAAAATACGTGTCTAGCATGAAATGTAGGTATTTCGGCCAATTTTGGAGGGATTCTGAAATTAGGGGCTAAATTGTATCAAATTAGGCACTTGATGTAGTAAAGTGTAAGCTCAAATTTTTTGAGAGTCGAATTATGAATTTGATGATAGTTGATGTAACAGAAGTGTAATTAGCCCTTTTTTAATGATGCAGATGTAAATTGGAGTTCAATTTCAATATACTAAATAATTTAACCCAAGCCTAAATCTATGATTGGGCAAACTACATGAAGGTCTTACCGGTTCCTAACCCTTATTTTCCTTATTTAACAACTTTCTTTAATTAGCCGATGAAGTCCTAGTCTAGTAGTTAAGATTGAGATACTGTGGCTTTTAGGTCTCAGGTTCGATGCCATAGGCTCGATTTTCACTTAGATGAGTTTATTTCTTTCATTATAGGAAACTTGTTTTCTCTTTATGTGAGGTTTATTTGTGAGTTTATTTCCAAAGAATCGAAGATCAACTTGTAATTAAGTAAAAAGACTTAATAAATTAACTTGATTAATCATCACACAGTACAATCTAATCTAAATCAACCTATGAATTAATCCGTAAACATGATATAATTAACATAAATTAACCGGTAAATGTAAATCATGTTGAGTTGATTTGTTGTAATTGGATCTCGATAGGATTGACATTTGTAAGGCCTTTATATAATATAAGAAAAATTCTATGCGGACATGATAATTGGACATGAGTGTTTTATAATTTCACATATTTGTATTTTGACCCCCAATAGATAGTAAAAATATAAAGAGTTAAAATTATAAAGCACTCATGTTCAATTATCATGTCCGCATAGAATAGCTCATAATATAATTCAACTCCACACTTATTTAGTATGGCTTGAAATACGCTGGTCAGTTAATTTAAGTCCATCACGTTAAACTAGCTTTTTAATGTTCTGTGTCTAAACTTTTCAACAAGGCCAGCTGTTAAACTAGTTTGAACTAAACTCAAACCTATTTCAGCTCCTCTCCATATGGTTTCTTTGTGTTATAAAACTGAAATAACTTAAAAAGGAAAATGCAATGATTCTATTAATAATTACAAAAAAATAATTTTTTAATTGGTAATACTTTTTAAATATTTTATAATATTTATTATTGTATTGACTAAAATTAAATAAATCTATGTCAATTTTTAATTAAAAAATATATCAAATTAACTTTAAAAATATATAACGATATTATATTGTGAACGGAGTAACAAAGGAGTAAAAAAAGGACTAAGATTGTACATTAGTGAGTTTTATATTTGGTCTTTTTCCCCCTTTTATATAACATATACTCAATATGATATGATATATATATATATATATATATATATATGTATGTCATAATTTCATTGTCTTGTACTTCTATTACATACTAGATTAATATTAAAAATGACATTTCATTTTATATAGTATAGAGAAATTATAAAGTATATATTTAAAAATATTTGGAAAACATTTACATATATGTAAGTCAAATTATTTTATAAACTTTATACATGCATGCATGGATATGTATAGTTTATATGTATCAAGATCATGGACAGTCTTAAATGATGAACTCGGTATTCAGTGGCGAAGCCAGAAATGGAGTTCACTAGGGTCAAAATTATTACGTTTGGTGGGGGTTTGGGGCACTGCGCACCCCCGAGCTATTTTTTTGATACTTTTGTACTTTCGGATCACACACACACACACACACACACACACACACATATATATATATATATATATATATATATATATATTACAATGACAATATAATAAGTAATAATATATGGTATATATACACTATATTGACTCATAATAGACTTTTTTAATCACAACTTTTTCAAAAATAATTAATTCATTAATTATTTTTAAAAATAATATAAATTAGATTATTATTTAGTTTAAAATATTATAGAGAGATATACATATATTGAAAGGATACGAGTCATATGTGGTTAAAATTTGATTGTCAAAATTATAAATTTTCAATTTGACCTCGTTTAATAGAAAATTTATAAAATTTTAATGGGATCAATTTATATATAATACTTCAAACTTTTAAAATTTATCTCACATTATAAAATAATTATTTTTTTCAGTGGGATCAATTCACCCCACAATGCTATATGTGGCTTCGCCCGGTGTCGGTATTGACTCTTGACTAATCAAAATGATTCAGTTAAATTACAAAATAATTATGAGTTAACTCATGATAAAATCTCTTAATATCTTGTTATATACCGTTATTATTGATTTTAGATATTCGTAATGTTCTTTTTCTTTATTCACTAAAAAAATGACTATTATCTTCTTCTTATATATATATACTAGGGTTAACTCGTGCCTCCGGCATTACGAATACTCGTGTAATTATTTAATACCTAAAGATGAATCTAAATGAAAAATGTGACTTATATATAACGAAAAATTAGATTAAAATTACGTAAAGACGCTTTGCAATCTAAAATAACTTACAATCACAATAATAATATATACTCAATCATCAACACATATCCAACCACCAAAACATCAAGCTAGTCGCTACTAATTTCAAGAAATTTTGGCAGAGTTTCTTTAAATATAGATATCAAGAAAAATCTAAACCTGTCAACAAAACTTACAATCATCAATATATATCCAAACCACCACAACAACCATCATGTTTAAAACCTGTCTAGTGAAGTGTTGGATTCAAAACTGTCCCCCAAGTTTGGACGAAAATCAATTTGATACTAACAACCCAGAAATCATATCTAAACCATAAAATAAACAATCCATAATATATAACGACCTAATACAGCTCGACCCAGAAATCATAATCATAATAATAAAAATAACTAAATGTCATAAAACTCATACCACTAATAACACCAAAGACCAAACTTAATATAAAAATAAAAAATAAAATCATTAATTTACTACACCGCTAATAAGTTCAAATGTCCAAAAACAATATAATGTAGTACAAAACAAATTAAACTCAAGTATCAAAACTTACTTTCTTCCATTTGCCAATAAAAACAGGTCAAACTAAGCTAATTACTACCTAATACCAACACATCTAATAAATGTCATAAAACTCATCCCACTAATAACACCGAAGACCAAAATAAAGGGTAAGAATATGTCACAAAAATCTTTAGCATTACTTGGAGATGACGAATGACAACAGGGTTTATTCCAGTCAACATTTCTCTTGCGAATTCTTCATCAGTCCTCCAGGCAGACTAATTCTCTGCTTAAAAACATCAAATGGAAAATTAAATTAAGAAATCAAATAATGTCAGCAAAGCTATTGAAGTGATAGTTTCTTGTTATACCTTTTAGAAAAATTATTGAAGTGACTGTAAATTGTTGAATACCTTAAAGTTGACAATTTTAAAATATCTCTTCCACAAAACACTTGTAGCCATCGACTAACAAATTGTCACAATGTCAAGCTAATATAACAACTTCAAAAAGTTCTTATGGTGGTGACAAATAAAATTGAGGGATTCGCTTCATAGATGCCTTTGAGGGTGAAAAGAATAAAATTGATTGTTGTCTCATAAAAAAATTACAAGAGTAGAGAACCATTCAAGTGTTTTACCCCTTCTTGCAAATACTCAACGTGCATTATTGCGAAACCGAACATGAAAATGACTTTTGTTCCAAAAAAGAATTCTACCCTATTTAAACTTATAAAATCACTTCATTTAATTAATATAACATGTATTAAGAGTTCTTGTTTACTATCTCAGCTTAATTGCTCGATTTGAGCTTAGGAATCTATAAGAAACAATTTATCGAACATGATATGTGCGTTATTTTTGTGGACAGAGTTCATAAGCATTTGTTCATGTTTCTAAAACATAATTTCCCTCCTTATTACTCCCCGCACAACAACAACTAAGCTCCTTTCTAAAATCCCAACATTACCACAATAACAGTCTCAAGGAGGCATGCAGCAGTGGCCAGTGAGTTGATTAACAACTTTATTTCTTGAGCAACAATTTCTGGGGTTTGACTCTTGGTATCGCAATGTATGAGATCTTAAAAAAATTCACAAAAACTAACAAAATAATTCATAGACTTCAAACTCGTAATGATGATATAATTAAATTTAAAGCAAGAAATTGGAGAAATAAAGAAAATCATTCCTATCAGATATTCGATTCAATTTCTGAGATTAATATGAGAGGAAAATTTCAAATTATTACCTATAACTAAATTAGAATAAAGTTTAGATTTCAAGTATTGTCCTAGTTTCCTAACAATAAGCATTACATATAGGTAAACTGAAAATCAAAGGGTTACCTCAAGGTCGGTGGTTCCGATCACCATACACGTGGGCCAAACTTACATATCAAAAATAAATAATAAAAAATTAAAGGGTAAAAATAAAAGAAGGAAAAAATCAGTTTCCAAAGTTCTTTTATATGAATTTGACTTCCAAAATAAGCTTCAAATCTTATGAGCAAAAATTACTGAAAATAAGAAAGAAATATAAATTGAAATTAGTTTGTAGAAGAACCTGAGGTTGCCAATTGGAGGTTGCCAATTGTAATCAGAGTGATACACAAAACATCAAAAGAGCGACATAATTCTACGAACATGATACGTGCATTATTTTTGTGGACAGAGTTCATAAGCATTTGTACATGTTTATAAAACATAATTTCCCTCCTTATTACTTCGCGCAACAACAAATAAGCTCCTTTCTAAAATCCCAACATTACCACAATAACAGTCTCAATTTCGCATAAAACAATCCATTATTGCTTCTAAATTCAAAAAGTAGAACTTACCTTGCTATGTTTATGTTTATGGGTCAACTATAATCCTCCTCGTTGTTGCCTGTTATCCGAATCAAGTCTCAATCCTGAGTAGCAGCTTCACCCACCTTATCATGACTGTATTTAGGTAGTTGAGTATAAGGGAATGAAGAAAATAGAGACAGCATTTTCTACATAGAGGAAGGAGACCTTTCGTAAAAATGGAGGAATAGAGCACAATATAATACTTTTACGTTCAAGTAACAATTATATAAAACAATTATGTAACAACTGACATTAAAGTTGAGGCTAGGCATAGAAGTGAGTACAACTATACACTTGCAAATAATCAAAATGTACATTTTAATCTTTAGATTATACTATAGTAAGGAATTTAAGATTTTGCCCAAATTCAAACTTGTTGGTGGCTGCCCCATCTCGAATTCGTTGTTATCTATTCTCTCCAACACTATCAATTTAATTTCTTACAATCAATATAAAGCAAGGAATTTTTTTGTTTAATGAATAAATAAAATTTGCTCAACATTGAAACAAAAAGCAAAATCAAATCTTTGAATGTATACAAAGTATATAAATTGCAAGCGCTGCTAAAGTATAAATAATCACTTTCTAAACAAAAAGATAATATAGAAAGCAAATAACCTGCTTTTAGAGGATTTCATGCAAGAAATGTCCAGAGCAGTAAACTTAAATCAGCCAATGTATTCATTAAGCACAAAATTATTCTCAATAGATTTCTACCCAATCCATTTCAATTATACAAATCTATTTACAAATTATTCTCTATCTAAAACAACCCATGTAGTCATAAATATATACATTCAATGCAATAAAGGATAATGATAAGAGAGATAAAAATCAAACCTTAGTTCCTCTATCAAAAAAATTGGGTCGACATAGAGCATAATATATAGCTCTCTGACACAATTTGGAAGGAAATTTTTTAAACAATCTCCAAATGATAGAGTCATAGTTCAAATGCAAAGCCTGATTTAGAAGTGCCAGCCGACAGATCTCATGTGGGTTCATGTACTCAAGAACAGAAGCCACAACACTCTCAGGTAAATCGTCGAGACTGGGTTCCGGCGACAGAGCTGAGGACACCTCCCTTCGTGTGAAAATAAAAAAAAACAAAACCCATTAAAGCACCAACCTGAAAATCAAGATTTTGAACAGAAAATGGAGATGACTGTATGTAGAATTACAGGGACAGGGAAAGAGGGAAGAGGGAAGAGAGTAGAGAGAGGAAGTGTGGAGAAGAGGAGAGAGAGAGAGGAATAAGTCTGTAGTTGGTCATGAATTTCACTGGGCGGGATTTTTTTTGACTGGGCGAGATTTTTTGTGGGTGAGATGAAATGTGAGCCTTTAGATTAAGTTGAAAGAATTGAGATGAAATCTGAACCGTTATTGTGCTTTGTCAAATTTTAAAGTGGGAATAGATTCAAATTTGGTTCTGTGATACTACCTAAAGACTCATTACAACCTAAAATAACTTACAATCAAACATAACAATTATCATAATTCACCATACCACTACAATAATTAATACATACTGACGTAGCGGAAGAAACAGAAAACTGCTATCAATTGTTGAACCGCGCACGATTGTCAAACGATAACCTTCTACAACCTGTTGATTCTATGAATACCAGGAAATAGGCAGCAAAATTCTAATTCAGAGAATTTTGGAAAAATACATAAATTTTATTATTCATCAAAAACTGCGGCTCCCCATCATAACAAGGTGTTTAAATAGCAAAACCCTAAAAACAGAATCCAAAACGGAAGAGGAAAACTAATAAAGACAATTACAAAAATAACCATAAAACAGAAAAATGTCTTTTTGAAGGCCTAAACGATGGAATTTGACCAAAAAACCCTGTACGTCACGAGCGCAACGCTGGTGAGTTTTGACCGTTGACCCGTTTCCCATGAAATTAGGCTCCGAAAACGCCCAAATCCGACACTCCAAACTTGGCCGAAATTACCGAATTGCCATTGAATCAGATTTTTGCCATTAAATCAAATCTTTCCATAAACTGGCACGCTTGCTCTTCAACCGCATCACATACTCAATCAGCAACAGATATCCAACCACCAAAATATCAAGCTAGTTGCTACTAATTTTAAGAAATTTCGCCAGTGTTTCCTTTAAAAATAGATATCCAGAAAAATCTAAACATGTATACAAAACTTACAATCATCAATACATATTCAAATCACCAAAACAACCATCATTTCATACCCAAAATCATCATAACCATGTATAATTAGTTAACTTTACAAAATACGGAACACAAAAAATACACACATGCCGAAAATAGAGAAACAACTTTATTTGAAAGTGCAAATATATTTGTAAAGTGCAATTTAATTTAAATTAGAGGAGGTGTAAGTTGCCTATATGACATTATTAAGCTGGTTAAAATATAATGAGACATAAAAGACAAACATTTTTTCTTATTCTAATTTTTTTACCAAACATTTTTTCTTATTACTAATTTAAGTGTTTTTTATTTAGCAAACACACTATTTTTTAAGACTGATTATAATAAAAAGCACTAATCAGAATCAGTAATCACATTTTTAAGCAATCTCAAACATAAAGCGTACTCCCTTGGGATAATCCAAGTTTGCTTTCTGCGACATCCCAAAATAAGAGTCTAATCACAAAATCGAGTAATCAACTATTTATCATGCTAAAATCAGACTTACTTTAACTGATTCTATGTACTCCCACAGCCTTTACCTCAAAATTTGAGAATCTAAATTTGCTTTCTATGGCATAGAATACTGATACTCCTCTTTTAAAATTGAAGGTACCAAATTCAGTATAATCATTGTGTTAAGGTCAAACTTCTCCTAAATTTTGATTTTTAAACTTGATTTATGTCGTGAAGGAGGTAGCAGTAAAAAAGTATATATATCTATGTATTTGTATATATTAACTCACAAATTATTATCATCGGCGACGATGAATTGAGCAAAGGAACTGAAGGAGGTAGCAGTAAAAAAGTATATATATCTATGTATTTGTATATATTAACTCACAAATTATTATCATCGGCGACGATGAATTGAGCAAAGGAACCGACGGAGACGAAACCACAAACAGGATCGCCAACCTTGAAGCCACTTTAGGACAACGGTAGGATTAGACTATTTTAATAGCTCAATTGTCAAAAAGGTACCTCAAAATTGACACAGAAAAAAAACGATACAACAAAGTAGAGAATCAGTAATTGGTTATGTGCTCTACTGCACAACCTAGCTAATTTTAGCAAAATTATAAATTGATACAATTAGCATGACCATGATGAATCCTTAGTCAAACACTTTTTCCTCCTAAACTGTAGAGCCTGCGAATAATATACCAATAGCACCATAAGTGTTCATATTATAACACAATAAATACCAATCTATGCAACCCCATATCACTAAATGGAACGCCAGGTATTTACCACACCAGTATGATATCCACACTAACTTCATCTAAAGAAACTTAACTTGTGCCTGTATTTTGGATATCAGTTTAAAGGGGGAGTTAAAAAAGAAAAAAATGACCCATTTATTAAGTAGTCATGTAGATACCCCAGCTAAATTGGCAAATATACAATGTCATACAAATAAATGTTGCAATAATGCATATTCAATAAAGAACATAACATACCGTTTTAATTCACTAAAAATTAGCGAGATAATAACACCAAAGATGGCCAAATCACAAACTACATATATCAATTATGCTACTCGATATCATTAAATAGAAAGTTGACCAAATCACAAACAATAAATATCAATTATGCTAACATCATTAATTAGAAAGTAGGGTATACCTCGCCAGCTTTAACAGTAATTACATGAGGTGTGAAACCAACTCCATAAGCACCTGTCCGTTAAAAAAAATTGAAAGAAAAAAGTATTAGCCAAAATTCAATTATAATTTTGCAAATGAAAACATCTTAAAATATACTCCCAATGTTCCAAAAATATAGGATCAAGTTTGAATTTTTAAAGTCAATTTGAGATCTTTTCAAATTCAAAATCAATGTGATTCATATAACTTTTGAAAACAATAAACGTCATAATTATTAGTACTATTTAGATATCAATTTTCAATTTGAGAGAATAATTCAAGAAGATCTTATGAGTAATATAAACAAATCAAGATCACTTACCTAGTGCATCTAGCTGCTTCTTTCCTGAACTTGGAGGCCTCCCTCTGCCCTTCTTGGAAGAAGACTCTGAAGTTGGTGTCGGAGTCCTAGTCCCGGCACCAGTATCCCCATGACCCACGGTGGTGTTGGGGGTTACAGGGGAAGGGGACAAAGCCAGAGCAATGTTGCCATCAGCTGAGTACTTTCGTGGCCTGCCTCTCTTCTTTCTAGCCGGTTCAATGCTAAACCAACCAGCCCTAAACCCAGATGAGGGCGAGGATCCGTCTGTATACTGAGAATTCATAGAATCTAATGGCTTTGGAGCCCCAGAATTGAAAGGGAATTGAGGGTTTTGTTCCATCAGAGCAGTAGTTGAGGCATCAATGTTATTGGTATTGGTGGTGGTGTTATTTGGAATTTGGGCCGTGTATGAATTTAGTGGTGGGGCTGTGACACCCCCAAATCCAGGTACTTGAAACCCGAACTTGGCGCTACACGATATCATTTCTTTGAGCGGAATAATTATAATATAAATAAACAAATTTAATTTACATATCAGAGTTGTCTAATCCCAGGTACACGACCTTTAAACATTCATTACATGATAGATAATAAATAATATTGTCTTAATAAGGTTTAACTATTACGCACGATACCATAAAACTTATTCTTGCAGCTTTTCTTTCCCTTTGTTTTTGCCAGAGCCTTCTGGTTGATCACGATTAGGTGAAAACATTTAATTTAAAGCAAGAATGAGCATTTAATTGCTCAACAAGTAATAGCAGTTAATAAACTTTAGCTGAAAGAAATAAATATTTTCTTTGAGATATACTTCTACAACGAATCAATAGTTGTGAAGTCTTTCAAAACATATCAAATCGTTTAAAATTTTGAAACGACATAGTGACCATAAATGCTGAGCGGTCAATGGACCATGAACTTTTATTTTTCATTTTCAAAAAGGTTAAACAGAAATTCATCTGTAAACCGCTCTTGTCTTACGGACATGTAGGGTGATCAGCCCCGTTATGTCCTGTATTGATCAATTCTATCTGTTTGAACGATAAATTCATTCACTCTGTTCGCCTTGGGCACATAAATTATTTTCCCATTTAAGGGTTGTTCATACTCAGTCTGGAGTCCTAACTAAACAATTCAGTTGGACGATTTTATCATAACCAATAGTATCTAACAGTACAATTCAAAACATGTCTAGCCGAGTCAAATAGCTTAGACAGTCTTTAAACTCTATACGTCTACCGAAGTTTAATAGTATGTAACAGAATTTGTCATATCAAAGAAGTTCTAGTTCAAGAGTTCTTGTATGAATACAATAGCTCATACAAGTGGGGACACTTGTATTACAACAGACAATAATGAGATAATAATAAAAAATAACTGAATCATGAATATCATAACGGATATGAATAATTGACAATAATTATTCATGAACATGCTTTGTATTTTGATAAACTTACGTTAAGTTGAAAACTAGCATAATATATATACTTGTTTGCACGAATATCAATAAGAATTTGAGTAAAGAAACTTGCCTACAAAGATTCATGTCATACAGTACTTGCAACAGTTAGGATACTTGCTCAATATAAAATTTGAGTAAGGTTAAGGAACTTGCCTTGATAGCTGATTACTGCTACGTAGTATAGATTACGCTTTTATCTTTAATATGAAGTCCTATCATCAGTAGAATTATTCTTTTAATTAGAATAATACAACATAACACACAATACTACTTAAACATGTTGTCACTAAGTCATATCAGTCATTAAAACACATAAGAACGTATACCTAGTCAAACTATGTTAATTTGGTTTGAGTTTGGTATAGTTTCGGCATCCCGATTGCATTATCGGATAATTAACGACTTTATTTTCAATGAAACTTTGTTCAAGAACTTAAATATTATATTAGATAATTTAATTATCATTTATAATATTTTTCCAAACATTAAAATCATTTATTATAATTTTTCAAACACTAATATCATTTTTAATGATTTAATTGTCAATTAATATCATTATCATTAATATTTAAATAATTTAAAATATAAATGATCTTCATGTCAACACTTTAAAAGTTATTTATTATAACCTGAAAATATTTTTAAAACCTTAATATTACCTTTAAATGATTTTTTAAGATATTAAAATCTTTTTTAAATAATTTCCATTAATATTAAAATATTAATGTATTTCATTTCCAAATATTAAAAGTTATTTATTATAACTTAAAACATTTTTAAAACATTAATATTACTTTCAAAGGATTTTTAAAGTATTAAAATTATTTTTAAATAATTACTATGAATATTAAAATATTAATGTTATTCATATCAAAATATTAAAAGTTATTTATTATAACTTAAAATATTTTCATTACATTTAATATGATTTTTAATAAATAAAAATCATTTTTATCTAATTTATTTAATATAATTATTAAATAAAGTAAATATCATTAATATTTAATTAAATTAAAATATTAATAAAATTTATGTCAAAATATAAAAAATTAATTTTTATAATTTAAAATAATTTAATGAATTTTTAATAATTAATTTCTATTTTTTTTATTTATTTTAATTAATATAATTAATTTTAATTTAAAACCGTCGCTAAAGGGCTATCGCAACGGAAAGTGTCGCCTTAAGTGTTCTTGAGCCTTCAAGAACAGCCCTTAGGTACCTACTTTGACCATCATTAATTCCGTGTTCAAGTTTTTTCTGGGCTTGAAAGTGTACTAACTATGTAGTATTCATTAATTCCGTGTTCAAGTTGTTTTCTGGGCTTGAAAGTATACTAACTATGTAGTATTGATGTAATACTACAAGCACCAATAGGTTTCATGGCTAAACTACATCACAACTAGAAGTTATAAGCAATCAAATTGGCTGTCAGAGGTTGTTCTTCATTTTCTAGGCAGCCCAGAAACTCAAAGTCATGGTCGGTCAACACACTTTGACCTTAAATAACTTTGATTCTATTGTTAATCTAGGTGTTCTAATGGCATGATTGTGTAGTCCATATGTCAGACTACAAATACCAAACACTAACATGGTCCAAAACATTAACAATAGCAAGATTCGAGGTTTGAAAAATGGTTGTCAGAAACTGTTCAACACTTTAAAAATTTCTGGGTTTTCCAGAAATTAAAAATCTGATCGGTCATCTATGTTTGACCGCTTATATCTTGAGATCTAGACATGGTATGGACTTGATTTCACTTCCAGTCTAGTCTCCTCATGGCATAGAACAAGTTTATAACATCAAACACACATAACATCTAACACACAAAGATCTATGAGCTCTGACATATAGCTGTCAGACCACTTTTTCCAGTTTTTTCAGATTTTTTAAAACTTCATATTTGTGCATCTAGATGTTATGAATCTATCATATACCAACCCAGATCACTTAGTTACACTACATATAACATGTTTAAACACAAAAACATAACTTTTAACATATCAAGCAAGATTAGATTCTAAGTTAGGGTTTATACCTTCTCTTTGATAAATCTTGATTCTTAGCTTCCTGATTTGATATGGAAGTGGTAGGGACTTGTTTTGGGACTGGTCTATCAATGAAATTCGTGGGTTTAGAGAGAGAATGGCTTAGTTGTGGGTTTGAGCACAAATGAGCTTTGTCTAGTACTTTTCTCTCTCTTAAATCTATATATATTATTGATACAATGTATATGGTTGATGTATATGGCTGATATGTTGATATTTTAAGCAGATGATGTATCTTAGTTGTTTATCAACCACATTATATGGCAAGATTTGCAAGCAACCTATTAAAGAATGTGACAAAAGGGTATTTAGGTCATTTTGCTAACAATTTTAATGGCACTTAAGTTATTTGCCTAATCCTTAAGGTTTGACCCTTAGGGTTTAACCCTAAGGTTTAAAAAAATTAATTTCTAGGATTTTATAATTAGGTTTAAAATAGAAAATTAAAAATTCTAAAAAGGAAATTAAGTTTCCTTAATCATACTTAGTTTCCTAATTACATAGAACATGAAAATTAGATTTAAGATTTACAAATTATTTCCTTAATCACATAAATACCCACTTTCATTTAAATACAACATGGTCAATTATTATGTTAATATTTAAATAAAATGAAATAAATTAATTCATAACATATATTCATATAATTATGTTAATTATTATAATTATATATATAATTCATAATCATATCTTGTATTAACATACTTACATATATTTGGAGACAAATATAATTAATAATTATATTTAATATCCAATTTCTTTAAGCAAATAATTTCTTATTATTCTTCACATAAATATACTTTCATTTTAAATACAATTATATAATAATTGTATAAATTCTGAAATTTCATAGCATAGATCAAAATTAGGTTTTGATCTATAATGACAATTTACCTAATATATCCCATTATTAATTAAGTTAAAATAATTAACTTAATTAATCTTGATTAAATCATATAATAAAATAATTATTATAATAATTCTATAAATCATTTCTTACATTATTGAAATAATATATTAGTCATATTTTCATGAAAATTAAATAATAAAATATTTTTACTACAAAATTAATTTATTATAAGAATATAATTTATAATAATCAATAATTTTTTTATCGAAAAATTAATTCGAAATCATTCATGTAATAAAGAAATATATATTTATCACATATATACATATTCTTTACCTTGCACATATTCCCACATTTATTTTGAAAAACATAATATATATATAAATTAAAAAAAAAATTATACGCAATATTTTTTATTTAATTATATAAAAATATTGGGTTATTACATTCACCCTCCCTTATAAGGTTTCCGTCCCCGGAATCACCGTTTCAAAACTTATACACACAAGGGTAAATAATATAAATATTCATTGCAAGTAGATCTCGATCTGATTCGATCGAACTTATCTTTAACTATTCAGCATAAAGCTTGTCTATCTGATTAAACGAAAATTTGATTTCTAAAAGAACTCAAATTCCTTCTTCAAAAGTTCTTAATAAATTGATTTATTATTTATAAGCAAATCATATATACGAAATTAAAATGTATTCGAATAATACCTGGAATTTCATCCCCGGCTGCTACTGTATCTTGAACCGTCATATTGAAGGTCCTCGCAGTTGGCTTGTTCGTCGGAGTTGGATACGTGATCGCCAGCTTTTCACTGCTTTTTCCTGCATTCGTATTTCCACCGTCAGCCTTTCTTTTCGGACAATTCTTTGTCATATGATCAGTTGATCCGCAGATGAAACAACCACTATTCTTTCTTGGATTGGGGCAATTAGGAGAGATGTGACCTTCCTGCCCGCACTTGTAGCACACAAACTTTCCCTTGAGACACTCACCTGAGTGACTCTTCCCATAATTTCTACATGGTTCCACCTTCTTCCTTATTCCTCCCTGACTATTACCAGTACTTCCTGAATTTGTCCATTTTCTTTTCCCACTTACACTTCCACTATTTCCTTCCACCTTAATTTTTCCTTCAATCCTACCCCTATTCTTCTTTTCCTTGTTGTAGAGACTCATGGCCTCACTTCCTCCTTCGGCAATGATAGCCTTTTCCAATAACGTTCCAAAAGAGTTAATCTGCAGCACTGCAACCTTGTTGTAGATCCAGGGTTTCAGTCCATGTTCGAACCTTCGTGCCTTCCGCGCTTCAGTGTTCACTTGTTGTGGAGCGAACCTAGCTAATTCGTTAAACTTGGCGGCGTATTCTGAGACGGCCATATTTTCTTGTTTCAATTCCAAAAATTTAACCTCCATCCTGTCCTGCATATTGGACGAGAAGTAATTCTCGTTGAACAGTTCTTTGAACCTTGTCCATGTTATCACTTCTGCTCCGGCTCGAGTTTGATTAGCCTCCCACCAGAAGTTCGCTTCCCCTTTTAACATGTAGGTAGAAAAAGCTGTCTTTTGCTCCTCTGCTACCCTAGAAATAACAAATGCTTTTTCTATTTCCTTTACCCAAGTTTGGGCTTCTATAGGGTCAGTCGTTCTTTTGAATTCAAGCGGTCCTACTGCCTTGAAATCTTTGAAGTTCGCCAATTGATTCCCTGGAGGATTTCCTGCGGCTGGTGCTCGATTTTGTATGGCCTCAGCTAATATATTCACAAAATCTTGCATAAGGTTTGCTTGACCTCCTGCATTGTTAACAAAGTCTTCCACCCTTCGGGTTCGTGGTTCTCTTCTTGGCGACATTATCTGGTTAAACAAAATCTTAAAGTTATTACCTTATCATTCATATACCATTATTAATGGTATCATAAAAGATAGAATATAAAATTCTAAATTTTAGACCAGTTCAGCTTGCTGGATTCCCAATTCAGCTTGTCGAATTAACAAATTGTCATTTAATCAACATACTATCTTAACATATAATAGTATCATAACATTTATATTAATATTTAAACAGTACATAATACTTTTCATTACACAATACAGACTGCCATAGTCAGCTACTATCCCTTAATGACAACAAAAGTCGGGATTCATCATAATACTTATGCGAAAGCAATACATTTCACACCTATACATACTATATATAATCCTATTTTACTTATCCTATTCATTTCCTACACCTTCCTTAGATCCTGGACAAGTCTTTGCCTGATGACCTATCAACCCACATATAAAACATACGCATTGCTTCGGATCAGGGCAATGAGATAAGATATGTCCTTCACGTCCATAATTATAGCATACATTCTGTCCTTTCATACATACGCCTTCATGTTTCCGATTACAGTTCGCACACGTTCCTATTTTCTTGAAGTTCCCTTGATTAAAATCAGAACTTCCTAAATTATGGTCATTCATTTTTCTTTTCCCTTTCTGGCTTGGAGCTGCACACGATCTGCTGCATTTGGCTCCCATCTGTTCAATTTGAACCTTCAACTTATCTTGTTCTTCCATTGTTTTGATTTACGCCTTTTGTAACTGGCTATTTAGTAGCCTTTCCACTTCCAACAACCTTTCCAAACATAACAACTTGTTCTTTAGATTCTGCACTTTCGTTGATGCTTGGCCAACTCCAACTTCAGTGTCCGAATCACTATCTATCAATGACACCATTTCTAGTTCTGGTTCTATGTTTTCCAAAATGATTACATCATCTTGGTTGCTTTCAGGTGGAGTGATTTGCTCCTTCTTTACGACATGAGAGTCTTCTAATCCTTTTCTTCTTGACATCTATACACAAATTATCTTGATTAGTACATAATATATACACATAACAAACAATATTTTATATAAATTATTTTTATTTCATTTTATGATGAATTTCCTTAATTCATCTCCTTTAAACTCTATTTGAGTTATTTATTTTTCAACGCTTCTATCTAGCTTAAGGTTATAGCCTAAGTTATTCCCCACCTATGGTTTCTAACCTAAAGCTTTGATACTAACTTGTGACGCCCCCAAATTCAGGCACTTGAAACCCGAACTTAGTGCTACACGATAACATTTCTTTGAACGGAATAATTGTAATATAAATAAACAAACTTAATTTACATATCAGAGTTGTCTAATCCCAGGTACACGACCTTTAAACATTCATTACATGATAGCTAATAAATAATATTATCTTAATAAAGTCTAACTATTACACACGATACCATAAAACTTATTCTTGCAGCTTTCCTTTCCCTTTGTTTTTGCCAGAGCCTTCTGGTTGATCACGCTTAGCTGAAAACATTTAATTTAAAGCAAGAACGAGCATTTAATTGCTCAGCAAGTAATAGCAGTTAATAAACTTTAGCTGAAAGAAATAAATATTTTCTTTGAGCTATACTTCTACAACGAATCAATAGTTGTGAAGTCTTTCGAAACATATCTTAATAATATATCAAATCGTTTAAAATTTTGAAACGACATAGTGACCATAAATGCTGAGCGGTCAATGGACCATGAACTTTTATTTTTCATTTTCAAAAAGGTTAAACAGAAATTCATCTATAAACCGCTCTTGTCTTACGGACATGTAGGGTGATCAGCCCCATTATGTCCTGTATTGATCAATACTATCTGTTTGAACGATAAATTCATTCACTCTGTTCGCCTTGGGCACATAAATCATTTCCCCATTTAAGGGTTGTTCATACTCAGTCTGGAGTCTAACTAAACAATTCAGTTGGACGACTTTACCATAACCAATAGTATCTAACAGTACAATTCAAAACATGTCTAGCCGAGTCAAATTTCTTAGACAGTCTTTAAACTCTATACGTCTACCGAAGTTTAATAGTATGTAACAGAATTTGTCATATCAAAGAAGCTCTAGTTCAAGAGTTCTTGTATGAATACAATAGCTCATACAAGTGGGGACACTTGTATTACAACAGACAATAATGAGATAATAATAAGAAATAACTGAATCATGAATATCATAACGGATATGAATAATTGACAATAATTATTCATGAACATGCTTTGTATTTTGATAAACTTACGTTAAGTTGAAAACTAGCATAATATATATACTTGTTTGCACGAATATCAATAAGAATTTGAGTAAAGAAACTTGCCTACAAAGATTCATCTCATACAGTACTTGCAACAGTTAGGATACTTGCTCAATATAAAATTTGAGTAAGGTTAAGGAACTTGCCTTGATAGCTGATTACTGCTACGTAGTATAGATTACGCTTTTATCTTTAATATAAAGTCCTATCATCAGTAGAATTATTCTTTTAATTAGAATAATACAACATAACACATAATACTACTTAAACATGTTGTCACATAGTCATATCAGTCATTAAAACACAAAAGAACGTATACCTAGTCAAACTATGTCAATTTGGTTTGAGTTTGGTATAGTTTCGGCATCCCGATTGCATTATCGGATAATTAACGACTTTATTTTTAATGAAACTTTGTTCAAGAACTTAAATATTATATTAGATAATTTAATTATCATTTATAATATTTTTTCAAACATTAAAATCATTTATTATAATTTTTCAAACACTAATATCATTTTTAATGATTTAATTGTCAATTAATATCATTATCATTAATATTTAAATAATTTAAAATATTAATGATCTTCATGTCAACACTTTAAAAGTTATTTATTATAACCTGAAAATATTTTTAAAACCTTAATATTACCTTTAAATGATTTTTTAAGATATTAAAATCTTTTTTAAATAATTTCCATTAATATTAAAATATTAATGTATTTCATTTCAAAATATTAAAAGTTATTTATTATAACTTAAAACATTTTTAAAACATTAATATTACTTTCAAAGGATTTTTAAAGTATTAAAATCATTTTTAAATAATTACTATGAATATTAAAATATTAATGTTATTCATATCAAAATATTAAAAGTTATTTATTATAACTTAAAATATTTTTATTACATTTAATATGATTTTTAATAAATAAAAATCATTTTTATCTAATTTATTTAATATAATTATTAAATAAAGTAAATATCATTAATATTTAATTAAATTAAAATATTAATAAAATTTATGTCAAAATATAAAAAATTAATTTTTATAATTTAAAATAATTTTATGAATTTTTAATAATTAATTTCTATTTTTTTCTATTTATTTTAATTAATATAATTAATTTTAATTTAAAACCGTCGCTAAAGGGCTATCGCGACGGAAAGTGTCGCCTTAGGTGTTCTTGAGCCTTCAAGAACAGCCCTTAGGTACCTACTTTGACCATCATTAATTCCGTGTTCAACTTGTTTTCTGGGCTTAAAAGTGTACTAACTATGTAGTATTGATGTAATACTACAAGCACCAACAGGTTTCATGGCTAAAATACATCACAACTAGAAGTTATAAGCAATCAAATTGGTTGTCAGAGGCTGTTTTTCATTTTCTGGGCAGCCCAGAAACTCAAAGTCATGGTCGGTCAACACACTTTGACCTTAAATAACATTGATTATATTGTTAATCTAGGTGTTCTAATAGCATGATTGTGTATTTCATATGTCAGAATACATATAACAAACACTAACATGGTCCAAAACATTAACAATAACAAGATCCGAGGTTTGAAAAATGGTTGTCAGAAACTGTTCAACACTTGGAAAATTTCTGGGTTTTCCAGAAATTAATAATCTGATCGGTCAACCATGTTTGACCGCTTATATCTTGAGATATAGACATAGTATGGACTTGATTCCACTTCCAGTCTACTCTCCTCATGGCATAGAACAAGTTTATAACATCAAACACACATAGCATCTAACACACAAAGATCTATGAGCTCTGACATATGACTGTCAGACCACTTTTTCTAATTTTTTCAGATTTTTTAAAACTTCATATTTGTGCATCTAGATGTTATGAATCTATCATATACCAACCCAGATCACTTAGTTACACTACATATAACATGTTTAAACACAAAAACATAACTTTTAACATATCAAGCAAGATTAGATTCTAAGTTAGGGTTTATACCTTCTCTTTGATAAATCTTGCTTCTTAGCTTACTGATTTGATATGGAAGTGGTAGGGACTTGTTTTGGGACTGGTCTATCAATGAAATTCGTGGGTTTAGAGAGAGAATGGCTTAGTTATGGGTTTGAGCACAAATGAGCTTTGTCTAGTGATTTTCTCTCTTAAATCTATATATATTATTGATACAATGTATATGGTTGATGCATATGGCTGATATGTTGATATTTTAGGCACATGGTGTATCTTAGTTGTTTACCAACCACATTATATGGCAAGATTTGCAAGCAACCTATTAAAGAATATGACAAAAGGGTATTTAGGTCCTTTTGCTAACAATTTTAATGGCACTTAAGTTATTTGCCTAATCCTTAAGGTTTGACCCTTAGGGTTTAACCCTAAGGTTTAAAAAAAATTAATTTCTAGGATTTTATAATTAGGTTTAAAATGAAAAATTAAAGTTTCTAAAAAGGAAATTAAGTTTCCTTAATCATACTTAGTTTCCTAATTACATAGAACATGAAAATTAGATTTAAGATTTACAAATTATTTCCTTAATCACATAAATACCCACTTTCATTTAAATACAACATGATCAATTATTATGTTAATATTTAAATAAAATGAAATAAATTAATTCATAACATATATTCATATAATTATGTTAATTATCATAATTATATATATAATTCATAATCATATCTTGTATTAACATACTTACATATATTTGGAGACAAATATAATTAATAATTATATTTAATATCCAATTTCTTTAAGAAAATAATTTCTTATTATTCTTCACATAAATATACTTTCATTTTAAATACAATTATATAATAATTGTGTAAATTCTGAAATTTCATAGCATAGAACAAAATTAGGGTTTTGATCTATAATGACACTTTACCTAATATATCCCATTATTAATTAAGTTAAAATAATTAACTTAATTAATCTTGATTAAATCATATAATAAATAATTATTATAATAATTCTATTCATTTCTTATATTATTGAAATAATATATTAGTCATATTTTCATGAAAATTAAATAATAAAATATTTTTACTACAAAATTAATTTATTATAAGAATATAATTTATAATAATCAATAATTTTTTTATCGAAAAATTAATTCGAAATCATTCATGTAATAAATAAATATATATTTATCACATATATGCATATTCTTTATCTTGCACGTATTCCCATATTTATTTTGAAAAACATAATATATATAAAAAAAAAATTATACGCAAAATTTCTTATTTAATTATATAAAAATATTAGGTTATTACAGGGGCCATCATCCTTACCTGTGGCGACTGTTGCCGCTGTTGGTGGTGTTGGGGCGGCGGATGTTGGCGGTGTTGGGGCGACGACTGCTGGTGATACTGGGGCGGCGACTGTTGTTGAGATGCCGGTGATTCTCGCGAATCCATTTTAGAAAAAATCTAATAGTAACGGAAAGAGATTTTCTTTAAAATGCAGGTTATTATACTCAAATCCACTTAAAAAAAAGATTTAAAAATTGAGAAAGAGAAGTGGAGTAAGGAAACGAAGAGAGGAGGGTCTAGAAATTAGGGTTTTATGACGATGCCGGAGAAATCAGAGCCTGGTACAAATAGTATGCGAACTTTTTTTGATACTTGCCCAGAATTTGGAGGTAATTAGCGAATTCAAGTTCAAGCTGGTGGCTTTGACTCAAACTCTGACGGAAGTGGGTGAATCCAATTGAGGGATTGGGTGAGATGTTGAGATAGAGAGTGCCGAGTTTTCAGATGAATTTGGAGGCTCTGCAGGGTCCCCATGTTTCCTGCAGATTCTAGAGAGAAACTCAGGTATTATTTCTTTGCTCTCTCTCGCGGCCTTCTTAAGCTGTTACCCGGCTCATACCACCATGGAGGTTTTTTGAAGGGGTAGATTTATCCCAACTTTGGACGGTCCAGATCTTTTAATAAGTTGAGTGGGAAACTAATTTTTTCAAAAACAGTTGTGTTTTGTATAGATATATATATATATATATATATATAAATTAATTAATTAATTAATTAATTTTGATTGAGTGAGTGAGTTTTGAATGATCTAAGCCAAAGGGGATCGGAAGCAGGCTTCCCAATTAGCTGGTGATAATTTGATAATTCATGGCATTGGACGGCAAGGTCGACGCCTTTATATTCATGCCCCTCCCAAGTCCCAATCTCTCTCTTGTTCTCCATATATATTTATTTATACAAATATAAATATATAACTACACAAGTGACAACAATGAATGCATTGGAATAACCGTTGTGACAGTTACCTTTTGGAGTATCCAAACTTCCATTACCTCCAAAGTTTATATGCCCAATTCCTTTGGAACAACCCGGCCCTTATGACTTTATTCCAATTGATTTTCAGCTTTCTTGTTCAAAAATTAGCAAGCCCACTATTTTAACATACACTTGAGGTAACTGATATTTTCACATAAAAATTAATAATTTATTATGATTCTTTTCATATGAATAATGAGTGAGTCAAATTTTCATATGAGATCATTTTAACATGCGTAAATATTAGCTTCCTTAAATTATCCTAGGATATAGGATTGTTCTTTATTTATAGGAATATGTATTATTGCATTTCAATTTAGAGATTTTGGAAAAAAATGACGAAAAATTAAAGAGAACTAATGAAAAATATAGAAGATACTTATATTTTTTTATATAGCGCCATGCTAACACAGTTGGGGATAGACTTCATTCTCTAACATGTGATCGTACACAGTTGCATGTGTGAACTTCAGATTCGGTTTTCATGGAGTTAACTTCGTGGTAAGTTGGTCAATTAACCAATACAGTACTGACACGCAGAGAGAGATCACCTCTCGCTTACGTGTCGACACTGTATTAATCAATTGACCAAAATTAACTTCATGCTAACCACTCCCGTGAACTCCTACCTTTTAAATTAATCATACCATTACCATGATCAAGTTGGTTATATATGCATGCATATTTCGTGTACTCTTTTACAATTTTGTTCACTATTAATTAGTCAAAGAAATATAAGATAACTTCCTTTCCTTTTTTCTTGTTTTCCATTTTCCAAACACACCTAAATGTCTGAGAAAATGATGATAAAAGACTTTGAACAAATTTATAATAATACTTGTGTTTTATCTTCTGAGTAAATATCACTCATCATACACCAAAATCCCCATTCATCTTACCATGCCTGAATCATACTCTTTAAGCTCTCCACAACACACTGCAACCTCCGAGGCAGATTGTAATAAACCTGCAACATTTGTTCATACAATTTCCGGTACTGCAGGCCGGCTTCTCCCTTCGGCTAGCCATTGGAACTCCATAGAACTTGACTTTAATCTCTTGCCTAAATCTCAAACCGGATATGAATCAATCCCTTCAAGATTCTCAAAATCCTATGATTTCAACCTCATTATCACAGATAAAAAACACCTGAATCGTTGCGTTTATACAACCGCCTCAATACTTCTTGCCATTGCCCTTTTCTTCCTCTTGTTGAATTTTTTGCCACTCCATAAACATCACCACAATGGCTCTTCTAACAATCTAACGCTCGCGATAAATCAAGCGCTCGTTTTCTTTGATGCTCAGAAGTGTAATTTACAAAATTACTATGCTTAATTTTTTTTATTTAAGCTTTTATTTTTTTTATATGGAATTATGGTTTTCTAATTGTGTTAAACATTTTTTTTCAGCTGGGATTTTCCCCAAGAATGATTTAGTAAATTTTCGCGGGGATTCTGGCCTACAAGATGGGAATACAAGTACTACAAATGTAGATCTTGTTGGGGGATTTTATGATTCTGGGAATAATATTAAGTTCAGCTTCTCTACAGCTTATACTACCACTTTCTTGAGTTGGACTGTGATTGAATATCATGAGAAATATGAGGATATAGGTGAGCTTGATCATATCAAAGACATTATAAAATGGGGCAGTGACTATATGCTGAAGGTCTTTGTTCCTCAAAATTCAACTTCTAATCCCTCCACAATTATATATTCACAGGTATATATGCTGATTAATAGTTAAGATCTTGCGTTTAAGGTCTCTTTAGTCTGTTTATAATGTATAGGTTTTTGTCCCCCCTCCCTTGTTTTGTATATTCTATTTAATTAAAAACTTTTATGCAAGAAAAAATAGGTGGTTAAAATTGTCATTGAAAAATGATATTGCCCGAGCAATAAGCGTAGCTTGAAGCGCTAGATCTAACAAAATCGGCCCAAGCCCGAGGGTCGGGCTGACTCGCCCGTCACGGGCCGAGCTTTGGGCTTTACATTTTCAATCCATCAAAATCTGGGTCGTTTTGGCCAGGCCCGTTTGGGCCTAGCCCAGAAATGTGTCAAAATATAGGCATAAATCAGTTCAGGCTCGCGGGTAGGATTTTGGGTTTCATTTTTTCAGCCCATAAAAACCTGGGTCGTTTTGACCCAGCCCGGCGATGACCCAACCCGTTTAGGCTAGCCCGGCCCGTTTGTCAGGTCTAAATGGCATTGACCATTAAAAAAATATTGTTAAATGTATATTTACTATGGTAGCGTCATTTTTCCTCTGATACTGTTATTTTTGTTCTAGCAATATCGACAACAACAAAATAACCTTTTGTAATCTAGCCTGAAAATGATTCAAATATGTATTTTTTGAAACAATTCTGCCTCTTTTGGTCTTAGGTTGGGACTACTGGGAATGATACTAGGATTGATAATGATATAAATTGTTGGCAAAGGCCAGAAGATATGAGCTACGCAAGGCAGGTTTCAGTTTGTGATAGCTCTGCTTCAGACTTGGCAGGGGAGATTATTGCAGCATTTTCGGCTGCGTCATTAGTATTCAAAGAAGAACAAGTTTATTCAGCAAAACTGATCAAAGCGGCTGAGGAATTATTCGAGGTTTCAAGTACAAACAGTACTCGACAAAATCAAGGAACCTACACTGCCAAAAATGACTGTGGAGGACAAGCCAGTCAATTATATAATTCCTCGGGGTACAAAGACGAATTGGTTTGGGGAGGAACTTGGTTGTTTTTTGCTACTGGAAATGATACTTACCTCGATTATGCTACCAGTAATTTTGCTGCAGCAGAGGAGGAAGAATTATCATCCGAGAAAGGGATTTTTTATTGGAACAATAAGCTCACTGCTACCGCGGTATATGATTTAATTTCCAATGTTTTAGAAAGTGTTAGAATTTAAGATATTGCAATCACACATATATTATATGAAAGACGGAAAAATGAGAACACACGATATACTCAGGTTCACCAATTTTGGCTAGTCCTGCTTGTCTGATGTATTCATTAGATGTCTCACATACTCTATAATGATTCATACACCAAACAATATTTTTATAGTAACTAGAAAAAACCCTAGCTGCTATAACATGAGTCCAAAAACATGAAACCCAATAGATCAGTAAAACCCAAGACGGAACTACTAATAAATCCCCAAGCTCAATACTAAAACTCCCGACTGGATAGTCGTAGTGGTCATTCGTCGAATCCGCAAAAGTATGAGTCAATCCCAACAGAATCCTGATGAAAGGCCGTTCAAAAATGGGTAGTTCATTTGAGCAGTCTACAAAAACAAGTTGCATTTTATATAGCAGAGTTGCGATTGTATAATACTTATAACAAAGGTCATCTGAAATACGTCCGTTTTCTATAAAAGACGACTGTTTCCTTTAAACTGTCTGAAATCAGGATCTATGTACGCGACATCTATTGGATCCTGATTAATTTCACATTTGTTTTGCTCTAGATTTTGCTAACAAGACTTAGATTCTTCGTCGACCTTGGATATCCATATGAAGATGCTTTCGGATCATCAAATAACCGGACTGACTTGCTCATGTGTTCATATCTTTCCAAACTACAGTTTAATATGACAGAAGGTGAATTATTTGTGTGCGTTGTATCTTTCAAGGGAAATTGGATTTCGATTAATTAGTTCATTCATCTAATTATTAGTACTTTTTAAAATTCTTATTAATAGGTGGCTTAATCCTGTTAAAGCCTGATTATGGTGCACCACTCCAATATGCTGCAACAGCATCTTTTCTGAGCAAACTTTATAGCGACTATCTTGATCTCTTACGTAGATCTGGAAGCACTTGTGCTGGAACTGTTTTCACGTTGGAAATGTTGCGAAGTTTCTCCAAGTCCCAGGTATATATATGTTTGTTAACGCCCTAATATTTCACAATATTGTCGCCGGATAAATGTGACCTGCACATGATAACAAACTGATGACCCAACGGCTGTAGTCGCCGGGAGAACCTTCTGGTGTAGGAATTAATAAAGACATTTAGTGGCATTAACAAATAGGAGGGACATTATATTCTATAGAGCGTGATAGCTTAAGAGAGCTTATTTTCTACCTTTGTGTTTATTTCATACATATATATAGAGAGCGCATTGGCTATCGTCGCAAACGCTATAAACACTGGTATTAGAATTCGATCACACACGCACACAATAATAAAGAATTAACACAGAGATTTACGTAGTTTTCCAATTTAGGTACGTCCACGAGAACAGTATTCTTTTATTTAACTGAGTACATATGGTTTTACAATAAAGAGTATATATATAACTGCTTTTTCTATTCCAACCCTAATTCACATTATGGCCTAAATACCCACAATGCTCTTGTAACACTGTACCATATAGTGGAAGATATGCCCCCACATCCCCCAAACCTTCGGTTCACAACCCGATGAGCCAGTGCTCCGCTTTGCATTATACATTTTTCATGAAGTTCTCAATTATAAATTACAAGTTCCAACAACTGGTAACTGAAACATGTCAATGCTTAACCAATTGTTTTAAATCCTAATTATTGGCAACAATTTCAATACATACAAATAATTAATGTTTCTTTATAAAATTAAGTTCAAGCTCATAACTTGAACATTTCCTCAACGAACCATGTCACTCGAATATATTCTCATAATCTCTTTTATTTTTCCCTTTTACATTAATGTTTCTTTCTAGGTTGACTATGTACTTGGAGATAATCCAATGAAGATGAGCTACATGGTGGGATTTGGAGACAAGTATCCAACCCACGTTCATCACAGGGCTGCATCGATTCCATGGGATAACCCACGACATTCTTGTGCAGAAGGCGATAAATGGCTCAACACGAAAGAACCAAATCCAAATAACATTTTGGGAGCCATGGTTGGAGGTCCGGACCAGAATGATATGTTTTTAGATGAAAGGGACAAGCCATGGTTCGCAGAACCAACCATTTCGAGCAATGCTGGTTTAGTAGCTGCGCTTATAGCACATCATGACCCTCCGATTATCAGACATGATCATGACTCTTCATATAATGCTTCCACCTCAAATGGCCTGAATTTAGGCATAGATATGATTGGCATTTTTGAAAATATTCATCTGGTTCCTTAGGCAGATTTGGACTGTATAAATGACATAATTATTTGTAAAAAAAGATGGAACGCAAAGAAAGAAAAAAGAAGATGAAACTTTTGTTTCATGACATATTTTGGGTGATAAATCCTGGAATTTTGAAAGTGTTAGAGAATAAGTTTGGATGTTACTTTTTTTAGATCTTGAGTCATGACTCACTCAAAAAGTCATGATTGAAGGTATTATTGTTAGTAACTTAATTTCTTATATATAGATAAATTTTTTCTACATCTTTCGATGTGCAACTGGAGTGTTACAGTTTTAATATTTTTTTTTCTTTCCATATTTTAGACGCCTTCAGAGTGATATTTATGCATTGTATTCTTCAAACTTTGATATAGTGATATCTTCTAACTCTCTCTCTCTTGTATTTTTTTGGTTCGTTTTTCCACGTATCTTGTGTTCTTGATTTTTATTTTCTCATTATTTTTTGTGTTTGCCATAATTTCTTCTAACACACATCAGCATGACATCACATTCTAATACATTTTAAATCTGAATCATGAAATGGAGATTCCATTTCATTTGAAATGAAGAGAATCCTAATTCGTTAGACTAGTACCAAAAACTACGAGTGTTTCTTTGGTACAATTTCACAAGATATAAAAATATTACACCGTACATGTTTCCTCTACAAAAAATGCAATGCAAGGTTTCTAAACAAAACAATATATCACATTGCTTTACGAGACGATAAATAGATACATAATTTCTGAGTGTGATCATTTTCTACATTGTATGAGTTCTCATTAGTACTCCTAGTTAGTAGGTGAGAAGATTCATGTAGTTACATATACGTACATATGAAAATATGGGTACACACAAAAACCCTAAGAAAAAACTGAAGTACTATATACAACTCCTTTTGGCTTCTTTACTTCCGTCTCTCGTATAATGGTATCTTCAAGGAGACTTCATGTTATCCAAGCGAAAAGTTCTCTGTGTTATTCGAAAAAAGAGATCAAAAATACTGAAAAACATAATTAATTTCCAAAGAAAAGCAACGTCTTGATCAAATGAAGAATTGCTAACCGAAATCGAGTGGATTTCTTCAAGGAAAGGCACGAGCAGTGAAATAAAAGTCTGCATATCTTCTTTAAGTGTGTCATCGTTTTGGTCTTTGGCCATGAGAACAGACAGAAAAGTTTTGGTGTCGGGCACTAGTTTGAGAGCTACCTGAAAAACACATCATTTGGTTAGAGTAGATTTCAAGTCATAAGTGGTTAGCGAGCTGCAGTGCCAGTGTATGATGTTAGAATTTAAGATCCAATAATATTGCAATTACACAGATATTATATGAAAGACGGAAAAAAATAAGGACACGCGATATATTCAGGTTCACTAATTTTGCTAGTCCTGTTTGTCTGATGTATTCATTAGATGCCTCACACACTCTACAATGATTCACACACCAAACAATATTTTTATAATAACTAGAAAAAACCCTAGCTGCTATAACATGAGCCCAAACACATGAAGCCCAATACATTAGTAAAACCCAAGACCGGACTACTAATAAATTCTCAAGCCCTATTGCACTTTGCGCTTGGCTTTCCGGGAGCGTTGCCCCCTTACAACCCCCACCAGCTCATCGATAAGCTGGGCAGCCGCTCGCTCACTGAAAAGCGAGACCCCCGACTGAAAAGTTGTAGTGGCCATTCGTCGAACCCGCAGAAGTATAAGTCAATCCCAACATATGATATTTGTGCAAGTTTCGGAACATAAAATATAACATTGAAATAGTTCTGGTTAAACTTTTTAGTAGAAGACTACATCAGTATTTATAAGCATGTCATGTAGTACTGTTTGTAATTCTGTTCATTAGGGCTAACTCAACATGGTTATTGGTGAAGCTTGATCCGACATTGATTCAAAGGTGAATGTTTCAGCGGGATACGGTTAGGGTGAAATTATCACATAGCTTACTATCGTTAAGTTCTATAGTTTTTTGTTGCATTGTGTAAGGGATTGGATCTTAATAGGTCCAGAAAAATGACAGAATATCCTAATATGGATTTCAATTATTGGGATTAAAAAGATGCTTGGTATGTTTACTTTTACTTTGAGAACCCTAGAAGAAGCATACCTGGTTCTTTAGAGTTCATCTCTCATTTCATAAGATATATGAGACAGATGACATATAGTAAAAGATTTCATTTATAAAAGAACAATCATAACATAATATTAATCATTTGGATTTGGCCCACAAACAGGACGCTAGAGTTAAAAAGGACTAGTGTTACCTTGTAAGCAGCTGAAGTGATCCATCCATGACATGGTTTTAAGGTAATGATGTATGATTCTTCCACTGCTTGCTCCATCTTAAGCTCAGAATTCTTCATTAATAACTGTAACAAGGTCACTGTAAAATCCAGAGATCTGCAAAGTAAAATCATTATCTAAAATTTGTTGTTCACCATACTATATGCTACACAAGATTAATAGAAATAAGACTCCGAAAACATGCTTAATTGAGATCTAGAGGAAGGGAAGACCAGCATGGTCAGTGACTCTGTGTTTGTGCCGGTATTCTAAAAATTCTCGTCTAAGTCCACTTAGTCCCCGCCTAGATACTAGACGAGTCCTCTATTGCCTAGATTTAGTTGGGTGCCCTGCTTAGGCGGAACCGGAAGTGTATTGAATCAATTTTAAAAAATGTTTTAAAGGTCTATAATAATTGAAATGAATTTGTTTAGTCTTAAAGATTGTTTTATGGTACTTTATCATGTAAAATTTAAATAAATTATATCTACTATATGGCTTGTATAGTATAAAAAAAATGAAACTGCCTAAAAAAGCGTCTAGTATGTTTAAGAAATTGCCTTGGCACTGGTTAGGCGGTAGGTGCACCCCCTCTGCCTAGGTCAACCTAGAGATGTTTAGAACACTGGTTTGTGCTTTACCTCTGCCAAACGATTTAAATGTCAAATCAGATTCATCGCTTATGCACTTAAGCATAATCAAATGCCGGACATCATGTCTAGACGAGACTCATGAGACTAAAGGGGTGTTTGATAAAAATTGAATCAAACTGAATTTTTATTTGAATCTGAATGAGCTGAATCTGGATCTGAATGAAAAAAGTTGTTTGATAATTAACATGTCTGAAATATCTAAATGACATAATTTTATTATTTTATCCATATGAAAAAAATTCAAAGTTGTTGTAAATTTATTTAATATTACTTAATATAATAGTTAATATTTTTTTTTAAATTTTTAATTTTTTTTAATTTTTTTTTACTTTATTCAGCTGCTCATTCAGCCAAAAAAATCTAACTTAACCATTCAGCTCAATCATTTGATCGATTCAATCATTCAGAAGATTTTTTTTCAAAACAAACGCACTTAATGGCTGACCGATTCAACCATTCAAATATATTCAGTCCTAAACAAACAGCCCTAAGAGAGTCCTCGACCAACTGGACTACAACTTGTTCTGACCTAAGAAAACTTGTGTATTTCTATACTATAACACATAACGGACTAATGCACATTAAGGCACATAACAATTTTTAATTAATCTGTCTATGAGCATAAAAAACTTTTCTTTTTCTTAAGTTGATTATCGACTTAAAATTAAGGGGAGCATTGTTTCCAGTGTTTTTTATATTTTCACATGGTTATTTTTCATATGAAAGTGGGACCCACTTTATGTTCATGTGAAAAAATTCATATGAAAATATCAAAAATAAATGTAGAAATATCAGTCCCCAAAATTAAGTATGCCACGTGATAATGAACTAGAGAATTTCCTTCTAGTAATTAAGCGAGCCGCCTCATCTGTTGATTAAAAAATTAGTTTGTTCAAAATTTGTAAAACTTTAACCAGAACCTTATTGAAGTACGTCTCAAAGTTCAATTGTCAACTGGTCATGCTGCATCATGCCTTTGCCTAAAAATTAGTTTTTGTAAACTAGCGGTTTACCATCTAGTAGCAACATGACATTAAGTTATTTAACGGAAAATCAAGGATTTTAAATCCAATATAATTAATTATAAAGTTTTTCATGGTAAATAATAAGTACACAATCTGTTATTACAATTCAAATTACTTGATTTTCTACTTAAATTTACCTACATAACATGTTACTATATATTAGATGGTGAATAAAGCACCAGTTTTACCGGTCACCCTTATACAGGGGCGGATCTAGGTTAGGGCACTGAATTTTCAAGGTTCAAAAAGAAAGAAAGTAAAATTTTAGGGTATTTAATAAAAAATTTAAAATTTAGATTGAAAAATACTATTTCTGTTCCAAAATTAGAGATACGTTTTGACTTTTTAAAGTCAATTTGCGAAATCCTGAAATTCAAAATGGATATAAAACTATTTAGTTTTAATACAACAAATATAACAATTGTAAACTAACTATAAAACACTAATAATTATTATCTTTGTTGTTTTCAAAATTTGAACGAACTTATATCATTTTGAATTTTAGGATTTCACGAAATAATGACTTTAAAAAGTCAAAATATATATCTAATTTTGGAATGGAGGTAGTATTAAATTCTTCAAAGTTTGCGGCTTGGCCTAATTCTTCCAACTAATTCAACTTTAGAGAAAATTCAATATGTTATATTTTTTTATATATAATTATACAAACTTAACAATTGCTTTGAAATTTTTTGTGATTACTTGCAGTTATTTTTTTGTAATTGCTTGTGGATTTTTGTAACTAATAAAAATGAGACTATTATACAATAATTTTAAATAATGAAGTCTCGAAAAATATTACTATAAATAATATTTGGACATTATTTTGTTTTGTAATTTATTTTTTCTATATTTTTAATTTTTTTACGATAATTTGTTTATTTTAAATTTGACTCCACTGACCTAAGAGGCTAAATCCGCCCCTGCACTTATATAATTTATTATTATATATAACACATAGACTTTGTGTTTACCTAGTAAGCCATATAAATGCTCTACTGCAGCTGGTAGTCGTTCTTGCAAGGACTTCACTTCTCTCTTTCTTCAATATCTCAACCACATTTGAATACAGTAAAGGGTCTGATTCACGAAACTTCTCCAATCTCTGGAGATGAAACATAACAACAACATATCAATACTGTCAATTTATATACTCCCTATATAATATTTTGACTTGACAAAATCGGCTCAAGCCTGCGGGCCGGGCCGACCTGTCCGTCACGGGCCAATTTTTGGACTTTACATTTTTATCTCATAAAAAATTGGTCCGTTTTGGCTAGGTCCGGCGATGGTCCAGCTCGTTTGGGCCAGGCCCAAAAATATGACAAAATGTAAGTATAAATCGGTCCAGGCCCGCGGGACGAAGCGGCCCGTCCGCCACGGGTCGAGCTTCACATTTTTAGTCCATCAAAAGCTGGGCCGTTTTGGCCCGATCCGACAATGACCCGACCCATTTGGCCAGCCCAACCCGTTTGTCAGGTAATATTCATTTTTAAAAGTCAATTTTTAAAATTTAAATTTCATGCCATTCTATTAATTTTGGAACTAAAACTGATAACTAGAGTAGTATACTTATATAGTTTATAATATTCAGAGATATTAATAAAAATAAAATGTATTAATATTAATTTTAAATTTAAAAATATTATAAATTTAACTTTTAAATAATTAAAATTGATTGAATATTGTAGAATGATAGGAGTAATAACTAACTGTCATTCTAGCACTATGCACAATATGCATGGTAAATTGCTGACCAAAGTGTTCAATCATTGCTGCTAAATCTAGAAAAAAAGACAATGATATTCATGGGTCCTCAAAAAATAAAATACATTAAATTCCAGAACCACCCTTAACACTCAATGACAAAAAGAGACAAGTATTAAACTATGTCTGCCGTCCCATCATACTCACAATGATCCACAAATGACAAATAGAAGGGTAAAAACGTCCAAAATTCATGTGGTTTTTTGTTATGTACTGTTAAAGTCAAATGTAAGGGGGTCATGTCATGGACAAAATAATGCGTGTGTTTTTCACACACTGCAGAAAATGACATGGTAAAATTAAGCAATGGTTGGTTGGCGGTTGCTATGTTTACCTGGATATTCTGATGTATGTCATGTCTCAACACTGCCATTGTTGGGCCTATCTTATCTGCAAGAAGAAAAACACAAAATAGCACAGAAAGTTCATTAATTCAATGAAGATTAATGTTAGGGTTTGAAATTTTTTGATTCGATTATTGTGAAATTAACTCCATAATAAGTTGGTCGTGTGATTAATACAGTACTAACACGTAGAAAAAGATCACCTCCCGCCTACGTGTTAAAACTATATTGATCTAAAATGAGTTTGAAATGACACAAAATTGAATATTTTAATAATAATTTTTGATATATTCAATCATATGAGATCTACCCGACCAGTATTATTATGACATCATTGAGACACTTTTTAAAACCAAAAAAATTAAAACCCCTGAAATCATTCATTCTATATATGTTCTTTTCTTTGCATTTGAGCTAGAATTTTTTTAATTTTTTTAAGAAAATAATAATTAAAAACACTGGAAAAACAGAGGATCATAACGAAGATCACTAGTAAGAGAAGAATGATTTAACAATATAATAAGAATCTCATGACTACCCTTTATGAATTATACTGTTGGATTAAATCAATGGACACTCAAATCATGACTTAGAGGTTTTCTGTTTTTTTAAAAGAAAAAAAATAAAAATAGGGGGAAAACAGAGGAATGAGTAGGGACTAGGAGTAGAAGAATGATTAAACAACAAAAGGGGAATCTGATGAATACCCTTTATGAATTAGCACTGATTATAGTAAACTTTATATCAATTGAGACTCTAGTCATAACTTAGAAAGAGAAATCTAGAGAGAGACTAACCAAGAACTTGAATGAGTAAATTGCAGACAAATAGAAATGGTTTAATGGGGATATGTGCAGAATTATGATGATCATCACCACCAGATTGAACTTTAAAAGCTTCCATAGATAACTCTTCAATGGCAGACCTTAATTCTGATATCATCTCCATTTGCATCTCCATGTCTCTCCTCCTTTTCATTTCGATCTCTCTCCTCTCTGTTTCTTGATTTTTGGTTCCTTGCTTGTTAGCTATATATATATATATATATATATAGAGAGAGAGAGAGAGAGAGAGTCCGAATCAGGTCCGAGAGTCCGGACCTTCTTAAAATACGGACCTTTTTTTTTTTGGTTTTTTTTAAACAACTAATAAAAAATATATAATAATTTATGGAACTGAAAATATTTTATTATACAGTGTTTTGGGTGTGATTTGAATACATATAACAAAACATATCAGACCTATTTTGTTATATGTATCCAAATCATACCCAAAACATTCCAAAACAATGTGTTATAAAATATTTTCAATTACATAAATTACTATACATTTTTTATTAGTTGTTAAAAAAAAGCCAAAAAAATTAAAAAAAAATTAGGGTCCGTATTTTATCATATGTATATATATATATAACTCTCAAATTGGTGTATATATAAATCTTACAGATAATCTTGTTGACCTGAGACAAAAAGACAAAAAAACGAAAAAAAAAAGATGGGGGAAAGTTGGGATTTGTATTAATTGTTATTTTATGTTATGTAATTGATACCTTCAATGAGAAATGGCCTTCTGATTAACTACCTTAGGACCTCTATATTTTATCTTCTTTTTTATTTTTAATTATATATTTCGTGTTTTAGACATATGATTGTGACCTTTATTTTGACCTTGAGGTTATCATCTATCCTCTAATAATGAACTAGAATAAAAATCAAGTTTAACTTTTTGAATCAAATTTAGATATTTTAAAAATTTTAAAATTGATAAAAATTTATTTAAAATTTTAAAATAATATTTTGTATTGAGGAGACTCTTGTGGAAATATCAATTTCACTTGTGAAAATATTAATTCCCTATTTATAATCGTATTGATAAAAAAACTAAATAAAATTATTTAATATGGACCTAAAAATGTGTCAAATTAACTTCAAAAAATCAAACATGATCTTGTATTTTTAAATGAAGAGAGTAAAATCTTAAGAATATAAACTTGGTTCTGCTCAAAATTAGTTCGACACTTTTTTTAATTCCATTAGTTTTATAACTAAATTAAAAATCTTCACAAATACAACTCTTATTTCGCACAAAATTGATGAACTTGTATTATTTATTTGCAATTCATTAATTATTTATAATTACCTAACTTGGGAACTGGCGTAACTAGATTGCAAGATCTTATATATAGTAACTAGATTGCAAGATTTTATATATAGTAACTAGATGGCAAGATCTTATATATATAAGTAGGATCTTAAAGTTTTTTTTTTTTTTTTTGCTAAATTGTCTTAAAGTTGTATAACTTCTAGGTTTTAAACCATGTTATGTTACCCCATATGTGCCTTCTGAATTTTTATTTTTGTTATACTTGTGAGGAATTAAGCGAACCATAACCATACATAGCTACTTAAATTCATAATCTTTTACTTTCTTGGACATGAGAAAAAAAAGGTTAAATTCATAATTTCTCTGTGAAAATAGGAGCTCCACTCTAAATATAATTGATAACGAATAAAATAAAGTATTTAATATGAATCAAACATAGTGTTTATGAATAAATTACTAGATGTAAGTAAAAATATCGCTTAAATCACACAGATCGAGCACACTTATAATAAACTATATCTTGTTGATTTTAAATATATATCTTTTGTGAAGCTGATAATACCATGAAAAGCATTTCTTATTGTTGATATATTTCACATTAATTTCACATCGAATAAATTTAAGAGTGTAGATGGATTAATAAGTATAGTGAAACCTCAACTTAATAGATTAACTTCTTTTTTTTTTTTTTTGATAATGTGGGGTTTCCCAACCGTGATCGGACTAATTATGTGACGCCCCCAAAATAGGTTCAATACTCAACCCATTCTGAGTCGCCAAATACATGGTACAGAATTCAAATACAATCTTTTATAACATACGGTCGTGCAAAATACGACCACACAAACTGTGAGTTTCAATACAAATCGTATATAATTCGAAATATAAACACTCAAATTCAGTCCTCTTTTATTACAATTATTATCACACTATTTTACAAAAAAATAGTAAGAACTACTACTGCTCTACTCTAACCATCACAATGATCCCTGACTAATTCTCGCAACATTCTCATTCCCTGAAGATGACAATAGATGAAAAGGATGAGCTCAACTAGCCCAGTAAAGAATATTATGACTAAGATAATGAAGAATAAATTATCGTTAGTCTTCAACAAATCAGATAAAATATTATGGACAACAAGTTTTAGATCAACAACTACAGCGAAAATATTAATTCATTAGAAGATTTACGTAGAGAATGAAGTCTACTATCTTCTATGATTTAAAAATTCATCATCAATATTTTATCCCTATAATATCAATCAATATATATCTCAAATCAAATATTCATCTTTACACTACGGGCCAAAGATATTCATTTGTATCACCAATGGTCATGTTCATCTCAACACCTGTCCATCTTTGCACTACGGGCCAAAGATATTCATCAGGTAATCATTCATCTTTGCTCTACAGGCCAAAGATATTCAGTTATATCACCATTTAGGACTGAAGATGATGAAAAATAATATAAATAACGAATCCAGTGAGATAAAGGAAAAAGATTAGGAATTCGTAATTTAGTTTATCCAAGTTCAAGAATATTCCATAATAATACTTTGTGGAACAAAATTCAAGAATAAAGATCAAAACTTAGATCCAATCAAAGATAGGACCCATAATAGCCAACTTGAACAAATAGAAGAAAATTTAATTTTTTTCATGAATAGTGCCGTATACGTAAATACTGTCGTATACGTGAATAGTAACCCCGACAAAAAAAGTAAGAATTTCATAATAAAATTTATGTCAATATTTTGGTATAATGATATTGAAAAGAATAACATCATTTACAAAAAAAAAAATAACATCCCTTACCTTAACAGGAGAGTAGTTTTGGCTGAAATATCGGATATTATGTGGACGAAAATTTGCACTGTTATTAATACTCAAAGTATCTAAATACTCACAAGAAATACGCTTGATATTATAAAGAGAAAATTTTCTGATTCTGTTGTAATTTTTATTTCTAACTAAGCACCCTATTTACAGAAAAATGCCAGAATGCCAGCTCTGACAAACCTGCAACCGGAGGCTTTCGCCGTTTGAAAATTGAACGCACACCAGCTTAGAATTCAGCATTTTTCCACAAAAAAATAAAAGTGGGGCCCACCCATTTTTTTAATAAACTTTTATTTTTGAAACTTCAATAATTCATAATAAATAGCCTTTTAACAAAAAAATACGAACCTTATGTCCATTCCATATAAAATTTAATTCTCTAAAACTTTGTAGAAAAAAAAATTCCAAATTCTAAACGAAAAAAAATGACCCAAATTTACATACGGATGATTTTTTTTCACACATCCACTCTTTGAAAACCAAGCAACCACCACCACAAATGACCAATAATTCTTCCAACCCACAAGTTTATATATCGTGAATTTATTGTAAAAAAAATATTATCACTATTATATTATTATATTATCACATTATAAACTTATAATATAATGTTTTAATAATATATTTGAATGAATTATTTTATCAGAACAGATAAAATATCTATTCTCATAATTGTCATTTTTGATAAAAATTCCTCTGTTTAAATCCATATTGAGTAAATATTTCCTTATCATATATATCAACAATTAATTATTCATAAATAATATTACAGAACTATAATATTGACAATCAGGTCGTTCTCAAGAAAGAGGGAGCCTTCCGATAAGAATTTCTTCTTACTGGCGCGCAATTAACCAGCCCCTTTCCTAGACAGAACTTCCTTAGACATTGCCAATAATGCTATCTAATAATATTATTCAAATAATATGAATTATTGATTTGATAATTTGAAATACTGTGCAATGACAATTATTGAATTAATAATATGAAATATCAACGTAACAATTATGTAATTAACAATGTAGCAATTATTGAGTCAATAATACAAAATACAGAACAGTAATTACTGTAACAATTATTGAGAAGTGACTTCTTACGTAAGAATTAATAATTTGAATTGCTGTGCAATACCGTGTGTTACAGTGCAACACCGCGTATTACGGTATTTTAACCACCCGGTATTTGAACAGTTCTAACAGTAACAACTACGCCGTTATTTTTAAAAAATTCATTCTTGTTGTTTTCTTCATCAGACAATTATTCCGTTGTGGGGCCCACAAATGGCTGCGTCATCGTACGAATATTCTCCGCCAACAAGAATATTCCACGACCAAACGAATATTCCCCGACAACAATTAATATTTTATTACTACTTGTTAACTTTAAAAAATTTGCACATATCTCTCATAACTTATCATATCTATCAAATTAACACCTTACTATTTCAAAGTAATATATAAAAAAAATTAAATATTTATTCACAAAATTTGGGGTCTTACAAATCCCCCCAGGCCGGACCCAACTGTTTTGTCTAACCAGCTTGCGCTTGCGGTCCGTGGCCACCGAAGTCATAAATGCCTTCACACTTGTTGCTGGCGAAAATCGAACCTAAGATGTCTGGGTTTACTGTGACGCCCCTAGAATAGGTCCAGTCAATCCAACCCATTCTGAGTCGCCAAATACATGGTACAGAATTCAAATACAAACTATTATATCACACGATCGTGCAAAATACGACCACACAACTGTGAGTGTCAATACAAATACTAGAAAATATTAATATTCAACTAAGTCCTCATTATAATTATTATCACACTATTTATTAGAAATAGTGAGGACTACTACTGCTCTAACTAGAACCATCACTTTGTCCCCCAACTAGTTTCTGCGACATTCTCATTTCCTGAAGAGGACAATAGATGAAAAGGGTGAGCTCAACTAGCCCATTAAAGAATATTATGACTAAGATAATGGAAAATAAATTATCGTTAGTCTTCAACAATTCAGATAAAATATTATGGACAACAAATTTTAGATCAATATTCGCAGCGAAAATAACAATTCATTAGAAGAGTTAAGTAGAGAATGAAGTCTACTATCTTCTATGATTTAAAAGTCCATCATCAATATTTTATCCCTGTAACATCAATCAATATACATCTCAAATTAAATATTCATCTTTGCACTACGGGCCAAAGATATTCAATTATATAACTAGTGGTCATGTTCATCTCAACACCTGTCCATCTTTGCACTACGGCCAAAGATATTGATCAGGTAATCATTCATCTTTGCTTTACTGGCCAAAGATATTCAGTTATATCACCTTTTAGGACTGAGGATGATGAAAAATAATATAAATAACGAATCCAGTGAGATAAAGAACAAAGATTAGGGATTCGTAATTTAGTTTATCCGATTCAAAAATACTTTTAATAATCAATTGTGGAGCAAAGTTCAAGAATAAAGCCCAAAACTTAAATTCAATCAAAGATTGGAACCTTAACAAGCAATTTGGACAAACAGAAGAAAATTTAATTTTTTTTATGAATAGTGCCGTATACGTGAATAATAATCCCGACGGAAAAAGTAAGAATTTCATAATAAAATCCATGACACTATTTTGGCATAATGATATTGAAAAGAATAACATCATTTACGAAAGAAATAACATCCCTTACCTCAAAAGAATAATACTTCTGACTGGAATATCGGATATAAAATCGAAAAAAACTTGCACTGAATAATAACACTCAAAGTATCTAAATACTCACAAAAATACGATCGATATTATAGAGAGAGAAAACTTATGATCCTGGTGTGATTTTTAATTCTAACCTAAGGACCCTACTTATAGGAAAAGCTTAAGATATCAAAGTAGACTTTTTAATAAAATAATATTTTTTAAAAAAAAAATTCCGCCGCTTGCCAAAAGCTATCAACCACCAGCCACCGGTGGGGCCCACCTCTCATTAAAAAAATATTTATTTTCTGAAACTTCAATAATTCATACTAAATAGCCTTTTTGTCAGAAAAATACGAATTCTATGTCCTTTTCATAGGAAATTTAATTCTCTACAACTTTTTAGAAGGGTGTTTTTCCAAATTCCAAACATAAATTATTCAAAATCCATAAACGGATGATTTTCCACACCAAAATACTGATAAAAACACATCAGCACTAATTCCTTCTTTTATATCCACAAAATAAATATTCTTTATCATATAAATCAATAATTAATTATTCACAAATAATATTACAGAACTACAATATTGACAACCAGGTCGTTCCCAAGAAAGAGGGGCCTTCCGATAAGGACTTCTCCTTACTGGCGCGCAATTAAATAACCCCTCCTAGACAGAACTTCCTTAGACATTGTCAATAATGCTATCTAATAATATTATTCAAATAATATGAATTATTGAGTTGATAATGTGAAATATTGTGTAATGACAATTATTGAATCAATCATAGCAACGTAGCAATTATTGATATAAAATATCAACGTGGTAATTATTGAATCAATAAAATATCATGTAATTATTGAATCAATAATATAAAATATTGAACAGTAATTACTGTAACAATAATTGAGTAAGTGACTTCTTACGTAAGAATCAATAATTCGAAATACTATGCAATACCGTGTGCTACTGTGCAACACCACGTATTACTGTATTTTAACCACCAGGTATTTTAACAGTACTAACAGTAACAACTACGCCGTTATTTTATAAAAAGGTTATTTCTGTCGCTTTCTATATCCGACAGTTATTCCGTTGTGGGGTCCATAAATAGCTGCGCCGTCGTACGAATATTCCCCGACAACAAGAATATTTCACGACGAAATGAATATTCCCCGACAACAATGAATATTTTATAACCACTTACTTATTTTGAAATATTTGCACCTTTTACCCATAACTTTTCACATTTATCAAATCAACACCTTACTATTTCGAAATAATATATAAATAAAATTAAATCTTTATTCATAAAAGTTGGGGTCTTACAATCTCCCCTCCTTATAAAATTTTGTCCTCGAAATTGACGTACGTACCTGGTATGTCGAAAAGGTGAGGATACCTCGCTTTCATTTCCGATTCCAACTCTCAAGTAATTTTCTCATTAACATGGTTTCTCCACAAAACTTTAACTTGAGGTATAATTTTTTAGCGTAGGACATGCTCCTTCCTATCCAAGATTTTGACAGGTACCTCCTCGTACGTTAAATCTTTGGCTATCTCGTCTGGTTCTAACTCAATAATGTGGTTTAGATCTTTCACATATTTACGAAGCACGGATATGTGAAAAACGTTATGAACACGAGACATGCTTGGAGGTAAAGCGAGTCTATAGGCCACATTTCCTACTCGGTCAAGGATCTCAAATGGACCAATGAATCGTGGGTTGAACTTTTCTTTCTTCCCGAATCTCGTAACTCCTTTCCACAGAGCAACACGTAATAACACATGGTCCCCAACATTAAATTCCACGTTCTTTCGATGAAGATCCGCATAACTCTTTTGTCGATTTTGTGCTATTTGTATCCATTGCCGAATCATTTGGATCTTTTCCGTAGTCATACGTACTAACTCCGGTCCCAACAATGTTGCTTCACCCACCTCATCCCAGCATACTGGAGAGCGACACTTTCGTCCATACAATGCTTCAAATGGAGCCACGCCTATACTTGCCTGATAACTATTATTGTAGAAGAATTCCACCAATGATAAGTACTTATCCCAACTCCCTTTGAAGTCTAGAACACAGAGTCTCAATAGATCTTCAAGAATTTGGATAGTCTTTTCTGATTGTCCGTCCATTTGAGGATGATAAGCCGAACTGAATCGTAAATCCGTGCCCATAGTTTTTTGCAAACTGATCCAAAATCGTGAAGTAAATCTGGGCTCACGATCCGAAACTATGGATACTGGCATGCCATGCAATCTCACAATCTCATTCACGTACATATGAGCAAGACGTTCAAGGGAATAAGTCTCTCGTATCGGCAAGAAATGAGCAGACTTGGTTAATCTATCAACAATAACCCAAATCGCATCTATGCCTTGGGAAGACCCGTAACGAAATCCATCGTAATGTGTTCCCACTTTCATTTCGGAATCTCCAGTGGTTGCAATGAACCCTTCGGCACTTGATGCTCCGCCTTTACACGTTGACAAGTTAAACATCTTGAAATAAACTTCGTGATCTCTCTTTTCATATTGCTCCACTAAAATATATGTCGAAGATCACGATACATTTTGGTACTCCCAGGATGGATTGCAAACGGTGTGTTGTGTGCCTCCATCATGATTCTATGCTTCAAGTCAGAATCGTTAGGAACACAAAGTCTGGAGTTAACTCGAAGTATTCCTTCTTCATCGATTCTTGCTTCTGTAATAGCACCTTCTTGCACTTTCTTCTTCATCTTCATCAGCTCCGGATCCGTAGCTTGAGCAGCTTTAACTTTATCAATCAAAGCTGGTTCTACGCATATACTTGACATCATCGCAGTCGTTCCCGTATATGATCTTCTACTCAACGCGTCAGTTACCACGTTCGCTTTTCCAAGATGGTATTGGATGGTATGATCGTAATCTTTCAACAGCTCAAGCCAACGTCGTTGCCGCATGTTGAGTTCCTTTTGAGTGAAAAAATATTTAAGGCTCTTATGATCCGTATAAATTTCCACTTTCTCCCCGTATAGGTAATGTCTCGAAATCTTCAACGCAAAAATGATTGCTGCCAACTCTAAATCATGAGTAGGATAATTCCTCTCATATTCTTTGAGTTGTCGCGAGGCATAGGCTATGACTTTCCCATGTTGCATGAGAACACATCCTAACCCTTTGCCCGAAGCATCGCTGTAGATAACAAATCCATCTGAACCAGATGGTATTATCAGAACAGGTGCTGAGATAAGTATTCTCTTGAGCTCTTGGAAGCTCTTCTCGCATTCCTCGCTCCAAACGAATTTTGTATATTTTCGAGTCAACTGAGTTAATGGAGTAGCGATTCGAGAAAATTCCTCTACGAACCTCCGATAATAACCAGCTAAGCCCAGAAAGCTTCGTACTTCGGTCATCGACTTAGGTTGCTCCCAGCTTTGTATTGCTTCAATCTTCGTCGGGTCAACAGATACTCCACGTTTCGATGCCACGTGCCCAAGGAATGCTACTTTCTCAAGCCAGAACTCGCATTTCTTCAGCTGATGATATCCAGAACGAAGATTGATCTTTGAAAAGAATTGTGCTCCTTGCAACTGGTCGAACAGGTCATCAATACGCGGTAGCGGATACCTATTCTTGATGGTGACATGGTTCAACTCCCGATAGTCAATACAAAGTCACATACTCCCGTCTTTCTTCTTTACGAATAAAACAGGAGCACCCCAAGGAGACGTACTAGGACGAATAAAATCGATGTCTAACAACTCCTGTAATTGGACCTTTAACTCCTGAAGTTCAATAGGAGCCATTCGATATGGGGTTTTAGAAATGGGTTTTGTACCGGGTTCAAAGTCAATAAAGAATTCAACTTCACGTTCTAGGGGTAGACCGGGAAGTTCTTCAGGAAATACATCAGGAAACTCATTAACAACGGAAATATCATTCAAACCTAACGTATTCTGGTTTAGATCAGTGACATGAGCTAAGAAAGCTTGACATCCGTTTTTCAATAAACGAATAGCTTTGTGATTTAAAATGATATTGACTGATTTTAGTGATTTGAATTCGCACAACAGGTTGATTAGGAATATGAAAACTAACAACCTTACGAAAACAATCAATTTTGGCATGGTAAGTGGTTAACCAGTCAATTCCTAAAATCACGTCAAATGCAAGTATTTTCAAATATATAAGATCAACAGGTAGGGTAAGGATACCAATTTGAATCAAGCAAGATTTGTAAACTGTGGATGTAACAAAGGTTTCTCCTAACAGAGTTTCAACAGATAAGTCAAAGTCTAATTTATCAGAAGTCAAGTTCAAACGTTGAGTACAAGCAGGTGAAATAAAAGAATGGGTAGCACCGGTATCTAACAAGGTGTAAACTTCGTAAAAATTTATGATTAACTAATCTGTGATAAATTCTTTCGGGTTCCTCGTGTTTTGGGCTGTCACGACAAACGCTCTTCCAGGAATCACCGACTTTGACTTGTCCGAAACCGCCTTTGGAATCACCACCCCCGCTGGATTTGGTTTCGCAACAGGACAATCTCGAGTTATATGTCCTTCTTTTCCACAGTTATAACATGCTTTGAATTGTTGTGGGCAGTTTGGGCTGATGTGTCCCTCTTTTCCGCATTTATAGCATACGACCGGTGGTCGTTCTCCTCCCCTAGAAACAGTTGATGCTGGTGCTGATATTGACGTCTTCACGTTCTCATTGTTGTACCTTCTCTTCTTGAAATCTCCTCCCAATTCGCTTTTTCTACTATCATTGCCACGATTACCACCGGAGTGGTTACCGCTTCTATCATACTTTCCTCCCAGCTGGTTGTCATTGCTTCGATTACTGCTGCCACCGGTACGACCTTAGTTATTGTCCCTTGGTTGAATATAATCACTATCTCGTTCTAACAACTGGGCCCTGTTCACTACATCCGAATATAAATTTTTTTTATGAGAAATGAGGTATTGGCGTATTTCGAGTTTCAAACCTCTCAGAAACATCCGCGTCATACATTCCTCATTCTCCACCATATGAGGTGCAAACCTGGACAACTCCGCGAACTTAGCCTCGTACTGGGACACCGTCATGTTATTTTGTTCGAGTCTGATAAACTCTACCTCCTTCATATGACGAATACTTTCAGAAAGTACTTGTCATTGAACAGTTTCTGGAATGCTTCCCAAGACATCTTGAATGCGGCAAGCTGGGTATGCTTCACAGATTTCCACCAGTAATCTGCCTCTCCACGGAACATAAAGGTGGCAAATGGAACCTTCTGTTCCTCCGTGCATCCCAAGACATCAAATATCTTGGTAATTTGCTTAACCCAAGTCTCCGCCTTGATTGGATCTGGCTTTTCCAGAAATTCTGGTGGTCCCAATTCTTTAAACTGCTTGGCAGTGACAAGCCGCGAGTTGTTATTATCTCCACCTGTATTTTGCACACGAGTCTCCCTCGTCTGGTTTTGCATGAACTACAAAAAACTACTAAATATCTCATCGTTTATCGTCTGATCAGCGTTGTTTTCAGGATGAACATTGCCTTCTTGTTGCACGTTCTCCTAGTTGGTGATTAGAGGTGTCTCCACAGTCTCATTCACTTCGATGTTAACATTCTCAGCTGCCATTCTCAAATACTGTCATAAAACAAGGGTTAATTAAACAAATTAACATACCACATATTAACCCTATGCTCTGAATGACCAATTAAATACCACATAAGCTTAGGTAGGACATACTAGTGAAGTATTTACTCGTCTCTCCCCTCCTAGTTCTATTCCCCGATCTCCGCCGGAGATCATATCCCTAAGCTCTGATACCAACTGTGATGCCCCCAGAATAGGTCCAGTTAACCCAACCCATTCTTAGTCACCAAATACATGGTACAGAATTCAAATACAAACTTTTATATCACACGGTCGTGCAAAATACAACCACACAACTGTGAGTGTCAACACAAATACTAGAAAATATTAATATTCAACTAAGTCCTCATTACAATTATTATCACACTATTTATTAGAAATAGTGAGGACTATTACTGCTCTAACTCGAACCATCACTCTGTCCCCCGACTAATTCCTGTGATATTCTCATTTCCTGAAGAGGACAATAGATGAAAAGGGTGAGCTCAACTAGCCCATTAAAGAATATTATGACTAAGATAATAGAAAATAAATTATCGTTAGTCTTCAATAATTCAGATAAAATATTATGGACAACAAGTTTTAGATCAATTTTCGCAGTGGAAATAACAATTCATTAAAAGAGTTAAGTAGAGAATGAAGTCTACTATCTTCTATAATTTAAAAGTCCATCATCAATATTTTATCCCTATAACATCAATCAATATACATCTCAAATCAAATATTCATCTTTGCACTACGGGCCAAAGATATTCAATTATATAACCAGGGGTCATGTTCATCTCAACACCTGTCCATCTTTGTACTACGACAAAAGATATTTATCAAGTAATCATTCATCTTTGCTCTACAGGCCAAAGATATTCAGTTATATCACCTTTTAGGACTGAGGATGATGAAAAATAATATAAATAACGAATCCAGTGAGATAAAGGACAAATATTAGGGATTCGTAATTTAGTTTATCCAATTTAAAAATACTTCGTAATAATCAATTATGGAGCAAAATTCAAGAATAAAGCCCAAAATTTAGATTCAATCAAAGATAGGAACCTTAACAAGCAATTTGGACAAACAGAAGAAAATTTAATTTTTCCATGAATAGTGCCGTATACGTGAATAGTGCCGTATACGTGAATAGTAACCCCGACGAAAAAATAAGAATTTCATAATAAAATCCATGACACTATTTTGGTATAATGATATTGAAAAAAATATCATTTACGAAAGAAATAACATCCCTTATCTCAAAAGAATAGTACTTCTGGCTGGAATATCGGATATAATACCGAAGGAAACTTGCACTGAATAGTAACACTCAAAGTATCTAAATACTCACAAAAGTACGGTCGATATTATAGAGAGAGAAAACTTCTGATTCTGGTGTGATTTTCAATTCTAACCTAAGCACCCTATTTATAAGAAAAGCTTAGAATGCCAAAGTAGGTTTTTTAATAAAATAATATTTTTTTTAAAAAAAATTTCACCGCCTGCCAAAAGCCATCAGCCACCGATGGGGCCCACCTCCCATTAAACAAATATTTATTTTCTAAAACTTCAATAATTCATAATAAATAGCCCTTTTGTCATAAAAATACGAATTCTATGTCCTTTTCATAGGAAATTTAATTCTCTACAACTTTGTAGAAGGGAGTTTTTCCAAATTCCGAACATAAATTATCCAAAATCCATAAACGGATGATTTTCCACACCAAAATACTGATAAAAACACATCAGTACTATTTCCTTCTTTTATATCCACAAAATAAATATTTTTTTATCATATAAATCAATAATTAATTATTCACAAATAATATTACAGAACTACAATATTGACAACCAGGTCGTTCCTAAGAAAGAGGGGGCCTTCCGATAAGGACTTCTTCTTACTTTCGCGCAATTAAATAACCCCTCCTAGACAGAACTTCCTTAGACATTGTCAATATTGCTATCTAATAATATTATTCAAATAATATAAATTATTGAGTTGATAATGTGAAATATTGTGCAATGACAATTATTGAATCAATCATAGCAATGTAGCAATTATTGATATAAAATATCAACGTAGCAATTATTGAACCAATAAAATATCATGCAATTATTGAATCAATAACATAAAATATTAAACAGTAATTACTGTAACAATAATTGAGTAAGTGACTTCTTACGTAAGAATCAATAATTCGAAATACTATGTAATACCGTGTGCTACTGTGCAACATCGCGTATTACTGTATTTTAACCACCGGGTATTTCAACAGTACTAACGGTAACAACTACGCCGTTATTTTATAAAAAAGTTATTTCTGTCGCTTTCTATATCCGACAGTTATTCCGTTGTGGGCCCACAAATAGCTGCACCGTCGTACGAATATTCCCCGACAACAAGAATATTCCACGACCAAATGAATATTCCCCGACAACAATGAATATTTTATAACCACTTGCATATTTTGAAATATTTGCACCTTTCACCCATAACTTTTCACATTTATCAAATCAACACCTTACTATTTCGAAATAATATATAAAGAAAATTAAATTTTTATTCATAAAAATTGGGGTCTTACATTTACGGCTCATCTCAGGTTGTTCTTAACTGTTGCACCAAATGTTGTGGTTTAGTCCAACATGCTTATTGGGCTAGTCTACACAAGTGTGGAATGAATCGTGCAATTCTGTTATATGTGTAATGAATTGATGTGGAATGAATCGTGCAATTCCGCTACAGGTGGTATCAGAGCTCATGGTTCCCGTATTCCCACGTTTGCCTCGGGCGTGGTGGAGTAGTATTAGAGCTCATGGTTCCCATACTCCCACGTTTGCCTCGGGCATAATAGAGTAGTATTAGAGTCTTGAAGGACTTAAAGGCGTGATTAATGGTGACTACTCTAATATGATACTTGTGATGAGTATTCAAGTGAAAGGTGGAGATTGTTGGGATATTTCACATGAATTCTATATCAGATCAATTCAAGACTGTAGATGGGTTAATAAGTATGGTAGAACCTCAACCTAATAGGTTAACCTTTTAGGTAAGGACGTACTCCAACATGCTTATTGGGATAGTCTACACAAGTGTGTAATGAATTGATGTGGAATGAATCGTGCAATTCAACTACACTTATCAGTAGCACTGGAAATTTATATGCAGTACATAATTACATAAAAACATTTCTAAATGTGGAATTTTGTATTTTATACTACCTCTATTTCATAATTTTTGACTTTTTAGAAGAAAAAAGTTGTTACAATTTATTTGTCGTTTACAACTTTTTAGGAGAATAAATTATTTACTTTCGTATATCATCCCTAACTTCTCTCATTGTCCCAAAAAAATTTATCTCTTGTATTAGCAGTTTTTAACTTTCCATGAGGGGGTAATGATGAAATTTCATATAAATTTTAATTATTAAATGATAATAATAAATGACTTTCTTAATTCATATTGATGACACAACAACAAAACAAGCTATCTGCGACCGCATATTAGTGATCACAGTCGGTCGCAGATGGATATCAGTGACCAAATGCGGTCGCTGATACTGGTCGCAATAAATCTAGTCGCTACAAGTAAAGTGGCGATCACTTTCAGCGACCGCATTATCAGCGACAGCTAATAGCGACAGATGCGGTCGCCATATTGTGTCAGGCCGAGTCAGCTTGTGGTGTGACGTGGAGCCACGTGTCAGTGACCAGTATCAGCGATCGCGTGCAGTCGCCCTTATCAGCGACCAGTATTAGCGACCGCAAGCGGTCGCTGACCCGGAAATTGATATTTCGGTCGCTAATATGTAATAGCGACCGTACGCGGTCGCAGATACTAAAAGTAATAAAAAGGTTATTTTGTACCTGCTTATATCCCAAAAAATTTGACCTGTTTTGTACCTGTCCCAACTCACATCAATTATATACAATCCAAATCCATCCATTCATTCATTCAATACGTACTGAATGACAATTACATTCATTCATTCATAATAAAACCAACACAAAGACAATTACATTCAAATTCAAATCCGTGAATATAAAACGTTCGTACATTCATTCATTCAGTAAAAAAATAGTCAATATATACAATGTAGAACAACGGCTGAGAAATTATGAGAATACAAATGTCTGGGCCGCATCAAATATCAATCAACAGAATGAGGCTGTAACAAAGTAAAGAAAAAAACACATTAAACATATATGAAAAACAAAAAACGACCCTAGCCTTTCTAATGTATTACAATAACATGAAACCTAAACAATGACATGATTACCTCATATATCCTACTGCTCTGCTGCTCTAGTCACTGCCTCTGCTAGATCCTCAGAACTCAACGAGTGTAGATGCCTGCCTAGTGTAAGAAGAAGATTCTGATCTTGACATATTGCTCTCACACAGTCAGCATGAGTGTGCGGCGTCGGATGGCACGAGGACTGAGTAGACTGAGTATCAGAGCTGCCCGTGCCACTGATAGTTGGTCGTCGTCGTTATCCTTGGCCTTTGACGTAGTTTTTCTTCACAACTGACACCCTCTCCCATAATTCTTGATCAATCGACGACTGCGGGGTGCCTTCAGGATAACGCTCGTTCATTAGGCTCTTATAAGTGTCCTGTCAGCATTTTAAAAATAAAATTGTTAAAAATAAATATAAAATGCTTAAGAATTAATTAATGATGGAAATATAAAGTTATAAAAAACAAATTACCGCTATCTGCACAGCCTCAGGCAAACCATCGCGGGTGGCCACGTACACATCCAGCCAATTAATAGGCTCACCCTGAGACTGAGTCTCCTATAAAACATGCTCGTATATTAATATGTAAACATGTGATATAATGTATACATAATGATTGATATTTGCAAAGAACATACCCGTGTAGCAATATGCTGTAGCTGTGATATACTGCCGCCCCTATACGTGCCTTTTGCCTTGGCTCCTTCAAGTACACCTGAGGCTCTGTTAGCGGCGGCAGTCTTGCGTCTCTTCACCCAGGCCTCATCACGCCACACCTCACACATCCCTGCCCATATGTCAGGGGCACACCACCACGGGCTATACACGTGCATGTGCTGCTCACCCTCCCTTGGATGGTCGACCGATGCATTATTCAGGGCTTTTATTCGTTCCTTGTTCAGGTTATCTTTTGTTCGGACGACGCATTTTTGCCAGAACAATGTCTGTATTATTGATGCATGTGCGTCGTCCCATCTATACCTCTTCTGCAAATAAAACAACAATAAAAATATTAAGACGGTGATGATATAATCCAAAATAATATATACACATTAATTATATTATCTATCAAAATTAAATAAAATACACCTGGAATTCAGCCCAAACTGCATCCTTATGGGCGAGAGGTGTGCTCGCCCACGTAATCACTGGCGTAGGCCAGTTCTGTAAGCATAATTGTGAAATGCACTTCACAATCTTGCTATCTTGAAAATCCCTACAATATACAACATTTAATGTACAAACCCAGAAAACATTAGTATATAACTACAACATTAATGATCTTATTATAAAATAATTATATATGAAATAGATAGATAACGTACGTGTTGTCCGGAGGAGGTCTAATCTATATAAGAATTCGGTTATTCGGATTACTCGGGGCCTTCGGGACCTGATTAGGCCCCCGACCCAAGCCACACTTTTTCAGCGGGGCTTTAGTAGACATTTATACATACAAAATGATAGTTTACTATGTCTCTGTCCATATAATTTATATTTTTACACTTCAAACAAGGGCGTCTTATCTTGTTCTGATCATTCACACATTCCGGGTGACTATATGCATAATCCAGAAAAACTTGACAACCAGTTCTAAATTCAGTTGTAGCACCTATCTGGGCACTTGACTTTCGTTTTCTTATCCAACTACGGTCTGAATAGAGGTTGTTGTCCCTCACCCTCTTGAATTATAGGATTAGGAACATAAATCATATTTTCTTCAAGATCAATTTTTCTTGGCTCATCACTCCCACTTAAATCACCATTCTCTAAAAACTCTATATGCCTAGTATCAACAATTCTAGTGGTATGCGAGGGATAGTAAAAATGAAAACCTTTAGATCTATCAGGATATCAAATGAAATGACAACTAATGGTTTTAAAGCCAAGTTTCTTTATTTGTGGATTGAAAATCTTAGCCTTGGCTGGATAGCCCCACACCCGTAAGTACTTTAAACTTAGTTTCCTATATGTCCAAATTTCATGAGTGTTAGGGACAAATTTTCTAGGAACTCGGTTTAAAATATGAACAACATTTTGTAATGCATCGGTCCACAAAATCATAGGTAAGCTAGAATTACATAACATACTACGTACCATATCCATAAGGGTACGATTTCGCCTCTCAGATACACCATTCTGTTGTGGTGTACCAGACATAGTATACTGAGTAACGATGCCATTTTCTTGATAAAATAAAGCAAATAGATCAGTATTATGACCTATATCGAAGTGTTACCATAATACTCTCTGCCTCTATCTGATCTCACTACTTTAATTTTTCGGTTAAGTTGATTTTGAACTTCAGTCTTGAAAACTTTAAACATATTTAGTGATTCAGATTTTTCACTAATCAGGTAGACATAAGTATAACGAGAATAATCATCAATAAACGAAATGAAAGATTTGTGCCCACCAATTCCAGGAGAAAATGATCCATATATATCAGTGTGAATCATCTCAAGAAGTGCACAACTTCTAGTGACTCATTTCTTATTACCTTTCACAAATGTTCCTGATGAGTGCATAATATTTATTTATTTTTATTCCTTTATATTTATTTTATTATATATTTTATAGTGTATATAGACTTATTAAGATGTTTATTGATTTCAGGAGGAATTAGAGTTAAAAGGGCTGAAATGATGAAAAAGGAATAAATTGTAGGCTTTTAAACCCAATTCGAAAATTGCAAAGAAAGATGTGGGTAGCTTGATTGGAAAAAGGAATTAAGTGAAGCAGCCCAACTTTGCCTTTCATTAGCAGCTTGCTAAGTAATCAAATTAATGTCCAACTCCTAATGGTTCTAGCAGCTCACGAGATAAACAACTTGCAAAGGAGTGTACATGTGGGCCAAGAAGATTTCAAGCTATTCAGCATATGTGGACTAGAGATATTGAAGCAGGCCACGATTTTGGCTAGTTGGCAAGGGAATGTACATGGGCCCGTGGTTTTAGCAGCCCATTATCATGCCAAGCAGCCTTTCCAATTGGGCCACGGAATTAGGCAGCACATGCAAAGGAGAGTATAGCAAGCAATTTAATTACATGTTCAATTCTTATTCCTAGCAGCTCTCGGATTTCTGAAGCAACATGGCAACATCATATTCATCATATATATGAATGAAGTGGGCCACGCATGCAAGTACATGCATTCCTTCCAAAGTGGAGCAGCTCACGGATTCCATGCAAGCAAAGGATTCCTATCAAATTATGTGGGGCCAACGGTTGAGCAGCTTGCAATTCCAAATTCAACAAAGTTACATGAAATTCCTTTGTCACGTTGGCAGCAGCTTGAAAGAGGAAGGATGCTACATGGGCCCACGTGCATGCAAGAATCTTTACAGCTCATGCCTTGGACATATCACAAATTGAAGCAATCAAAATGCAGAGCAGCAAACATCATGGAGCGAATTTGGCTCACGGTTTGGGTCATGTGGAATCCACGTCACCAGCTTGCTAAAGGATATAACATGTGGGCCACGGTTCAGCCAACTTACAAAAGGATTGCATGCAAGGCTATTCCTAATTGGAGAAGGCTTGTATGCATACCGAAGCAGCTGGCAAATAAAGGAAGTCACACGGCAGTTGTGGGATTTTATTTCTAGTAGATTTAGGATTTTCTTGAGATTAATATTTATTTTTAAATTAGATTATATTTCTTTATGGAAACTAGTTATGTTTTGTAATTCCTATTAGGATTTGGATTCCTAGTTCTCATAGGATTTAGGTCTTTGTCTAGCACTATAAATAGAGGATGATAGTCAAGGTTTTATTCATTCAATCTTCTACCAACTATCATACCTCATTGAAGTGCAGACTTGGAGCATGTCTGGCTAGTTTCTTTATTCAGTTCTAAAGGGAGGTGGAACCTTGTTACAAGTAATTAATTAATTGAGTATTATTATTTATTCCTTCTTGTATGAAATTTTTTTTGATAATCTGTTTTCATTGATTGCATGCTAATTGATCTAATTAATTTGATATAGCCAATTGAGTTAATTTAATCATTATCATATGCTAGATTAAGATTGGTATTACGTGTAATTGATATCTGTCTTCATCACAAGTAGTAAATTAGTGATACTAATTGTGGACAAGCTTTTGGGTATTGCTAAGATTATCAGAAAACAAGTTAAACAAATCGAGCTTATGTGTTTGTTGCTTGGATTAGCCTAATTCTCTATTTCTTAATGCTTCTATCATATTAAATCTAGAGAGCTTGTTCTAGGTTATATGCTAGTTGAATCTGGTGAAGAGCTTGTTTCATACAGTGAATATCTAAGGAGAATTTCGGATAGCAGAGCTTATTGTTATCTAGGGTTAATAGTCTCATTGAATGGTAAAGAATAATAACTTGATTAATTGATTGTTGTGCTTGGTGAAACTGAACTACAGAACTGAAGTTTTTACATATTTGGTTAATCTCTTTATTTAAATTCTGTTTTTCTTAGTTTAAAACAATTTCAAAAATTACCCATCTTTATTTTCTGTTAAAATAGTAGAATAAATCTAAAACAAACTCACTCTCCGTGGGATCGATCCTTGCTTACTACTGTGCTAATTATTTAAATTCGTGAAGTGAAAGTGAGGTTAATTTAGGAGTGTAAACGACAGCTACTAGTTCCTTTTATATATTCAATACAATGGTCAAAATCAAAAAAAAATCTAGTGAATGAAGAATTTCATCCTTTATAAGACGTTGCATTCTATCTTTTGAAATATGGCCTAAGCGTTGATGCCACAATTTTGAAGAATTCTCATTATCTAGTTTTCTCTTATTTTCACTTTTAGAGATACTTTCTTTCACAATCATTGTTAACAATGATTCAACAAAGACATTATCCAAATTTAACTTATAGAGATTTTCCTCTAAAAAACCAGAACCAATAACATGAGAGTAATGATAAATAATTATTTTATTATTCCCAAAGTTAAAGAAAAACCATCAACGTCAAGTTTAGATACAGAAATTAAATTTTGTGTTATACTGGGAACATAAAGAGTATATATCATATAAATACAAGGTGAAACCACTCTCCAAAATTAAAGGAAGAGTTCCTACAGTTTCAACTTGTATAGACTCTCCATTGCTAACTTTAATTGTTCTTTCCCCCTTTTGGAGTGTCTTCGTTGAAAGGAATCCCTGTAATAAATTAGTAATGTGAACCATAGCACTAGTGTTAAGCCACCATGTATTAGAAGGAATATCAATTAGAAAGGATTTATAAGTTACATAATTGAAGGACATATCTTTCTTTTCAAGTCATTCTCCGAATTTAGGGCATTTTTTCTGAATATGTCCTCGCTTTTTACAGAAGCGACATTTAGGGTCTACCTCTAAGTTGTTACCTGAATAATTTACCTTATTTATTTTGGTAGAAATTTTCTTAGCCTTATTCTTAAAACCTTTGCCATTTTTACGAGTTTTCTTCTTATGGAATCCAATGGTAGTTCAATGAGCAACATTAGGTTTTTCTATCTTAAGACTTTCTTCCTCTTGGACAAACATAGCGATCAACTCGCTCATCTTCCACTTTTCTTTCTACGTGTTCTAATTGATCTTAAATGGATCAAACTGTGCAGGAAGAGAAGTCATAATGAAGTGAATAAAAACCCTAAGAAATCTCCATGTCCATACCCTTTAATTTAAAGGCCATGTTGTTCATCATTATAATGTGCTCGCGCAATCCACTAACATAAGACCCCAACTTTTATGAATAAAGATTTAATTTTTTTTATATATTATTTCGAAATAGTAAGGTGTTGATTTGATAAATGTGAAAAGTTATAGGTGAAATGTGCAAATATTTCAAAATGAGCAAGTGGTTATAAAATATTCATTGTTGTCGGGGAATATTCGTTTGGTCGTGAAATATTCTTGTTGTCGGGGAATATTCGTACGACGGCGTAGCTATTTTTGGACCTCACAACAGAATAACTGCCGGATATAGAAAGCGACAGAAATAACCTTTTTATAAAGTAATGGCGTAGTTGTTACCGTTAGTACTGTTGAAATACCCGGTGGTTAAAATACAGTAATACGCGGTGTTGCACAGTAGCACACGGTATTGCACAGTATTTCGAATTATTGATTCTTACGTAAGAAGGCACTTACTCAATTATTGTTACAGTAATTACTATTCAATATTTTATATTATTGATTCAATAATTGCATGATATTTTGTTGGTTCAATAATTGATACGTTGATATTTTATATCAATAATTGCTACGTTGCTATGATTGATTCAATAATTGCTACCGTTGATATTTTGTATTATTGATTCAATAATTGTCATTGCACAATATTTCACATTATCAACTCAATAATTCATATTATTTGAATAATATTATTAGATAGCATTATTGACAATGTCTAAGGAAGTTATGTCTATGAGGAGTTATTTAATTGCGCGCCAGTAAGGAGAAGTCCTTATCGGAAGGCCCCCTCTTTCCTATGAACAACCTGTTTGTCAATATTGTAGTTCTGTAATATTATTTATGAATAATTAATTAGTGGTTTATATGATAAGGAAATATTTATTTTGTGGATATAAAAGAAGGAATTAGTACTGATGTGTTTTTATCAGTATTTTAGTGTGAAAAATCATCCGTTTATGAATTTCGGATAATTTATGTTTGGAATTTGAAAAAACTCCCTTCTACAAAGTTGTAGAGAATTAAATTTTTTATAAAAAGGACATAGAATTCGTATTTTTCTGACAAAAGGACTATTTATTATGAATTATTGAAGTTTCGAAAAATAAATATTTTTTTAATGGGAGGTGGGCCCCACTGGTGGCTGATGGCTTTTGGCAGGCGACGAAATTTTTTTTTTTAAAAATATTATTTTATTAAAAAGTCTACTTTGGCATCCTAAGCTTTTCCTATAAATAGGGTGCTTAGGTTAGAATTAAAAATCACACCAGAATCAGAAGTTTTCTCTCTCTATAATATCGAGCGTATTTTTGTGAGTATTTAGATACTTTGAGTGTTACTATTCAGTGCAAGTTTTCTTCGGTATTATATTCGATATTTCAGTCAGAAGTACTATTATTTTGAGGTAAGGGATGTTATTTTCTTTCGTAAATGATGTTATTTTTTTCAATATCATTATACCAAAATATTGTCATGGATTTTATTATGAAATTCTTACTTTTTTCGTCGGGGTTACTATTCACGTATACGGCATTATTCACGAAAAAAATTTAATTTTCTTCTATATGTCCAAGTTGCTTGTTAAGGTTTCTATCTTTGATTGGATCTAAGTTTTGAGCTTTATTCTTGAATTTTGCTCTACAATTGATTACTACAAAGTATTTTTAAATTGGATAAACTAAAATACGAATCCTTAGTCTTTGTCCTTTATCTCACTGGATTCGTTATTTATATTATTTTTTATCATCATCAGTCCTAAATGGTGATATAACTGAATATCTTTGGCCTGTAGAGCAAAAATGAATGATTACTTGATGAATATCTTTGGCCCGTAGTGCAAAGATGAACAGGTGTTGAGATGAACATGACCACTGGTGATACAAATGAATATCTTTGGCCTGTAGTGCAAAGATGAATATTTGATTCGAGATGTATATTGACTGATGTTACATGGATAAAATATTGATGATGAACTTTTAAATCATAAAAGATAGTAGACTTCATTCTCTACTTAACTCTTCTAATGAATTGTTATTTCCACTGCGAATATTGATCTAAAACTTGTTGTCAATAATATTTTATCTAAATTGTTGAAGACTAACGATAATTTATTTTCCATTATCTTAGTCATAATATTTTTTACTAGGCTAGTTGAGCTCACCCTTTTCATCTATTGTCCTCTTCAGGAAATGAGAATGTCGCAGGAACTAGTCGGGTGACAGAGTGATGGTTCGAGTTAGAGCAGTAGTAGTCCTCACTATTTTTAATAAATAGTGTGAGAATAATTGTAATGAGGACTTAGTTTGAATGTTAATATTTTGTACATATTTATATTGACACTCACAGTTGTGAGGTCGTATTTTGCACGACCGTGTGATATAAAAGATTGTATCTGAATTCTGTACCATGTATTTGGCGACTCAGAATGGGTTGGGTTGACTGGACCTATTCTGGGGGGCGTCACAGTTGGTATCAGAGCTTAGGGATATGGTCTCTGGCGGAGATTGGGGAATAGAACTAGGAGGGGAGAGACGAGTAAATCCTTCACTAGTATGTCCTACCTAAGATTATGTGGTATTTAATTGGTCAATCGGAGCATAGGTTTAATATGTAATATGTCAATTTGTTTAATTAACCCTTGTTTTATGACAGTATTCGAGAATGACAGCTGAGAATGTTAACAATGAAGTGAATGAGACCGTGGAGACACCTTTAATCACCAACCAGGAGAACGTGCAACAAGAAGGCAATGTTCATCTTGAAAACAACACTGATTAGACGATAAACGATGAGATGTTTAGAAGTTTTTTGCAGTTCATGCAAAACCAGAAGAGGGAAACTCATGTGCAAAATATAGGTGGAGATAATAACAACTTGCGGCTTGTCACCGCCAAGTAGTTCAAAGAATTGGGACCACCAGAGTTTCTGGGAAAGCAAGATCCAATCAAGGCGGAGTCGTGGGTTAAGCAAATTACCAAGATATTTGATGTCTTGGGATGCACGGAGGAATAGAAGGTTCCATTTTCCACCTTTATGTTCCGTGGAGAGGCAGATTACTGGTGGGAATCTGTGAAGCGTACCCAGCCTGCCGCACTCAAGATGTCTTGGGAAGCGTTCCAGAAACTGTTCAATGACAAGTACTTTCCTAAAATTATTCGTCATATGAAGGAAGTAGAATTTATCAGACTAGAACAAAATAACATGACGTTGTCCCAGTACGAGGCTAAGTTCGCGGAGTTGTCCAGGTTTACACCTCATTTGGTGGAGAATGAGGAACGTATGACGCGGATGTTTCTGAGAGGTTTGAAACCCGAAATACGTCAATACCTCATTTCTCACAAATTTTCTTTATATTCAGATGTAGTGAACAGGGCCCAGTTATTAGAACGAGATAATGATTATATTCAACCAAGGGACAACAACCAATATCGTACCGGTGGCAGCAGTTATCGGAGCAATGACAACCAGCGGGGAAGAAAGTATGACAGAAGTGGTAACCACTCCGGTGGTAATCGTGGCCATGATAGTAGAAAAAGCGAATCGGGGGGAGATTTCAAGAAGAGAAGGTATAACATTGAGAACGTGAAGACGTCAACATCAGCACCAACATCAACTGTTTCTAGGGGAGGAGAACAACCACCGGTCGTATGCTATAAATGCGGGAAAGAGGGACACATCAGCCCAAACTGCCCACAACAATTCAAAGCATGATATAACTATGGAAAAGAAGGACATATAGCTCGAGATTGTCCTGTTGCGAAACCAAGTCCAGCGAGGGTGGTGATTCCAAAGGCGGTTTCGAACAAGTCAAAGTCGGTGATTCCTAGAAGAGCGTTTGTCGTGACAGCCCAAAACCCGAGGAACCCACACGTGGTGATTACGGGTAAGCTAATCATAAACTCTTGCGAAGTTTAAACCTTGTTAGATACCGGTGCTACCCATTATTTTATTTCACCTACTTGTGCTCAACGTTTGAACTTGACTTCTGATAAATTAGACTTTGACTTATCTGTTGAAACTCCGTTAGGAGAAACCTTTGTTACATCCACAGTTTACAAATCTTGCTTGATTCAAATTGGTATCCTTACCCTACCTGTTGATCTTATATCTTTGAAAATACTTGCATTTGACGTGATTTTAGAAATTGACTGGTTAACCACTTACCATGCCAAAATTGATTGTTTTCGTAAGGTTATTAGTTTTCATATTCCTAATCAACCTGTTGTGCGAATCCAAACCACCAAACCACTAAAATTAGTCAATATCATTTCAAAGCACAAGGCTATTCGTTTATTGAAAAACGGATGTCAAGCTTTCTTAGCTCATGTCACTGATCTAAACCAAAATACGTTAGGTTTGAATGATATTTTCGTTGTTAATGAGTTTCCTGAGGTATTTCCCGAAGAACTTCCCGGTCTACCCCCAGAACGAAAAGTTGAATTCTTTATTGATCTTGAACCCGGTACAAAACCCATTTCTAAAACCCCATATCGAATGGCTCCTATTGAACTTCAGGATTTAAAGGTCCAATTACAGGAATTGTTAGACATCGATTTTATTCGTCCTAGTACATCTCCTTGGGGTGCTCCTGTTTTATTCGTTTAGAGCGAGGAATGCGAGAAGAGCTTCCAAGAGCTCAAGAGGAGACTTATCTCGGCACCTGTTCTGACAATACCATCTGGTTCAGATGAATTTGTTCTCTACAGCGATGCTTCGGGCAAAGGGTTAGGATGTGTTCTCATGCAACATGGGAAAGTCATAGCCTATGCCTCCCTACAACTCAAAGAATATGAGAGAAATTATCCTACTCATGATTTAGAGTTGGCAGCTGTCATTTTTGGGTTGAAGATCTGGAGACATTACCTGTACGGGAGAGAGTGGAGATTTATACGGATCATAAGAGCCTTAAATATTTCTTCACTCAGAAAGAACTCAACATGCGGCAACGACGTTGGCTTGAGCTATTGAAAGATTACGATCATACCATCCAATACCATTCTGGAAAAGCGAACGTGGTAGCTGACGCGTTGAGTAGAAGATCATATGAGGGAATGAGTGAGATGATATCAAGTATACACGTAGAACCAGCTTTGATTGATAAAGTTAAAGCTGCTCAAGCTACGGATCCGGAGCTGGTGAAGATGAAGAAGAAGGTGCAAGAAGGTGCCATTCCAGAAGCAAGAATAGATGAAGAGGGAATACTTCGTGTCAACTCCAGACTTTGTTTTCCTAACGATTCTGACTTGTTGCATAGAATCATGATGGAGGCACACAACACACCATTTGCAATCCATCTTGGGAGAACCAAAATGTATTGTGATCTTCGACATACATTTTGGTGGAGCAATATAAAAAGAGAGATCGCAGAGTTTATTTCGAGATGTTTAACGTGTCAACGTGTAAAGGCGGAGCATCAAGTGCCGAAGGGTCCATTGCAACCACTGGAGATTCTGAAATAGAAGTGGGAACACATTACGATGGATTTCGTTACGGTTCTTTCCAAGGTTTCTCAGGGCATAGATGCGATTTGGGTTATTGTTGATAGATTAACCAAGTCTGCTCATTTCTTGTCGATACGAGAGACTTATTCCCTTGAACGTCTTGCTCATATGTACGTGAATGAGATTGTGAGATTGCATGACATGCCAGTATCCATAGTTTTGGATCGTGACCCAAGATTCACTTCACGATTTTGGATCAGTTTGCAGAAAGCTATGGGCACGGATTTACTATTCAGTTCGGCTTATCATCCTCAAACAGACGGACAATCGGAAAGGACTATTCAAACTCTTGAAGATCTATTGAGACTCTGTGTTCTAGACTTCAAAGGGAGTTGGGATAAGTACTTACCATTGGTGGAATTCTCCTACAACAATAGTTATCAGGAAAGTATAGACGTGGCTCCATTCGAAGCGTTGTATGGACGAAAGTGTCGCTCTCCAGTATGGTGGGATGAGGTGGGTGAAGCAACATTGTTGGAACCGGAGTTAGTACGTATGACTACGAAAAAGATCCAAATGATCCGACAACGGATACAAATAGCATAAGATCGACAAAAGAGTTATGCGGATCTTCATCGAAAGGATGTGGAATTTAATGTTGGGGACTATGTGTTATTACGTGTTGCTCTATGGATGGGAGTTACGAGATTCGGGAAGAGAGAAAAGCTAAACCCATGATTCATTGGTCCATTTGAGATCCTTGACCGAGTAAGAAATGTGGCCTATAGACTCGCTTTACCTCCAAGCATGTCTCGTGTTCATAATGTTTTTCACATATCCGTGTTGCGTAAATATGTGAAAGATCCAAACCACATTATTGAGTTAGAACCAGACGAGATAGTAGAAGATTTAACGTACGAGGAGGTACCTGTCAAGATCTTGGATAGGAAGGATCATGTCCTACGCTCAAAAATTATACCTCAAGTTAAAGTTTTGTGGAGAAACCATGCTATTGAGGAAATGACCTAGGAGTTGGAATCAGAAATGAAAGCGAGGTATCCTCACCTTTTCGACATACCAGGTACGTACGTTAATTTCGAGGACGAAATTTCATAAGGAGGGTAGGTTGTAAGACCCCAACTTTTATGAATAAAGATTTAATTTTCTTTATATATTATTTCGAAACAGTAAGGTGTTGATTTGATAAATGTGAAAAGTTATGGGTGAAATGTGCAAATATTTTAACATGAGCAAATGGTTATAAAATATTCATTGTTGTCGGAGAATATTCGTACGACGGCGCAGCTATTTGTGGGCCCCACAATGGAATAATTGTCGGATATAGAAAGTGACAGAAATAACCTTTTTCTAAAATAACGGCGTAGTTGTTACCGTTAGTACTGTTGAAATACCCGGTGGTTAAAATACAGTAATACGCGGTGTTGCACAGTAGCACACGGTATTGCACAGTATTTTGAATTATTGATTCTTACGTAAGAAGGCACTTACTCAATTATTGTTACAGTAATTACTGTTCAATATTTTATATTATTGATTCAATAATTGCATGATATTTTGTTGGTTCAATAATTGATACGTTGATATTTTATATCAATAATTGCTACGTTGCTATGATTGATTCAATAATTGCTACCGTTGATATTTTGTATTATTGATTCAATAATTGTCATTGCACAGTATTTCACATTATCAACTCAATAATTCATATTATTTGAATAATATTATTAGATAGCATTATTGACAATGTCTAAAGAAGTTCTGTCTAGGAGGGGTTATTTAATTGCGCGCCAATAAGGAGAAGTCCTTATCGGAAGGCCCCCTCTTTCTTGGGAACGACCTAGTTGTCAATATTGTAGTTCTGTAATATTATTTTTGAATAATTAATTATTGATTTATATGATAAGGAAATATTTATTTTGTGAATATAAAAGAAGGAATTAGTACTGATGTGTTTTTATCAGTATTTTGGTGTGAAAAATCATTGGTTTATGGATTTCGAATAATTTATGTTTGGAATTTGGAAAAACTCCCTTCTACAAAGTTGTAGAGAATTAAATTTCCTATGAAAAGGACATAGAATTCGTATTTTTCTGACAAAAGGGCTATTTATTATGAATTATTGAAGTTTTGGAAAATAAATATTTTTTTAATGGAAGGTGGGCCCAACCGGTGGCTGGTGGCTGATGGCTTTTGGCAAGCGGCGAATTTTTTTTTTAAAAAAATATTATTTTATTAAAAAGTCTACTTTGGCATCCTAAACTTTTCCTATAAATAGGGTGCTTAGGTTAGAATTGAAAATCATATCAGAATCAGAAGTTTTCTCTCTCTATAATATCGAGCGTATTTTTGTGAGTATTTAGATACTTTGAGTGTTACTATTCAGTGCAAGTTTCCTTCGGTATTATATCCGATATTTTAGTCAGAAGTACTATTCTTTTGAGGTAAGGGATGTTATTTTTTTTCGTAAATGATGTTATTCTTTTCAATATCATTATACTAAAATATTGTAATGAATTTTATTATGAAATTCTTACTTTTTTCGTCGGGGTTACTATTCACGTATACGGCACTATTCACGAAAAAATTATATTTTCTTCCTTATGTTCAAGTTGCTTGTTAAGGTTCCTATCTTTGATTGGATCCAAGTTTTGAGCTTTATTCTTGAATTTTGCTCCACAATTAATTATTACGAAGTATTTTTGAATTGGATAAATTAAAATACGAATCCTTAGTCTTTGTCCTTTATCTCACTGGATTCGTTATTTATATTATTTTTCATCATCCTCGGTCCTAAATGGTGATATAACTGAATATCTTTGGCCTGTAGAGCAAAGATGAATGATTACCTGATGAATATCTTTGGCCCGTAGTGCAAAGATGAACTGGTGTTGAGATGAACATGACCACTGGTGATACAAATGAATATCTTTGGCCTGTAGCGCAAAGATGAATATTTGATTCGAGATGTATATTGATTAATGTTACAGGGATAAAATATTGATGATGAACTTTTAAATCATAGAAGATAGTAGACTTCACTCTCTACTTAACTCTTCTAATGAATTGTTATTTCCGCTGCGAATATTGATCTAAAACTTGTTGTCAATAATATTTTATCTGAATTGTTGAAGACTAACGTTAATTTATTTTCCATTATCTTAGTCATAATATTCTTTACTGGGCTAGTTGAGCTCACCCTTTTCATCTATTGTCCTCTTCAGAAAATAAGAATGTCGCAGAAACTAGTCGGGTGACAGAGTGATGGTTCGAGTTAGAGCAGTAATAATCCTCACTATTTCTAATAAATAGTGTGAGAATAATTGTAATAAGGACGTAGTTTGAATGTTAAAATTTTGTACATATTTGTATTGACACTCACAGTTGTGTGGTTGTATTTTGCACGACCGTGTGATATAAAAGATTGTATTTGAATTCTGTACCATGTATTTGACGACCTAGAATGGGTTGGGTTGACTGGACCTATTCTGGGGGGCGTCACAACTAACCCCATCATACTTGCTAGTGGGCATTTTCAAAATAAGGGTACTTGTATGAGTTTTAGAAAAACCCTTAAATTCTTCTTTAACTGAAGTTAAGTACTTTTTAGCATTCTTAGAGTCAGGAATGACTACTCGAAAGGCTATCGTGATAGAATTTTTTATAATCATAAGGAACATGCGGTTGAATGTAAGTGGAGCAGGAGGATCCACTCGTAATGCATAATCCAAATTCATAAAGTTGAGAACAATTTTCACTTGCTCTTTCCAAGCAGTAAAATTAGTTACATTCAACGCTTTAATTTCATAGAGATACTCAGAAAATACTAGTTGAATTCAATGTTGAAACATAATCAAGCTTATAAGCATGTTTACAAAAAATTAAAAGAAATTCACAATGTACAACAATAATTAATAATTAACCATAATAAAATCAATTGTAGAACAAGCAGTTAGTTACATAAAATCTATTTACAACACTAAAAAATAGATTTTAATGAGATGTTGGTTCATAATTATCAATCTTTCGTTGGTTCAATTAATAATATGCTAATAACATCCCCATAAAATAATGCACAACACATTTATCCACGCATCACCGTTGGGCAGAAACGAAATAAACATGTTACTTATGCAATAAAATCTCATTTAATAAATTCTAATTCCAATTTTCGGTTGGATAAAATTAAAATATTCATTTATTAAATGTAACATTATGTGATTTTTTTTAATCTTTAATTGTTTCAATTAATAACCCTCCGTTGGGTTGATTATTAATTTTAACAATAAAAGAGCCACACATGCATGTAAATTATTATGATCAAACTCAATTTTCTTTAAACAATATATTAATCAAGTTTGAAAAGTAACACCATTTATAATTTACATGTAACAACTTAAGAACCCTAATAATATATCACATCATGTTCTAGAATCTTAAATTAAAATATATATAGTTATAAACTTGAATTAATTATAAATATTTAAATTAATTTTAATTTGAATACATGAGGACATAATAATATTATATTTACATAATAAAAATAAAGTCAATTCATATTATACTTTAATATTTGTCCAGTAGATTTAGCAGAATACATAGGCAGAAAAAGATGCAGAACATGATGCGTTTAATAATTTATAAGTAATAATATTTATAGGAATGATGCAGAACTAAACGTTCATAACATGATGCAGACTAAAAATAAAGTCAGTACATATCCGTTTAGTAATTTACAAGTAATAATATTATATAGGCAGACCATGATGTAACGGAATATTAGCCATGATCATAATCATATCCACTATGTTAATCTTAATTTAAAATTTCATTCGAAAATTACTTTTTAACGTATATTGAGCAAAATATTTTTCGAAAAATTTATTTCCATTAGCAAATTACTTAACATGTTGAATAGTTCTATATTATACCAATAAAAAGATTATGCGAAATTAAAAATTTCTAGTATAACAGTGTAATTAATTTATTTTATACAATTGTATAACCATGATCTGATACCAAAATGTTGAATAAATTATATCGGAACGTGCTATTATATAGAATAAAATTAATTTATCAAGTAAGTATTTATTTGAATTGAGAGAAAACATCTTGTATGTATCACGCTTCCGCTGCGCTCAATGGTTAAAGTATTCAATTTTCTCTCTCAATCTTATCTTATGATGGATGTATAGGTGTATATAAAGTTATTGAGAGGACAATTAAGACCAAACCCTAACTGTTTTATTTATAGAATAACTAAGGATCGAAATCGTCCATCAAAATTACGAAACCCTAGAGCCCATTATATCAAATTAATATTAGTAATAATATTTATGAGTCACACAATTACCAATCCTATAAATAAAATATTTAAATTAATATAATATGTAAGTCCAAAAATTCTATAAATAGTACCCGACATAATGAAATAAAATATTCTAACATTGGGGTATATTTCCTTTTGGTTTGTTTACCCAGTTGAGTCTGGGCATGCCTTTACCTGTTTGGTTTTGTTTTAGCTGAGCTAGTTTTGTTGGAGGGTTATCCTCTGTTCCTTTTGTACAAAATTTTTATTTTCTTTTCTAATACAAATTTACTTTTACCGATAAAATAAAAAAAATTCAAACACGTCAGTTAGATTATCTAGCGGATTAAGCCATTTTTTTTATATTACCGTTTCATTGATAGTCTCTCTATCCCTTAAAAATTAAATTAGGATACTCTCTATTTCACCTTCCATTTCATTTTCTATTTTATGATTCAGATTTAAAATATGCGCTCTCTCCTGTCAGCATGATGTCATATTTTCTTACATTTTAAATATAGACCATGAAATAAAAAGTGAAATGGAGAGTGAAATAGAGAGGATTCTAATCCTCAAAAAATGGCGTAGATTGATGTTTTATGTCAAACTTTTGTAATCAAATTAATACTATTTTCTTTTAAATATAGGTGCATTTACTATAATCATAAGAGTATTCACAACAGTTTTTTTATTTCTATCCCTACTCTGCAGTGCTATTGGGTCATTCGGTAGGATAGGGATTCAATTTTTTCACTATATACCCAACATGTTCATTATATTGATTCCTTAAAAATTAAATTTTGAAATTTAAAAGTTAAAATTTGAAAGTTCCAACGGTGTAAATCATGTTTTGACCGTTGTAACTATTTTTTATTTAAAAGTAATTGTTGTTTGAATTTAAAAATTGTAATTATTTTAATTTAAAAATAGATATGGCTAGAAATCAAAAAGTGCAACGATCATTATGTGTTTATGAGAACTAAAACAACATTATTCTAATTATAAAATAATAAAATTTATAATTAGTAGTAATATTTTTTACAAAAATGATCAAAATCAAAATTTAACTGTTTTTTTTAATTTTTTATAGTTATCTTTCTTTTCTAAATCCTCTGTTTAAAAAATAAAAATGAGTGAATTTGATAGGCATACCCAAATCAGCAATTAAGTGAGATAAGATCCTTTAACCAACATAAAATCGCAATAATTAGGGTGTGAAATGTCGTTTTACATAAATAGGGAACACTATTTTGATTCCCTCACCTTGAGGAGTCAAATCATATATAGGGATTAAAATAGAGAATTATAGAACGATATGGAAACTGTTAGATACTGATTTATTGATATATTATTCAAATGTTGGGATAGAGAGTTTATTGGAAAAATTGTTGTGAATGCTCTAAGAAATTGCATTAAATTTACTACGACTTTTAATTTTCATGAGTTTTAAAATATAAATATCCTTAATTTTTATTTTTAAAATTAGGCAATTTAATCAAAAAAGTTAATTCGAAACCAGTTTTTGAAGTACGAAAAGAGTAAATGAATAGATCGCTTTAGATTGTTGTCAAAGGCAGACAATCGTAATAATCACAACCTTTTATATATATATATATATATATATATATATATATATATATATATATATTCTTACTATTTGTAAATTTTGTAACTTAACACTTTTCTTATGGAATAGGTGGTGTTCTGTTCTGGTGAGACCAGTGGCGAAGCCATGATTTATATTTAGTCAAAATATTATGATGCTATAAATAATTTGACGGGGTTCAGGAGCTGCGCCCTCAAGCTAATTCTTTTTAAATAATTTTGTGTTTTTTGCCTATTGCATATGTAAAAACATGTATTTGATTACAATATTGTTAATATAACAATTAATAACATATACACATCCCTTATTGATCCCTAATACGCCTTTCTAATCATAAATTTGTTAATAAATATTTAAATTTCTTATATTATAAAATAATATAAATTAGATTATTATTTATTTTAAAATATTAGAGGAAGATGCATACATCAAGGAGTAGGAATAATTAATATGGAATTGAGAAAGTTATAAAAAAAATTCAATTTGACCCCATATGTTAAAAAATTTATAAAATTTCAGTGGGGTCAATTTATTCATTACACTTAAATTTCTTCTAAATTTATTATATATTATAAAATATTTTTTTTACAGTGGGGTCAATTAACCCCGCACCCTCCTATGTGGCTTAGCCACTGGGTGAGACACGTAGTTGTAATTTTGTTAATAATAATATTTCAATTTTTTAATTTTTAAAAAAAATTGAAAAAGAAAAATAAACATTGCCTTGAAATTAAGTCCATGAAAAGTCAAATGGAATGCAATTTTATTAGGCATCTTGTACAAAATAAAAATAAAAATAAACCATTGAAAGCTTGTAGACATGTTGGCGAATAAGCTGGTAGAGGTTCGATTGTCACGAACCACGCCGTGGTCTCTTTGATCCCCTCTATACGCTGACGCTTTGACATCTCCTCCCTAATTTTAATATATCAATAATTTACCCCTAGTTGCTTGCTTTACATTCATGTACCTCTCGTCACCTTTTATTCCTTTTTGTTGAAACTCACTTGTCATATTATTATGATTATTATTATTTTTTCTAATTATAAATATTTCATCTTTCGGATAAGATGGAGATTAATTAAAGAAAGATTTTTCAGTATTTTAATCACAAGTTGGATTGTCAGAAACATTACAACAGTCTTTCAATGATTTTTCATTTTTATTTTTTTTTGTACAAGATGCCTAATAAAGTTGCTTTCCATTTGACTTTTCATGGACTTAATTTCAAGGCAATGTTTATTTTTCTTTTTCAAATTTTTTTTAATTTTAAAGATTGAAATATTATTATTAACAAAATTACAACTATGTGTCTCACCAGAAGAGAATACCACCTATTCCATAAGAAAAGTCTTAGTTACAAAATTTATAAATAGTGAGAATATATTCATAAAAATAATAAGTTGTTAGTTTAATAAGGTGGTATGATATTGAAATTATAGTGGTAAACTTGAAGATATTGTGTTATTTTATACTACTATCAATAAAACATGAAATCTTTATGTGGAACAAAATAAATTCAAAAAAAAAATAAAAATTGTGAAATGAATTAAGGGAGTAATATTCTTTTTAAACTGCACTAATTATGTAATTATTATTTAATTTTAGTCTTATGTCTATCAACTTGTCATATGAGGCATTTAACTTGTCATTTAATTTAGTTAAAGTTTAATACACTACCAGTGGTGTTAAGATTATGATCCATCATTAATAAAATGTGTATTTAGTGAAATTAATTTTATTTTAATGATGTGTCATAGTTATAATATTGCTCATGTATACATTGTCAATGCATCAAATTTTAACTCTTTAATTTTCATTTTTTTTATAAAACAAAGTTATATCTAGCTTGTATTTTTAATGTATGTATTTTTAACAAAAATACAAGCTGCCATAACGGCTTGTTACCATAACGGCTTGTTATTCAATTGTAGACATGTATAAACAACAATGCTAACATGCGGTCGGTTGACTTGGATTAAATCAAAAACCATTTATGGGTTGGACACTGAAAATACTTGAAATACAACTATAACCATATAAAAAATAAATTGAATATGCAGATTTGAATAGTTTTACAATACGAGAAACGAAATAACAAGTTGTTATGGTAACTGTCACAGAGCAACAATTCACACCAATTTTTTTGTACAGTTACCATAACGGCTTGTTATTTCATTTCTCGTATTGTAAAACTATTCAAATCTGCATATTCAATTGATTTTCTATAAAGTTATAGTTGTATTGCAAGTATTTTCAATGTCCAACCCATGAATAGTTCTTTGATTCAATCCAAGTCAACCAACCGCATGTTAGCATTGTTGTTAGCGGAGCCCAACAATTCCCCAACGCTTTGCACGCATAGGCTATGGTAGCCTACCTATGGTTTGGTAGTATTCACGAATTACCCCTCCCCAATAATAGACATTTAGAAAATATTCAAACTGTCATAACTAGACATGTAGTATGCTTGAAAAGTCATAATGTATACCCCTTTTGTAAGACCCCAAATTTATGAATAAGATTTAATTTTTTTTATATATTATTTTAAAATAGTAAGGTGTGAATTTGATAAATGTGATAAGTTATGGATGAAATGTGCAAAATTTACAAAGTAAGCAAGTGGTTATAAAATATTCGTTGTGTCGGGGAATATTCGTTTGGTCGAGGAATATTCTTTTTGTCGGAGACTATTCGTACGACGGCGCAGTCATTGGTGCACCCCACAACGGAATAAATATCGGATATAGAAAGCGACAGAAGTAACCTTTTTATAAAAATAACGGTAAAACTGTAACCGTTAGTACTGTTGAAATACCCGGTGGTTAAAATACAGTAATACGTGGTGTTGCACAGTAGCACACGGTATTGCACAGTATTTCAAATTATTAATTTTTATGTAGGAATGCACTTACTCAATTATTGTTACAGTAATTACTGTTCAATATTTTATATTATTGATTCAATAATTGCATAATATTTTATTGGTTCAATATTTGTTACGTTGATATTTTATATCAATATGTGTTACTTTGTTATTTTATATTATTGATTCAATAATTGTCATTGCACATTATTTTAAATTATCAAATCAATAATTCATATTATTTGAATAATATTATTAAATAGCATTATTGACAATGTCTAAGAAAGTTCTGTCTAGGAAAGGGGTTGATTAATTGCGCGCCAGTAAGGAGAAATCCTTATCGGAAGGCCCCTTCTTTCCTAGGAACGACCTGGTTGTCAATATTGTAGTTCTGTAATATTATTTGTGAATAATTAATTTTTGATATATATGATAAGGGAATGTTTATTCAATGTGAATTTAAACGGATTTAACATGTGACATTTGTTGAAAGTTGGTATTTTATCTTGTCCGATAAAATAATTCATTCAAATATATTATTATAATATTACATTATAGTAGTATGATGTGATTATATAATAGTATGATTTTTATAATTTGAATGGTAACATTATTATAGTAAATTCATGGTATAAAAGTTAAACGAGGTGGAAGAGTGCAAATTAAATTTGAACTCTTATGATGCAAACAATGATGTCATCAGAGCGATGAGGTAAGCAAGGATGTCATCGGAGCGATGAGGTAAGCAATGATGTCATAAGATCGATAATGTAAGCGATGATGTCATAAATTATAGCGAAAAAACTATTTTACCCTTACTCTGTCGAGCCTATAAATAGAAGCTCATTTCTTCAATATTTCTCACCAATTCACTAAAGCTATAGAGAGAGAAAGCATAGAGAGAATAAGAGAGAAAAAAGAAGAGTATTCTGCTATTACACTAGTGCAGTCTCTAAATTTTTAAGGCAATGGGTATTATTTCTTTCGTATTCATAAAGAGAGTTATTTTCTTTCAATACTCGTAAGGGTTGTTATTTCATTCTTTATTATTCTGTTGGAATAACCTGTCTACGCGGACTACCGCATGCATGGTAAAATTCTGTTGTTATTCCATTTTTTATTATTCTATGAGAATAACCTATCTACGCGGACTACCGCATGCCTGGTAAATAACCCTTCGTATTCAGTTGTTATTAAATTGTGGAAATAATCTGTATGAGCAGACTACCGCCAGACGGGTGAAAATTCAATTGCAGTTTCGTATATTGTTTCATTTCAGATTCCTAACTCTAAACTTATTACGGTAAGTATTGCTTCTAGAATTCCTGAAATGATCAAAAATTTCTTGAGTTTTGCGCTTCATCTAGTATCATTTCATCGGAATAATTTTCTAAACTTTCTCGTGAAATTCTTATCTTTTCATGTCGAGTTACTATTCACGGTAAAAAAAAATAATTTTTTTTATTGTATCCAAGTTTTGAACTTCATTCTTGAATTTTGCTCCACAATTGATTATTACAGAGTATTATTGAACTTGGATAAACTAAATTACGAATCCATAATCCTTGTCCTTTATCTCACTAGATTCGTTTCTTATATTGTATTTCATCATCCTCAGTCCTAAATGGTGATATAACTGAATATATTTGGCCTGTAGTGCAAAGATGAAAGATTACTTGATGAATATCTTTGGCCTGTAGTGCAAAGATGAATGATTACTTGATGAATATCTTTGGCCCGTAGTGCAAAGATGAACATGTGTTGAGATGAACATGACCAACTGGTGATACAAATGAATATCTTTGGCCGTAGTGCAAAGATGAATATTGATTTGAGATATATATTGATTGATGTTACAGGCATAAAATATTGATGATGAACTTTTAAATCATAAAAGATAGTAGACTTCATTCTCTACTTAACTCTTCTAATGAATTGTTATTTTTACTGCGAATATTGATCGAAAACTTGTTGTCCATTATATTTTATCTGATTTATTGAAGACTAACGATAATTTATTATTTATTATCTTAGTCATAATATTCTTTACTGGGCTAGTTGAGCTCATCCTTTTCTTCTATTATTCTCTTCAGGAAATGAGAATATCGCGTGTACTAGTCGAAAAATGGAGTGATGGTCCGAGTTAGAGCTGTAGAAGTCCTCACTATTTTTTTTTAAAATAGTGTGATAATAAATATAATGAGGACTTAGTTTGAATGCTAATATTTTTTACATGTCTGTATTGACACTCACAGTGGTGTGGTCGTATTTTATACGACCGTTTGATATGAAAGATTGTATTTAGATTCTGTACCATGTATTTGGCGACTCAGAATGGGTTGAGTATTGAACCTATTTTGGGGGCGTCACAGTAGCAGCTCAAGATCGCCAGAAAAAGTACGCAGATCTACACCGACAAGACCGAGACTTTAAAGTCAGTAGTTTTATATTCTTGAAGGTATCTCCCTGAAAATGGAAGATATGATTCGACAAGAAGGGAAAATTAAGTCCAAGATTCATAGGACCATTCGAGATATTGAAGCGAGTGGGCGAAGTGGCATACAAAGTTACATTACCACCTGAGTTGGAGCACATCCACAACGTGTTTCACATTTTCGTGTTGCGTCCATACAAGCCCGACTACAAGCACGTGACTTCCTATGAGCCCATTCAAGTATAGAAGAACCTGGCATACGAAGAAATTTATGTCCAAATACTAGATAGGAAAGAACAGACATTAAGAAACAAAGTTATATCTTCTGTAAAAGTACTTTTGCGTAACCACGATGCCGAGGAGGCCACGTGAGAATTAGAAGATAGGATGAAGAGGGACTATCCCTATTTATTTGTGTAACCTTGTACCAATTTCGAGGACGAAATTTTTATAAGGGGGGAGGATGTAAGAACTGTGAATTTCATGAATAAATATTAATATTAATATTAATAAGAATGTGAATATTTATTTTTATATATAAATATTTATATAGCATGAAGTGAGTAACTCAATTTAATTAAATTGAATTGATGATAATTAAGAAAAATATGGAGATGTGTAATAGACTCCGTAGAATGCCTTGTGTGGCACGATGATGAGAATTATGATGGTTTAACTAATTAAAGAAGGAATTAATAAGTGGATGATTAATTAATAATATATTGTTAATTAATGGTTATTATGAGTATTATCATATTAATGAATAAATATTTAATTAATATTATAAGGTTAATGTTTGTTCAATTAATTTCTAAGTGTATCGATATGTAATCACATATTATATAGTAACTACATCTATATAATATAAAGTGTAGTGTGACATTGTGATGTGACTATGTAATATAGGAACTATATGGTAAAATGAAGTAAGTCACATGAATTACATAAATGGACCTATGTGAATACATATTATGTGTACATTGTGCAATATTGAATTTAACTATATAAATAGTTGGTATTAATAATTATTTCAATAATTATATATAATTGGAATAATAAAGTTTATGATAATGTGAAAGATAATACTCAATTAGATTATATTCGGTGTTATAAAAATGTACATGGATTATATATTGATGTGTATACATATACCCCCAACTTGCTATTATGTAATATTGTTATCTCATTAAGAGTCCATGTATACAGCTAATTGAATTTGAAACCTAAGTATTCATATATGTGTAAAAAACCTAAGTATTGGTGTTATATCATTTTGCCAAATGCTGAGAATGAGCTTGTCCCACAATGAGAGTCACTCTCTTTTCCTACACGTGAAAAGCCAATGGTCTATACTACTCTGCAATATCAAACTTTAGTTTCAATCAAATGATGAGAGGGAGTGGGTGATGGGGGTGGTTGGGGCACTATTCTACCAAATTTTCCTTGCCCAATGTATTCTTATTCCTTCCAATAGTTTGATTCTTGGTGTAAAGGCTTGGCATGGTCCTTGAATTCTCTATAAATATAGCCCTCCTCTTCCCATAATCAAGTTGCTAGAATATTTGCTAAGTTGCTATAGAGAGTATTGAGGGAGTAATCTAATATTGAGAGGAAGCTCTGTCCAAATTCAAAGCACAAAGGTATAACATTACATTGTGTTCTTAATTCAAGTTTGATTAATGCTTAAATGTGCATAAATTCTTGTTAATTAGATATGCAACATAATGTTAGTAAGTTGCTAGAGTTGTATACATGTTATTGATGTAATGTGGCTGTTTATAAACTTATTTCACGAATTAATTTGAGAGTTGCCTTGAAGCTCTGCAATAGCAGAAAATCAGGCTGCCTGGAACCGGAGTGGCGCGACTGCGCCACTCCTTAGTACAAACAGGGCGAGGCCGCACCCTTCTGCAGAACCAAAAGACAATTTTTATGCTTTCTGAATAATGGAGCATGCTAGTTTAACTTAAATAAGACTATTTAGGTCCCTGACTTGCTAGTTTAGGTGGCCTTGCATGTAGTCACTTACCATAGCTTGGTTTCCAAAAGAAACTTGAGTTTTCAAAGTGCAAACTCAATGAACTATGTACACTTTAAATTCTGAACTTGAAAAAATGCTTATATGGTCTGATTACGTATGTACATGAGCATGAAACATGGTATGTTTACTTTGCATGCTTAAATGGTTTTGGTAACCTTCTAATAGAAACTCAGAGTTTCAAATACAAAGTTGACGAACTTAGAACACTTTGAGTTCTGAACTTGTAAACATGCTTATGTGATCTAGTATGTGGGTACATAAGCATGATATATAAAATGTAAAGTTACTTTGCATGATGAGTTGGTTTAACATAAGGTTTCAAAGAAAACTTAAGAATTTGGGAAACTAATTTGGTTGATAACCACCTTGCATGTATTCTAAAATTATAACCATCATGTTAGAATATCATATGCATGTAGACATGATTGAAATGTATGCCTAACTAGCCACGTTCATTATAAACTAGTTGAGCATAATTTAGAATGAGTTTTTAAGAAATAAAGCCATGTAACATGAAATACATGACTAAAATAACTTAAGCATGTATAATTAAAGCTTATTGATCTCATTGCATGTGTATAATGACTAAACGTGAGAGATTTGTTAAATGAACACTTAAAGCCTTGATTAGATGAGAATTGATAACAAACTATGTTATTTGATTTCATAGAGTCTTACAAACTGATTTTTGTACTATGTGTATGCAAGTACATAATGATGTACGTATAGGATTATACGACTAAGTTAGAATCGTATGTTTGTGTTTAACTTACATATCAAGTATTTATATCAAATGTACGTAACTAATGGATATCCTATATACGTAACTATGTTATAATAGGATTCGAAAAGTATCGATAAGCTAAAGGTTGATAAGCTACGCATAAGGCAAGTTTTCTATCTTACACAACTTCGAATATTGTGCAAGTTCCTAACCCTACTCTTTATTGAGCATTACTTAAGCTTGTGCTATTATTGGTCGTACGAGTAAACCATTGAAAGTATGATTCATGTCTTATGACCTCATGCTTCATAACTAAGATATAGTTGTTTACACTCTTTGAACTTTAATCTCGAGTATTGAACTTATAATTGTTCTTATATACATTGAAAGAGCAGTCTATGCCACTTGATTCGACTAGACCTATACCATGAATTTGAAAGTTATCCAAACCAATTGATTGGTGCGGAATCTTATAATTGACTGAGATGAACAACCCTCTTGAAGGGGAAACTATATATTGTCGGGAGACCGACGTGCGCACTTGAGTACGATTAAATGTTATGCATAATGTAGGGTACTTTAGGCTGATCACCTGTTGTACTTGTTTTGTTGGATTATCAACATATTACTGTTAATTCTAGTAGAAGTTCATAGTCTTTAGTGACTGCTCAGTATTCATCATTTTGAAATCTCAAAATGATTAAGCGTGGAATCTTATTGATATCTTTCAGTCCTTAGCGACCATTGTTGAGAACTATCGATACTTCTTGTTATTCTTGAACTATCATTTATTGTTGTACCCTTGAGAAATTGAAAACCATATTGATCCACTTATTGCTATATTACTTGCTGAGTAAACTTGTTGCTCATTCTTGCTTTTCCTAAAAATATTTCAGTTAAGGCAGAGCAAGGCGGACCCTCGAGCACTGATAATGGCAAGGGCAAGGCTACGGAGTAGCTTTGTACTTATTTTAGAATACGATGATGATGTAATAAGATTATATTATATTATGTATTAGTTAAGTTTAAGTTATGTTTAAACTATGTATGAGATGTTTAAGTTAAAAACCTTGGGACGTGAATGATTATATTAAATAAATGTATTCTATTATGTATATTTTCGTTGCTCGAGATGATATTTAGTCATTGGATATTTAGAAAGTGACGAATCGAATTTGAGGCGCGTGCAGTCCGAATTTGGGGGCGTCACAGGTTGCCCTTCGTGGAGGCAATGTTTTAGGCAACTCCAGAGGCATAACATCAACAAATTCATCCAACACAACAACAACTTGGTCTGGTACTTCAACAAACTTTTTCTAGTTTGATTTCCACCAATGTTTCTAGGAAAGTTGGATCTCATTTCTCTAGTCCTACCTCCGCTTGAATTGCCAAACACATGCTAACCTTCAGTTTACATTCTTTCTTCTTCTCATTTGGATAAACACCTTGTAAAAAGGCGTGACATTGTTCATCAGCAAACAATACTCCTCCAAGATGAGGCACGACGACCCCTTCACCGATGTGAGGAAATCATTTTCCAAAATCACATCAAAGTCATCCAATAGTTTTGTTATTAGATTGAACTTTCCCTTCCATAGACAAACCTATAAGTCCACATTTCCCAACCCTTGAATGGGCATAACATCTGAATTAACAGTCTTAATCCTCGACGTATGTTGAACCACTTTCAACTTCAATTTCTCAATTTCTTTGTCTGCCACAAAACTATTAATAGCACCAGTATCTACCATTCCTTTCACTTCTTGTCCATTCACTTTTGCCACAACATGTATTAAACCATAAGTCAAAACATTAGTAGACGATTGAATGACATTCAGAAATTGGAAAGGATTTACCCAAGAGGGACCTGCATAATTTTTTTTAGATTCTTTAGCAACCATGACATTCAATATTTCTTTCTTAGGATAATCACGCATCAGATGGGGTCCATTGTAAATATAGTATCCCTTGGCGGTATTGGAAGATTCACCTTTAGACTGGTTATTACCATCCTTTTGGGGCTTCTTTGAACCATTATAGCCCTTCTTATTGTACTTCACATTCTTCTTTCTTCTTGCCTTCCTTCGAAGTTCCTTCAATCTTTTTCTCCGGATTAGCACCATTTGTATTCTTTAAAGAATTAAAAGAAAGTTTGAAATCAACTAAACCTTCAGTAGCAACAATTATAGACGACAAGTCTTTGACACATTAACAGCGCAATTCTGCATGTGCCCATTGTTGTAATCCCGATATAAAATTGAACAGTTTATCCTCTTCCGACATGTTCTTGATGTCCAATATCAAATAACTGAATTCCTTCATATAGTCACACATCATACCCTTATGTTTCAGATTCTTCAAAGAATCCCTTACCAACCAAGCAGTGTTTAAAGGTAAGAATTGATCTTTCAATTCCTTCTTCAACACTACCCATGTTTTAATCTTGGGTCTCCTAGCACTCTCATCATCATCCATGCGAGTTCTCCACCATAACTTCACATCCCCATCGAGATACATGCGGGTGACTTCTCTACATCAGGGACACGAGCAACAGTAAAGTACTGCTCCATGTCAAAGAAGTATTCTCCAAATCCTTGGCGTTTCACACACCAACAAAGGATTTTGGTTCGGGAGCTTTCAACTTGGAATGCAAAATTCCATCTCCACTACTCGTTGGGCCTGAGGCAACAACGCGCCAAACCAGCACCATGTCTTCAACCATTTTCTCAAAATGCTCGACCACTTCTAAGGCTCGATTGGTCGTATTTAACAGATCCACCAACATCTTGTCCATCGTCTTGTTGAATTATAGGGTATGATCAACAACTTCACAATAAAGATTCTCCAATAGAGCATCTGATGCTCTGAATTGGTTTGCAAATGAATCTTCTTCACCCACCAGTCTGCTACCCATAAGGTTTTCCAGCATTTTCAATCTTTCTTGCAAATCATTGATTCGATTTAAGTTTGTCATCGTTCTTTAACGAAGCTCTGATGTGACGCCCCCAGAATAGGTCCAATCAACCCAACCCATTCTGAGTCGCCAAACACATGGTACAGAATTCAAATACAAACTTATATATCAAAAGATCGTGAGCAGGACGACCATACAAACTGTGAGTGTCAATACAAATCGTATATAATACGAAATATAAACACTCAAATTCAGTCCTCAATAGTTACAGTTATTTTCATACTATTATACAAAAATAGTGAGGACTACTACTGCTCTAACTTTGCCTATCACTCTGTTCCCCGACTAGTCCCTGCAACATTCTCATTTCCTAAAGAATATAATAGATGAAAAGGGTGGGCTCAACTAGCCCAGTAAGAATATTATGACAAAGATAATGCAGAATAATTTATCGTTAGTCTTCAACAAATTAGATAAAATATTATGGACAACAAGTTATAGATCAACAACTGCAGCGAAATTAACAATACATCAGAAGAGTTAAGTAGGAAATAATGTTTACTATCTTCTATGATTTAAAAGTCCATAATCAATATTTTATCTCTGTAACATCAATCAATATATATCTTGAATCAAATATTCATCTTTGCACTACGGCAAAAAATATTTTTTTGTATCACTGGTTGGTCATGTTCATCTCAACACATGTCCATCTTTGCACTACGGGCCAAAGATATTCATCAGGTAATCATTAATCTTTGCACTACAGGCCAAAGATATTCATCAAATAATCATCCATCTTTGTACTACAGGCCAAAGATATTCTTTTGTATCACTATTTAAGACTGAAGATGATGAAAAATATTTTAAAGAACGAATCCAGTGAGATAATAGACAAAAATTAGGGATTCGTAATTTAGTTTATCCAAGTTCAAGAATACTCCATAATAATCAATTGTGGAGCAAAATTCAAGAATGAAGATCAAAACTTGGATCCAATCAAAGATAGGAACCATAATAGCCAACTTGGACAAAGAAAAGAAAATTTAATTTTTTTATGAATAGTACTGTATTCATGAATAGTGTCGTATACGTAAATAGTGTCGTATACGTGAATAGTAACTCCTACATAAAAAGGTAAAAAAATTTATATAAAAAAATTATACTTCGTGAATAGTACTCGTGAATAGTACCGTATTTGTGAATAGTGCTGTATACGTGAATAGTAATCCCGACGAAAAAGGAAAAAACTTCATAATAAAATTCATACCAATATTTCGATGAAATAATATTGAAAGCAATAACATCATTTACGAAAAATATAGCATCCCTTACCTTAAAAGAATAGTACTTCTGACTGGAATATTTAATATAATACTGAAGAAAACTTGTACTGTATAGCAACACTCAAAGCATTTAAATACTCACAAAAATACGCTGGATATTATAGAGAGAGAAACTTCTGATTTTGGTGTGATTTTTAAATTCTAATTCAGCACCATATTTATAGGAAAATGCTTAGAACGCAAAAGCAAAAAATTTAATAAAATAATAATATTTTAAAAAAAAATTTCTACGCACACCACATCACTCTCATTAGCACACACAAGTGGGTCCCACCCATATTAAAAATGTTTTTTGTGAAAAAAATATTTATAACCCCAAAAATTAATTATTCCAGAACTTCAATAATTCATAATAAATAGCCCTTTTATTCGAAAAATACGAATCTTATGTCCATTTTATAGGAAATTTAATTCTCTACAACTTTGTAGAAGAAAGTTTTTTCAAATTCCGAACGAAAAATGATCGAAATTCCCATACGGATGATTTTCCACACCTCCATTTCGACAAAATACTAATAAAACACATCAACACTAATTCTTTCATTTATATCCACATAAAATAAATATTTTCTTATCATATAAATTAACAATTAATTATTCACAAATAATATTACAGAACTACAATATTGACAACCAGGTCGTTCCCATGAAAGAGGGGGCTTTTCGATAAGGACTTCTCTTTACTGGCGCGCAATTAGGTGACCAAACCCCTTTCCTAGACAGAACTTTCTTAGACATTGTCAATAATGCTATCTAATAATATTATTCAAATAATATGAATTATTGATCTGATAATGAAAAATACTGTACAGTAACAATTATTGAATTAACAATAATATAAAAATACTGTGCAATATCGTGTGCTACTGTGCAACAACGCGTATTGCTTTACTTTAACCACCGGGTATTCCAACAGTGTTAACGGTAACAATTACGTCGTTATTATTAAAAAAACTCATTCGTGTCGTTTTCTTCATCCAACAGTTTTTCGTTATGGGGCCCACAAATGGCTGCGCCATCGTACGAATATTCTCCGACAGCAAGAATATTCCACGACCAAACAAATATTCCCCGACAACAATGAATATTTTATAACCACTTGCTTATTTTGAAATATTTGCGTATTTTACCCATAACTTACCACATCTATCAAATCAACCCCTTACTATTCAAAATAATATATAAAGGAAATTCAATTTTATTCATAATAAATTGGGGTCTTACAGCCTCCCCTCCTTATAAAATTTCGTCCTCGAAATTGACGTACGTACCTGGTGTTTCGAAAAGGTGAGGGTACCTCGCTTTCATTTTCGATTCCAACTCCCAGGTCATTTCCTCAATAGTATGATTCCTCCACAAAACTTTGACTTGTGGTATAACCTTTGTGTGTAGGAAATGCTCCTTCCTATCCAAGATCTTGACAGGTACCTCCTCATACGTTAAATCTTCGGCTATCTAGTCTGGTTCTAACTCAATAATGTGGTTTGGGTCTTTCACATATTTACGAAGCACGGATATGTGAAAAACGTTATGAACACGAGACATGCTTGGAGGTAATGCGTGTCTATAAGCCATATTTTTTACTCAGTCAAGAATCTCAAATGGACCAATGAATCGTGGATTGAGCTTTTCTCTCTTCCCAAACCTCGTAACCCCTTTCCACGGAGCAACACGTAACAATACATTATTCCCAACATTAAATTCCACATACTTTGGATGAAGATTCGCATAACTCTTTTGTCAATCCTGTGCCGTTTGTATACGTTGTCGGATCATTTGGATCTTTTTCGTAGTCATACGTACCAACCCTGGTCCCAACAATATTGCTTCACCCACCACATCCCAGAATACTTGAGAACGACACTTTCGTCCATACAACGCCTCAAATGGAGCCACACCTATACTTGCCTGATAACTGATGTTATTGAAGAATTTCACCAATGGTAGGTACTTATCCCAACTCCCTTTAAAGTCTAGAACACAAAGTCTCAATAAATTTTCAAGAGTTTGAATAGTCCTTTCCGATTGCCCGTCCGTTTGAGGATGATATGCCGAACTGATTCGTAAATCTGTGCCCATAGCTTTCTGCAGACTAACCCAAAATCGTGAAGTAAATCTGGGGTCACGATCCAAAACTATGGATACTGGCATGCCATACAACCTCACAATCTCATTTACGTATATACGAGCAAGATGTTCAAGGGAATAAGTCTCCCGTATCGGCAAAAAATGAGCAGACTTGGTTAATTATGAACAATAACCCAAATCGCATCTATGCCTTAAGAAACCTCGGGAAGATCCGTAACGAAATCCATGGTAATGTGCTCCCACTTCCATTTTGGAATCTCAAGTAGTTGCAATGGACCCTTTGGCACTTGATGCTCTGCCTTTGCACGTTGACAAGTTAAACACCTCAAAATAAACTCCGCGATCTCTCTCTTCATATTGCTCCACCAAAATGTATGTCGAAGATCACGATATATTTTTGTACTCCCAAGATGGATTGAAAACGGTGTGCTGTGTGCTTCCATCATGATTCTATACTTCAAATCAGAATCGTTAGGAACACAAAGTTTGGAGTTGACTCGAAGTATTCCTTTTTCCACCTTCTTCCTCATCTTCATCAGCTCCGGGTCTGTAGCTTGAGCAGCTTTAACTTTATCAATTAAAGCTGGTTCTAAGCGTATACTTGACATCATCATGTGGGTCCCCGGAGTCTTGAACTCTATCTCCATCTTTTGTAAGTCACACAGAATAGACCTTTGTGTTGACAGCATCGCACTCGTTCCCGCATATGATCTTCTACTCAACGCGTCAGCTACCACGTTCGCTTTACCAGGATGGTATTGGATGGTTTAGTCATAATCTTTTAACAGCTCAAGCCAACGTCGTTGCCGCATGTTGAGTTCCTTTTGAGTGAAGAAATATTTAAGGCTCTTATGATCCGTATAGATCTCCACTTTCTCTCCATACAGGTAGTGTCTCCAGATCTTCAACGCAAAAATGACTGCTGCCAACTCTAGATCATGAGTAGGATAATTCCTCTCATATTCCTTGAGTTGTCGCGAGGCATAAGCTATGACTTTCCCATGTTGCATGAGAACACATCCTAACCCTTTGCCCGAAGCATCGCTGTAGATAACAAATCCATCCGAACCAGATGGTATTGTCAGAATAGGTGCCGAGATAAGTCTCCTCTTGAGCTCTTGGAAGCTCTTCTCGCATTCCTCGCTCCATACGAATTTTGTATCTTTCCGAGTCAACTGAGTTAACGGAGTAGCGATTCGAGAAAATCCTTCCACGAATCTCCGATAATAACCAGCTAAAACCAGCTAAGCCCAGAAAGCTACGCACTTCGGTCACCGACTTTGGTTGCCAACTTTGTATTGCTTCAATCTTCGCCGGGTCAACAGATACTCTATGTTTTGATACTACGTGCCCAAGGAATGCTACTTTCTCAAGCCAGAACTCGCATTTCTTTAGCTTGGCATATAGCTTATTATCACGAAGCCATTGAAGTACCAGCTTCAAGTGGTGCTCATGATCTTCACGACTTTTGGAATAGATGAGGATGTCATTAATAAAGACAACCACGAACTGATCCAAATATTCCTTAAATACATGGTTCATCATATCCATGAAAGCAGCAGGAGAATTAGTCAATCCAAAAGACATGACTAGGAATTCATAATGCCTGTATCGAGTTCTGAAGGCAGTCTTTGGAATATCCTCAATTTTAATCTTCAGCTGATGATATCCAGAATGAAGATCGATCTTTGAAAAGAATTGTGCTCCTTGCAACTGGTCGAACAGGTCATCAATACGAGGTAGCGGATACCTATTCTTGATGGTGATATGGTTCAACTCTCGATAGTCAATACAAAGTCGCATACTCCCGTCTTTCTTCTTTACGAATAAAACAGGAGCACCTCAAGGAGACGTACTAGGACGAATAAAACCGATGTCTAACAACTCCTGTAGTTGGACCTTTAACTCCTGAAGTTTAATAGGTGTAAGATCCCAAATTTTATGAATAAGATTTAATTTTCTTTATATAATATTTTGAAATAGTAAGGTGTGGATTTGATAAATGTGATAAGTTATGGGTGAAATGTGCAAAGTTTACAAAGTAAGCAAGTGGTTATAAAATATTCGTTGTGTCGGAGAATATTCGTTTGGTCCATGAATATTCTTTTTGTCGGAGAATATTCGTACGACGGCGCAATCATTGGTGGACCCCACAACAGAATGAATGTCGGATATAGAAAGCGACAGAAGTAACCTTTTGATAAAAATAACGGAAAAACTGTTACCGTTAGTACTGTTGAAATACCCGGTGGTTAAAATACAATAATACGTGGTGTTGCACAGTAGTACACGGTATTGTACAGTATTTCGAATTATTGATTCTTACATAGGAAGACACTTACTCAATTATTATTACAGTAATTACTGTTCAATATTTTATATTATTGATTCAATAATTATATAATATTTTATTGGTTCAATATTTGCTACGTTGATATTTTATACCAATAAGTGCTATTTTGCTATTTTATATTATTGATTCAATAATTGTCATTGCACATTATTTAAAATTATCCAATTAATAATTCATATTTTTTGAATAATATTATTAGATAGCATTATTGACAATGTCTAAGAAAGTTCTGTCTAGGAAAGGGGTTGATTAATTGCGTGCCAGTAAGGAGAAATCCTTATCGGAAGGCCCCCTCTTTCCTAGGAACGACCTGGTTGTCAATATTGTAGTTCTATAATATTATTTATGAATAATTAATTTTTGATATATATGATAAAGAAATATTTATTCAATCTGGATTTAAACGGAGGAATTTTTAACATGTGGCATTTGTTGAAAGTTGGTATTTTATCTTGTCCGATAAAATAATTCATTCAAATATATTATTATAATATTACATTATAGTAGTATGATGTGATTATATAATAGTATAATTTTTATAATTTGAATGGTAACATTATTATAGTAAATTCATGGTATAAAAGTTAAACGAGGTGGAAGAGTGCAAATTAAATTTGAACTGTTATGATACAAACAATGATGTCATCGGAGCGATGAGGTAAACAAGGATGCCATCGGAGTGATGAGATAAGCAATGATGTCATAAGATCGATGATGTAAGCGATGATGTCATAAATTATGGCGAAACGACTATTTTACCCTTACTCTGCCGAGCCTATAAATAGAAGCTCATTTCTTTATTATTTCTCACTAATTCACTAAAGCTATTGAGAGAGAAAGTATAGAGAGAATAAGAGAGAAAAAAGAAGAGTATTCTGCTATTACACTAGTGCAGTCTCTAAATTTTTAAGGTAAGGGGTATTATTTCTTTCGTATTCATGAAGAGAGTTATTTTCTTTCAATACTCGTAAGGGTTGTTATTCCATTCTTTATTATTCTGTTGGAATAACCTGTCTACGTGGACTACCGCATGCATGGTGAAACCTTGTTGTTATTCCATTCTATATTATTCTATGGGAATAACCTGTCTACGCGAACTAACGCATGCCTGGTGAATAACCCTTTGTATTCAGTTGTTATTAAATTGTGAAAATAATCTGTCTGAGCGGACTACCGCCAGACGGGTGAAAATTCAATTTCAGTTTCGTATATTGTTTCATTTCAGATTCCTAACTCTAAACTTACTACGGTAAGTATTGCTTCTAGAATTCTTGAAATGATCAGAAATTTCTTGAGTTTTGTGCTTCATCTAGTATCATTTCACCGGAATAATTTTCTGAACTTTCTCATAAAATTCTTATCTTTTCATGTCGAGTTATTATTCACGAGTTACTATTTACGGTAAAAAAATATTTTTTTTTGATTGTATCCAAGTTTTGAACTTCATTTTTGAATTTTGCACCACAATTAATTATTACGGAGTATTATTGAACTTGGATAAATAAAATTACGAATCCCTAATCCTTGTCCTTTATCTCACTGGATTCGTTCCTTATATTGTATTTCATCATTCTCAGTCCTAAATGGTGATATAACTGAATATCTTTGGCCTGTAGTGCAAAGATGAAAGATTACTTGATGAATATCTTTGGCCTGTAGTGCAAAGATGAATGATTACTTGATGAATATCTTTGGCCCGTAGTGCAAAGATAAACAGGTGTTGAGATGAACATGACCAACTGGTGATACAAATTAATATCTTTGGCCGTAGTGCAAAGATGAATATTGATTTGAGATATATATTGATTGATGTTACAGGAATAAAATATTGATGATGGACTTTTAAATTATAGAAGATAGTAGACTTCATTCTCTACTTAACTCTTCTAATGAATTATTATTTTCGCTGCGAACATTGATCTAAAACTTGTTGTCCATTATATTTTATCTGATTAATTGATGAATAACGATAATTTATTATTCATTATCTTAGTCATAAAATTCTTTACTGGACTAGATGAGCTCACCCTTTTCTTCCATTGTTCTCTTTAGGAAATGAGATGGGTACTAGTTGGGGAATGGAGTGATGGTCCGAGTTAGCTGTAGAAGTTCTCACTATTTTTTTTAAAAAATAGTGTGATAATAAATGTAATGAGGACTTAGTTTGAATGTTAATATTTTTTACATGTCTGTATTGACACTCACAGTGGTGTGGTCGTATTTTGCACGACCGTTTGATATAAAAGATTGTATTTGGATTCTGTACCATGTATTTGGCGACTCAGAATGGGTTGAGTATTGAACCTATTTTGGGGGCATCACAATAGGAGCCATTCGATATGGGGTTTTAGAAATAGGTTTTGTACCGGGCTCAAGGTCAATAAAAAATCAACTTCACGTTCTGGGGGTAGACCGGGAAGTTCTTCTGAAAATACATCGGAAAACTCATTAACGACAGAAATATCATTCAAACCTGACCTATTCTGGTTTAGATCAGTGACATGGGCTAAGAAAGTTTGACATCCATTTTTTAATAAACGAATAGCTTTATGACTTGAAATGACATTGACTGATTTTAGTGGTTTGAATTCGCACAACAGGTTGGTTAGGAATATAAAAACTAATAACCTTACGAAAACAATTAATTTTGGCATGATAAGTGGTTAACTAATCAATTCCTAAAATCACGTCAAATGTAAGTATTTTCAAAGATATAAGATCAACAGGCAGGGTGAGGGTACCAATCTGAATCAAGCAAGATTTGTAAACTGTAGATGTAACCAAGGTTTTTCCTAACGGAGTCTCAACAGATAAGTCAAAGTCTAATTTTTCAGGTGTTAAGTTCAAACGTTGAGCACAAGTTGGTGATATAAAAGAATGGGTAGCACCGGTATCTAACAAAGTGTAAACTTCGCAAGATTTTATGATTAGCTTACCCGGGATCACCTCGTTCGGGTTCCTCACGTTTTGGGCAGTCGCGACAAACGCTCTTCTAGGAACCACCTACTTTGATTTGTCCGAAACCGCCTTTGGAATCACCATCTCCGCTGGACTTGGTTTCACTACAGGACAATCTCAAGCTATATGTCCATCCTTTTCATAGTTATAGCATGCCTTGAATTGTTGTGGGCAGTTTGGGCTGATGTGTCCCTCTTTCCCGCATTTATAGCATACGACCGGTGGTTGTTCTCCTCCCCTAGAAACAGTTGATGCTGGTGCTGCTGTCAACGTCTTCACGTTCTCATTGTTGTACCTTCTTTTCTTGAAATCTCCCCCCGACTCACTTCTTCTATTATCATGGCCACGATTACCACTAGAGTGGTTACTGCTTCTGTCATGATACTTTCCTTCCCGTTGGTTGTAATTGCTCCGATGACTGCTGCCACCGGTACGACTATGGTTGTGGTCCCTTGGTTGAACATACTCATTATTTCGTTCTAATAACTGAGCCCTGTTTACTACATCTGAATAGAGAGAAAATTTATGAGAAATGAGGTATTGATGAATTTTGGGTTTCAGACCTCTCAGAAATATCCGCGTCATATATTCCTCATTCTCTACTAAATGAGGTGTAAACGTGGACAACTCCGTGAACATAGCTTCGTACTGGGACACAGTCATGTTGTTCTGTTCTAGTCTGATAAACTCCACCTCTTTCATATGACGAATACTTTCAAGAAAGTGCTTGTCATTGAACAGTTTTTGGAACGCTTCCTAAAACATCTTGAGTGCGGCAGGCTGGGTACGCTTCACAGATTCTCACCAGTAATCTGCCTCTCCACGGAACATAAAGGTGGCAAATGGAACCTTCTGTTCCTCCGTGCATCCCAAGACATCAAATATATTGGTAATTTGTTTAACCCACATTTTCGCCTTGATCTGATCCGGCTTTTCCAAAAATTCTGGTGGTCCCAACTCTTTGAACTGCTTGGCAGTGACAAGCCGCGAGTTGCTATTATCACCACCTGTATTTTGCACCCGAGTCTCCCTCGTCTGGTTTTGCATGAACTACAAAAAACTTCAAAACATCCCATCTTCATCGTTTGATTGGTGGGGTTATTTACAGTAGGAATATTGTCTTCTTGTTACACGTTCTCCTGGTTGGTGATTAAAGGTGTCTCAACGGTCTCATTCACTCCATTGTTAACATTCTTAGCTGCCATTCTCAAATACTGCCATAAAATAAGGGTTAATTAAATAAATTAACATATCACATATTAACCCTATACTTCGACCGATCAATTAAATACCACATAAGCTTAGGTAGGATATACTAGTGAAGGATTTACTCGTCTCTCCCCTCCTAGTTTTATTTCCCGATCTCCGCCAGAGACCATATCCCTAAGCTCTGATACCAACTGTGACGCCCCCAGAATAGGTCCAATCAACCCAACCCATTCTGAGTCGCCAAACACATGGTACAGAATCCAAATACAAATTTTTATATCAAAAGGTCTTGAGCAGGACGACCATACAAACTGTGAGTGTCAATATAAATCGTATATAATACGAAATATAAACACTCAAATTCAGTCCTCAATAGTTATAATTATTTTCACACTATTATACAAAAATAGTGAAGACTACTACTGCTCTAACTCAGTCCATTACTCTGTTCCTCGACTAGTCCCTGCAACATTCTCATTCCCTAAAGAAGACAATAGATGAAAAGGGTGAGCTCAACTAGCCCAGTAAAGAATATTATGGCTAAGATAATGCAGAATAATTTATCGTTAGTTTTCAACAAATCAAATAAAATATTATGGACAACAAGTTATAGATCAACAACTGCAGCAGAATTAACAATGCATCAGAAGAGTTAAGTAGAAAATAATGTCTACTATCTTCTATGATTTAAAAGTCCATAATCAATATTTTATCCCTATAACATCAATTAATATATATCTTGAATCAAATATTCATCTTTGCACTACGACCAAAGATATTCATTTGTATCACCAGTTGGTCATGTTCATCTCAACACCTGTCCATGTTTGCACTACGGGCCAAAGATATTCATCAGGTAATCATTCATCTTTGCACTACAGGCCAAAGATATTCATCAAATAATCATCCATCTTTGCACTACAGGCCAAAGATATTCTTTTGTATCAATATTTAAGACTGAAGATGATGAAAAATATTTTAAAAAACGAATCTAGTGAGATAAAGGACAAAAATTAGGGATTCGTAATTTAGTTTATCCAAGTTCAAGAATACTCCATAATAATCAATTGTGGCGCAAAATTCAAGAATGAAGATCAAAACTTAGATCCAATCAAAGATAGGAACCATAATAGCCAACTTGGACAAAGAAAAAAAATTTTAATTTTTTTGTGAATAGTATCGTATTCATAAATAGTGTCGTATACGTGAATAGTAACTCCTACATAAAAAGGTAAAAAAATTTATATAAAAAAAAATATACTTCGTGAATAGTACTCGTGAATAGTACCGTATTCGTGAATAGTGCTAATAGTAATCACGACGAAAAAGAAAAAAACTTCATAATAAAATTCATATCAATATTTCGATGAAATAATATTGAAAGCAATAACATCATTTACGAAAAATATAACATCCCTTACCTTCAAAGAATTGTACTTCTGATTGGAATATCTAATATAATACTGAAGAAAACTTGTACTGTATAGCAACACTCAAAGCATTTAAATACTCACAAAAATACGCTCGATATTATAGAGAGAGAAACTTCTAATTCTGGTGTGATTTTTAAATTTTAATTCAGCACCCTATTTATAGAAAAATGCTTAGAACGCCAAAGCAGAAAATTTAATAAAATAATAATATTTTAAAAAAAAATTTATTCGCACACCACATCACTCTCATTAGCACACACAAGTGGGTCCCACCCATATTAAAAATATTTTTTGTGAAAAAAATATTTATAACCCCAAAAATTAATTATTCCGAGATTTCAATAATTCATAATAAATTGTCCTTTTATCCAAAAAATACGAATCTTATGTCCATTTTATAGGAAATTTAATTCTCTACAACTTTGTAAAAGAAAGTTTTTCCAAATTTCAAACGAAAAATGACCGAAATTCACATACGGATGATTTTTCACACCTCTATTTCGACAAAATACTGATAAAACACATCAGCACTAATTCTTTCATTTATATCCACATAAAATAAATATTTTCTTATCATATAAATCAATAATTAATTATTCACAAATAAAATTACAGAACTACAATTTTGAGAACCAGGTCGTTCCTAGGAAAGAAGGGACTTTCCGATAAGGATTTCTCCTTGCTGGCGCGTAATTAGGTAACCAAACCCCTTTCCTTGACAGAACTTCCTTAGACATTGCCAATAATGCTATCTAATAATATTAATCAAATAATATGAATTATTGATCTTATAATGAAAAATACTGTGCAGTGAGAATTATTGAATTAACAATAATAGAAAAATACTGTGCAATACCGTGTGTTACTGTGCAACAACGCATATTATTTTACTTTAACCACCGGGTATTTCAACAGTGTTAACGGTAAAAATTACGCCGTTATTATTAAAAAAACTCATTCGTGTCGTTTTCTTCATCCGATAATTTTTCATTATGGGGTTTAAGACCCCAACTTTTATGAATAAAGATTTAATTTTTTTTATATATTATTTTGGAAATAGTAAAGTGTTGATTTGCTAAATGTGATAAGTTATGTGTGAGATGTGCAAATTTTACAAAGTAAGCAAGTTGTTATAAAATATTCGTTGTGTTGGAGAATATTCGTTTGGTCGAGCAATATTCTTTTTGTCGGATAATATTCGTAAGACGACGCAATTATTTGTGGACCCCACAACGGAATGAATGTCAGATATAGAAAGCGACAGAAATAACCCTTTTACAAGAATAATGATAAAACTTTTACCGTTAAAACTGTTGAAATACATGGTGGTTAAAATACAGTAATACGCGGTGTTGCACAGTAGCACACGGTGTTGCACAGTAATTCTAATTATTGATTCTTACGTAAGAAGTCACTACTCAATAATTATTACGGTAATTACTGTTTAATCTTTTATTTTATTTATTCAATAATTGCTACGTGGATATTTTATATTAGTGATTCAATAATTATCATTGCACAGTATTTTAAATTATCAAATCAATAATTTATATTATTTGAATAATATTATTAGATAGCATTATTGGCAATGTCTAAGGAAGTTCTGTCTATGAAATCGGTTAGTTAATTGCGCGCCAATAAGAAAAATCCTTATCGGAAGGCCCCCTCTTTTCTGAGAATGACCTGGTTGTCAATATTGTAGTTCTGTAATATTATTTGTGAATAATTAATATATGATAAGGAAATATTTATTCAATGTGGATTTAAACGGAGGAATTTTTAGCATGTGACATTTGTTGAAAGTTGGTATTTTATCTTTTTTGATAAAATAATTCATTCAAATATATTATTATAATGTTACATTATAGTAGTATGATGTGATTATATATTAGTATGATTTTTATAATTTGAATGGTAACATTATTATAGTAAATTCATGGTATAAAAGTAAAATGAGGTGGAAGAGAATAAATTGAATTTGAATTCTTATGATGTAAGCAATGATGTCATCGGAACGATGAGATAAGCAATGATGTCATATGATCGATGATGTAAGCAATGATGTCATAAATTATGACGAAAAGACTATTTTACCCTTACTCTGCCAAGCCTATAAATAGAAGTTCATTTCTTCATTATTTCTCACCAATTCACTAAAGCTATAGAGAGAGAAAGTATAGAGAGAGTAAGAGAGAAAGAAGAAGTGTATTCTGCTATTACACTAGTGCATTCTCCAAATTTTTATTAAGGTAAGGGGTATTATTTCTTTCGTATTCATGAAAAGAGTTATTTTCTTTCAATACTCGTAAGGGTTGTTATTCCATTCTTTATTATTCTGTTGGAATAACCTGTCTCTGCTGACTACCGCATGCATGGTGAAATCCTTTTGTTATTCCATTCTTTATTACTCTATGGAAATAACCTGTCTACGCGGACTACCGCATGCCTGATTAATAACCCTTCGTATTCATTTGTTATTAAATTGTGGAAATGATCTGTCTGCGCGGACTACCGTCTGACGGGTGAAAATTCATTTGCAGTTTCGTATATTGTTTCATTTCAGATTCCTAACTCTAAACTTACTACGGTAAGTATTGCTTCTATAATTCCTAAAATGACCAGAAATTCTTTAAGTTTTGCGCTTCATCTAATATTATTTCACTGGAATATTGGTCTGAACTTTCTTGTGAAATTTTTATCTTTTCATGGCGAGTTATTATTCACGGGATACTATTTACGGTAAAAAAAAAAAAATTTCTTCCAAATTATCTTTGATTGGATCAAGGTTTTGATCTTCATTCTTGAACTTTGGATAAATTCTCTAATATTTGTCCTTTATCTCACTGGATTCATTATTCGTATTGTTTTTCATCATCCTCAGTCCTAAATGGAGATATAACTGAATATCTTTGGCCTGTAGTGCAAAAATGAATGATTATTTGATGAATATCTTTGGCCTGTAGTGCAAAGATGAATGATTACCTGATGAATATCTTTGGCCCGTAGTGCAAAGATGGACAGGTGTTGAGATGAACATAACCAACTGGTGATACAAATGAATATCTTTGGCCCGTAGTGCAAAAGATGAATATTTGATTCGAGATGTATATTGATTGATGTTACAGGGATAAAATATTGATGATGGACTTTTAAATCAAAGAAGATAGCAGACATCATTCTCTACTTAACTTTTCTATTGAATTGTTATTTTCGCTGTGAATATTGATCTAAAACTTGTTGTCCATAATATTTTATCTGATTTATTGAAGGCTAATGATAATTTATTTTTCATTATCTTAGTCATAATATTGTTTACTGGGCTAGTTGAGCTATCCCTTTTTTTCCATTGTTCTCTTCAGAAAATGAGAGTATTGCGGGGACTAGTCGGAGAATAGTGTGATGATCAGAGTTAGATCTGTAGAAGTCCTCACTATTCTATAAAATAGTGGAAAAATGATTATAATGAATAAGGAATGAATTTGAGTGTTTATATTTCGTATTAGATACGATTTGTATTGAAACTCACAGTTGTGTGGTCGTATTTTGCACGACCGTATGTTATAAAAGATTGTATTTGGATTCTGTACCATGTATTTGACGACTCAGAATGGGTTGAGTATTGAACCTATTTTGGGGGCGTCACAGTTGGTATCAGAGCTTAGGAATATGATCTCTGGCGGAGATCAGGGAATAGAACTAGGAGGGGAGAGAAGAGTAAATCCTTTGCTAGTGTGTCCTACCTAAGCTTATTTGGTATTTAATTGGTCGGTCGGAACATAGGGTTGATATGTGATATGATAATTTGTTTAATTAACCCTTGTTTTATGGCAGTATTTGAAAATGACAGCTGGAAATGTTAACAATGGAGTGTCCCAGTACGACGCTAAGTTCGCAGAGTTATCCCGGTTTGCACCTCATTTGATGGAGAATGAGGAACGTATGACGCGGATGTTTCTGAGAGGTTTGAAACTAGAAATTCAACAATACCTCATTTCTCACAAATTATCTCTATATTCAGATGTAGTGAACAGGGCCCAGTTATTAGAATGAGATAATGAGTCGGTTCAACCAAGGGACCATAACCAAGGTCGTACCGGTGGCAGCAGTCATCGGAGCAATGACAACAAGCGGGGAGAAAAGTATCATGACAGAAGCGGTAATCACTCCGGTTGTAATCATGGGCATGATAATAAAAGAAGTGAGTCGGGGGGAGATTTCAAGAAGAGAAGGTATAACAATGACAACGTGAAGACATCGGCACCAACATCAACAACTGTTTCTAGGGTCGTATGTTATAAATGCGGAGAAGAGGGACACATCAGTCCCAACTGCACACAGCAATCCAAGGTGTGCTATAACTGTGGAAAAGAAGGACATATAGCTTGAGTGTGTCCTGTAGAGAAACCAAGTCCAGCGGGGATGGTGATTCCTAAGACTGTTCCGGACATGTCAAAGTCGGTGGTTCTTGGAAGAGCTTTTGTCGTGACTGCCCAACAAGAAAGGAACACGAACAAGGTTATTACAAGTAAGCTGATAATAAACTCTTGCGAATTTTACACTTTATTAGATACCGGTGCTACCCATTCTTTTATTTCACCTGCTTGTGCTCAACGTTTGAACTTGACACTTGAGAAATTAGACTTTGACTTATCTGTTGAAACTCCGTTGGGAGAAACCTTTGTTACATCCACAGTTTACAAATCTTGTTTGATTCAAATTGGTACCCTCACCCTACCTGTTGATCTTATATCTTTGAAAATACTTGCATTTGACGTGATTTTAGGAATTGATTGGTTAACCACTTATCATGCCAAAACTAATTGTTTTCGTAAGGTTGTTAGTTTTCATATTCCTAATCAACCTGTTGTGCGAATCCAAACAACCAAACCATTAAAATCAATCAACGTCATTTTAAGTCATAAAGCTATTCGTTTATTGAAAAACGGATGTCAAGCTTTTTTAGCCCATGTCACTGATTTAAACCAGAATACGTCAGGTTTGAATGATATTTCTATTGTTAATGAGTTTCCTAATGTATTTTCCGAAGAACTTCCTGGTCTACTCCCAGAATGTGAAGTTGAATTCTTTATTGACCTTGAACCCGGTACAAAACCCATTTCTAAAACCCCATATCGAATGGCTCCTATTGAACTTCAGGAGTTAAAGGTCCAACTACAGGAGTTGTTAGACATTGGTTTCATTCGTCCTAGTACATCACCTTAGGGTGCTCCTGTTTTATTCATAAAGAAGAAAGACGGGAGTATGCAACTTTGTATTGACTATCGGGAGTTGAACCATGTCACCATTAAGAATAGGTATCCGTTGCCTCGCATTGATGACCTGTTCGACCAGTTGCAAGGAGCACAATTCTTCTCAAAGATCGATCTTCGTTCTGGATATCATCAGCTGAAGATTAAAACTGAGGATATCCCGAAGACTGCCTTCAGAACTCGGTACGGGCATTATGAGTTCTTAGTCATGTGTTTTGGATTGACTAATGCTCCTGCTGCTTTCATGGATATGATGAACCGTGTATTCAAGGAATATTTGGATCAGTTCGTGGTTGTCTTTATTGATGACATCCTCATCTATTCTAAAAGCCGTGAAGATCATAACCACCACTTGAAGATGGTACTTCAAAGGCTTCGTGATAACAAGCTTTATGCCAAGTTGAAGAAATGCGAGTTCTGGCTTGAGGAAGTAGCATTCCTTGGACACGTGGTATCAAAACATGGGGTATCTATTGACCCGGCGAAGATTGAAGCAATACAAAGTTGGTACCAACCGAAGTCGGTGACCGAAGTACGTAGCTTTCTGGGTTTAGCTGGTTATTATCGGAGATTCGTGGAAGGATTTTCCCGAATCGCTACTCCATTAACTCAGCTGACTCGGAAAGATACAAAATTCGTATGGAACGAGGAATGTGAGAAGAGCTTTCAAGAGCTCAAGAGGAGACTCATCTCGGCACCTATTCTGACAATACCATCTGGTTCGGATGGATTTGTTATCTACAGTGATGCTTCGGGCAAAGGGTTAGGATGTGTTCTCATGCAACATGGGAAAGTCATAGCCTATACCTCGCGACAACTCAAAGAATATGAGAAGAATTATCCTACTCATAATCTAGAGTTCGCAGCAGTCGTTTTTAAGTTGAAGATCTGGAGACACTACCTGTATGGGGAGAAAGTAGAGATCTATACGGATCATAAGAGCCTTAAATATTTCTTTACCCAGAAGGAACTCAACATGCGGCAACGACGTTGTCTTGAGCTGTTGAAAGATTACGATCATACTATTCAATACCATCCTAGAAAAGCGAACGTGGTAGCTGACGCGTTGAGTAGAAGATCATATGCAGGAACGAATGCGATGCTTTCAAGGCCTATTTTGTGTGATTTACAAAAGATGGAGATAGAGTTCAAGACTCCGGGGACCCATGTGATGATGTCAAGTATACGCGTAGAACCATCTTTGATTGATAAAGTTAAAGCTGCTCAAGCTATAGACCCAGAGCTGATGAATATGAGGAAGAAGGTGCAAGAAGGTGCTATTCCAGAAGCAAGGATTGATGAAGAAGGAATACTCCGAGTCAACTCCAGACTTTGCGTTCCTAACGATTCTGACTTAAAGTATAGAATCATGATGGAGGCACACAACACACCGTTTGCAATCCATCTTGGGAGTACCAAAATATATCGTGATCTTCGACATACATTTTGCTAGAGCAATATGAAGAGAGAGATAACGGAGTTCATCTCGAGGTGTTTAACTTGTCAATGTGTCAAGGCGGAGCATCAAGTGCCGAAGGGTCCATTGCAACCATTTGAGATTTTAAAATGGAAGTGGGAGCACATTACCATGGATTTCGTTACGGGATTTCCCAAGGTTTCTCAAGGCATAGATGCGATTTGGGTTATTGTCGATAGATTAACCAAGTCTACTCATTTCTTGCCTATACGAAAGTCTTAGTCCCTTGAATGTTTTGCTCGTATGTACGTGAATGAGATTGTGAGATTGCATGGCATGCCAGTATCCATACATAGTTTCAGATCGTGACCCTAGATTTACTTCACGATTTTGGATCAGTTTGCAGAAAGTTATGGGCACAGATTTACGATTCAGTTCGGCATATCATCCTCAAACGGACGGGCAATCAGAATGGACTATTCAAACTCTTTAAGATCTATTGAGACTCTGTGTTCTAGACTTCAAAGGGAGTTGGTATAAGTACCTACCATTGGTGGAATTCTCCTACAACAACAGTTATCAGGCAAGTATAAGCATGGCTCCATTCGAGGCATTGTATGGACAAAAATGTCGTTCTTCAGTATGCTGGACGAGGTGGGTGAAGCAACATTGTTGGGACCAGAGTTAGTACGTATGACTACGAAAAAGATTCAAATGATCCGGAAACGTATACAAACTGCACAAGATCGACAAAAGAGTTATGCTGATCTTCATCGAAGGGAAGTGGAGTTTAATGTCGGAGATTATGTATTGTTACGTCTTGCTCCATGGAAAGAAGTTACGAGATTTAGAAAGAGAGGAAAGCTCAACCCACGATTCATTGGTCCATTTGAAATCTTTGATCGAGTAGGAAATGTGGCCTATAAACTCGCCTTACCTCCAAGCATGTCTCGTGTTCATAACGTTTTTCACATATCCGTGTTTCGTAAATATATAAAAGACCCAAACCATATTATTGAGTTAGAACCAGACAAGATAGCCGAAGATTTAACATACGAGGAGGTACCTGTCAAAATCTTGAATAGGAAGGAACATGTATTACGCTCAAAGGTTATACCTCAAGTTAAAGTTTTGTGGAGGAACCATGATATCGAGGAAATGACTTGGGAGTTAGAATTGGAAATGAAAGTGAGGTATCCTCACCTTTTCGACATACCAAGTACGTACGTCAATTTCGAGGACGAAATTTCATAAAGAGGGGAGGTTGTAAGACCCCAACTTTTATGAATAAAGATTTAATTTTCTTTATGTATTATTTTGGAAATAGTAAGGTGTTGATTTGATAAATGTGATAAGTTATGGGTGAGATGTGCAAATTTTACAAAGTAAGCAAGTGATTATAAAATATTCGTTGTGTCGGGAAATATTAGTTTGGTCGAGGAATATTCTTTTTGTCGGAGAATATTCGTACGACGACGCAGTCATTGGTGGACCCCACAACGGAATGAATGTCGGATATAGAAAGCGACAGAAATAACCCTTTTACAAAAATAATAGTAAAACTTTTATCGTTAAAATTGTTGAAATACCCGATGGTTAAAATACAGTAATACGCGGTGTTGCACATTAGCACACGGTGTTGCACAGTAATTCTAATTATTGATTCTTACGTAATAAGTCACTACTCAATAATTATTACGGTAATTACTGTTTAATTTTTTATTTTATTGATTCAATAATTACTACGTGAATATTTTATATTAGTGATTCAATAATTATCATTGCACAGTATTTTAAATTATCAAATCAATAATTCATATTATTTGAATAATATTATTAGATAGCATTATTGCCAATGTCTAAGAAAGTTCTGTCTAGGAAATTGGTTAGTTAATTGCGCGCCAATAAGGAAAAATCCTTATCGGAAGGCCCCCTCTTTCCTGAGAATGACCTGGTTGTCAATATTGTAGTTCTGTAATATTATTTGTGAATAATTAATATATGATAATGAAATATTTATTCAATGTGGATTTAAACGGAGGAATTTTTAGCATATGACATTTGTTGAAAGTTGATATTTTATCTTTTTTGATAAAATAATTCATTCAAATATATTATTATAATGTTACATTATAGTAGTATGATGTGATTATATATTAGTATAATTTTTATAATTTGAATGGTAACATTATTATAGTCAATTCATGGTATAAAAGTAAAATGAGGTGGAAGAGAATAAATTGAATTTGAATTCTTATGATGTAAACAATGATGTCATCGGAATGATGAGGTAAGCAATGATGTCATATGATCGATGATGTCATAAATTATGATGAAAAGACTATTTTACCCTTACCTTGCCAAGTCTATAAATAGAAACTCATTTTTTTATTATTTCTCACCAATTCATTAAAGCTATAGAGAGAGAAAGTATAGAGAGAGTAAGAGAGAAAGAAGAAGAGTATTCTGTTATTACACTAGTGCATTCTCTAAATTTTTATTAAGGTAAAGGGTATTATTTCTTTCGTATTCATGAAGAGAGTTATTTTCTTTCAATACTCATAAGAGTTGTTATTCCATTCTTTATTATTCTGTTAGAATAACGTGTCTACGCGGACTATCGCATGCATGGTGAAATTCTTTTATTATTCTATTATTTATTACTCTGTGGGAATAACCTGTCTATGCGGACTACCGCATGCCTGGTGAATAACCCTTCGTATTCATTTGTTATTAAATTGTGGAAATGATCTGTCTGCGCGGACTACCGTCTGACGGGTGAAAATCTATTTGCAGTTTCGTATATTGTTTTATTTTAGATTCCTAACTCTAAACTTACTACGGTAAGTATTGCTTCTATAATTCCTGAAATAATCAGAAATTCTTTAAGTTTTGCGCTTGATCAGAAAATCTTTAAGTTTTTCTTTCAATACTCGTAAGAGTTGTTATTCCATTCTTTATTATTCTGTTAGAATAACGTGTCTACGCGGACTATCGCATGCATGGTGAAATTCTTTTGTTATTCTATTATTTATTACTCTGTGGAAATAACCTGTCTACGCGGGCTACCGCATGCTTGGTGAATAACCCTTCGTATTCATTTGTTATTAAATTGTGGAAATGATCTGTCTGCGAGGACTACCGTCTGACGGGTGAAAATTCATTTGCAGTTTCGTATATTGTTTCATTTCAGCTTCCTAATTCTAAACTTACTACGGTAAGTATTGCTTCTATAATTCCTGAAATGATCAGAAATTCTTTAAGTTTTGCGCTTCATCTAATATCATTTCACTGGAATATTGGTCTGAACTTTCTTGTGAAATTTTTATCTTTTCATGGCGAGTTACTATTCACGAGTTACTATTCACGGGATACTATTCACGGTAAAAAAATATTTTTTTTTCTTCCACATTATCTTTGATTGGATCCAGGTTTTGATCTTCATTCTAGAACTCTGGATAAATTCTCTAATATTTGTCTTTTATCTCACTGGATTCGTTATTCGTATTGTTTTTCATCATCCTCAGTCCTAAATGGAGATATAACTGAATATCATTGGCCTGTAGTGCATAGATGAATGATTATTTGATGAATATCTTTGGCCTGTAGTGCAAAGATGAATGATTACCTGATGAATATCTTTGGCCCGTAGTGCAAAGATGGACAGATGTTGAGATGAACATAACCAACTGGTGATACAAATGAATATCTTTGGCCCGTAGTGCAAAAGATGAATATTTGATTCGAGATGTATATTGATTGATGTTACAAGGATAAAATTTTGATAATGGACTTTTAAATCAAAGAAGATAGCAGACATCATTCTCTACTTAACTTTTCTATTGAATTGTTATTTTCGCTGCGAATATTGATCTAAAACTTGTTGTCCATAATATTTTATCTGATTTATTGAAGGCTAATGATAATTTATTTTTCATTATCTTAGTCATAATATTCTTTACTGGGCTAGTTGAGCTATCCCTTTTCTTCCATTGTTCTCTTCAGAAAATGAGAGTATTGCAGGGACTAGTCGGGGAACAGTGTGATGATCAGAGTTAGATCTGTAGAAGTCCTCACTATTCTATAAAATAGTGGGACAATGATTGTAATGAATAAGGAATGAATTTGAGTGTTTATATTTCGTATTATATACGATTTGTATTGAAACTCACAGTTGTGTGGTCGTATTTTGCACGACCGTATGTTATAAAAGATTGTATTTGGATTATGTACCATGTATTTGGCGACTCAGAATGGGTTGAGTATTGAACCTATTTTGGGGGCGTCACATGGGGCCCACAAATGGTTGTACCGTCATACGAATATTCCCCGACAGCAAGAATATTCCACGACCAAACAAATATTTCCCGACAACAATAAATATTTTATAACCACTTGCTTATTTTAAAATATTTGCACATTTTACTCATAACTTACCACATCTATCAAATCAACTCCTTACTATTTAAAATAATATATAAAGGAAATTCAATTTTATTCTTAATAAGTTGGGGTCTAACATCTGATGCCAATTGTCACAGGGAAACAATTCACACAAAATTTTATGTGTCAAACCTTGCGAAATGATGGCCTAAGTTTCCATCAAACCTAGTCAGCCAACCAATCACAATTACATGCGTAATTTATACAACTAATACACACACAGAGGCCACACGAATTTACAGGCAAACGCACCCAACCTTTTTATTGCCTACTCAATAAACAATGAACTATTATCCGACTAGAAGCTTGCAAAACACATACACCCATTTTTGCCTTGCACCAACATCTCAATATATAGACAAATCCACAATATAGGTTGTAGTTGACATCCCAACTGGTAGGAATCATCAGCCAATCATCAACAACCATTTTGAATGTTAGGACATAACTGCCTAGCAATTATTCGTGCTCTGCCCACATGTGTGCCTCATGTATGTATGCATATTCTTGCAAAGCCAACACATCACATGGTGTTTGAGAATAGCCCAACCGCCCATAATTGTCATTGAGTTCAAAACCAACCAATCAGATGCTTCCCACTAAGTCAGCCTATAGGCTGATTTGCCCAGCCTTGCATAGCCCACGAATTGCCTACATTAGCCTACCAAGCGTTGCTTCATAAGCCCACAATGATTCCCACTCTTTCTGCACTTGCCCAAGGTACTGCATGAACATGCACAGCGCCTACCCGCCACATGCCCAACCTATGAATGATTCTTTGATCCAATCTAAGCCAACCAACTGCATGTTAGCATTATTGTTAAAGGAGCCTCACAATGCCCTAATGCCTCGCACGCATAAGCCATGACAGCCTGCCCGTGGTCTGCTAGTCTTCATGGACTACCCCTCTCCTATAGTAGACAATAAGAAAATATCTAAACTGTCAAGATTAGACATGCGGTATGCTTGAAGAGTCATAATGTATACCCGTTAAGTGTTTGATGAAATGTCATGCTACTTGAGTTAAGTGTCATGGCCCAAGTCTTAGCACGCTGCCCGGTGACCAACATGCCAAAACCAATGTCAACCCACTAAGGGGCTAACTGTAACCATACACTAAAATATGAAATAATCTATTGTTCACATTCAACAAAATGAAAAGTACTTTTCCCAACAAATTTTATTTTATTTTATTATTTTTTTAGAGATGAAAAAAAAAATCTCACAAGAGAAGATAATGAAACACTTCCACAAAGTAAAAGAATCCAATATGTCAAAGAAAAAATAAAATACCAACAAAGAGAAAACAAGCTCCCATATAAAGGGAGAATAACGTACTAACATAAAGAAAAAGAGTATAAAAAAGAGATCTAAAGGAGGGTTTTACCAAAATATAAGATAGTCATCCTGAAATCTAAAATGGAGGCTAGAGTTTTTTAATTAGATATAATAGAGAATAGAGAAAAAGAAAAACAAAACAGAGAGAGTTAACTCTATTTATTAGTACTTTTTTGATAATTTACAATATTTATCGTTGTATTGATTAGAATTAAATAAATTTATGCCAATTTTGAATCTGAAATATCTCATTTTAACTTCCAAAAATCAATAATAATTTTATATTTTGCAATTGAGAGTATTAGTTATTACATTAATAAAAGTCATAAATTTACACCAATTTTAAATTTTAGAATTGATTAAAAACCAACATCAAACTAAACTCTTTAAATATAACGAATGGAGTATTTTTTTACTACAAACAAATTCGTCCAACCGTGATGCAGAACTGCATTAAGCGCTATGAGTACTTCTGCACGGACATTATTATTGGACAATAGAATTGGACATTTTCAGTTTTTTTATTCTTGGTTTTTGGTTTTTCTTGCAACTCACAAAAATTGTATAGTATTAATTATAACTGAAATTTTTACAAAATATAGTATTTTAGATGTAATTTGAATACATATACAAGAACAGTATTGTACAGATGGTTCTTGTATATGTATCCAAATTACACCTAAAATACTATATTTTGTAAAAATTTCAATTGTAAAAAATACTATTCAATTTTTGGGAGTCACAAGAAAAACCAAAATAAAAATAAAATTTGAAAGCGTCCAATTCTAATGTTCAATAATAATGTCTGCCTTAGACTTATTGAAGCGCTATACAACTCGAATCAAAATAATTAGACACCTCCTATTCTCTAAATTTCTTTTTCATATTATTTTTTTGAAACAACAAAAAATTTAATTATTTCTAAAATATCAAATAATTAAGGCTATAAAATGAGCAACAGTTCGGACACGATTCGTAATCGCTCGACTAAAAGTTCGATTCAAACTCAACTCGAAATATAAATAATTCAAATATGAGCAAATTTTAAAATTCAACAAATTACTCGAATCTCCTCAAATTGTAATTTTCTATTGATACTCAGATCATATTCGTTCGAAAAGTTAAAATTGCTCGGGCTCGATTCGAGATCGTACTCGACTCGATAACTAAACGAGTCTCAATCAAACCTTATTTGATACTAAATAAATTTTGTGAACCAAATCTAAATAACCCAATACTCGGCTCGATTAGGTTCATTTACGCCCTTACAAATAATTGAACTGCTCATGCTAGCAAAGTGGATTAGGGAGCTATTAAAAACTCATGCTAATTAGAGTTAACCCTTGTTAGTTTCCATCATCAATTAAGTAGTACTAAACATGACATCATTCTTGTGTTGAGAAACTTGTAACAAAATAATATGCAAATTAATGAAGCTGGCAATAAACAAAAAAGTAACGAAGTCTAAACACGATTGATTCCCTTGGGGACCAGAATGATTCAGACTAATCAACAAGCAATACGTATGATCATATGATATACGCGCTCTGTTTAGCCATTCAATGTACCATTTATTTGTATTGTTTAACTTCATTAATTGATTTAATTATTATCTATTTAAACAAAAAATATTTAATTGTGAGCATAAAAGAAGAATCTCCTATTTTCTTCACTTTGTTCACATTGATAGATCAGTCATAAATCTTAACTCCTTCCATGGACCAAGGTCTTCTGATTTGGACAACCTCCAAGTGTTTGTTATTTTTATTAATTAATGAATTATTTATTTATTTATTTTATTGTTAAGGGAAGCAGCTGGCTAATTAGGTACCAGTGGCATGCCTAAGCATTGGCATTGCTAAACATGAAAATGAAATATCTATTAACTAGTGAATTTAATTAGCTAGTAATTCACTAGTTAGATAAATATATTAGGAAAATAATATATATTGCGAATGTTTAAGTAATTGTTTGATTGTCAGTTACATATATCTTTTTGGAGAAATGTGTAATAAGTGGGGTCCTCCTATAATTTCTACAAATCTAATGTATTGATAAGTTTCGCGGTTATAATTTAGCATAAATTTATTGCAATATATATTATTCAAAGGCTAAAAAAGATTAGATCAAAATTATTTTTGTGTGATTTGATCACATTATTTCATGCTACAAACTTTTGAAGTTCTATGAATAGTAATGGCGTCAATGTTGGACATGCCATTGATGATAATGAATAGTAATGGAGTATAATTTATCCAAATGGAAAAATATTAAATTGTTTGTCATGCAATCATGTAGTGTCAAATGACTTTATTCTAATATTTCGTCTTTGTAACATGTTCTCTTAAGCATGTTTAGCGGAAGGATAATTTTTTAATTAAAAATGAAATTTATTTTTAGTGTGTGATGACCTTTGAGTTCCACTTGGACCTCTTCGGTGTCAATTTTATTTTATTTTGGGTCTGTCCTTACTAGCCCAGTTTACTAGTCCTTGAGAATGTAGGAAGGTCAAGCCCAGCTCTTAGCCCAAAGTTCAAGGCGTTTTGCAGATATAATCTCTCCAAATTAGGTAGAAGAAGAACAACTAAGAAGAAGAAAGAAAATTAGATAGAATAATAGAAAGAAAATTAGATAGAAGAAGAAGATGTTGGTTTTCTTCAAATTTCTTGTGGAGGTTGCTACTTCCATCATCTCCAAGAACCTAAATGAATGGAATATGCATACCATCAAATTTGGTCACGACAATGTTGTATTTTATGTCAGATCTGTTCTATTTTTAATTTTTTTTTTCACGAAATGAATATCAAATTATCATAGGCGTCATCGATACAAATGTTTTGACATTATTTGCATGATTTGGAGTAGAAACAAAATATTTAAGATTTTCGACCCGTTTGACTGGTTAATTGGTTAGGTCAAACCGATTGGAGGTTGAAAATAATAGATTTTTGTAGTTTTTATTTAAAAAAAAAGGGGACTTTTATCGTATTAAAGAAGGAGACTTTTATTGTAATAAAGATTAAAATTCAACAAAAACTCTTATTTGTGGCCAAAACCAATATGGAAGGGTCACATCATTTGTGACTTATTTTTCCTTTTATTTTATTAAGCCACGTAGGAAATTACTTAAGTCAATTTGATGGACGTTCAAAATTTTTGACAGAATTGTACAATTGCAGTGTTTTTAATAATTCAGTTTCCTAATTGTAGTTTTTTTTATTTCAGTGGGTTATTACACAAAACATGTCAACTTGAATGAGATAAAATATAATTTTGCCCATCATATTGTAAGAAACTTTGCTATCAAATGGAATAAACATTTTTTAAGGAAAATTATATATATTGCGAATATTTATGTCGATCTTTTGATTGTCAATTATATGGATAAGTACTAGTTGTAACTGTTTTAGAGAGATGTGTAATAACTAGGGTCATCGTATAATTGTTACCAATCCCATGTATTGATGGGTTTCACAATTGTAATTCGATATAAATTTATCGCAATATTTAGCAAAACTCTTTTTTTAAGTTAATGCAGACCGTTGATATAGCAATAGCAAAAATTATGTACAAAATATATATATATATATATATATATATAGAGAGAGAGAGAGAGAGAGAGAGAGTCCTGATCAGGTCCGGACTTCCGGACCTTCTTAAAATTCGGACCTTTTTTTTTAAAACAACTAATAAAAAATGTATAATATTTTATGAAACTGGAAATTTTCCATAATACAGAGTTTTTGGTGTGATTTGGATACATATAACAAAACAGGTTGTACAGACTGTACAGACCTGTTTTGTTATATGTATCCAAATCACACCCAAAATACTGTATTATGAAAAATTTTCAGTTTCATAAAATATTATACATTTTTTATTAGTTGTTTAAAAAAAACAAAAAAAAAGTTTGAATTTTAGCTCCGTTCGGGAGTCCGGACCTGATTCATTTTATATATATATATATATATATATATATATATATGATCCGTCTCTCCAGCGAACCATAGGGAGCGAATTAAAAATGAACCGGCTATAGCGATGAGTTTTTCCGTCGTTATAGCCGATTCGTTTTTAGTTCGCTCCCTATGGTTTGCTAGAGAGCCTGACCGTATATATATATATATATATATATATATATATATATATATATATATATATATATATATATATATTGAAAGTAGTATGCACACAAACCAATCATATTTGATATGAAGAAGCATATACTTTGTAATAATTTTATTCATTTATTAATAAAAGAATTGTTTATTTAAAGGCATTTAATTATCTTCATGGTGCTGTTTTTATAATATGTGATAAACCCATAGTTTTAAGCAATACTTTTAGAATCATGATGATAGTTATGCTAATGAGATCTAAATTCTTATATAGTTTAAAAACTAAAATTGTTCTCAATCGTTGGATTACTAAAAAGAGGATTAGTAAATCCGGATAGATTAGTACATACGTTGCTTGTTCATTGAATGAGAATAATCGATCTCATAATCATTTGTGTGGAGACACTAAAGCAAGTATGTTGATGGTTATTGGAGAATAAGTACACTGAACGTAGTTCGCTGAGGAATACCTAATGGAGTTTTACTTGCCTATCAATAGGAATTTCTCCCGTGATAGTAGTACAAGTAATCCTTAGACTTGAGATCATCGTAGTATCTTGTGTATAATGAATTATACTTTGACATGTCCCTTAAGACCCTAAGTGTATATCAAAGGGTATGATTGGGTATAATAATTTATATATAAAAATAATGAATGATCAACAAAGAATCTACCGCTTCTAGTAAAAGAAGAGAATGTCCTATGTGATTCGATAAATGACAATCCAGTAGTCATTGGCCAAGGCAGAATGAAATTAGAAAGGAGTTTCTAATTTGCATTATTTGGAGTTGTGTATTTAAAGATCGAAATACATATAATTAAATAAATTAAGGCTTGATAGTAATTCTATATCTTATATTTAATTGGTAAATTGTATGGTAGAAAAAATAAATTGTACGACAAATATTAACTCAAAGGTTCTTTTATGATTAATATTGAAATCTATATTATCTGAAAAGTCGTTGATCGCTAAGGGGGCTTACCCTTATTGTAGAATAAATTAAATTATTTATTTAAATAAATTTAATTTAATTTTTTTATTTAAATAAGATTAGAATTGTTCTAATTGATTTATTCATAACCGGTTTAATATAGAAAACCTAAAGGGTCACACCACAAAAGGAAGAATATTTATTTAAGAAGCAAATAGTATAATCGTAATAATAAGTTAAGTGTATTTAATTTAATCTATGATGTCAGAATAAATTAAATAGCTTAATATTTATTATTTAATATTTTGAAAATATTAAATATAAATTAATAAAAGAGTCTTATTATTATTATTATTATTACTATTAGTTTAATTCCTAAAAGAGTTTGAAAATTAATTAATAAGAGTACTATCACTAATTCTTAATTGGATTAGGAGCATAATTAATTAAATGAGTTTAATTAGTTAAAACAAAATCCTATTCCTAAATTAATTAGGAGAGTTGCCTACATCTATAAATAAGAAAGTCTTATTATGGATTAGGGTTACACACTTAATTCCAAGAGTTAGGAGAGTGCACATATTCTATAGAAATAGAATTATGGTTTAGTCACTCACCCATCTTCTTGAATAACTGTTCTTCCTTGGTGGATCTCCTCTAGAGGCCAAACACTTGGGTGGCTAACGTTGATCAAAGAAAGGAATCAAACCCAAAAAATTCAAGGAGAGCACGAAGGATTTAGAGTTGAACTCGTATATGAGGAAGCTTAGTTCTATAAGGGTATTATTCTTTAATTTCGTCTCTTTCGTTTAATTAATAATTGTGCATAAAAGATGATCCGAGTATATAGTTTGTAAAATTTTAAAATCTAATTTTATCATGCTTCCGCTACTTTGATGCAATTTGATTGTGTTTATGAATCTTACAAACCTAACGTATATATATATATGGGGAATGATTCATAGCATGTATTTGCTATGGATAAAAAATTGGCATGTACCATCTATAGCGTTAGTTTCAGCTATTAACGGTTATAATTAAAAAAGGGAAACCCGGTGTCCGCTAGAAGTACTAGCGGACATACTCTTTACAAAATTACCCCTAACATCCTTCACCTATTCTTTATTTGGATATGGTTTATGTGGCTGTAAATGATGGACTTTTTTCATCTTCCTTCTCCAACATACTTATATCATAAATGAACAGAATTCTCCGAACGAAAATTTTGTTTTAGTTAATTTAGACAAAAACATCTATTTATTGCCAAACTCAATTACCCCTCTCCGATGACGACTTCTTCGATAAATTCATTTCTTGTTAAGTATAAAATCTTTCAACTTCCATTGACGAGACCTAAAAGAGTTCCAACCCCCATTATCTTCCTAAAAATGTGCTAAAACTTGCAGGAAGTCAGACAATTACATACTCAATTGGTTGTCTCATGACTGATTAATCAACCTCTGAATCCAATAAGGCTAGTTGAATTGGGGTTAAATTTGTCCACTATTCCGTCCGCATTTAGGACACTTGTACTCCCACTCACCCGAACAGTCAAACACAAACTCAATGATTACAACAGTAGCTTGGTTATACCCCACTCACTCGAACAGTCAAACACAAACACATTGCTTACAACAGCAGTTTAGTGTTTTGGGTTGTGTCGCTGATTAAGTTCCGCTCGATTTGGGATGGGCTGGGATCTGCCGTTTGATAATAGTGTGCATACAAGCCAATCATGTATGATGATAAAACAAATACTTTGTAAACCATCTTATTTATTTATTAATAAAAGTATTTATTTATTAAAGGCATTTAATTATCTACATGATGTTATTTATATAATATGTAAATAACCCATAGTTTTAAGCAATGCTTTTAGAATCATGATGTTGATCATGCTAATGAGGTCTAAATTCTTTGAAAGCTTAAAACTAAAATAGCTCACAATCGTTGGATTACTAAAAATGAGATTAGAAAATCTGGATAGATTGGTACATATGTTGTTTGCTCATTAGATGAGGATGATTGATGTCATGATCATTTGTGTGAAGACACTAAAGCAAGTATGTAGGTGCTTATTGGAGAATAAGTTTACTGAACGTGACTCACTATGAAATACCTAATGGAATTTTACTTGTCTGTCAATAAAAATTCCTAATGTGAAAGTAATACAAGTGATCCTTGGACTTAAGATCAACATAGTTTCTTGTGTGTAATGAATTATACTTTGACTTATTCTTTAAGACCATTAGAGTATATCAAAGGGTATGTTTGGGTATAATAAGTTACATATGGAGATAATGAATAGTCAATAAAGAATCTACCACTTTTAGTAAAAGAAGAGATATGTCCTATGTAATTCGTTAAATGCCAACCCAGTAGTCCTTGGCCAAGGCAGAATGAAATTAGAAAGGAGTTTCTAATTTGTATTATTTGGAGTTGTGTATTTTTTGATCGAAATATATATAATTAAATAAAATAAGACTTGACAGTAATTCCATGTCTTATATTTAATTGAGACATTGTATGGTGGAAGAATTGAATTGTACGGTAACTATTTACTCATAAGTTTTTTTTATAATTAATGTTGAAATCTATATTATTTGAAAAGACGTTGATCGCTAGGGAGATTTAGCCCTATTGTAGAATAAATATTATTTATTTAAATAGATTATCAGTTTAATTTATTTATTTAAATAAGATTAGAATTGTTCTAATTGATTTATTCACAACCGGTTTAATATGGAGAACCTAAAGGGTCACACCATAAAAGAAAGAATAATTATTTAAGAAAATAATGACATAATCGTAATAATATGTTAAGTGTAATTAATTTAATCTATGGTGATAGAATAAATTAAATAGCTTAATATTTATTATTTAATACTTTGAAAATATTAAATATAAATTAATAAGAGGAATTTTATTAATATTATTACAATTATTATTATTTTAATTTTTAAAGGAGTTTAGAAATTAATTTAATATTAGTACTCTCATTTATTCCTAATAAGATTAGGAGACGAATTAGTTAAAGGAATTTAATTAATTATTCTCAATGTTGTGGGAAGCCTAAATTAATTAATTGAGTTTAATTAATTAAATGAAACTCTATGTCTAATAGGATTAAAAGGGTTGACCAATATCTATATAAGAGGAGTCTTATAATAGATATCAGTTGATGCAATTTTAATTGTTGGAGAGTACTCCTTTTTTATAGAGGATAGAAAACTAGGGTTTAGCTAACCACACTCCTTCTTGATATTTTCTCTTCTTTGGCGGATCACTTCTAGAGGGCAAACACTTGGGTGACTAACGTTGATCAAAGGAAGGAATCTAACCCGAAAATTCAAGGAGATTACGAAGAACAAGGAGTTGAACTCGTACCTGTGGAAGTTCGTTCTACAAGGGTATGATTCCATAACTTCTTATTTATCGTTTTAAATTAATAATTTACATAAAGGATGATTCGAGTAATGGTTTTGTAAAAAAAATTTAAACTCTGATATATCATGCTTCCGCTAATTTTTGCAATTTGATTGCGCTATGATTTCGTACAAACCAGCACCGTTTTCATATGTCTAATTTGGGGATGGTTTTTATTTCGCCGAATGATCTACTGGTAATGGGCCCTCTATTTTTCGATGCAAATCAGACCTGTGTGCTTCTCGTTCTAGGCATCATGTTATGTTTATTGATTATCCTTCTAATGTTTACATTTGGGATTCTTATTTCAGCCATAGGCGGACACTGTTTTGGGTTGTTGTTATGGTGATTTATTGCGGTGATTTATTGTAGTGATTTCTGCTAAAACTCATGTGTTTCCGATGACTTCATCGCCAGATTTCTTGGGGGACTGCCGGAGGTTGGCTTTGTGAGTGGTTTTCCCTTTCCAAGCTACTGCCCCATGTTTTCAGCTTAGCTTTGTCTATCCACGTGGATTGTGCAACAGTTGATTGCATCAAAGGTCATAATCTGATGTTGGGGAAAACAATAGGGTCCCACATGCTGTTAGAAATTATGGGTATAATGGTCCAAAAATTATATTAATCCAGTCCACTAGTTATTCTAGCGGACGGCGAGCCCAATTTTTTAATCTCATCCCTTCATAATTGTAATGGAAGGTAGAGAAAGTATTTGCCAATTTTTTATCCATAGCAAACACATGCTATTGATCATTGTCATATATATATATGAGACTGATCCATAGGTAACGTTATCAAATTAAAATTATCCTTACAATAGATCTTGAGCATCCATCCGAATATCGAACGATTGATATAACCTTCTGTCTGCAGTTTAGTTTACAGTATTCCGCAGTTTAATACTGCGTATAGGACAAATGTCCAAAATACCCTCCTAATAAATGTCCATCGTTCGCAGTATTAAACCACGGACGCTAGGTATGGCTGACCGATTACAAAATGTGTCGTATTGGTCAAATTCATTTTTTTTAAATTTTTTAGGCTCCACATTATTAAACTGCGAATGTCAAATAATAGAGATGAGTTTTATAATTTGATTGAATCATTCTAAATTTATGAGTTTAGAGAGAGAGAGAGAGTAAAAATGTTCAGCCAAAATTTGCTTGGTTTTTCTGATTTGCTAGTCCATGGTGCGCAACTTGCTGAAGTAGTGTCATTTTCTTCCGTCTTTCCATCTTTGTCTGCAATTAGATGGAGTTGCTATTCTGTAACAAGTCTTCTCCTTACAGGCAAAGCCTTCCCTTGGATTATCCCTAGGTAGCCAGGATGCTACTCTGCCCTTTTATTCTCGGGCCAACTCCTAGAAATGGTCAAAGAGTCAAGGGACTTTTATAAAGAGGATATTTTAAATATTTGTCTCGTTCGCAGTATTAAACTGCGAAATACTAAAAATTGAACTGCGGACAGAAGTTATATCAATCGTTCGATTTTCGGATGGACGCTCAAGATTTATTATAAAGATAACCTTAATTTGACAACGTTAGATATGGATCAGTCCTCACGTGTGTGCGTGTGTGTGTATATATATATATATATATATATATATATATATATATATAAGAGATATTTTTATAATTATTGTAGCAACACTTGATACAATAAGTGATACCTTCTACTCTGTCAACATATAATTTTTGGATTAATCATCTTTATTATATATTTATCCTCGACAATTTTTTTGTATAAACATTCAGCGATACAAATATTACTTTTAGCAATAGTTGCAATGACACATTTATTGCGCCAAAATTTCTTTTGTCGCTGATTATGTTGATGAATTTTATTCTGTTGCTAAAATGTAACGTGTCACTGAATATGTATTGAGAGAAATTATAAGATAAATATAATACAAAGGATCCTAATCCATATTTTTTGTTCAAGTAATTCTAGCGCGGTCTAAATGTATAACTATAAATTGTTTCAAATTAATGAATTATCAATTTTAATTTATCATAATATCAATTGCTAGCTTTAGCGCAACTTGTAGCTTCTGTATTTCTTATAAATTTTGCAATAAACTTCAAAGTTTGAACAGAAAAAGCATATGAACTTGCCTCTTCTACCAGTTTTTTCATTCCACTAAACTTTGTCCTATTACTATTATCATTTGATGATTGTATTGTATGGCTCCCATCTTCAAAACGTGTTTGATGGGTCCAAAATGTGTACGTAGCTAGAATGAAGTGTTAGAGGCTTAGAGCCACAAATTTAAGCTACCCCCCCCCCCTCCCGCACCCCACCCCATGTGTAATAATTGCTTCACATTTACTTCTATTACATTTCCATAATACTCCTTTTGTACCATAAAAATATTCTCATTTATAAATATTTTATTCCTTTAAATGAGTTTATTTTTTTAGATTACTAATATAAAATGACACATGTATTTAAGTTTACAATCATAAATTTATGTCATATTATATCACTAGACTAGCAACTTATATTTTTAACTGTATACATGAAATAAAAATAATAAACTCCTCAACAATATCTGATTTTATTGTAACCTCAGTTAAATATAGTATCCATCACATGTGTTTATGATATGTATGTATATAAATATCTTCCTTGAAAATGTTTAAAAAAAAAAAGAAAAAAGAAAAAGTAGTAGTGAACTTTGAACCCTTTGAATAGGGCTATAATTTAAGGTCTTTAAAATATCTCGTAGTCCGATAAATCCACCGACGTCGAGCTCCAATTATCGTTGACCAAATTAGTAGAAATTTTCAGTTGATCTTCATGTGAAAATGATCCAAATTCTTGCATTTGCACTATTGGTTGCCATGGAAAATTTGTAGCATCCATATTCCATGGCAATTCTTCTGGTAAATCAAAATTATTTGGATTTTGCATTGCAAAATCTTGAAAATTATCTTCCCCAATCCCCACTTGACAAAGCTTTTCATTTAATTGAGTTTTGTCGAGTAAATCGAATGAATTTTCACATTCGATTATAAAATGTTCAAGTTGAATTTCAGAATTTTGTACCGAAAAGTCATAGGAGGCGCACCTAGCTCCACTAGAAGTATCTTGATCAGCAACAATATTATTTTCGGAACCTGAATTTTGATTCAAGTAGTTGGCGTAAACCGCAGCTAGGTCAATATTTAATGACCCCTCGGGCCTACTGTGTGACACGGTGATCGATTCGGTACTAGACCGATGAGGACTGAGCAAGTTACGAGCATAGCTCGTGTCTGCTCTGTCTTGTCGAACTGATGACCTAGATCGTCGATTTTTGCGACAACCGCCGCCAACCGGAACATTTCGTAAGGAGCCGCCTTTGGTCCAGTACCTTCTGCAGCCTTTACAAAAGTACCTAGGCTGTGACAAGCTGTAATTGTTGTAGTAGCAAAATTTGGTGTTGGGAGAGGCACATCTAGGGCAATTTGGTGCAATTTCAACATGGTTCGACTTATTCCATCTTCTCTCCATTGCCATTGGCATTGGAGGACATTGTAACATTTGGTAGTCAGTAGTTGTGAACATGATATAATTTTGGAAAGAGAAAGTGTGAGTGGAGAGAGAGTAGTTGGGGTTATGAAAGAGGGAGAGAAGGAGGTATATATAGAGAGAGAGATAGGTGAGGAGTATGAGATAGTAGGAGTAGGGGTGGGGGGTGGGGGTGAGGGCCTGAGGGGTATTGTACTCCTGTTCCATTTTTCATATGTCATGGATTATTGACAAATGTATTTATTTATTTATAGTTATATTTGTGAATAAAATAAATATTATCCGACATCAATACATTTTACAGCAAGAATATGAAAGAGAAAATGGAACAAGAAACCTTAATTGGACATGGAAATCAATATTTCCTTAATTTTTGGCAAAAGAAAAGAATTTTATTTTTGAGAAGATACCAACATTCAAAAGATTTGGAGTGTTATAATATGTTCCATATAATTCTGAAAATAAAAGAAATAGAACCACATCTTAAAAGAAAAAATTCTGCAAACAAATATATTTCCTTTTTGCCAATTTTTTTTGTTATATTGATCTACATCTTATATGATGTCGCATCCAATGTATTGCTTTTAATGTGATTTTTATTTAGTTGCAAAATAATTATAAATCAATAAATAAAAAGGCCTAAATATAGATTATAATACCCTGAATTTTTTTTAAAAAAATCACTTTGGAGATTGTCTTCTCAATTTTTTCAATTAGGAGATTAAACTTTTAATTTTTTCTGATTACGTTTAATTGATAGTACTATATCAGAAATTGATGACATGACAACGACATGCGGCTAAAAAATACTTATGTGTAATATTATTAAGTCTCATTTTAACATTTATTTCATTAATATTTTATACCAAAAAAGGTAAATATAAGACCATTATTAATTTTTTAAAGTAAATTTAATACATTACAAACTCAAATTAAAATATCATAAATAATCAATATAATGACAAATATTTAATTTTATACCTTAGCTGTCATGTCATTAATTTTCTGATGTGACACCATTAATTAGACGTAATAAAAAAAGTAAATATTTAATTTCTTAATTGAAAAAACAATCTCCAAAGTGAAAAAAATAAAAATTCTGGATATAAATTCATATTTCGGCCAAATAATTATCTGACAAAATAAAAAGTATGTGACAACAATGTAAAATAATAAATGATAAAAATAATGTGACAACAAAATTAAACTCGAGATATGGGATTGGTTGGGTTGGGTTGGATAGAGTAGAGTGGAGATCGTGGGCGGTTGCAGAGCCGTTATGAGCAAGGAAGGGTGTGAGTGTGAAATGTCTATTCGTCTACTATTAATAATCTACAGTTTCATAGGCGGATTAAACGTGTCTCATGTGGTTTTTCCTCCTCCGTTTATTTGATCGTGATTGACGTGTCCAAGTCAAACGCCTGCTCAACCTCATTACTATTTCTAACTTCTAAACTTCTCAAATTGGTGGGTGGCTAACCCATCCTTCTCAGAACTTGCATTATACATGGATCTTGTTACTACTCCCTCTGTTTCTGTTTCTTAAATAGTGCAATTTTAATAAAAAAAAATATTCTTTAAAGAATACAATTTTAGGAACTCAAAGTATTTTTTTTTCAAATATACCCTTGTTTTAATTAATGCACTAAATGGAAAGTTAATGCACTAAAAGAAGATAAATGCTAACTTTGTCATTTTATCCCACTTATTGATTTGTGTGTTTTTTTGTTAAAACTGCACTTTTTAAAAAACGGAAGAAGTATCTGATTAGGGTATAATTATCACAAGCCACGTTAGAATTAAAATGTAATATTGGTATAAATATAACAAATGTAACAAAAAATTAAATAATTTCATATAGTATATGTTGTCTAACTGGATCCAATATATATACGGGGTTATTATTGGATTCAGATCTCAATTTTTTTTAATGTTCTAATCTATTACTCCCTCCGTCTCATAATAATTGATTTTTTAGGTGATTTTATTTGTCTCAAATTATTTGATGTTTTAAAAAATTTAGGAACATTAATTACAATATTTCCAAAATTACCTCTCATTACTTCTACTTCAATACCCAGATGCTTTAACCTCTCCCTCTCTCTCCTTATTAACACAAAGGGTATTATAGACAAATGATATTATATTTAATGCTATACAATCATTTCCTTAATGGTTGTGCCCAACTCTAAAATATTACTTATTATGGAACGGAAGGAGTATAATACAATGTATCCTAATTTATGAAGAGGGGATAACTTATTATTTTCAATCTTCATCGTGCGCTGCATTTTTGTCTAAACATGTACTTCCTCTGTTTCAGATTATAAAATTATTATTGACTTTTGAAAGTTTATTTGATATATTCTAAAACTCAAAATTGAGTTAATTTATTTAAAATGAAGTAATAAATATTATTATTAATAATATTTTTTTAGATAATTTACAATATTCATCATTGTATTGTTTAAAATTAAAAAGTAATTTTGAATTTCAAAAAATCAACAATAATCTAATTTTCTGAAATAGAGGGGGTGTTTCATTAATCATTAATTACGTGCCTAATTATCTTCTTAATGTTAGTATTTGTACTAAGGGTATACTAGAGGTCTCAAATTTTTGATCTGAAATGATGTGCATGTCACCATAACATTGGTTGAATAAATTTGATGTGATTGACTATGACATAAATTATCATTAAAATATTTAATGTCATGCCATTTAAGATCAAAAATTTTAGACCGTGAACATTACTCTTATACTAATGCTAGCTTCTTTTTGTTGCAGTAATTGATACTCCCTTCGTTCCTAAAATATTGTCGTTTTATAAGAAAAATTTGTTCCAAAATGTTTGTCGTTTACAAATTTCTAAAAGAATAAATTATTTATTTTTTTTATATTACCCCTATCTTCTCTCATTGTCTTAATAAATTCTCTCTCTTGTATTAATAGTTTTCAATTTTCCATAAGGGGTAGTGATGGAATTTCAAATAAATTTTATTAGTATTAAATGATTTTTTTAATCAATGTGCCAAAATCTTAAACGTCAATCTTTTAGAAGAAAAAATTTGTTCCAAAATATTTGTCGTTTACAACTTCCTAGAATAATAAATTATTTACTTTCCTATATTATCCCTATCTTCTCTCATTGTCCCAATAAATTCTCTCCTTTATATTAATAGTTTTTAATTTTTCATAAAGGGGTAGTGATGAAATTTCAAACAAATTTTACTAGTACTAAATGACTTTCTTAATCCATGTGTCAAAACCTTAAACGACAATCTTTTAGGAACGGAGGTAATAGTTTATTACTCCCTCGGCTCCTATATAATTGACGTTGGAAACCAAAGCTCACTTTTTAAGGAAAGTAATGATTGGTCATTGTAAAGTATAAAGCTGAACATAAATGACTAAATTGTTCTTTTTTTTGTTTTTGTTTTTTTGTGGATTGTGGATGTAAGACCCCAACTTTTACGAATAAAGATTTAATTTTTTTTATATTATTTCGAAACAGTAAGGTGTTGTTTTGATAAATATGAAAGTTATGGGTGAAATGTGCAAATATTTTAAAATGAGCAAGTGGTTATAAAATATTCTTGTTGTCGGGGAATATTCGTTTGGTCGTGAAATATTCTTGTTGTCGGGGAATATTCGTACGACGGCGCAGCTATTTGTGGACCCCACAACGGAATAACTGTCGGATATAGAAAGCGACAGAAATAACCTTTTTACAAAATAACGGCGTGGTTGTTACCGTTAGTACTGTTGAAATACCTGGTGGTTAAAATACAGTGATATGCGGTGTTGCACAGTAGCACACGGTATTGCACAGTATTTCGAATTATTGAGTCTTACGTGAGAAGGAACTTATTCAATTATTGTTACAGTAATTACTGTTCAATATTTTATATTATTGACTCAATAATTGCTACGTTGATATTTTATATTATTGACTCAATAATTGTTACATTGATATTTTATTGACTCAATAATTGCTACGTTGCCATTTTATATGATTGATTCAATAATGGCTACAGTTGATATTTTGGTATTATTGATTCAATAATTGTCACTGCACAGTATTTCACATTATCAACTCAATGATTCATATTATTTGAATAATATTATTAGATAGCATTATTGACAATGTCTAAGAAAGTTCTGTCTAGGATGGGTTATTTAATTGCTCGCCAGTAAGGAGAAGTCCTTATCGGAAGGCCCCCTCTTTCTTGGGAACGACCTGGTTGTCAATATTGTAGTTCTGTAATATTATTTGTGAATAATTAATTATTGATTTATATAATAAGGAAATATTTATTTTGTGGATATTAAAGAAGGAATTGGCGCTGATGAGTTTTTATCAATATTTTGGTGTGAGAAATCATCTGTTTATGGATTTCGGATAATTTATGTTTGGAATTTGGAAAAACTTCCTTCTGCAAAGTTGTAGAGAATTAAATTTTCGATGGAAGGACATAGAATTTATATTTTTCTGACAAAGGGGCTATCTTTTATGAATTATTGAAGTTTCGAAAAATATATTTTTTTATGGGCTGGCCCCACTTTTGTTGGAAAAAAATTTTAGCCGCCAGGCGGCGGAAATTTTAAAAAAAATGTATTATTTTATTATTTTAGTCTCCTTTGACATCCTAAGCTTTTCCTATAAATAGGGTGCTTAGGTTATAATTGAAAATCACACCAGAATCATAAGTTTTCTCTCTCTATAATATCAAGCGTATTTTTGTGAGTATTTCTATACTTTGAGTACTAGTATTCAGTGCAAGTTTTCTTTGGTATTATATCCGATATTCCAGTCAGAGGTACTATCTTTTTGAGGTAAGGGATGTTATTTTCTTTCGTAAATGATGTTATTCTTTTCAATATCATTATACAGAAATATTGTCATGAATTTTGTTATGAAATTCTTATTTTTTCAGTCAAAATTACTATTCACGTATACGGCACTATTCACGGAAAAAATAAATTTTCTTCTATTTGTCCAAATTGCTTGTTAAGGTTACTATCTTTGATTGTATCCAAGTTTTGAGCTCTATTCTTGAATTTTGCTCCATAATTGATTATTACGAGGTATTTTTGAATTGGATATACTAAAATACGAATCCTTAGTCTTTGTCTTTTATCTCACTGGATTCATTTTTTTTAAAATGTTTTTCATCATTCTCAGTCCTAAAAGGTGATGTAACTGAATATCTTTGGCCTGTAGAGCAAAGATGAATGATTACTTGATGAATATCTTTGGCCTGTAGAGCACAGATGAATGATTACCTGATGAATATCTTTGGTCGTAGTGCAAAGATGACAGGTGTTGAGATGAACATGACCACTGATGATACAAATGAATATCTTTGACCTGTAGTGCAAAGATGAATATTGATTCGAGATGTATATTGATTGATGTTACAGGGATAAAATATTGATGATGAACTTTTAAATCATAGAAGATAGTAGATTTCATTCTCTGCTTAACTCTTCTAATGAATTGTTATTTCCGCTGCGAATATTGATCTAAAGTTGGTTGTCCATTATATTTTATCTGATTTGTTGAAGACTAACGATAATTTATTTTTCATTATCTTAGTCATAATATTCTTTACTGAGCTAGTTGAGCTCACCCTTTTCATCTGTTGTCCTCTTCAGAAAATGAGAATGTTGCGGGAACTAGTCGGGGGACAGAGTGATGGTTCGAGTTAGAGCAGTAGTAGTCCTCACTATTTCTGATAAATAGTGTGATAATAATTGTAATGAGGACTTAGTTTGAATCTTAATATTTTTTACATATTTGTATTGACACTCACAGTTGTGTGGTCGTATTTTGCACGACCGTATGATATAAAGTTTGTATTTGAATTCTGTACCATGTATTTGACGACTCAGAATGGGTTGGATTGACTGGACCTATTCTGGGGGCGTCACAGTGGAGTAGTAATGCGTAAGAGTTCATTCATAGCAATAACTCCATGCAACCTTTGCTCTTCTCCATTAATTTTTTTCTTCAGCTTGAATAAAGTCACTTTACTCTCTATCATTTTCTTATCATCCTACATCCATTCTCCAAAAACAATGAAGTTTAAATTTACTCCTTTTTAAAAATTTTAAAATCTTGGCTCTACTTTTGAATTGATTTGTTATTTTTTTATATTTTCCTCTATTTTTTTCATTTTATAAAAGTATAGTACTACCTCCGTCCTATAATAAGTGTTTTTTTAGCTTAAATCACACATACCAATATACAAGTTAAAATAGCAAAAATACCCTTAATATACTTTCAACTTTCCAATAAATACGCAATAAATACCATTGGTTGCATAAGGGCACATATGAAAAAATATTATAAAAATTGTATTGGAATTCTAACACATCACTTATTTTGAAAAAAAATATTAAGCCTTAAAAATCACTTATTGTGGGACGGAGGTAGTATTGTTCATGACATCTCATGAAAAAAAATAAAGAATCCATGAGAGAGATGAAGAGAACGAATAAAAAATTTAAGCTATACTGAGGGACTTTTAGAATTCTGGGAAAGAGAAAATTGGGAACACAAGTATTATAAAAGAAAATGTTGAAATTAAATAGGAGTCTTGCACTTGGAAAGATTAGGGGTAATCTAGGAAAATAAGAGAAAAAATCTCCTAGAAATATGCAAACGTCAGTTAATTAGGAATAGAATTTTTTTTTCTAAAACGACAGATATATAAGAACAGAGGGAGTACTATTTTTGAGTCTCTCTCTAATACCTTAAAGGAAAAAGATATATATTGTGTATGTTTATATTGATTTTTTGATTGTCACTCACGTGAATAAGTGTTGGTCACAATTACATACAAATCTGACCTAATTTGAATCCGAATTGGCAAAACAAGAATATATCTCCACTTAATTCTGTGTAACTTGAAATGCGAAATTTGTACTCCCTCCGTCCCTTAATATAAGACGATTTAAAATTTGTCCATTAATATATGACGTTTTAAAATTTCAAGTAAGTATTAATTGTTTAGTTTTCGATATTATCCCAAGTATTAAATATAACTTTAGTTCTTTCATTATTTTTTGCTCAATAAATAACAATATTTTTTTTAATACAAGAATAATATAGATATTTAATATTATATTTAATGCTATATAATTATCTGCTTAATGCTTGTGCATAATTTAAAAAAATCTTATATTAAGGGACAGAGGAAGTATATGGGAATGAAAGAAAGAGAACAAAATGGGGAATATATTAGGAGTAAATTAACACATGCATGCACCATGCATATTTCACTCATAGGGATCAACAAAGAATTAATTAGGAAGGGAAGGTTTTTGGATTATTAAATGCATGGGTTACGTCGCAGGCATGTGGCATGCACGTGCTCACTGGGTTTACGTGGCCTCTTTTCATTCCTCAGTTTTTCCAATTTCAAATCTAATTTCATTAAATTAATCTTGTGGATTTTATAATCACATCTTTTAGTGTTTGGGGACAGTAAATTATTTCAGGATATTTAATAGGAGTAACTTTAGGCCCCCTTATATTAGGCTTCTGATTGGGTGTTTCACAAATCACAAGTCCTTCTCCACACGCTTCATCCTTTTCAAAGTCAGTTTCTTTCATTTAATATCATAAATACTTTCACAGTCAAGCCTCCGACCTATATATATATTTGTGTTTAAAAATGGATGTTGCTGATATTATTTGAGAAAAATGATGTTATTAGAGTAATTATATATTTAATGACACTTTTGTAATTGTTATGATATTTCAAATTTTAAGCATACTTATTATTCTGTCATTATTATTTTTGCTCGAACAATATCAACAGCTTTAAAAATATTAATTATATATACTACAAATATTTTTAAAGGTAATTTTTATGTGTTCTATTTAATACTATCTTCGTTCCTTAAAGAGTGTAGTTTTAGCAAAAAAAAAAATTGTTCATTAAAGAATACAGTTTTAGGAACCCAAAACCTTCTTTTTTCAAATATGTCATTGTTTTAATTAATGCACTAAATCGGAAAGTTAATGCGAGAAACGCTAGCTTTGTCATGTTATCCCACTTATTGGTTTGTGTGCTTTTTGCTAAAACTGCACTCTTTAAGGAACAGAGGTAGTAGTAACATTTTTGTTTAAGTGTGACTGTACCAAAACTTAAATATCTTAATTATTACTCATATTTCAAAATTAGAGATACAATTTAATTTTTGAGGTCAAACGATGACATATTAAATTTTAAAATTGGCATGACTATTAAAAATTTAAACTGAAATAAATTTTGTGATTAATAATTTTTGTTATATACTAAACAATTATAATAATTGTATCAGCTAAAATTAAATAAATTCACATTAATTTGAAGTTTAATATGCAGTTGTTTGACATCAAAAATTAAATTAAATTTCTAATTTTTTGTAATTTTAAAACAAAGAGTACTAAATACTGTGCAAAATGTAAAATTATTAAGATTATGATTAATGCAGTGGTTAACAAAGCGGCCATGTGCCCATGGGTTCACGCATCATGTCCTCGTACCTTTCCAATTTCTTAAACTACTACTATCTAAATTTATGTTTAATTAATTAAGTGAGGCTTTCGCTTGATCTTAGGTTGTGTTTGATAAAATTTAATAATTAAGATCTGAATAATTATGATGTCTTAATAAATTAGATTACTTGAATGATTATGAGGTCTGAATCTAAAAAATTGTTTGATAACTAAAAAGTAAGTTGTCTCTTAATGACACTATTTTACCATTTTAAAGGGTAAAATTTTATTTAATAATTTTAAATATTCAATTTAATAAAAATGAGTGAATAATATTGTTGAATATATTTATATAAAAAAAATTATCAAAAAAAATTCATTAAGAGGTACCTCTTAATTATTAAGATTTTATTTTCTGTCTTACCGATTAAGAGCCATTCAGAGGTAACAAAAAAACAAACAAACAGTATCATACTTCTTAGCGAATAAAAGACAATCCATTAAAAGACAATCAAATGTAAACAAACAACACCTTAGTCTTAGGTTAAGACCTTCTAATTGTGTGTCTCTCACGTCATCCTCAATCTTTGCCTAAATAACTGCACCGTAATTTCAAAGTCAGCTTAATATTAATTTCTCATTAACTTCTCCAAGTGATCAGGCAAATCCAGTCATCTTCTTAGAGTATCTCCAGCAATAGAAGCAAAAAAAAACTATTTAAATTAAAATTTGTTGACTTACGTGATAATTTGAAGAGCATTATTTGTTACTTTTATATTTTGTGTCTCATTCATTAGTCTCTTCAATTCAATGAGCTGTACATCAAACCCATCAAGCGTAATAAATATTTTTAAGTTTTAATTATAAATTTGAAGAGTGAGAAGGAGTTTGCAGATTTAAAGAGTGAAAAAGAGATTGCAGATTTGATGATTAAGGTTGAAGAGGCTGTTGGAGAATTTTTTTTTGATATAGCTCACCTATTTAAATATCTCAAAGTGATTGAAGAAATTGTTGAAGATGTTCTTATATAAATATATGAAGTCGAGTTCAAGTTAATATCAGGTAGTTTGACTTAATTACATGCATATTCCAGAGAATATTTATCCAATGAAAACGCTAGTAGATCAAGAGATCGAATTAAGGTTTTAATGTTCCTTATATTACTCCTTCCCTTCCGTTCAGTTTTGATTTACTTTTTAAAGTTATGCACATAGATTAAAAAAATACAATTAATACTTTGTTTGATCGATTAAATTGAGTATAAAATTTTTATATTAACCTTCTAAAATTTATTGAAAAGATTCAGAGAAACAAATTAGCCTTTAATCATGAAAAATAATATGGGAAATTAATCATTTAATGTTTCCTTAAAATCTTCAAATTACAAATAAAAAAGAACAAAAATCTCTCTAAAACATACTCCCTCCGTTCCTAAAAGATTGTCGTTTTAGAAGAAAAAATTTATTCCAAAATATTTGTCGTTTACAACTTCCTAAAGAATAAATTATTTACTTTCCTATATTACCCATATCTTCTCTCATTGTCCCAATAAATTTTCTCTCTTGTATTAATAGTTTTCAATTTTCCATAAAGGTGTAGTGATGGAATTTCAAACAAATTTTATTAGTATTAAATGACTTTCTTAATCCATGTGCCAAAACTTTAAACGACAATCTTTTAGGAACGGAGGGAGTAAATAAAAAGGATCGGAGGGAATATTATATAAATTACCAATTCATTGGCTCTTGTAATAAACTAAGAAAATGGAAATATACTCTCTCTGTCCCTTTTTAAATGTCGTTTTAGAGAAGTATTTTTGTCCCTTAATATTTGTTGTTTAAGAATTTTAATTAAGCATTAATTGCTTAGTTTTCAATATTACCCAAGTATTAAATACTTCCGCCGTCCCGTATTAAACGTTCTAATTTTCTTTTTAGGATGTTCCTAAATAAATATCCTATTTCTATATTAGTAACTATTTTTATCTTATTTTTTCACTTATACCCTCATAATCTTTTTAGTCAACTTTTGTTGAAAACTTAAGAAATGAAAAAAGTTTATATTGAAAAATGATGTATTGTTATACCACATTCTCTCTCATATATTTATTGGAATGTGAGTAACAACAAAAATGATACTACTACTAGTAGCTAGAATTTACTAACAAATGTGGAGAGTTTGCATTTATGGGCATATGCATGTAAATAGTGGGTGGGTTTGAAAAGAGAAATATACTTATTGGAATGTGAGAATAACAATAAAAATGATTTAAAAAATTCATGTGGGAACTAGTAAGGAATAATTAATGTTGAAGTCATAGAAAGGTGAATGAATACTTCAATTAATAAGTAATTTAAAAGGAGAAATTTAGATAAAAAAATATATTATTAATTAGCGTGCCGAAATTAATTAGGACGTTTAATACGGGACGGAGGGAGTATAATTTTAGTTCTCTCACTATGTTCTGCCCAATAAATAACACTATCTATTTTTTTAATACAAAAATAATATAAGCAATTGATATTATATTTAATGATATATACTTATTTTTTTAATTCTTGTGCATAACTCGAAAATGATATATTTTACTTGAATGAGAAAGGGAGTATATAGTTTAGGTACTAGTTGTAATCCTTTGTCTAGGATTTTAGCAGAAGACAACACTGAATCATGTGGGTGTTTCACGTAGCTTTCACCATGGATAATTACTCAGAGGACATAGGATCTCAATAGCTTTCACGTCTCAACTTGTTCTCTCTCTCTCTCTCTCTCTCTCTCTCTCATACACACATTCCCTCTCAAGATTTCACAATGTGACTGTAAGTTCGACTGTATTGTAAATAATGTCTCAACTATACTTACTGTGATCAGTATCATTAACATAATCCATGTGTTTCAAAATAAACGTCTTAATTAATTTTGGCACGCTGATTAATAAAGTTTTATTTTATTTAAAATACCTTTTTGATTACTTATTAATTAAAGTATTTTTTCACTTTTCTATGACTCCAATAATTATTTTTTCACTTTTCTATGACCCCAATAATTGATTTTTCACTTTTCTATGACCCTAATAGTTACTCTTTTCTATGTTATTTAATTCTCTAGATACAATTTTGGACTAATGACAAAACTATCCCTCAAGTTTGGACAAAAATCAATTTGATACTCAAAGTTTGAAAATATTCAATCAATACCTCTAAGTATTTTAAAACAACAAAAGTGTTCCTTTTTGACTACCTTTTTTGTACTTTGACCTTCTCAATACATTTGACTTGTATTTAATAAGTATTTTCTCAAATAATATTTTTTTTCATTTCCCCCAACATTTAAATTAAAAAAAATAAAATCTTAACATTATTTATAAAATAAATGACAATAAATAATAAATTAAATATAAATATAATTTTCCTTTTGAGTGATACATTAGATCTACAAATAAAATATTTTTATGAAATTTATAAATATAAAATAAATAAATAAATTATAAAAAAAGAAAGATAACTATTATGTAAATATCTCAAATACAAAACTTTGGTTGGATAAATATCTCATCATTATTCTGTAATTCTCAAATAATGTTACGTAATGTATTGATGTTTTTAATTTTGTCTTCTTACCATTGATGTTTATGTAATTAAATATAAATAATTTTGTTGTTATTTTGTAATTACTTTTTTTATAAGTAAGTAATGATTTTGTTTTTAATTTTGTCTTCTTATCATTGATGTTTTATTTATTTAATTTATTTTTATTTAGTTTCTTCATTAAAGAGACTTTATGATTTTAATATTTCTTTTTTTATAATTTATTTATTTATATGGTATTTATAGATTCATGAAAATAATTTATTTATAGATCTAATGTGTCACTCAAAAGAGAAATTATATTTAATTTATTATTTATTGTCATTGATTTTAAAAATAATGTTAAGATTTTATTTTTTAAATTTAAATGTTGAGGGAAATGAACAAACATTATTTGAGAAAATACTTATTAAATATAAGTCAAATGTATTGAGAAGGTTAAAGTACAAAAAAAATAGTCAAACCGTATTTCGGCGAAAAATTGGTCGGTCCGGCAAAAAAGGAACACTTTTGTTGTTTTAAAATACTTAGAGGTATTGATTGAACATTTCCAAACTTTGAGTATCAAATTGATTTTCGTCCAAACTTGGGGGGATAGTTGACTAATGACAAAACTGTCCCCCCAAGTTTGGACGAAAATCAATTTGATACTCAAAGTTTAAAAATGTTCAATCAATACCTCTAAGTATTTTAAAACAACAAAAGTGTTCTTTTTTTGACTATCTTTTTTGTACTTTGACATTCTCAATACATTTGACTTGTATTAAATAAGTATTTTCTCAAATAATATTTTTTCATTTCCCCCAACATTTAAATTAAAAAAAATATAATCTTAACAATATTTATAAAATAAATGACAATAAATAATAAATTAAATATAAATATAATTTTTCTTTTGAGTGACACATTAGATCTACAAATAAAATATTTTTATGAAATCTATAAATACAAAATAAATAAATAAGTTATAAAAAAAGAAAGATAATTATTCTGTAAATATCTCAAATACAAACTTTGGTTGGATAAATATCTCATCATTATTCTGTAATTCTCAAATAATGTTACGTAATGTATTGATGTTTTTAATTTTGTCTTCTTACCATTGATGTTTTTGTAATTAAATAAATTAAATAAAAATAATTTTGTTGTTATTTTGTAATTGCTTTTTTTTATAAGTAAGTAATGATTTTGTTTTTTATTTTGTTTTCTTATCATTGATGTTTTATTTATTTAATTTGTTTTTATTTAGTTTATTCATTAAAGAGACTTTAAGATTTTAATATTTCTTTTTTTATAATTTATTTATTTATTTTCTATTTATAGATTCATGAAAACATTTTACTTGTAGATCTAATGTGTCACTCAAAAGAGAAATTATATTTAATTTATTATTTATTGTCATTGATTTTATAAATAATGTTAATATTTTATTTTTTTAATTTAAATGTTGAGGGAAATGAACAAACATTATTTGAGAAAATACTTATTAAATACAAGTCAAATGTATTGAGAATGTTAAAGTACAAAAAAAGGTAGTCAAACCGTATTCCGACGAAAAATTGGTCGGTCCGACAAAAAAGGAACACTTTTGTTGTTTTAAAATACTTAGAGGTATTGATTGAACATTTTCAAACTTTGAGTATCAAATTGATTTTCGTCCAAACTTATGGGACAGTTTTGTCATTAGCCCTACATTTTTTTGTAACTCTCACATTCCCAATAAATATATTAAATAGATTATGAGGGTATAAGAGGAAAAATAAGATAAATATAGTTACTAATATAGAAATAGGACATTTATTTTGGAACATCCAAAAAAAGAAATTAGGATGTTTATTTTGCAACGGAGAGAGTATTAATTATGGCTTTTTAGGGTATTGACTAAGATGATCTAACTGATAATTTAAGATAGGGATTTTTTAACATGACACACAGTTCAAGGAAATATTTCTTTAAATTATGTGAATATTCCCTTGAACTTAGTGCAAATGCAAAAATTAAAAAAATATGCACACAGTTCAAGAAAATAATATTCCCTTAAACTGTGTGCTTAGCATGTGCCCTGATGGCACATGTTAAGAGGACTCTTTAAGATAAAGGATTGAGTTTTATTATTTAGAAACTAATATTTCTAAGTGACTTTTTGATATTTCCATATGAAAACCGTTGTTATATATTTATAACGATATTTTTCACGTGAAAATATAAAAAAGGGAAGTGGTTAGCATGAAGTTCATTTTTTGGTAAACTGGTCAATTAGCCAATAGAGTGCTGACACGCAGGAGAAGAGATGTTCTCTCTTCCTGGGTGTCAGCACTCTATTGACTAACTTACTAAAAAATGAACTTCACACTAACCAGATCCATTAAAAAGTCATGTGAAAATATCAATTTCTTTATTTTAAATTTTGATTTAGACCGAAGTGTTAGAGTTTGTATCAGAGCGATGACCCCTCGTGATGTGGTGGGTTTGAAGCTCATACATTTCTTGGAGAATGATTATGGACTGATTGTGAGCTTGGTGAAAATGTCATGAATTTAAAGTTCGGAGAATATTGTAATACCCTTGTCCCCAATCGAACAGAACATGTTAGTTATATTGTACTACTTCTTCTATGAGTATCATTAACTTATCATAAATTTTAGATGAGTAGTGGGTTGTACTCTTAGACAATGTAAGAACTTAATTCTGAATTTGAGCTTAAATTAACTAGTAATTAAAGTAACAATCTCTTTTAACTCTCTGCAACTAAATCACAAATTAATGAATACATCATAGCCCATACCTATCTTTTTCAAAAGGAAATTGATATTTTCACAACACTTTTTGATATTTCTACATGAAAAGTGTCGCTATAGATGTATAGCGACGGAGAAAACCGTCACTATAGAATCTATAGCGACACTTTTCATGTGAAAATATCATTTTCTGTTATGAAAATATCAGTTTTCTTTACAAAAATGTTAATGCCTCTTTTGTTTCATAAAAATAGTTTCATTAGTCGTATTTTTTGTTTCAAAAACAATTCTCTTTATATTAATATTAGTATAAAATGTATCCAAATTACACCTAAAATACTTTTTTTTTTGTAAAAATTTTAGTTGAAATAAATACTATACATTTTTTAGGAGTTACAAGAAAAAAAAAATTGGAAATGTCCAATTCCAATATGTGTATAGAAGGACTCTTCCATGTAAATGATGATCAATCTCACTAGGAGGGAGAGAACAGACAGCAACAAATATTTAGTGGTTGATGTAATTGATTGGCTAAAAACGGGTTTATGATTATGGTCGCTCTAAGGTTTCTGTTTGGCACTATTATCACTTGTAATACCTTGAAACTGATTATTAACAATATATATTAGTACATTAATGTAATGGAAAAGACTAGTCGGATTGGGTGAGTTTGGTCATGAAGAAAGAATAGTAAAACACTATGTAATGCCAACCTTCTTCCTCTTCGGAGTGGTTACCAAACCAGATACTCCCCTCCCTTTCTTTTTACTTGTTGTTTTAAAGAGTGAAATTTGTTCTTTTTTACTTATCGTTTGTATATTTCAAAAAAACATTAATGACTTATTTTCCCATATTATCCTTATATTAAATACTAACTCGTTTCTCTTTTATCTTTTTTAATAAATTTTAAAAGAATAATATTAAGATTTTATAACTATTTAGTCTCAAAGCATTAATTACATTTCTCAATCTTTGTGTTTTTTTCCTAGAACGACAAGTAAAAAACATGGAGGAAGTATTACACTATGCTACTCCATTGGACTTTCAGTCTTATTTTCAATTTTCAAAATGAATGTTAATTTTCTAAAATCAGTGGTAATATTTGATTTGAAAGACTACATTGTCCTTTGAAACAGTACAAAATATACCAGTAAATACTGATTACCATTAAACATCGTTGTAAAAGTAATTTAGACTAAAATACTAAATTGTAAGTTTATTATTTTGTGAAAATATAATATCTGACTTTACAATATAGTAAATCTTTACGTATATTTTTTGACTCAATTTTGTACTGCTAATTATATCTTAAAAGGTACAATTTTGCACTATTTTATGGTAGCGATTTGCTATATTGTAAAGTCGAGTACTATACACAAAGTGATAAACTCAAGGTACAATTTTGCATGTTAATCAGTAATTTAAGACGAGTAGATTACCATTATTTTGTTCACAAACATCAAATGAGTTTTATTTCTGAAAAAAATTCCACAATTCAACAGACCTGCTGGATTAAAGATTTAGTACATGAAAATATCATTCTAGCTCCTCAACATTTACACATAATGTGTTTCTTCTCAATCCAAACTACATATTTTCATACAATTCGTAGTACTCCCGATAGATTATTACACATTAATTCTTGCACATACCAGATTACCAATAAATATTCACTGCTATCTCTTTGCCTGATGAAGCAAATAGATATCTTCATTATTTTCTAATTTACTTTATTAATGAGATAAACAAATTATGATATTTTCCTTAATTGCATTCTCCTCAAGAACAAGTATGCCAGCAGACGGTAACCAATTATGATCACCAACATAGCTCCTATTTCAGGTCCTCCCCGATCCAGCCTTTGTCTTTTGACAAAAGCATACTTGCAAGGATCTGATCCTGGCCCTGAATTATCACCTGAGCTGCAACTGTACTGAATCTTCAAGAGTAGCCTGTATGTGTGATAATTGATTGAAATATAGCGTACCCACGACATGAAAGACGGAACATTCTGCAACCATACACACAACCTTTTATGATCCTCAACATAATTGAATATAACACACACACACACACTCATATATATGTTGGTTATTGGTTCCAAACCGGTGCGCCCATGGAGCGGTCGACCCGGTAGATATAACCACATGGTTCATTAGCTAGATACAATGAACATGTGTTATAATCTCTATAAATATGGGAGTTACATATATAATTATATATGGGGCCGGGGTTACACGGGAGTTATATATATTTATGTGTGAGAGTTACACACATTAATATATAGGAGTTACATATATATATATATATATATATATATTAATACTTGTTTAATATATATAAGTTACACTTCCTACTCATACATATATATGGAGATAGTGTTGATTTTTCATATAATATACTACAAGATACTAGAGGAATAAGCATAATATCATATAAACCATTGAAAGCCTTTTGTAAAGCTTGAAAGTTGCAAAGTTACACGAACTGTGGATGATATATTTGGTACTCGTTCTAACGTAGTCCAAATAACAGCTAAGTACATTGTTCGTTGAGTTTGTGATTCTAGCCGTTTGAGTTTGTGGGCATACGCTTCAAGAGGTAACTAGAAAATTAAAGTTTTTCGGTTCAAATCTGCTGCGTGTATGCTATATATAATCTTACAATGTATATATATATATATATATATGCATGTATGTACACACTCTCAAATATTTTTATTAAGAACATAAATAAAATTTTTAGAATATGGAGTAGTACTATGTTTTTCACTTGACTTAACTATGTTTCTTAATTTTCAAATAGACGGAAAAGAACCGAAAGAGACATAAAACTTATTCAATTATTTTTTTACTGGATTTTTAATGAACATAAAAGAAAAAAAATGGATAAAAAAACTTCGTCACTTTTCAGAATAAAGTGTTCCGTCCAAAAATGAATGAAAAACTGAATACCACAAACAAATGTTTTATAACTCCAATTGTACCAACTACAATGCAAAAGAAAATTAATATAATTAAGGGTCAATTAATTAGTAATCTAAATATAAAACTTTAAGTTTTATTTTTCTTCCTTTATAAATTCAGTAAGCACATGAATTAAAACATATATATTTTTTATTTTCTTTCTTTTCTATTATAAATATTTTTTTCTTCTGTCCGAAACTTAGAAACATAGTGGAAAAAAGGACAATTATTGCAGGATGAAGGAAGAGGCAATAAATTTGGCCATATTACCTGTATAAAAAATCCACCAGCCAACATAAATGCCATAACAACTATTGAAGCTAATGTTGTAGCTTTCTTCACATCCATGAAGGCTGCACCTATGGCCAGTCCTAGACCCTGCGATTTGCAGTTCAAGTCATTCATTTTAGATACTGGTAACTTTAAAGTTTTTAGCTGGAAAATATTTTTAGCAGTTAAAATACATATTGGGATTAACTCATACTTCTGCGAGTTCGACGAATGGCCATTACAACTATCCAGTGAAAGTTCTCGCTCCCTGGTGAGCGAGCGGCTGCCCAACTCGTCGGTGAGCTGGCGGGGGTTGCAAAGGGGCAGCGCCCCCCGGAAGCCAAACGCAAAGTGCAATTGGACTTGGAGATTTATTAGTAGTCTGGTCTTGGGTTTTACTAATGTATTGGGCTTTATGTGTTTAGGCTTATGTTATAGCAGCTAGGGTTTTTATTAATTACTATAAAAATATTGTTTGGTGTGTGAATCATTGTAGAGTGTGTGAGTCATCTAATGAATACATCAGACAAGCATGACTAGCCAAATTGGTGAACCTGAGTATATCGTGTGTCCTTATTTTTCTGTCTTTCATATAATATATGTGTGATTGCAATATTATTCGATCTTAAATTCTAACAATACAACTAGATTGAATAACAACAAATGGAAAAATAATCACACAAAAGAAACAGAATTTACGTTGTTTACCCAAATATATATTGAGAAAAGCTTAATAACTTTGTTTGAATTAAACTGGATCAAGTTTCACAAGTAATTAAAAATATGTTGAATTTTTATCTCACCTGAGAAGCAATAATGCTAAGGAAAATTGAAAGTAGTGTCAAGAAAAATGCCAGAAAGCTCGGCTTCAGTCCCACCATGAAATAGACTATTGCCAGGAAGACTATAGGCAATATGAGGTCTAATGGAAGGTCACTGGTGTTTCTTGCTATCACGTATGCACTGAGTTTATACATGTCCACTGATCTCTCTTTAACTAGCATTGCCCTTTCTTGAGGGAACGTGAAAATCGATGTAAACAGTGGGAAGAATGCCCAAAAAACTGAAATGAAGTATAGCAACCCCGCCTGCATTTTATAAAACCCTGTTCCATATATTATACAAGTAAAAACTAGAGCATATATACTTGCTCTATTGGGAAAAAAGGCTAATTTATACCCAATTAGTGATCAAGAAAACCACTGAACTCTTCTCAAGCTATCAAAATAACATACAACCCATTTTTTTTCCCTTCAAAATCATTGAACTTTCACATATTAATTATCAAGAATATCAAAATTTTGACCAGATCATATGTACGCACGCGTCAGCATACGCATGAGCTTGGATTAGGATCCCATCCTTTACAATTATCCTCTAATTTTTTCTAATACACATTCAAGACACAAAAATTACAATTAGAGACGTAATAAAAGTCGTCCCAAACATTTTGTCATTGAAAATGTCGTTAAAAATAATATTTGTGTGATCTCTAAATGTGTATTGAGGAAAATTGAAGAATATATAGAACGGAGGGGATCCTGATCCCAGTAGCTTGTACGGTCAACTTTTGGACATTTTTTATAATGGTTTGAAAGTTCAATAATTTTGGTGGAAAATTAAATATAATGTATATATTTTTTGGATAGGTTGATAAGAGTTCTAATAGTATTTTAATTACTTGCCTGATCTTGAAGGTGCCTCGGAGATGAAGCATCTGAATGCCACCACAACAATCCGACAATTAAAGCAGTGGAGATAACTTGGGTTATGCGAACGCGACTAAAGTGTTCGTGGCGTCTCTCCTTAAACCCCCTCCGGAAAAGAATTGAGAACTGTTCCCACCAAGGTGCTCCCCACTCCCTTGAATTCGACCAACCTTGCGCCTCAGGTCCGCCTTCGACCAGCATCGGTTTAAGGAGATTTATTTTCTTTGTGCTTGCTACTCTTGCTTCATAAGCCCCTACAAGATACTGTAAAATAAAAGTATAAAATTAACTAGTTGATAGGCATAAGAAATGTGATGAAATATTGATCAAGATTCAGCCAAGTTAAGAGTGATTTCGATTTTCGATCATTTGAATAACAAAATGTTGCATTTGTACAATAATAACTCTACGCGGACAGGGATTTTGGACAGAAAAATTGGACCGGAAAAACAAAACTGTCCAATTGTTCGCTGGAACAAATTCATTTTGTTCTTCAGGTCTAAAATTCCTGTCCGCGTAGAAGCACTCTTTGTACAAAGCAAAGTTGTCTTTTGACTTTTGGTGGAAATTATTAAAAAACGGTCAAATTTATTTTGTTTTTTCCGTCCAATTTTCATGTTCAATTTTCCTGTTCGCGTAGAAGTACTATTTATTGAAATGTAATGTATGAAAATATTATATGTGCATGTGTGTGTGAAGTAGGGTAGTAGTGTTATTGACCTCTTGGACATCATTGGGAGAAGGTTCTTCATCTTTAATTTTTGGATTTTGTGTTGGAGGTAAAAACTTGTCCTCGAGTTCTGAAGGAACAGACTTGTCCTTCATGTTCCCATTTGCAAGATCAATAAGAAACTCTGCAGGATTCATAGCGATACGAGGAGAGCAACCGATTGATGAAAAATATGGCATTGCTTCCGAGGCTTTTCCAGAGTACAATGAGTTTCCTTTCCCCAACAGAATTAACTTGTCGAATTTAGTGAAAACTCTACTCGATGGCTGATGTATTGTGATCACCACTGTTTTCCCAGCCTACAAAATTTTTATAAATTAAGTTAATTAAATAACTAAAATGCAGAGTACTGTACCATAATGCTACGTTTGGATTGAATGAATAGAATGAAGAGTGGAATGATTCATTTCATTGTAGTTGGAATGAGGTATTCCATACTCTCCCTCCCCCAAGAAATAAAATTCATAAATTTGAGAGGGATAAGAATGGTTCAATCCATTCCAATCGCAACCAAACACAATTTTTTTCATTCCATAAGAATGAGTCATTCCATTTCCATCTTTATTACTCCAATCCAAACGTAGCATAAGTTAATCACTTTGTGAAGATATAGTACGCGTCTTGACAAGTAATAAACTCCTGTCTCGTGGTACAATTATTAGCACAAATTAATGTGAATGTAGTCTAATTAAATCCATGTTATAGATTTCTAAATTTGGTCAAGTGGCAAAATAAGAGTACCTGAGCAATATCATGTAGCATCTGAACAATTCTGAGCGCTGTTGTTGAATCCAGACCGGATGTGGGTTCGTCCAAGAAGAGAAGGGATGGATTAAGCAGTATTTCATTGCCAATGCATACCCTTTTCCTCTCACCCCCTGATATTCCTCTCACAAATGCCCCACCAATTATAGAATTTTGGCACCTGAAATAATCATTTTTCATTCTTTTATTTCATATTAACTATATATCTAATACTCATCCATAAAACAAATGTCACATTTACGTATCTTTTTTTTCCTTTTTACGATAAAAAGAGTTTTCTTACATATCACTAGGATTCACCTTCATTAAACTTTATACCCATTTTATTCAAATACACATTTAGTAACACAATTATTGGCGACAAATTTATTTGTCATTAAATGTGAACCCAATTATGTATTGGAGAAAAATGAATGGTGTAATGGACGGGGCCTTAAATCTTCTTTTTTTACTATTGATAGTTGTATAAATTGACACAATAATGTACTCAAGTTTTTATTTTTAATTTAATTTATTTTATTTTTATCATTGTTATGATTATCATAAATATGTATCGAGAATAGAAATTTAACAATTAATATTAAAGGTATTATAGGTAAATTATTATAAAAAATATACTACTCCCTCCGTCCCTAATTATTTGACATTTTAGAGTTTTTCATTTGTCCATAATTATTTGACGTTTGTTCAAATCTAGGAGAATTAATGACAATTTTTCTAATATTACCCCTCATTACTCTGCCTATTTTTTTTTGATACTTTAAACTCTTTCTCTTTTTGTCTCTCCTTATCCCAACAAAACTCTCTTTATCCCAACAAAAGATTTAAGGGTATTATAGACAATTGAGTAATATATTTAATGCTTTCTAATCATTATCTTAATTCTTGTGTCCACCTCTAAAACATCAAATAATTAGGGACGGAGGGAGTATTATTTAAGATAATTAAGTAGACATGTAACTTGAAACTGTTTAAAACAGTAATAAGGATTTTTATTCTGAGGGAGTACCAACTTATTATTTTACGGGTATATTAATTTGAACAACATTACGACCTTAATATTTACTGACTTTGTAGATGAGACTCATTTATGAAACGGAGACTGATGGAATATACCTGATGTCTTAAATACTCTTAATTAAGAAGCGGGAGTACCTTTCAAGGTCAAGCTCGCCTATAACATTCATGGCTCTTTCCTTTTTCTGCTCCTTGGATAACGTATTAGGCAGACGAAGCAGAGCTGCATATGTCAAGGTTTCCTTGACAGTAAGGTGAGGAAACACAATGTCGTCTTGTAGCACAAAACCAATCCTGTTTCATATATTGCCTATCACTTAATTAGGAGCCATAGAAATGTGCCTAACTTTGTATGCAATTATAGTGCTAGTACAGGCTTTTAAATTTATACCTTCCTTTTAGTGACTTGTTATATGGTTGATCATTGTAAGTGATGGTACCAATACTATTGTTTTTTACCCTTGCGCCAAGTAGATTAAGTAGAGTTGTTTTGCCACCTCCAGATGGTCCCATTAGTGCAAGAACCTCTCCCGGACGTACTGAACCAGAAATTCCATGTAGGATGCATCTTTCTGCATCAGATTTCTTCTTTCCTTTCACGAAAACCTTGTATTTGACATCTTGAAACTGCACATATAAAAACGTGTTATACTTAACCAAAGAGTTCTACCTCTAGTTGTTATTGGTTGTTGGATTTAGGATTAAGATCGAATATTAGACACAAGAATAATGTTAGAGACACAACTTATTCTACAACTATTTTACAATTTGCTGATGTGGTATACTCCACCTCAGCTTTTATGTGGGGCCGAAGACTACATTGAAGCAATTTGCTCATCAATATGCTGAGGTGGAGTATGTCACATAAACAAATTGTAAAATAGTTATAGAATAAGTTGTGTCTCTAGCATTACTCTTAGACACAATCATAATGAAAATTATACGAAGAACATAAAAGAAAGAACACACAAGATTATACCCAACTTCACCAAATTGTGACCAGACATCGCTTGACTGATGCATTCGTTAATATGCATGTTAGATTTATAAAAAGGGCCTAATCAAGCTCTTTAACAAAATATTAATTAATAATGAGAATAGTTGGTCCAAGTCATTATATACATATTTTCTTAATTAAGTACTCGATACGAGACAAAATATATACTTTGTCAAGGCACAATATTAAATAAACTCAAGATTAGGTTACTAATAAATCATCAAGTCCAAGTTTGACTAATATGTTGCAACGGCCAATATTGGTCGGACTGTTGAAGTATGAGACAATCACAACATTGGTAAAATATGATCCAACTTTAGTTTAAATATGATTGTAAATCTATCCAAAAAGCATTATATAAGGAAGGATCATGCAATATATGATAGTATATGATGTACGTTTGAGATTGATTTGCTGCCAACCATGAATATTACCTAATCTTTGATCGAATTACGTAATTTTTGGTGTTTTTTGTGATTATTTTTTCTTTCAATCTCTCTTTACTTTTATTTTCGCTGCATTAATTATTATTTTTTAACATGAAATATGTGACCCACATTCTACTGGATAGAGTTTGCCTTAGCGGCTATATGTTATGCTTTTTTGAAGGGTACGTTTAAGGTTAGGTTCTATGCCTCATCTCTACGTACAATAATAATAAAAATAAAGCAATTTAAAAAGAAAAAGAAAAAAATATAGTGCGTCACCTCGAGACAGATGGGTAATGTCGGCTCCATGCAGATTTTCCTCCAACTTCTTGAATCCGGATTCTCCTCATCAACTAGTGAAGATTGATATATTTTTGCATCTTCTTCTTATAATTATAATCACAAAAAGAACTTTGCAGCATATACAAATTTAACAACTTGACATTTATGTTACAAGAGAAAATAGTGTAGGTAGCAAGCATTAATTAATATATGTTGATGATGCATGTTGCTGCTATGCTAAGCTCATTTCTAAATTTACGTCATATTCTAGATAATATAATGTCAGATATATCAATAATTATGTTATCCAAACAACAAGTGTCGTAAAAATTCGAAATATAGCATAATGGCAGTGAAATTATAAATGAGTGTCGCTAAATATATATTTCCTCTGTAGCTCAAATTTCGCTCTGACATTGTTAACCGATATTTATGATATTTTTCAGTATCACACTGTTGGAATTGACTCATATTTATACGGGTTCGACGAATAACCACTACGACCAGTGGCGAAAGCCACATAGTAGCTTATGGGGTCAATCGACCCCACTGAAAAAAAATTTGCTTTATAATGTAAGGTAAATTTTAAAATTTTTAAATATTATATATAAATTGACCCTACTAAAATTTTATAAATTTTCTATTATACGGGGTCAAATTAAAAATTTATAACTTTGTCAATCAAATTTTAACCACATATGACTCATATCCTCTCAATATATGTATATTTCTCTATAATATTTTAAACTAAATAATAATCTAATTTATATTATTTTTAAAAATAAATAATGAATTACTTACTTATGAACAGTTGTGATTAAAAAAGTCTACTATGAGTCAATATAGTATATATACACCATATATTATTACTTATTATATTTTCATTGTAATATAGTATATATATACAGGGAAAAATGTAAGTACACAACTGTGTACTGCACAGTAGGCTATAGCGATGGTTTTTCAGGATTATAGCGATGGTTTGTCTGTCGCTATAGACAGAATATCTATGGCGACAGACAAACCCTCACTATAGCCTTAGAAAACTGTCGCTATAACCTATTGTGTAGCTACACAGCTGTGTAGCTACATATAGCCCATATATATATATATGTGTGTGTGTGTGTGTGTGTGTGTGACCTGAAAGTATAAAGTATTAAAAAAATGGCTCGGGAGCAGCCCCTGAATCCCCGCCAAATTATTTATAGCTTAGTAATAGTTTTGCCCCCACTAACAAAGATTTCTGGCTTCGCCACTGACTACGACTACCCAGTTGGGCTTGAAGATTTATTAGTAGTCTGGTCTTATGTTTTACTAATGTATTGGGTTTCATGTGTTTGAGCTCATGTTATAGCAGCTAGAGATTTTCTAATTATTATAAAAATATTGTTTGGTGTGTGAATCATTGTAGAGTGTGTGAAGCATCTAATGAATACATCATACAGGAGTAGCCAAATTGGTGAACCTGAGTATATCGTGTATTCTTATTTTTTCGCCTTTCATATAATATATGTGTGATTGTAATATTATTCGTTCTTAAATTCTAATACCCACAAAGAAGATTTAGAAAATAAGAAAATCTAACACTCTAAAAATAAAGTTGATGTTGTTCTAGCTAGTATTTAGTTTAGTTCTTACTTCTGTACGGGTTCTGTAATGTCTTTGCATCCGGGATGTTGTCAGAAGGCAGTGAAGATCCAGCAAGCGGAAAAGATCCCAATTCATTGCTAGAAGCCCTGCCGAGCACGGCGCCTTGGCCTTTTTCACCATAGCTACCGGTAGTGACATTGTTAATAAGTTCGTCGATATTTATGAGGAACTGAGCACTCAATGACCTAGTTTTACGAATAGCTTTTCCTCTTGCAGGTGATAATTCCTCCTTCAAATCAAGGCTTTGTTTCTTTCGTGTACTGATTGCATTTTTTCTTGGATCTTTTGATTTCAACAGGCTCACAGTTTTTCCTTCAGCAGAATTTGCTTTAGTTCTTAGCAAAATCGCAGCTTCACTCATATTTTCAAAGTCTTCTGAGCAATCAACATTTAAATCTCGTTTCACCTCCATGAATAATATAACTGATTTAAGACAATAATGCGAGCACGCTGTCAGGTAGTTGCACAAATTATACTTTCAAATATGTTATGTCCACTGAATTTGTGCATTGAATGCAATTTATTTAGTAACAAAGAGAGATGCATTTGCACGTACAAAAAGCTTCGGTGGACATTGTAGTATATTAGTTACAAAATCCGTAAGATAAAATATGTAAATGACTAGAAAAAAATGCAAAAGTTGTACCCTAATTTTATCTCTTTATGGAAATATGATTCTAGACTTTACAATATAGTAAATTTCTACCTCGTAGTACAATTAAAAGTGTACCATGTGATAGCGCTTTACTATATTGTAAGGTTGTGTACATAAGCTCAAGGTACAATTTTGCATTTTAATCTACTAAATATTCTACTTGCCAAAGGGTTGAGAAGAATGATTGAAAAGAAACAATAACACACAAGCTATAGAGGAAGGGAGAAGTTACTTGGTAGCTTTGTTGAGAGAAAGATATAGAACTAAGTGAATAATGGAGTTTGGAATTGAAGTTTAAATAGACCCACTCGTGATTCTCCTTTAATGTTTCCTTACAATTACTATTATAGAACAGAGTACGGATATATATGGTCCTTACTTCATTTATTTGTGAAACGCTAAAGGTTCAGTCAAGAATTCTTATGTTATTAGGATGTTGTGTACCACTAATAAATGAATTAGCATATGTTTGGAAAAGAAAAAAAACCTAAGGTGCTCAATATTGTCATAACAAAATTGATGTTGCCAAGAGGAGGAATTAGTGTTGCTAAAACAATTGCAAGAAGTGTCGTTAAATATATATTTGTATATCATTTGACAATATCATTTTTACTTGTACAGTTAGTATCAACAACAAAAAATGGAATGGAAGACGGAATGAAATGATTTTAAGATATTTTAAATGTATGTTTGGTTGTTGTTGGTGGTGGGTGTTATCAGGGGCGGATCCAGAATCTATTTTAAGCAGGGGCGGATTTTTTTTGAGCTGAAATTTAGCGAAGTAGAGAGTGAGAATTTGAATACATTATTGTGTTTAATTTTTTTAGAGTAATAGTTTAAGTTTTTTTTTGCTCCTCTAAGTTTAACTTTTTTATAAATTTACCCCTTTAAATTTATTAAATTTTATTTTTGCTCCTCACTATTCCTATAAAAAAAATTGAGCATAGGCAATGCCTCATTTGCCCTCTATGTAGATCCGCCAGTAGGTGTTATCATATATATCAATTCCTTTGGAATGAATTTTATTTCATCTTCTTCATATGGAATAAAAAAACAAAAAAATAAAAATAAATTTTCATTCGGAATAATTTATCCGTCAAAATAATCATCAATTATACACTACTTTTATTTCATTTTTTTTGCTATTCTATTCCTTCGATCTATCCAAACGTAATATAAGGGTTTAAGGGGTCCAGAATACAATTTGGGCGGTGCCCTAAGTTGCAAGGCAGAGACTGACCATATTGACATGTATGTGGGGGGCTGGTACTTTTCTCTTATGTCATAACAGTACCATAAATACCGTAACTGAGGCAGACCGAAAGCGATCAGATCATCGTTTTTGTTGTTATGCTGAAACTCATGTGACCTTATAAGTTTAGTCAATTTCTCGTACTTAATTTGCTTTTCTAATGATAATGATCTCTCTCATCATTAGGGCCACTCATTGATAAAAGAGCGTACTGATAATCCAAAACAACATATATCTAAATTAACGGTCATTTATTTATTTATTTACAGTTAAATTTGTGATTAGGAATTGTTTGATTAACACTGAATGATTGAATGTGACAGTCATTCAGACGATTTAGACTGAATAATTTAGTTCTATTTTTTTTGACATACAACTTTATCCGTCTCAAAATTAGACATACAACTTTTATTTTTAATCCGTTGTAGTATTAGAAATATCTTTTTATTTTTAGAATATAACATGAACAATTCCTAACATATGATAAACAATTTGGGCGGTGCCCTATGTGGTAGGGCAGAAACTGACCACATTACCATAGATGGGGGACTAGCTGGTACATTTCTCTGATGTGATAACAATACCATATATTAGGCAGCTGAGGCAGACCGAAACCGATCAGATCATCTATTTATGAAGTTACGTTGAACGCATGTGAAATCATTACAAGTTGAGTCCTTCTCTCCTACTTAATTTGCTTGTCCTATGACCCATCTTATCACTAGGGCCGCGCATTGATAAAAGGCCGTACTGATAACCCAAAAAACCGATATAAAAAATAACAATAATTTGTTTATTTTGTTAAAGATTACATGACATTAACATATATATATATATATATATATATATATATATATATATATATATATATATATATATATATATATATACCGTTAGAATTAATGATCACACATATATATGACAATAAGTAATTAACACAACATAAATTTACGTGGTTCCCTAATATGGATACGTCTACGGGAGCGGCGTTTTTTTTTCTTATTATGAATAATTGAGTTATATAGAGCTTTACAATAGATAGTATTTATACCTACTAATCATATTCCAACCCTATTTCACATTATATCCTTAATATCCCACAATGTCATTTTCTAAATAAAACAGGAAACTGCAGCTCGTCGACCGGCGCGCCCCGCGCCGCCCTAGGGCCTCTTCTGGCGCGCTCGCGCTACCCCTACAGATTTTGTCCACCAGCTTGGCGCGCCCTACGCCGCTCCAAGCCTTGCACTGGCGCAGTCCGCGCAACCCTGATAGAAACTCTGTACCGTACCACAGGAGCTTCCCCAAACCTTTGGTTCAACCCTGATGGGCTAGTGCGCCGCACTAGTTTTTTTTCAGTAGTCTCTAACTTATGAGTCACAAGTCTAAACAAACTCCACCTTGACGAATAACCTCGCCCATTCTGAAGATAAGTCACTTGTTCTAACCAAATCGAGGGGGATTCCTACTAACATTCAGAGACATTAACCAAGTCCAAGCAATGCTTGAACTTGTACGCGGTCACAGTCTTTGTCAACATATCAGCTGTATTTTCAGAAGTGTGCACCTTTTTCAATATCACATCACCCATAGCAATTAACTCTCTCACCTTGTGAAACCTTACATTAATTTGCTTGGTCCTTGCATGATATACCTAATGCTTTGCCAAGTAAATGACACTCTGACTATCACAATACAACTGTACTCCACCTTGATCTATGCCCAGCTCTGTCACAAAACCCTTGAACCACAATGCTTTTTTTCCAGCTTCAGCCAAAGCCATATACTCTGATTCAGTAGTCGATAGAGCTACTAGAGATTATACCACGGGTCACTTTACTGCTTTCCAATGCTCTCTGCCTGGATTTTCCATGAACTTACTCACTGTGCTGACTGCATGTACTAGTCGATAGCCATTTTACCACTTTCTAATGCTCTCTGCTTGAATTTTCCATGAACTTACTCACTGTGTTGACTGCATGTGCTAAATCGGGTCTTATACACACCATCGCATACATCAAATAACCAACTGCACTCGCATGAGGCACGTTTGACATATCCTGAATCTCTTTAGACTTTTCTGGACACTGTGCTATAGACAACCTGAAATGACTCGCCAATGAAGTGCTGGCCTGTTTAGCATTAGTCATACTAAACCTCTGTAGTACTTTCCTCAAAAAATTCTTTTGGGACAACCACAGCTTACCCGCTGACCTATCCCTGCGAATCTCCATTCCAAGTATTTTCTTAGCAGCATTCAAATCCTTTTTGTCAAACTCCTTTCCCAACAAGGTCTTCAACCCGTTGACTTCAACCATAATTTTCGCAGCAATAAGCATATCATCCACATAAAGTAACAGAAAAATATGGGAATCATCCTCAAGACTCTTAACATAAACGCAACAATCATACTCACATCTTGTGAACCCATTCCGGATCATAATTGAATCAAACTTCTTATACCATTTTCTTGGAGACTGCTTCAGCCCATATAATAATTTCTTCAACCTACAAAATATGTGCTCAGTCTCCGGCTGCTTGAACCCCTCAGGCTGCTCCATGAATATAACCTCCTCCAAATCACCATGGATAAAAAAGCTGTCTTCACATCGAGCTGCTCTAACTCTAGATCATAGCTAGCCACCAATGCCAATATAATCCTGATTGAAGTATGCCTCACTACTGGAGAAAATACTTCATCGTAGTCAATCCCCTTCTTCTATGAGTATCCCTTTGCAACTAACCTAGCCTTGAACCTTTTCTTTTCCTTTTCTGATACAACTTCCTTTTTCTTGTATACCCACTTGTACCCCACTGGTTTCATTCCCTCAGGCAATTATGACAATTCCCAAGTCTTGTTCTTGTTCAAAGATTCCATCTCCTCCACCATGACTTCCATCCATCTGTCCCTTTCAAGACTAGTAATAGCTTCCTGAAAAGTAGACGGATCCCCATTAGTGTCAGAGAGTGCATATGCAATCATATCATCAAACATGTACCTCTCCGGTGGTTTGATAATGCGTCTGGGTCTCCTTGCGACTATGCTTTCCTACTGTTGCTGTTCAACCTGTTCTACTAGCGGTGGATTGCTAGTGTCATAACTTTTCAGCTCAACCTGTATATCCTGCTGCTGTCTGCTGGTGTCTTCCCCAGCTTCGTTTTTCTAAACTTCCTGATGTGCCTTGACCATAAAAGCTTCATCAAAAACCACATCTCTACTGATCACCACCTTCATTGCTTTTGGATCCCAAAGTTTGTACCATTTCACACCTTGTTTATACCCAAGAAAGATACACTGTCTAGACTTCGCATCAAACTTTGACCTCTCATCACCGGGAACATGTATATAGGCTGGACACCCAATGATCTTCATACCTGAGTAATCTACCTCTTTATCTGTCCACACCTCATGTGCTACCTTATTATCCAGAGCAGTACTCGAAGACCTGTTTATAATGTAAACTGCCATACTCATTGCTTCTGCCCAGAAATCCTTTGAAAGCCCTGCATTTAACCTGATACACCGTGCCCTATCTGCTATAGTTCTGTTCATCTTTTCTGCCACCCCATTCTGCTGTGGTGTCTTTCTAACAGTCCAGTGTCGCTGAATCCCATGCTCCTCACAAAATTTCACAAACGGCTCATACTTGTACTCTGTTCCATTATCTGATCTGAGACACTTTAATCGCTTCCCTGTTTGATTTTCCACTTCAACTTTTCACACCTTGAATTTCTCAAAAATTTCAGACTTGTGTCGCCTGAAGTACACCCAAACCTTCCTCGAATAATCATCGATAAAAGTCACGAAATACAGTGATCCTACTTTTGAAGCTACCCTCACTGGTCCCCAAACATTAGAATGAGCATTACACTGTTTACCCAGAGCACAGAACTTACAGAAATCAAGCTTGCACGATTTTACCCCTTTCAACAGATTTCTTCTATATAATTCCAGCATCCCAAGTTCCCCCATATGCCCTAACCGCACATGCCACAACAAAGTATCAGCAGTATCATCAGGTGTAGTGGCAGCAGCTCCACCTACAATTGTGCTCCCTATCAAACGATAGATATTTCCATTAACTTTAGAATCTTTTATGATCACTAGTACACCCTTTGTCACTCTCATGGCTCCACCTCCTGTTTTATACTCACTGTGACGCCCCCAAAATAGGTTCAATACACAACCCACCTATTCTGGGTCGCCAAGAAATTTATGGTACAGAATCCAAATATAAATCTTTTATATCCAATTGTCGTACACAATATGACCACACATAAAGTGTGAGTTTCAATACAAATACAGTACCCACACTCTAAATCAATGATACGTTACATAAAGGTAAAGTCAATAACTGTTTTAGGAATTAAAATATTTAGAAAATGCTCAAGGAAACCTTCGTACATGGGCGACCATGCATCTAAGTTATAATAGGACTTGAGAATTATCCTTGGTTGACCCAATAAACCCCAAAGAAGAACGAGAAGATTACTATCATGTTCTTTCCAATGGTGGGTTTTCTCTTGCCATATAATTATCTCAATTTTTTCAAACTGAGGATTATATTTCAACCATACTCCAAGATTATATAGGTAGTGCTCATAGATATAATCAGCAAGTGGATTTGCACAACCCTGTCTTATGATAACCCGAAGTCGTATGTCATTAGACATCTTGTATGATAGTGGCAAAACATCATTTCAAAGTTGGGTTCACCTCAACCTATTCGGTTCACCAAAATCAACGGTTAAATGACACTTTAAAATACGACACACACATTTTAAATTCTCAATATAATTATTATCATACTGTTTTATGAAAAACTTCAATAGTTATCGACCATCTTTCTATTCTCCTTTTATCCCCGCTTGACCCCGCTACACTCTTATTACCTAAAAGGAATTGTGAAGCAAAAGGGTGAGCACACATAGCCCAGTAAAGAATATCATGACAAAAGATAATCAAATTATCAATAGCATTCGTCAGTAATAAATCAGAGATTTAGAACGTATGGTAGATGATAAAACTTTTCAACCATAGTTGCAGCGGAACGAACAATCCATTAGAAGAGTCAAATAGACCATAATGTCTATTATCTTCTCCATGTTAAAAGTCCACCAACAATGTTTTATCCCTGTAACATCAATCAACAGTTCCTGTCCACAATCATGTGAATAATTCATAATCATAATTGTGTTGCTAAATTCCTTTTCGCACCCATGACGAAGATAATTTTCATCACCTGTCTTTACCTGAAACACCAAATATCATGGTTATACCAAATCACAGTTCCTGTTCATAATCATACTAATCAATTCATCTTTTCACTACAGGCCAAATATATTCAACAATTAATCATTCATCCTTGCACTACAGGTTAAAGATATCCATCAATAGCTCATCTTTGCACTACAGGCCAAAGATATTCACAAATCAACCGCTCATCTTTGCACTACAGGCCAAAGATATTCATCAATAGTTCATCTTTGCACTAAAGGCCAAAGATATTCATAAATCAACAGCTCATCTTTGCACTACGGGCCAAAGATATTCAAATCTCAAAAAAATATCTAATCATTTCAGAATTTATAGAAATAACATTTATAACCATGTTGATCAATTCATCTTTGCACTTAAGCTAAAGATATTCAATTGCAAACTCAATGGTCGTGCTCATATCAGTCAACAATTCATCTTTGCATTACTGGCTAAAGAGAACCCATAGTCATGGTCATACCAATAATCTACCCATTTTTACACTCAAGTCAAAGGGAACTTCCATCACCATGATTATAAAAATGTTATATATAATGAATAGACATAGTAAGAACAATATGATCAAAACATGGATCTAATTTCAAGTGTAAGATTCAATAATTAAATATAATTTGGACAGGAAAAAATATATTTTTTTTATCGTGAATAGTACTCCATGAATAGTAACGCATGAATAGTAACTCATAAATAGTAACCCATGAATAGTAGCTCGTGAATAGTAATTTCGACATGAAAAGGTGAAATTTTCATAATAAAGTTCAGACCAATATTCCGGTGAAATGATATTTGATGAACCGCAAAACTCAAGAAATTTTTAATCATTTCAGAATTATAGAAGCAATACTTACCACAGTAAGTTTAAATTTAGGAATCTGATGTTAGACCCCGAATTTTATGAAATAAAAGTATTTAATTTTCTTATAATTATTATCCTATTCAGTAAATGGTTAAATTGATAAATGGTTAAAGTTAATGGTGATATGTGCAAATTTAACAAAGCAAGCAAGTTGTTATAAAATATTCGTTTGGTCGGAGAATATTATTTTGTCGGAGAATATTCGTACGACGGCGCGGTCTTTGGTTGACCCTCAACGGAATAATTGTCGGATATAGAAAGCGACAGAAATAACCTTTTTATAAATAACGGCAAGACTTTTACGATTAAATTGTTAAAATACATGGTGATAAAAGTACAATAATACGCGTTGTTGAATAGTAGTACACGGTATTGCACAGTATTTTAAATTATTGGTTCTTACGTAAGAAGTCACTTAGTATTCAATAATTGCTACAGTAGTTGCTGCATAGTATCTCAAATTATTGATTCAATTATTGTCACAGTATCATCTGCACAATACTTTAAATATTAAATCAATAATTGACACAACACAGTTACTCATATTATTATTATTAGCATTATTGACAATGTCTAAAAAGTTCTGTCAAGGAAAGGGGTTAAGTTATTTAATTGCGCGCCAGTAAGGAGAAATTCTTATCGGAAAGCCCCCTCTTTCCTGGGAACGATCTGGTTGTCAATATTGTGAATTATAATGATGAATGGTTGATAAAAATATTTTTATTGTGTTGGGAATATTAATGTTAGTGGAAATCGACATTTATTTCGATAATAGTTGATTTTCGGATGTTAAATTGACCAAACGGGGAATTAATCGGATAAATGAGCAATTAATGGGTGGTTAACATGTGGGACCCACTTATTGGTGGATAATAAATAGTTGGTGGGTGGTTGCAAGGGTGGAGGTGCAAGATTTATAAACTTGAGGGACTAAATAAAAAATTGAGGCAAAGATGGAGGTACTAAAGTGTTATTAACCAACCTTTTTCTAGCCTATAAATAGCAAGCTAATTTCAATCATTTCTCACCATTATTGAATAGCAAAGTTATAATAGTGAAAGAAATTATAGAGAGAAAAAGAAGAAGAGTATTCTGCTACTATTATTCCAATATTTAATCTTCTACTAAGGTAAGGGATATGATTTTTCTCGTAAGGGATATTATTTATCTCGTAAAGGGTATTATTTCTTTCGTATCGGTAAAGAATGTTATTTTCTTTCAATACTCTTAAAGACCTGTCTACGCGGATTACCGCATGCATGGTGATTAACCCTTCGTATTCATTCTTTATTAATCTGTGGGAATAACCTGTCTACGCGGACTACCGCATGCATGGTGATTAACCCTTCGTATTCATTTCTTTATTAAGTTGTAGGAGTAACCTGTCTACGCGGGCTAACACATTTCTGGTGAATAACCCTTCGTATTCATTCTTTATTAAAGTTGTGGAAATGATCTGTCTACGCGGATTACCACATGACGGGTGAAAATTCATTTACAGTTTCGTATATTCTTTCATACTCATATGAAATATGATTTCAATGGAATATTGGTCTGAACTTCTTATGAAAATTTTAATCTTTTCATAATGGGGTACTGTTAGTTCCTAGTAGGCACACAATAGATCTAGAAGGGGGGTTGAATAGATCTTTTGAATTTATAAACTCTTTTCCATTTTAATTTATATAGCTAAGAAGTTAGCATATGACAAACATAAGAATCATTTCAAGCATAGTGGAATAAGTTAAATCACCCCTTCATTGATATATTGATAAACATTGATACATTGTTCTTGGAGTTAGTTTAGTTATAAGTAGTCAGTACATACATAGCAGTTATAGCAGTTAAGTACATAATGTAAAGACATAAAGTAAATGACAGAATGTAAAAGACACAAAAGGGTTTTAAGTGGTTTAGAGCCAACTCGACTCCTAATCCACTCTTCTGCACTCTCGTAGGAAGTCCACTAAGGAATGGGCAGCACCCTGAATCACTAGGATCCCTTCAAGGCCAGCAGCCCTGGAACTTCAGTTCACTTTTGAACTCTTCAAGCCCTTTTGCTTGGAACTCCTTTAGTTCACTAAGAACTCTTCAAGCCCTTTGGGTTGGAACTCTAGTTCACTAAGAACTCTTCAAGCTCTCCGACTTGGAACTCATTTAGTCCCTCTGGACAAGGACCCTTTGGCCCTGGCTACTTGTAGTTGTAGTTGTTGTTGTTGTTTGTGCTTTGCTACTAAGATGTCTTGAAGCTTGATCATCTTTGTACTTAGCAGCTAGGCTCGGTCCTCAGCATTCTGCTTCGAGTCTGGACCTCTTTTCTGGTGCAGCTGATCTTCAGTCTGTTTAGCTCATCTTCACTTGCTGTCAGCTGTGCACCATCACCACATAGGACTGCTAAGGCTTTTCATTGTGGGTCACTTTCTTCTGACCCTTAGCAGCCCTTGAACCCTTCTTGAATGATATGCAAACATAGTTCTGCATCTTCTCTTGTTCAGCTTCTGGTTCTTCATGGTGATCCGTAGAGTGGCTCTTCTGATCTTCTTTATACTCAGCCACCTTCTTGAATGCTATCTTATTGGCCTTCTCGGCTCTCAGCTTAGCTGCCATCTTCAGTGGCATTCTCATCCTTGTTGAGTGAAGCTTTAGTCTGTTCAGTCATTCTTCAAGTCTGCTTCACTTCTACCTTCATAATCTCACTGCCACTGAGACTTGTTCTCTTCAGCTCTGGTGGAACTCGTAGAGTCAACAATGTAGCATTCCAACAACTCGACGAATCTACAATATAGCAACAACTCTTATCTTTGAAGCTAGTCCTTTAAATACCCTTCCATAATCTTTCCGTTGAAAAGTAGCAGTTGAAAGCTATTTGAATTGCTCCGCAGATCTCGAGTTATTTGATGCTGACTGCTGATGTGACGTGATAGGTTCTTTTTGACTTAACTGACACAGCAGTCTGCTTTCTCACCTACCGCCTCAGAGATGTCACTGTTCCGTGTCAGGCTGGTAGTCTTTTTTATTTCTCCTTTTTGATTCTTTAATTCGAATCCTTAGGAGTTGTCCTTTTGCATCAATGCTCTCAATTAGCAACGTTCGGATGTCGGTCTTCACATTGATTCATTGCTTCAATACTTCTGTTTGCATTGACTGATCTCAGGAACTGATATCTTTACTTGTCGTTCTGACCTCTTCTGAATAGCAAGACACTTCAGATTTATGGCATACCCAGCTCTTTTCTCCTGGTGATCTCCCATTCACCTATCTTCAATGGTCTGACCCATGCTTAATCACTTCTGTCTTGTTCATCACAAGCTGGCTAGTATCTCTGTAGGTTGTATCAGTTCCTCCTTCACTTTGGCAAACACTACGATCTTGAGTAATTCTCAAGATCATTGTTTTCTGTTCTCTTGACAGCTACTGCACTTGCTGACTTTCTCTAGTCAGTTACTTAGTATGAAGTCTTCTTCTAATTGGCTTGTGGAAGACTTCATCTCAAATGGCTTCACAACTCAGTCTACATGTTGATAGAGTTGATGCTTAGATCTTCTGTTAGCTTGCATGCCATTCGGTGAGTGCTCTCTGGTACTCTTTATGTAGGATGTATCTTTGTAGCTCAGACCAGAGGCTTCATGCTTTGGATATATTAGGAGTGCCCATTTGATGGGAATCATTTTGACACTACGATTCTTCCCTTAGCGTTGTAGAGCAACCTTTGTGGAAGCTTTAGTTCTGCAGACTACGATTTAGCTTTGTTGCTGCAGACACTACGATTCCGAGATCAGACCTTGACAGTCTACGATTCTGCCTTCATGCTTGCTGTCTTCGGCTGATCTTACCCGACTATGATCTCTGCCTCTTATGATCATTAGACTCCACTACTTTAAGTGTGATCTATGATTCTTGACTTAGCTCTGGAAATTTCTCAGTCGGCTTATAGACAGGCTGTTTCTTTGATTCTGAACATGACTTCCTCAGCAGACTATGACTTCTAGGAAGTACTTCTCGACACACTACGATCCTTCCTTGTTTCTCCTAGAAGACTACGAACTCCGAGATCTACTGTCCTGCGGACTACGATTTCGCTTTGATAGCTCTCGAGTCTCCTTTGTCTCTCCTGGCAGACTACGATTCTGATGCAGTGCTTCGACGATCAGACAGGCCTATCTATTACATATAAGATCAACCTAACAAGCTTGATCTTTCTATCTTTATAGTCCTTGTACATCATTTCTTTTTAAGGACTTTACAAAGCTGTTTTGCTTATGTAGGATCAACCTAACATATTTGATCATTTCAGTCTAAGTCCATGTACATATATTCCTATTATCTATCAAAGGACTTTTCAGCTTTTATCAATGCAAGCATACTTGCATATTCATTCATTTATATCATAATCAAATCATATATAAATAGGAATAACATTCTTATGTATATTCCTAACAATCTCCCCCTATTTGATTATGACAAAAATAATCAGTGCATATACATGAGATGAATGAATCTTATATACAGTGAGCAACTGTATTTCTAAAGCAGATACTCATGAATGTCATTGATGATAATATGAAATTACCTATGCTATGACACTCTACATTCTGGATCCAGAACATACTTAATTAGATAGAGATGTACCTCTTCTGCTCCATGTATGTCTCCAGAATGTCTGTTGATCAGCTTCTACTGCTGCTCATCTTTCTTTCTTCTTTTTCTTCTTTCCCCTGCTCCCCCTCAGATGCATTCTTCATTTCTTTGTCTGATCAGGCTCTGGTCCAGTTGCATGCTCTTCTTCTTTGTTTAGCTCCCCCTCAGATTCTGTGTTCATGGGGTCATCATCTTTTGGCTCCCCCTCAGATGATGATTCTGCTTCTGATGCTGCTTCCTTCTTCTTCTTTGCCTTTGTTCTCTTGGCCTCTCTAATCTTCATTGAGTGCTTTCCTCTTGAATGTCTCTTTTAATGTATCTTTTTCTCCCCCTTTTTGTCATTAATCACTTGTGAAAGCTGCTCCACGTTTGACATAAGCTGCTCCACCATGTGAGATGATTTACCAACCTAAATCTTGAGTTCTTGTTGGCTTAGCTCAAGCTGGAGGGAGAGAGACTGTTTCAGATCGTCAATCTTGTTAGAGAGAAATAGGATTTGGTCTTCATTAGCCTTCTGAACTTGTAGAGCTTCTTCCTTTGATCACTCATGGCCTTCAGAAATACTTGATCCCTTAGATGAAGCTTTAAGGATATATCGGAAAGTCTGTCTTGAAGCCTTTTAGACAGCTCATCATCTTCGTTAGTTGATATGTCCTTTATTTCTGCAGTGATTTGAGAAATCTCCTTAACCAGTTCTTCAGAGTTCTTCAACAACTCTTGCTCTTGAGGAGATGTGGTATCAGGTTGTTTATCCTCTTTTTGAGCATATAGTTGATCATCCTCCCGCTAAGTATCAGGGTGAACTCCACGATTTTCACTTTTGGATAGATTTTCAAAGGTAGCGAGAATCTGATAAATCGTTGAGTTCCATGCTGCTTGGGCAGAATACAACTTCATAAATTCGTCTTGATCTTCTTCAAGGATAGAGTGAGATGACTCCACGATTGTAGACTTGGGCAGAATCCTTCTTCCGTCTGAGTCGACTCGACAATCGTAGGGGATGTAATGGTTTTCAGCATGTCTATAAACCTTGAAGTGAGATTGGTCTTTGATCAGCAAGGTTGCAAACTTCTTCACCCTTGGAAAGTTCTGTGCCACGAGTTCTAGGTTGGGGAGATGAGAGAAGCACCATGAGAGATAGCTATTGTCTCCAGTGAGGGATGCCTTTGCCCATGGCATGTGAGGATAGAACCGACTTATTGCATAATCCTTGATCTCAGGCTCACATTTCAGCATTAAAGTATTCAATTTCATACCTTCATAAACATTTAGCAGATCATTTGAGGTCATTATTACTATGTTTGACCTTTTATTACCATGATTATCCCATCTGCCTGGCAGTGCAGTATTTTGTGGTTCTTCCTCAATTTCGACCACTATTCTCCTCTTGCATTGAACAGGGCAAGGAATGTGACACTCTTCTGGGACTTCATCCTCAGGACTGAAGTCTCTTTTATGTTTGTCCTGTCCTGAGCTGGAGTCAGACTTGCATAGACTTCCTTCAACTAACTCATTAGTTAGTTCATGCATTTGATCATTATAATTAGCATTTTCATCATCAGAGCTTGCCTTTGCAGACTCACTGGTCTCTTCTTGCTCTGCAGTTTTCAGCCTTTTGTTGCCATCCTCAGTATCTCCTCCCTTTGATTCAGCTTCATCATCACTGATTTTAATTGTCTTTGGAGACAATTTTCCTCTCTTTGAAACCATCTGAGCAATCAGTCTATTGCTCTTTCTTCTTCTTGGAAGCTCAGCTTTATGAGTTTCAGACTCTTCTTCATCTTCAAAACTTTAGGTTTCTGATTCATCAGATAGACTTCCTTGAGATTCAACAGCATGAGTGACAAATACTTCTTCTTTAGATTCTTCATCTTTTGCTTCATTAGATGGACTTCTTGACACTTCTGCACTAGGAGATCTAACTGCTTTATGTTTAGATTCTCCCTTATTAGCAGAATGGCTACCTTGAGGATGAGCCATAGGACTTGTATATTCTTTTTCATCACCAGACTTGCTCCCCGAAGGTTCACCTTTGGACTTCTCAGTTCCCATCTCATTTTCTGACTCCACGTTTTCTTCTTCAGTGGATAAACTTCTTTGGGAAACTGACTGCTGCCTTTGCACCACTTTGGCTTTCTTCTTTAAAGGCTTTGCAGACTTGGGCTCTGGGATAATTGCACTTTCAGAGGATGAAGACTCTTCTTCTTTCATGGAACTTGCCTTCCTCTTCTTTGAGGAACTCTTGCTGCTGGTGCCATATGTTAGCCGTTTATTCTCCATTGGATTCTTCTTCTAGCTTGCAAATAGCTGTGTAGTCATTATCTTATGGCTATTAAGGACTTCACCCTCATCATCCTTAATTTTGTTCTTCAGCCTCTTCTTCATAATGATACTCAAAAACCTTCCATGGAAAACCTTTGTGAGTGGTTTTCCTGATAGCCTTTTCTTCTCCGCCTTGTCCAGCCATTTAGACATTTGATCAAGCAAGATAGCTCCAAAATTTATCTGCTTCTTCAGAACTATGGCAGACATAATCTTCAACTGCTGATCACTCACAGTATCATGTGCAGTGTCCTTGTATAGTATACATTTGCCTATAATTTTTGCAAGGAACTCAAATTCTTCAGGAAACTCCTTTTTCTTCATATCCTTCAGACTGGGATTTCTTTTGTATCCCATAATCTTCTTGGCTCCTTTGATATCAACTTTATCAAGGCTTTTTAGTCCTAGGTCAGGAAAACGTAAGCACTGATTGATATCAGAAGACTTCAGCTTCAGAATCTGCCCTTTTACTTTGGTAGAAAGAGTTCTAGAACTCATAGTTGCATTTGAGTGAAGTTCTTTAACCATGTCAACATATATCCGAGTGTTTGACTCAAGGCATTCTAAGAATCCAGCCTTCTTCACCAGTTCAAGAATATCTCTGAACTTCTTCTCAGATTTCTCGAATGTCTTGGTTTTGAGCTGAATGCCAGTGATTACTCGCCAGTTTTCCATTTGAAGAGTTAGGATTTTCTGAGTATAACTCTGTGAGGATCTTGTGAGATGTCAGGGAGCGATTCAAGGTTTGATAACTATTTGAGAGGATCTTGGTTGTTTGGAAGTATTTAGGTTTTGGCTTTGAGAGGATAAGTATATGGGTTTGACAGGTTTGAAGCTTTTGATGAACCCGCTAAAGTGAAACTGTCAATTATTTGAAATTCCTTCTTGTAATTGTTCCCTTCACTTTTCTTAGTGGGACAGCTGTATGTTGCTGATAGGTCACAATCTGTGACTTCTCCATCATGTCAATTAACCAGATTTGACTTTTTCTTCTGTTGACTATTGACTTCTTCAATTCGTGGAGTGACTTGTGTCTTTTCTTAGTACTCCACGATTTCCATGACTACTCTACCATCTTTGTTTCTTCTTCGATGATCATAGTCTGTGGTCATGCTTCAATAAACAACTTCTCCATTAGACTCTGAGGGATTGGCAATTCTCATCTGCAGCTTGTAATCTTCTGAGGAGATGCTGCTTGCTTCAGCAGAGAATCTTGTGATGGATTTCATATTAGCATTCCTTCTAAAGTAAGGTAGCTCAGGAAGGGTCAACCTCTTAGCTGAATGCTAAGGATCAGGTTTGTCCCTGAGGAGCTTACTAGATGAAAAGCTTTAGACATGATTAGTATTGACATCATATTTGACCTTTCTGCTGGGGAGTTCATCTTCCAACTCTGGATTTTCATTGGTGTTGGATTTTGTAGAGGTTATGATCGTGGTGTCCTCCTGCTCATTTGCTATGATCAGATGGTTGATCATAGGTACTCCACGATTTTGAGATGGGTGGCTGATAGGGTTATCAGTAGCATGTTTTGGGATATTACTGCTGACTATAATGGATATTCATTTGGCTCATCAGTCACAGAGTTTTGGGATTCTGTAGCTGGAATCTTTCTATTTTGGTTTAGCTCCTGTTTATCTCACACCTCTTGGCAAGAACTCTATTTCTTCATTTTGCTCCCTGGGCTGCACCATCTCTATATTCCCATTTATTCTTTTGCAATTTCTACCATCTTCAATTTTTTTTCCTGTCAGCAATCCTAATATCATCTTTTTCATTCGCCAGATCAAGCTTCTGGATAAATCTCCTAATCCTTTTCTTTGGTTTGGATACATTCTTTATACTTTCTCCAGATTCAGTCCTGATAACTGTTCAAGCTGAGAGGCTGCTGCAGTTTCTCCATCTGCAGTTATACTTTGTCTGGACTCTACGATTGGTGATAGCCCTACAATCGTAGTGAGGAAGAACTTCTTTGTTCTGTGACTTCTTTTCTTCTTCTCCTGAAGTTCACATCTTCTTCATCTTTTCACTTGATCTTTCTGAGTTAATCAAGTTACTATCTTTTCATCGAAGCACGAGTTCTTCTTCTCCATAATTATCAGAAGATAGCCTTTCAGATCTTCTTCTGACTGGAATCATCTCTATCAAATAAGCTTCCTTGATTCATGGAGAGAGATATCTTCTGAACTGATCACTCCACGATTGTTGACATAACTACGAACGTAGTCTCCTTCATTTGACACCAGACTAGATGTTTCGGCTGCTCGTAGTCCTTCCTTAGAATCTTCATTATGAGTTAAGGATGAATGGAGGATTCCTTGAGACTATCAACTTGTCAACATCTATCAGCCTCTCTTCAGTAATTTGCCATTCCTCCTTAATCAGAACTGGAATCTCTGATGCTGATTTGAGAAGCACTATGATTTTGGTCATTGTGACACAATCGACGTGTGTTGACATGCACAGGCTTGGCAAGGTCTTGATCGTAGAGAACACTACGATTTTCTTTCAGCTCCTTGATAAACTGCATTCGTGGAGTTCTGCTTCTTTGATATTTCCTCTGAGTGAATATGCTTTGAACGGATAAGCATAGAGGATCTTGTTAATCTCGGCATGACTGACCAGCTTCCATATGGTGATCAGTAATCTTGTGAGCTTCATTAATGTGAGCTCAACAAGTCTTCAAGAATAGGCTTCGGCATAGAGTAATTTGTCAAGCACATTGCTGAAATGTCTTGAGCCTCCAGCCGGTTAAGTCCTTGTGACTGAAGCCATCTGCTTCAGTATTCCTTAGTGTGGTCGAGTAGACCAAGTACCTGCAGGTTTAGATAATTTCTATTTTGGTATCCAATTTTGATTGGATCCTGCTAGGTTAGTTTCTCAAAGACCCCTATTCCTCATATAATAGATTTTACATCCATTTTAGCATCAATGAACATACACTACTAGAAATTTGACCTATAGCGACAAGCTATAGCGACGGTCGGGACGGTACCGTCGCAATAGAGTTTTAAAGATAGTCTATTCCGACGGTCATAATTTGGCCGTTGGTATAGAGCTTTTTTGGGACTTTTAACTGAGTGGGCGCACAAATCTCTCTCCCATTTTTCCCAAATAAGTATTGACATTTTTCCCCCAAATTAATTTTTTTTTCTACAATCAGCTCTCACTTACTTAATCAGCCCTCTCTCTCATCTGGTCGCCTTCTCAATCCATCGTTCTCATTTGGTTGCCTTCTCAATCGATCGTTCTCATCTATTCGCCTTCTTAATTGATCGTTCGCTTTGCTCCAACATGGACGAAACAACTAAGTACAAGGTCCGGAAAATGGCGTCGAAAAAGCTAGGGCTCGACCTCTCCCCACCGGAGCGCAAGCAGTTCGTCAGGAAAGTTGTCGAATCCTACCTGCCGACCTGCAATCCAAAGCCGAAGCAGCCCAACAAGCGGAGGAAGAAGAGCCTGAAGAAGAAGATGACGAAGACGGACAGAGAAAGGGAAAGAGAGGCGGCGCTAAAGAGTACGACGATGATGGTGATCTCATCATTTGTCGTGATCTCATCGTTTGGTTTTTTGTTAACCAGGTTATGTTCTGCATATGTCCTACACATTGTATTTTTGATGATATTTTTCTATAGTTCGATTTTAAGACTAAAAATTGTGATATAGATTTTTATTTTTTTTCAAGTGTGTTCTGTTAGTAGGAGGACTCTCGCTTTGGGATGGAGGGAGCCGTATATACTATATGTTTTTTAGATTTGTTAGCACATCAGATCATGCTGTTTAGCAGAGTGGTTTAATATGAAATGACTGTTTACTTGTGTGGTTGTCAGTTGTCTACTGAATCTAGTTGCAATATCTAAACGAGGAAGAGTAAAAAAAAATGTCACTAGTTACCATCTGAATTTTTCAAATGTGTCTTACCTATAAAATTGTTTGTTGGAAAGTATCATTTACATATTTTTTAGTCCTTTTTATTTTGATGGGTTGCATTGGTTGTTTGTTTTCGTGTGTAGATGTAAACCAATGGATGCTGAAGACTGTGAGCAATTTACTGACATTTACTGGATTAAATTTCGCCATGTCAACAATGCTAGGTAATATGATGTCTCCCAATAATGTTTCAATCTTTGATACTCCGTAGTAGAGTATATTTGTTACGCACTTTTGCTTGGTGACTTTAAATTCTGTTAGTATGTATCCACTTATGGTAGATTATTGCTGATTGGGCTTGTCGATAGTCATGTTAAGTAGATATTGCGACAAGTTTTGAGCTTTTAACTCTATTCATACAGGTTTGCAAAGAAAAAACTAGATGAACATGTTTTTTTTGGGAACCGGATTCAAGTGTCTTATGCATCTCGATTGAACCGTAAGTTACATCATGTCATGATGTGAATTAACAATCTTTCCAAGCTAAATAAATTGAAACTTGATTTGTTTTTGCAATAATATGGTGCCTGAGATTTCAGCTGGAAAATTCAAAGGATCAATAACATATAACCCTAGTTTTTCCAGTGAGCCTTTATTGTCTGGGACTCCATCAAAGACCAACTACATATCTCCTACAACAAATTATAATCAAGGGTAGCAAACCTTTTAAAGTGCCTCACTCAAATAGAGCTTCTGTACACTCTTCTTTCATATAATCTAATACTTAATTATTTTCAATTGTTCTAGGGACCCTAAAGTGTTGCAACATAATTCTTACAGTCAAGATTCTTCTTCTAATGTGTTAGTTACTTCTGACAAGGTGTTTACTTTTTCATAAGCTTTTTTTTTTCTTTAGCAGTTCATATCCATTTACGTCTACGTAAACAAAAAATATTTAGTTTCAATTACATGTGAAAGGAATGCTTCCATTCCATAAATAGATATCATTTTTGGGATCACTCGGTGAGCTTTGATGGCCTCCCCAACGGTTGCAAGCACATATATTTCAGCATCATACATTAGCTCAACGAGACAGAGTGATAGCCTAGCAACTCCCTGAGTCCCTATTTAGTTAACTAACATGATTTCATGTGAAAATTTTCACTCTAATGCCAATCCTTTGATATTTTTTATTTTTTGGTTTTATTATGAATTGTTTCTTTGTTTATGGTGTAGCTAACTGATAAGTTGGAACTGTTGGAAAGGATTGCTTGGTCCGTCTTCTCATAGGCTTTTGAGATTGATCTAGCTGGGTCGATCCAAAATTCCCCCTAGAATATATGAAACTTTAAATGTCAGATAACTTGTCCGTAAAATCAATTTTGTTTACCAGATGACACCAACCATTAATATTTTTTACCTCAACCTTCCTCCTTTAAAATATTGGCAAACAAATGCTTCTGTAGATAGGATGGAACACTATTCCCCCCATATGGCCATCATAAATACCAAACAGCCCAAGCTCATGCTCATCTATCTTCACAAACTTAGCGACATGATAATCCTCCATGGGATGATTCGTTTTCCCTTTCACAAGGCTGAAACCATATTTAATTTGACCCTGATGGCTTTTTCCCTTGCCAGAATTATATGAGGACTGCCCTCCTACACACTAAAATAGCACAAAAGAAAAGGCAAAGAAAAGGGAAAAAGAAGTAATTAAATTTTGCATGTAGATAAAGACCACTATGAGCAATGATGACCTGCCATAAGAATGACGAAAGGAATAAATAAAACTAATATAGAAACTAAACACATATCAATGGTTTGCATTCTTATCTTTCATTCTAGATTTATCAACTATTTTATATACCTGAAATCGCTTGTTTTTCTTTGTAGAACCCGAAACACCTGAAAATATTGGTTGTATGGGAAATTTGATTCGAATTTATTATGGATGTGTTTTATGGTGCTACTTTCCACAATCATATTCATACATTATGCTCGAATTACTTAGCAGTTTCTATTCAGGTCGGAGTTGGAAGGCTTCTGAACTACGTCTCAAATCTTGGGATGATCTTCACAAGCTATGGTATGTTCTGCTGAAGGAAAAGAACATGTTGATGACTCAACGCCAAATGCTTCATGCGCAAAATCTACGGTTTCCTAATATAGAGCGTGTCCCCAAGGTATAACTAAGTTTCTTTGGTAATGCTCTCGTCCAGAATCCAACTACTGTTGCTCCTAAATCTTCATGTTTATCAAGCGGACACTGATACGATACGAGTTGAACAAGATAGCTGTTTACGTGTTCCCCTTTCTTTAGTTGTGAAATTTCAGTTTTGTGCAGCAATTCCAAGTAACATGTTGCTTTAGCTCTTATTCCTGTTGTTTTCAGTCGGTGTTTGAAACTGGCATAAATCTTAAGCAGCAAATCTAAAATTGGAGTAATATAGCAGATATCCAATTTTTTTAATTTAATTTAATTTAATTATTTTTGTTATTAATGTCCATTGTTAGATTCAGTGAGTTGAATAATGTAGTGAACTTTGTCCATCTCCAGTTCAAGACATCAGATTCTCGTTCATATTCCAAATAGTAGCTTTCTTGAAAAAAGTGAACATCTTTTTTCTGTGTTTTCCTACTAGACTCTTTCATCTCAACTCCCATAACCATGGATAAGTGCAGCTCTCCATGACATTGCCAGTTATGGGTGCCTTTGTGTTAACTAAACCAAATATATTCTAGATTATTCAAGAAATATCTTAATTAATAATTAATATTAGTACATGAATTGGTGATATCTAAGTACATGAGTGTATTTGAATTGTCTTGGAACATGTAATGGTTAGGTTCATGTACATGAATGTGGTCATGTAGTAATTATTATTGTGGATCTAGAAGTGTCCTATGAGTCCTATAAATAGTCTTGTATTTTGTTCATTTGAATCAAGTGAAATCAAAGTGTTCTTATATTCTCCAAAGTTACATTTCACTTCCTCCCTAAAATATATTCTCTTCCTAATCTTCCATCAATCTTCCATCAAGTGGTATCAAAGCTTGTTGTATTTGGAGAATTTCGAGCAAGTCTATAAGCCCTCAAATAGGAGCTTGTCAGCAAGCATAATTAAAAAATAGCATCACCCAATTGGAAGCTGCTGGACTCAAAAAGAAGGAGCCTTATTGAAGAAAACAAAGAATGTTCGTGGTGGACCCGTGAAGAAAAAATAATTACTTTGGATGAGCAGCTTGCAGTATAATTGCTGATTTTCAAAGCAACATTGTGATGGCAAATTCAAACAATCTAGTCTCTCTAATTACTCATTTTAACGGAGAAGACTTTGATTATTGGAGTCATAATATGAAAGTACTATTGAAGTCCTTCAAGTTGTGGAGTATTGTTGAAGATGGCTATGAAGAACCAGAAACTGAAGAGGGTTTATCACAAGCTCAGAAAAATAGTTTGAATGAGAAAAGGGAGAAGGATAACAAGGCGCTCTTCCAAATTTATCAAGCAATTGAAAGGCCAATTTTTGATAGAATTTCGAAGGCAGAAACTTCAAAAGAAGCTTGGAATATTTTGCAATCAATATATAAAGGTGAAGAAAAGGTAAAAAAAGGTACGACTCCAATCTTTGCGTCTAGAATTTGAGAAGTTGCAAATGCAAGAAAATGAAACTATTTCTGATTATTTTTCAAAAGTTACTTCAATTGTTAATCAAATGGCGACTAATGGAGAAATTTTACAAGATCAAAAAGTTGTTGAGAAAATTCTTCGGAGCTTACCACAAAAGTTTGATTTTATCGTGGTAGCTATCGAAGAGTCCAAAGATGTGTCAAAATTATCTTTGGAAGATTTGCAGGCTTCTTTAAAGGCACATGAGTTTCGTGTTAATCAAAGAAATCCACCTTCTAATGATCAAGCTCTCAAGTCTGAAATTACGGGAGGCCGAGGTGCTCCCCGTGGTCGCGGCCGTGTAGGAGGTCGTGGACGTGGAAGAGGTGGCTTCCAAGGAAACAGAGGTAGAGGCTCCAATTTTCATGACAATGGAAGAGGATCACAAGGTAACAATAATAATTTTAAGGAAGAGTCATTTGAGTATTCAAACTATTCTCAAAGAGGAAGAGGTCGTGTTTTTAATCAAAGAGGGAGAAAAGGATATATTGAATGTTTTCATTGTCATATGCCTGGTCATAAAATCAGTGAATGTTGGTTTTCACCATCTAACAAAAAAGAATCGGGATTGGTGCATGAAAATGAATCAGTTGAGAAAGATTGTTCAGAGTCATTATTAATTGCTTGTCAAGAAAATAATAATCATGTTTGGTATTTGGATAGTGGTGCGAACAAACATATGACAGGGAATAAGGATTTATTTTCTACCCTGGTGGAGTCAAATTTTGGGCAAATAAAAATTGGTGATGCTAGAGTCTATACAATTAAAGGAGTTGGAGAAGTTACTTTCAAAACAAAATCTGGAAAATTTGAAAAAATGTCAGATGTTTATTTTGTTCCAGGCATTAAAAGCAATTTGCTAAGTACTGGACAACTTTTGCGAAAGGGGTTTGATATATTCTTTCATGATAAATTATGTACTCTGTCAAAAAATAATCAGGTTGTGGCAAAGATTAGCTTGGGGGAGAATAATTTATTTCCACTTCCTCTCCAAGTGGAAAATTTTCATTGTTTCGCTGGTTTAATGAAGAAGTTTCCAAGTTGTGGCATGACAGGTATGGCCACTTGAATTTCGACAGCCTAAAATTGTTAGCAGTGAAAGGAATGGTGAATGGATTACCCCAGATTAATAAAACGGAGGAGACTTGTGAAGCATGCCAGTTGGGAAAGTTGCACCATAATCCATTTCCCTCAAAATCTTCTTGGGGTGCAAGGCAACCACTTGAACTTGTTCATTCAGACCTGTGCGGACCTATGACAGTGTCATCTTTTGGAGGTAATCGATACTTCATTTCTTTTATTGATGATTACACAAGAAAAATGTGGACTTATTTTCTTCATGAAAAATCTGAAAGTTTTCAAGCTTTTAAAAATTTTAAAGCAGAAGTTGAAAATTTTTCTGGTTGTCACATAAAGACTTTGAGAACAGATCGAGGGTCAGAGTATCTTTCAAATGATTTTCAACATTTTTGTAAAGATAATGGCATAAGGCATGAATTGACAGTTCGCTATACACCGCAACAAAATGGTGTTTGCGAAAGGAAAAATCGTACAATCATGGACATGGTTCGATGCATGCTGAAAAGAAAAAGGTTGCCACGCCAATTTTGGGCAGATGCTGTTTCTTGTGCGGTTTACTTGATCAACAGGTCACCAACAAAAAGTTTAAAAAATTATACTCCTCATGAAGCTTGGTATGGGAGAAAACCAAGTGTCCAACACTTGAAGATTTTTGGAAGTGTAGCTTTTGCTCATGTACCAAATGTAATAAGGACAAAACTTGATAACAAGGCAGAAAAATGTATTTTTGTTGGATACAGTGAAAGGTCAAAAGCCTACAAGCTGTATAATCCAAAAACAAAGAAAATTGTCATTTGCAGGGATGTAAACTTTGATGAAAAATCTTTTTTCAATGATGCTGACATAAATACTGCAGATGAGGTACCATTGCTCGTGGAGGATTTGGAAGGTTGTAGCAGTATGCCAAGTGAAGATGATTTATCCTTGAACCCAACTGATGTTCCATCATCCTCAACAGGAGCGTCTTCTGATAGCAGCCCCGAAGCAATCAAGACAAGAACTTTGCAGGAGATTTATGATACTACGAAGCCAGTAGATGCAGGAGCTATTTTCTTTGCTTTCTATGTAGGAGAAGATCCAATCTCCCATGAAGATGCAACAAAAGAAGAAAAATGGAAACAATCCATGAAGGAAGAAATTATGGCTATCGAAAGGAATGACACATGGGAGCTCGTCAATTTACCACCAAACAAAAGACCCATTGGAGTTAAATGGATTTTTAAGACAAAGTTAAATTCAGATGGCTCCGTCAATAAGTACAAAGCGAGGCTTGTTGCAAAGGGGTATGCACAAAAGGAAGGAGAAGATTTTAATGAGGTATTTGAACCTGTTTCAAGACTTGATACTGTTCGTTTAATTATATCACTTGCTGCTCAAAATAATTGGAAGTTATTCCAAATGGATGTCAAATCGGCATTTCTAAATGGGTTTCTTGAGGAAGAAATTTATGTTGATCAGCCACCCGGTTTCGTGAAGAAAGGTGAAGAAGAGAAAGTTTACAAGTTAAAGAAGGCTTTATATGGTTTGAGACAGTCACCAAGGGCTTGGTATAGTCGCATTAATTCTTACTTTGAGAAGAATGGTTTTCAAAAATGTCCTCAGGAGCATACTTTATACACCAAAATTAATCCTTCAAAAGGAAGATTTATGGTGGTAAGTCTCTATGTTGATGATCTCATTTTTACTGGTAATGATATGGAGATGCTTAATGATTTCAAAGCTTCAATGAAACAAGAGTTTGACATGACTGATTTGGGAGAATTACATCATTTTTTGGGCATTGAAGTTAGTCAGTCCAGTAAGGGAATTTTTATTTCTCAAGGGATATATGCAAGGGAAATTTTGAAAAAGTTTAAGATGGAGAATGCTAATTCTATTTCAACTCCATGTGTTACTGGGCTTAAGTTAAGAAAGAAAGGCGAAGGAAAGCTTGTGGATCCAACTATTTACAGGAGTTTAGTTGGAAATTTGATGTATTTAACTGCCACAAGACCAGATTTAATGTTTGTTGTTAGTATGATTAACAGGTTCATGGAGAAACCTCACTCAGAACATTGGGAGGCAGCAAAACGAATTTTGAGATATGTGAAAGGTACAGTTGATTATGGGATTTTTTATGAAGCTGGTGTTCCAGTTAGTCTTACTGGTTTCATAGACAGTGATTTTGGAGGTAGCATTGATAATATCAAAAGTACTTCAGGTTATGTTTTTAATATAGGAAGCGGAGCTATTTCTTGGAGTTCAAAGAAACAACCAATTGTTGCTCTTTCAACAACTGAAGCTGAATATATAGCGGCTGCACATGCTGGATGTCATCTAGTTTGGTTAGAAGGAATTTTGAAGTATCTCAAGCAAAAACAAGAAGCTGATCCAACTTTGTTTTGTGATAATACTTCAACAATTTCAGTTACAAAAAATCCAGTTCTTCATGGAAAGACAAAGCATATTCGCATTCGATATCATTTCTTAAGGGAACTTATGAATGATGGAATTATTAATATCAAGTATTGTAAATCTGAGGAGCAGGCAGCTGACATTTTTACAAAGCCGGTTTCTGGAGAAGTATTCAAGAAGCAAATCGCTAAGCTCGGAGTAAAGAATAAATTTGGTTTACGGGAGGCCTTGTTAACTAAACCAAATATATTCTAGATTATTCAAGAAATATCTTAATTAATAATTAATATTAGCACATGAATTGGTGATATCTAAGTACATGAATGTATTTGAATTGTCTTGGAACATGTAATGGTTAGGTTCATGTACATGAATGTGGTCATGTAGTAATTATTATTGTGGATCTAGAAGTGTCCTATGAGTCCTATAAATAGTCTTGTATTTTGTTCATTTGAATCAAGTGAAATCAAAGTGTTCTTATATTCTCCAAAGTTACATTTCACTTCCTCCCTAAAATATATTCTCTTCCTAATCTTCCATCAATCTTCCATCACTTTGATCAGAGAGTTTTTTTTTGAGTTGGGTTTGCTTCCGTAATCATATCGCCCTTCCTTGCTTTCTTGATTCAAGGTTTTGTTTCTGGTTCTTGCATCTTCGCCTTCAATATATAAACAGGAGACATTATACAAAGTTTTCATGAAACATGCATGTCTAACTAGGATTCAAGTTTGCAGAGCTCATTACATTTCTTTTTTATTTTTGAAAATTTTAGTTTTTGTTGGTCTTTTATCCAATTAAGTTGTCATTCTATTTTCTTTTAGCTGTTCTTAATTCATATTATATTTATATCCTGGGATTTAGCGAGCGTCTTGTAACTGTTAGCCGCCCTGCAATCGGTCTCATGTTCAAGAAGGTTTGAGTCAATGTTCAGTAGCTATTTTTTTATTTTGTTGATAAAACAAGTAGTAGGTAACTTTGAATCTTTTCTTTATTCGATGCTATGGATTCATATCAATTACCTCTGATTGGATTCATCATTCATACATTATTCAGCTAAATGTTTTGCTTTGTGACAAGTGATAAGCAAAATTCTGGATGAAAACCCAATGATGTGCTGCACCAGTAAAATATTAGAACTTTTCATAATTCCTTGTTTATGCATAGATTTAGTACTATAGTTTTGAGCCAGGTTCATTCTGATGGTTATATTCAATTTGCATTTACTTGTTTTGGGCCTTCAGACAAGCTCTTTTTTTGTTGATGACATTGATTTCTTTTGCAGCTCTGGAGAAATCTAAGGGTAGCTGATGCTGCTTTTGGAGTTTCAAGAACTTAATTGCAGTTGGACATTTAAGCTCTTCTCATGTTAGGAATTTAGTTTCATGGTGTTTATGTTTGGATGAGATGTAAACAACAATTACTGAAAATATACGATTAGTGTAATATCTACACTTCTTTAGAGCTATTGATATATAATTTTTTTATGTTTTATTTTATATTGTATTATGTTTGTTCAATAAATATTTGCAGCACAATTTTTTTTTAAATCTAAAAAGGCTATAGCGAGGGTCGGCGACTGTCGCTATAGCTCCATCCTATAGCGACGGTTGGGACCGTCGCTATTGATATGTATTGACCGTCGGTAAAAAGTTTCAAAACGCATTTTTGGGTTGTTTTTTAGCTACGGTCCGACCGTCGGTATAGATATGTAAGACCGTCGCTATAGGTTTTAGCGACGGCAGCTAAGGCGAGGGTCGGCGACCGTCGCTATAGGTCAATTTTCTAGTAGTGATATCTATGCATGAATCAGATTTAGATATGACATTTGTCATGCATAATTGTGAGTGTGTGCAAAATTAGTCATTTTAATAAGACACTCTTTTTCTTTGATGGTTTCATCCTTTGCTTGGTTATGTTCACAGGTTTTGAAGGTTTGCAGAGTAGGAATCAACTCTATTACTTAGTTGTATCTGGTTGATTCATAGAGATGATCAGTTTCTAAGAATCTTCAAGATACTCCTCTAGAACTGATCATACTCTACGTATTATCAAAAACTTAGAACATAGGTTTGTACATACATACCAACCTTTCAGCAAGGATTACTCCACTTAATCTTAATTAGATCTTGATATGCTTATGACCTATTTTAGACTTCTTTCAAGATGTTATCTTCAACCTAAAACTTGGGTGAAGAGAAAGTTTGTTAGCAATTAAGTTTCCAACCTCAATGTACTTTCTCTCTTTCCTTTTTTTGGTAGAGTATGGTCTCTTGATAGAATACTATTATAGTACATAAGGTGATGCAACATGATGTACACATTTATATTAATGAGGAACCGTACCTTTACACTGTCAGTTTCTTGACAGTCATTTACCTTACAAGAATGAGGTTAGGTATTGATGTGCATATCTTTACATTTATTTCTGACAGCTTGTTGCTCCAGTTGTCATTCAGTCAATCAGTCATAGCCTTGAAAAGATAAGCTAGGAAGATCTTGGCATTTATCGTTCTTTAACTCTCTTGAACCTCAAGGTTCACATCCAACTACTGGTTGGCCAAACATAAGTGAGAGAATCTTCTTTCTCCTCTGTATAAGCACTTCTTGGCGTATATGGCCTTTCATCTTTCAGAATGGAGGTGCTTGATTCTTTGTTGTAGATACTTCTTGATTTCCCAACTCTGGTCTTCAGACTACAAGAATGACTATGGACACGGATTGGTCTTGATGCTATGGCATTTAAGAACTGGACCAATTTGAGCAGCTTCAGGTGTATATACACATCTACCTGTACATATTATGTCCAACGTGTGAGCTCATCTGCATTTACAAGTTACTTACTACTAAACTAAGTTTAAAACAATGTTTGTGCCTAGGATCAGACTCAAAGCGATTAGCTTTTGAATAACAGGAGAACCTGCTCGGATACCAATTGTTAGTTCCCAGTAAGGACACAATAGATCTAGAAGGGGAGGTTGAATAGATCCTTTGAATTTATAAACTCTTTTCCATTTTAATTTGTATAGCTAAAAAGTTAGCATATGACAAACATAAGAATCATTTCAAGCACAACGGAATAAGTTAAATCTCCCCTTCATTGATATATTGATAAACATTGATACATTGTTCTTGGAGTTAGTTTAGTTGTAAGTAGTTAGTACATACATAGCAGTTATAGCAGTTAAGTACATAATGTAAAGACATAAAGTAAATGACAGAATGTAAAAGACACAAAAGGGTTTTAAGTGGTTTAGAGCCAACTCGACTCCTAATCCACTCTTCTGCACTCTCGCAGGAAATCCACTAAGGAATGGGCAGCACCCTGAATCACTAAGATCCCTTTAAGGCCAGCAGCCCTGGAACTTCAGTTCACTTTTGAACTCTTCAAGCCCTTTGGCTTAGAACTCCTTTAGTTCACTAAGAACTCTTCAAGCCCTTTGGGTTGGAACTCTAGTTCACTAAGAACTCTTCAAGCTCTCCGGCTTGGAACTCATTTAGTCCCTCTGGACAAGGACCCTTTGGCCTTGGCTACTTGTAGTTATAGTTGTTGTTATTGTTTGTGCTTTGCTACTAAGATGTCTTGAAGCTTGATCATCTTTGTACTTAGCAGCTAGGCTCGGTCCTCAGCATTCTGCTTTGAGTCTGGACCTCTTTTCTGGTGCAGCTAATCTTCAGTCTGTTCAGCTCATCTTCACTTGCTGTCAGTTGTGCACCATCACCACATAGGACTGCTAAGGCTTTTCATTGTGGGTCACTTTCTTCTGACCCTTAGCAGCCCTTGAACCCTTCTTGAATGATATGCAGACATGGTTCTGCATCTTCTCTTGTTCAGCTTCTAGTTCTTCATGGTGATCCGTAGAGTGGCTCTTCTGATCTTCTTTATACTCAGCCACCTTCTTGAATGCTATCTTATTGGCCTTCTCGGCTCACAGCTTGGCTGCCATCTTCAGTGGCATTCTCATCCTTGTTGAGTGAAGCTTTAGTCTGTTCAGTCCTTCTTTAAGTCTGCTTCACTTCCACCTTCATAATCTCACTGCCACTGAGACTTGTTCTCTTCAGCTCTGGTGGAACTCGTAGAGTCAACAATGTAGCATTCCAACAACTCGACGAATCTACAACTCGACGAATCTACAACATAGCAACAACTCTTATCTTTATAGTTTGTCCTTTAAATACCCTTCCATAATCTTCCCGTTGGAAAGTTGCCGTTAGAAGCTATTTGAATTGCTCTGCAGATCTCGAGTTATTTGATGCAGACTGCTGATGTGATGTGACAGGTTCTTTTTGACTTAACTGACACGGCAGTTTGCTTTCTCACCTACTGCCTCAGAGATGTCACTGTTCCGTGTCAGGCTGGTAGTCTTCTTTATTTCTCCTTTATGATTCTTTGATTCGAATCCTTAGGAGTTGTCCTTTTGCATCGATGCTCTCAATTAGCAACGTTTGGATGTCAGCCTTCACATTGATTCATTGCCAGTGCTTCAACACTCAGATGCCCGAACTCCACGATTTTGATGCATATGTTCTTGGACCTTTATCGTAGTGTGTCTTTGTTAACTTTTGCTCTTTGACTGGCTGAGACAATACTACGATTCTGAAGAATGTTCTTGGATCTTCAATGTGGAACACTTCTTTCTTTTCTTGTGCAATGCTTTAATACTTCTGTTTGCCTTGACTGATCTCAGGAACTGATATCTTGACTTGTCATTCTGACCTCTTCTGAATAGCAAGACACTTCAGATTTGTGGCATACCCAGCTCCTTTCTCCTGGTGATCTCCCGTTCACCTATCTTTAATGGTCTGACTCATGCTTAATCACTTCTGTCTTGTTCATCATAAGCTGGCCGGTATCTCTGTAGGTTATATCAGTTCCTCCTTCGCTTTGGCAAACACTACGATCTTGAATGATTCTCAAGATTATTATTTTCTGTTCTCTTGACAGCTACTGCACTTGCTGACTTTCTCTAGTCAGTCACTTAGTATGAAGTCTTCTTCTGATTCGCTTGTAGAAGACTTCATCTCGAATGGCTTCACAACTCAGTCTGCATGTTGATAGAGTTGATGCTTAGATCTTCTGTTAGCTTGCATGCCATTCGGTGAGTGCTCTCTGGTACTCTTCATGTAGGATGTATCTTTGTAGCTCAGACCAGAGGCTTCATGCTTTGGATATATTGGGAGTGCCCATTTGATGAGAATCATTTTGACACTATGATTCTTCCCTTAGAGTTGTAGAGCAACCTTTGTGGAAGCTTTAGTTCTGCAGACTACGATTTAGCTTTGTTGCTGCAGACACTACGATTTCGAGATCAGACCTTGACAGTCAACGATTCTGCCTTCATGCTTACTGTCTTCGTCTGGTCTTACCCAACTACGATCTCTTCCTCTGATGATCATTAGACTCCACTACTTTAAGTGTGATCTATGATTCTTGACTTAGCTCTAGCAGTTTCTCGGTCGGCTTATAGACATGCTGTCTCTTCGATTCTAAACATAACTTCCTCAGCAGACTACGGCTTCTAGAAAGTACTTCTCGACACACTACGATCCTTCCTCGTTTCTCCTGGCAGACTACGAACTCTGAGATCTACTATCCTGCAAACTACGATTCCGCCTTGATAGCGCTTGAGTCTCCTTTGTCTCTCCTAGCAGACTACGATTCTGATGCAGTGCTTCGACGATCAGACAGTCCTATCTATTACATTATAAGATCAACCTAACAAGCTTGATCTTTCTATCTTTATAATCCTTGTACATCATTTCTTTTTAAGGACTTTACAAAGCTGTTTTGCTTATGTAGGATCAACCTAACATATTTGATCATTTCAGTCTAAGTCCTTGTACATATATTCCTATTATCTATCAAAGGACTTTATAGCTTTTATCAATGCAAGCATACTTGCATATTCATTTATTTATATCATAATCAAATAATAAATAAATAGGAATAACATTCTTATGTATATTTCTAACAGGTACTATTCACGAGTTACTATTTATGGGGTACTATTTACGGAGTATTATTCACGGATTACTATTCATGAGTTATTATTCACGAGTTACTATTCACGAGTTACTATTCACGAGTTACTATTTACGAGTTACTATTCACATGTTACTATTCACGAAAAAAAATATTTTTTTTCTTCTGTCCAAATTATCTTTGATTGGATCCATATTTTTATCTTTAGGTCGATAATTTGGATATTCTTGAAATCTGGATAAATTGAATTATCAATCTCTAATACTTATCCTTGATCATATTTTATAATCATTGGGATGGAAGTTCTCTTTGACTTGAGTGTAAAGATGGGTAGACTATTGGTATGATCATGACTATGAGATCTCTTCGGCCAAGGGTGCAAAGATGAATTGTTGATTGGTATGATCATGACCATTGATTTTACAACTGAATATCTTTAGCTTAAGTGCAAAGGTGAATTGATCAACATGGTTATAAATATTGCTTCTATAAATTCTGAAATGATTAAAAATTCTTTTGAGATTTGCATTTCATCTAATATCATTTCACTTGAATTTTTAATTACCTAAATCTTCTTATTAAATTTTAATCGTTATCTTTGAAATATGAAACTTGAATATCTTTGGCCCGTAGTGCAAAGATGGACAGGTGTTTGGCATGATCATGATCATTACTGTTGAATATCTTTGGCCCGAGTGCAAAGATGGACATGTGTTTGGCATAATCATGACCATTGATGTTACTGTTGACTATCTTTGGCCCGTAGTGCAAAGATGAATTGACAAACATGATTATGACTAAAGGCTATAAACTAGTATAATCATGACCATTGATGTTACAAATGAATATCTTTAGCCTAAGTGCAAAGATGAATTTATTAAGCATTATTATGAAAAGGAAATGTGATTTGGTATAACCACGATCTTTGGTGTTTTAGGTAAAGACAGATGATAAAAATTATCTTCGTCCTGGATGCGAAGAGGAATTTATCAACATAATTATGATCATGAACTATTTACATGATTGTGGAGAGGAATTGTTGATTGATGTTACAGGAACAAAATATTGTTGGTGGACTTTTAACATGATGAAGATAATAGACATTATGGTCTATTTGACTCTTCTAATGGATTGCTTAGTCCGCTGCAGTTGTTGATCTAAAACTTGTTGTCTATTGTATTCTATCAAATTTTTCCCTGTTGAGGGCTAAGGTTTTAAAGATCTGATTCATTAATGATGAAGGCTATTGATAATTTAATTATCTTTAGTCATAATATTCTTTACTGGGCTATTTATGCTCACCCGTTTGCTTCACAATTCCTTGCAGGTAATAAGAGTGTAGCTGGATCGAGCGGGAATAACAAGAGAATAGAGCGATGGTCTATAACTGTTGAAGTTTCCCATAAAACAGTATGAGAATAATTGTATTGAGGATTTCAAATGTGTGTGTCGTATTTTATACGTCATTTAATAGTTGATTTTGGTGAACAACTATAGGTGAGGTGAACCCGACTTTGGAAGGGTGTGTTGTTACTATTATACAAGATGTCTAACCATATACAACTTCATGTTATTATAAGACATGGTTGTGCGCATCCACTTGCTGATTATATCTATGAGCACTACCTATATAATCTTGGAGTATGGTTGAAATATAATTCTCAGTTTGAGAAAATTGAGATAATTATATGGCAAGAGAATACCCACCATTGGAATGAGCAGGATAATAATCTTCTCGTTCTTCTTTGGGGTCTATTAGGTCAACCAAGGTTAATTCTCAAGTCCTACGATATCTATTATAATTTAGAGACATGGCATCCCATGTACGAAGGTTTTCTTGAGAATTTTCCAAAGATTTTAATTCCTAAAACAGTTATTGACTGTACATTTATGTAACGCATCATTGATAAGGAGTACGAGTACTGTTATTTGTATTGAAACTCACAGTATGTGTGTTGTCGAATTTTGTACGACGGAGTAATAGTTGGAATATGAAGATTTGTATTTGGATTTAGTTGAGTGTATCTGGCAACCCAGAATGGGTTGTGTGGACCTATTTTGGGGGTGTCACGGTTGGTATCAAAACTTAGGGATATGATCTATGACGAAGATCTGGGAATAGACCTAGGAGGGGAGAGACTAGTAAATCCTTCGCTAGTGTGTCCTACCTTAGCTTAATTGTTATTTAATTGGTCGGTTGGAACATAGGGTTAATATGTAATATATTAATTTGTTTGATTAACCCGTGTTTTGTGGCAATATTTGAGAATGACAGCTGAAAATCTAAACAATGGAGTGAATGAGACCGTTGAGACACATTTAATCACCAATCAGAGTAATGTGATGTCGGGAGAAGAAGAACGGCAGGCGGCCGTGGAACAAAGGGATACAACAATCTAAGATTTTGCTACTCGATATGCGAGAACAGAAGCTCTCTCTGGCAGAACATATGAAATTAGAGCTGGAAGCTGAGAATGCAATTGTCAAAATTCTGATAAAAGAAGAAACAACTGAACGAATAAGAATGGAGGATGCATGGGTAAAAGCCGCACGACGTGTTGATATTTTAGAAAGAGACGTCCGATCCAAGAAGGCCAAAATAGACTATATGGATTTCACTTTTTGGACAGCAATTGGGAGAATCCAACATCGAGTTTAAAATTACCCTGTGCAGAGCGATCAACCCCAATTTGATATGGATCGAAGAGTAATGATACAAATTATGGATCAGGAATGCCACGAAGTAGTTGAGGGTGAAATGTGTGTTATAGCAAAGTTAAGTCCAGCAGGGATGGTGACTCTAAAGGCTATCCCGGACAAGTCAAAGTCTGTGGTTCCTGGAAGAGCTTTTTTCGTGACTGCCCAACAAGCAAGGAACCCGAACGAGGTTATTACAGGTAAGCTGATAATAAACTCTTGCGAAGTTTACACCTTATTATATACCGGTGCTACCCATTCTTTTATTTCACCTGCTTGTGCTCAACGTTTGAACTTTACACCTGAGAAATTAGACTTTGACTTATCTGTTGAAACTCCGTTAGGGGAAACCTTCGTTACATCTACGGTTTATAAATCTTGTTTGATTCAAATTGGTACCCTCACCCTACCTGTTGATATTATATCTTTGAAAATACTTGCATTTGACGTGATTTTATGAATTGACTGGTTAACCACTTATCATGCCAAAATTGATTGCTTTCGTAAGGTTGTTAGTTTTCATATTCCAAACCAACCTGTTGTGCGAATTCAAACAACCAAACCACTAAAATCAATCAATGTCATTTCAAGTCATAAAGCTATTCGTTTATTGAAAAACGGATGTCAAGCTTTCTTAGCCCATGTTACTGATTTAAATCAGAATATATCAGATTTGAATGATATTTTTGTTGTTAATGAGTTTTCTGATGTATTTCCCGAAGAACTTTCCGGTCTACCCCCAGAACGTGAAGTTGAATTCTTTATTAACCTTAAACCCGGTACAAAACCCATTTCTAAAACCCCATATCGAATGGCTCCTATTGAACTTCAGGAGTTAAAGGTCCAACTACAGGAGTTGTTAGACATTGGTTTTATTTGTCCTAGTACATCTCCTTGGGGTGCTCCTGTTTTTATTCGTAAAGAAGAAAGACGGTAGTACGCGACTATGTATTGACTATCGAGAGTTGAACCATGTCACCATCAAGAATAGGTATCCGCTACCTCGTATTAATGACCTGTTCGACCAGTTGCAAGATGCACAATTCTTTTCAAAGATCGATCTTTGTTCTGGATATCATCAGTTAAAGATTAAAACTGAAGACATTCTAAAGACTTCCTTTAGAACTTGATACGCGTATTACGAATTTCTAGTTATATCTTTTGGATTGACTAATGTCCATGTTGCGTTCATGGACATGATGAACTAAATATTTAAGAAATATTTGGATTATTTCGTGGTTGTCATTATTGAAGACATCCTAATATACTCCAAAAGCCTCAAATATTTTTCACCCAGAACGAACTCAATATGCGACAACGACGTTGGCTTGAGCTGTTTAAAGATTACGACCATACCATGCAATACCATTCTGAAAAAGCGAACGTGGTAGCTGACGCATTGAGTAGAAGATCGTATGCGGGTACAAGTGCGATATTGTCAGCACGAAGCCATCTTGTATGACTTACAAATGATGGAGATAGAGTTAAAGACTCGAGGAACCCACGTGATGATGTCAAATATACGCGTAGAACCAGCTTTAATTGATAAAGTTAAAGCTGCTCAAGCTACAGACCCGGAGCTGATGAAGATGAAGAAGAAAGTGCAAGAAGGTGCTATTCCAGAAGCAAGAATCGATGAAGAAGAATACTTCGAGTCAACTCCAAACTTTGTGTTCCTAACGATTCTGATTTGAAGTATAGAATTATGATGGAGGCACATAACACATCGTTTGCAATCCATCCTTGAAGTACCAAAATGTATCGTGATCTTCAACATACATTTTGGTGGAGAAATATGAAGAGAGAAATCGTGGAGTTTATCTCGAGGTGTTTAACGTGTAAACGTGTCAAGGCAGAGCATCAAGTGCCAAAGGGTCAGCTTGCAAAAAGCTAAGGGCACCGATTTATGATTTATTGGTCCATTTAAAATTCTTGACCGAGTAGACAATGTGGCCGATAGACTCGCTTTACCTCCAAGCATGTCTCGTGTTCATAACGTTTTTCACATATCCATGCTACGTAAATATGTGAAAGACCCAAACCACATTATTGAGTTAGAACCAGACGAGATAGCCGAAGATTTAACTTACGAGGAGGTTCCTGTCAAGATCTTGGATAAGAAGGAACATGTCCTACGCTCGAAAATTATACCTCAAGTTAAAGTTTTGTGGAGGAACCATGATATCGAGAAAATGACCTGGGAGTTAGAATCAGAAATGAAAGCGAGGTATCCTCACCTTTTCGACATACCAGGTACGCACGTCAATTTCGAGGACAAAATTTCATAAGGAAGGGAGGTTGTAAGACCCCGAATTTTATGAAATAAAAGTATTTAATTTTCTTATAATTATTATCCTATTCAGTAAATGGTTAAATTGATAAAAGGTTAAAGTTAATGGTGATATGTGCAAATTTAACAAAGTAAGCAAGTTGTCATAAAATATTCGTTTGGTAGGAGAATATTCCTTTGTCGGAGAATATTCGTACGACGGCGCAGTCTTTGGTGGACCCTCAACGAAATAATTGTCAGATATAGAAAGCGACAGAAATAACCTTTTTATAAATAACGGCAGGACTTTTACGGTTAAACTGTTAAAATACCTTGTGTTAAAAGTACAATAATACGCGTTGTTGCATAGTAGTACACGGTATTGCACAGTATTTCGAATTATTGGTTCTTATGTAAGAAGTCACTCAGTATTCAATAATTGCTA